>JAGSMZ010000043.1:4800000-5435556 GCA_029286645.1 Papilio protenor
AAGAGCGGATATGAATCCGTTAACACTGTGAACATCCCGCCTGTTAACAATGAATGCTTAATACATTTATTTAAAAACTAGCTTTCGCCCGCGACTCCGTCCGCGTGGAATTATAAAAAACAAAAGTTAGTAGCCTATGTGTTCTTCTAGACTATCCTCTACGTCTATGCCAAATTTCATCGAGATCGGTTCAGCCGTTTAGGCTACAAACTCTAACAAACATCCATCCATCCATCCATCCATCGATCTAAACTTTCGCATTTATAATATTAGTAAGATTACTCATTTTTAGTTTATAAAATACTAGTTTTCGCCCGCGACTCCGTTCGCGCGGAATTAAAAAAAAATAGTATGTAATGTGTCGTTCCAGACAATGTTCTACAAATGTGATGTGATCATCGAGATCCGTTCAGCAGTTGAGGCTACAAGTTCTAACTTACATCTATCCAACTAAACTTTCGCATTTATAATATTAGTAAGATGTTATACGTTACTATGTTTAAGAAACAGATTAAAGGCCAATCATATCAGTAACAAAGTTACTTAGTTGTCTATTAAGTTTCGTTCACTAATAACACTAAATATAACCTTTATCTTCAAAAGCGTACTTTAAACAATCATCGACTATAATTTTCTGTTAGAAAATGTGGGTTTTGGTCGTAAAAAGTGATCTAAAAGCGCCACATCGTCGCAGGAATTTATAACTCGATTGCAAAGAGAGATCGTTTGTAATTTTTTAAAGGTATTAAATTTGTGATAAATTATACTTACACTAGCTGTTGCTCGCGACTTCGCCCGGGTGAAATTTAAAAATAATAAAAAATATAGCCTATGTTACTCACAGATAAATTACCTTTCTAACGGTGAAAGAATTTTTAAAATCGGCCCAGTAGTTTTTGAGTTATTTCAATACATACAAAAATACAAATATTTCCTCTTTATAATATTAGTATAGATATAGATTAATAATGTAACTATTATAAACGTCTATAAATGTCTCAGAATTTATAAACCAGATGTTTTCATTAAATGTTCACATACTACTTATCATAAGTGGTAAGTCTTTTAACATGTGGGGTTGAATAAATGCTGAACTCACCCCATATCTCCCATTATCCTTATATGTATAAATCGCTTTATTATCGCTGACTTAAAGACTCTAGTGTCATTTTTTTTCGATTGCTGTTAACCGAATTTCATCGTGACCCTTTCCCTATTGAGGGTCGGCACAATAAATGTTAATCGTGTCTATACGTGTTGTCGAGGTCTTGATTGCCCTTTTACTCAATGCAGCCACAATAAAAATATTATATTTTTAACATAAATATTATAAAAGTACAAAATAATATAAAACAGAATTTCACCAAGTTGATATTAATTTCACAGAAACCTTTGTAGAGCAAACACTTTGGAGTTAATTTGTAAATTATTTAAATTGGTGTGATACAGCCCGCGGGTACCTGACCTGAGGTACACCGAAGCTTTGTTTCATTACAAATAACAACCTTCGTTTAATTCTTGAAAATTTGAGGTTTGTTTTAATGAAAACTTTTTCATTATATCTAGTGCCCTCGATTTCATCCGTGTTAAGACTTCGGAAAAGTAATTTTTTAACTGAAATTACGATTTTCGTGTATTAACAGATGGATTGTACATTTTCCATTCAAATACCTATGAATTTCATATCCTCTAAAAATTAAAAAAAAAACATTTTTTTAAAATCCGTCTTATGTATCTACAGTTACAAAATTCTCTATGCAAAATTTACATCTAAGACATTAGGCAAACTAATAGGCAAGTAGTAGTTTAAGTCTGTTCTTTTCTTAATTCTGATATTAGACTCGGTTTAAACATAAGTACGATTCGACATAGGATTCTGTCGGCTCTTACAAAGATTAACTTGTCAAGTGGCCATTTCTCTGGGCCGTAATAAAATCGAACGCCGGCCATAACTCTTGTGCCAGAGATAAATTTTAAAGAACTATTCATATCAGGAGTGAGGTCGATGATCTTTTACAGTTATTGTTTCGACCGTAATAAATTGTGTTATAACAGACATGAAAGAACGAACTTAATATTGTCTATTCGTTGCTTTGAGATTTTTCAATTCGTATAAAAACAGATTAATCTGATAACTTTTATTTTTTTATATGTATTTTTGCATAGCATAGTGCAAATGATAGTGAAATCTGGTACGTCTTTAACTAGATATGACTACAATGTGTGGAATTAAAAAAGCAGTAGCCTATGAGACATTTAGATCCAAACAGCCGTTATGGAGTTATGTAACAAACGTCCATAGAGCCATCCATCCATACATTGGTATTTGTATGGGTGGATGGATTGGTGGATGTATTGGTACATGCTGTCTAATGCGACTTAAAACTTGAAATAAAAAAAAAAACTTGTTGCTATGTGTTCTTCCAGACAGTGTTCTACGTCTATAGCGAGTTGTAGATACATATAACCGTTTTGGAGATTCTAATCAACATCCATCAAAACTTTTGCATTTATAAATTAACAAAAAATAAGATTAGATGGTCGGAAGTACGATATAAATATCGTATTTACACAATATGTGTGTAATAATTTAATCATTTGTGAATAATTATTATTTGATATATTAAATACCCAGCTTAACTGAGAATAGCTTCAAAATTAAACAATAATAAAGCAATGAGAGATAACGAGTTGAGGATTAAAGGTAATTCCGCAGCCGCTCGTTAGAGGATTCCGCGCCTAATCTAAATATAAACTGTGCTAATTATAATTTGGCAATTATCCTCCGTATTTAGTAATAACTCTTAAATTATACTCAAACAGAGGTGGAGCCAGTACATTACGATTAGGGGAAAGGGAGAGACACCCATTTTAGGGTTAAACTTTAGTAAGAAACTTATATTTTTAAATAGTTGTAATAAAAAATATGTATGTATTTTAGGTGAATACTGGTTAGTATAGGTAAGCGTGAATCATTCTAATATTATAAATGCGAAAGTTTAGATGGATGGATGGATAGATGGATAGACGGATGGATGGATGTATGGATGGATAGACGGATGGATGGATGTATGGATGGATAGACGGATGGATGGATGTATGGATGGATAGACGGATGGATGGATGTATGGATGGATAGACGGATGGATGGATGTATGGATGGATAGACGGATGGATGGATGTATGGATGGATAGACGGATGGATGGATGTATGGATGGATAGACGGATGGATGGATGTATGGATGGATAGACGGATGGATGGATGTATGGATGGATAGACGGATGGATGGATGTATGGATGGATAGACGGATGGATGGATGTATGGATGGATAGACGGATGGATGGATGTATGGATGGATAGACGGATGGATGGATGTATGGATGGATAGACGGATGGATGGATGTATGGATGGATAGACGGATGGATGGATGTATGGATGGATAGACGGATGGATGGATGTATGGATGGATAGACGGATGGATGGATGTATGGATGGATAGACGGATGGATGGATGTATGGATGGATAGACGGATGGATGGATGTATGGATGGATAGACGGATGGATGGATGTATGGATGGATAGACGGATGGATGGATGTATGGATGGATAGACGGATGGATGGATGTATGGATGGATAGACGGATGGATGGATGTATGGATGGATAGACGGATGGATGGATGTATGGATGGATAGACGGATGGATGGATGTATGGATGGATAGACGGATGGATGGATGTATGGATGGATAGACGGATGGATGGATGTATGGATGGATAGACGGATGGATGGATGTATGGATGGATAGACGGATGGATGGATGTATGGATGGATAGACGGATGGATGGATGTATGGATGGATAGACGGATGGATGGATGTATGGATGGATAGACGGATGGATGGATGTATGGATGGATAGACGGATGGATGGATGTATGGATGGATAGACGGATGGATGGATGTATGGATGGATAGACGGATGGATGGATGTATGGATGGATAGACGGATGGATGGATGTATGGATGGATAGACGGATGGATGGATGTATGGATGGATAGACGGATGGATGGATGTATGGATGGATAGACGGATGGATGGATGTATGGATGGATAGACGGATGGATGGATGTATGGATGGATAGACGGATGGATGGATGTATGGATGGATAGACGGATGGATGGATGTATGGATGGATAGACGGATGGATGGATGTATGGATGGATAGACGGATGGATGGATGTATGGATGGATAGACGGATGGATGGATGTATGGATGGATAGACGGATGGATGGATGTATGGATGGATAGACGGATGGATGGATGTATGGATGGATAGATGGATGGATGGATTTCAACGAAATTTGGTATAGATGTAGAGGATAGTCTGGAAGAACACATAAGCTACTCACTTTTGTTTTTTTTTGTGTCAATTTAGTTTGACTTATCCACCGGGTCAGTCAAATTTATCGATCTATACATATACACACTGCAAGCAAAACCTTCATATTTTTATTATTTTATAGTACAAAACTTCTTAAATATTGGGTCATAAAGTATTTTTAAAATTCGGTTTAGAAAAGCTTAATGACAATATTCCGATACGATCACACATTATAATAAAGTCTAAAAGCGTAGGAGGTTTGTGTAAAATAACTGAAACGCCTCCGGCTCTCTAATTGTTTTAATTAGGGTAATTTGTTTATCAACGCGCACCTTTACAGTACAAACCCTTTTGTTGTTTAATTAATCAAATTCTCTTTCAAGCTCCAAGTAAAGTTTTCTGGATTTATTGGTAATTCTTACTTAATTACTGTACGAAAGTATCATTTTTTTTTTCAATTTTATAATTATTTCTATGCAAAGATCGTCATCATATCGACATCGTATCGAAGTATCGTCAGAGAACATAGACATGAAAATCTGCGGGAAAGTATATTTAACGTCAACGCCAAAAATAATGTGAACTTTTTTGGTATACTGTACGTCTGATACAAAAATGATAATACTGTCGTCGATAACATTACAAGTACTTTTTAGAAAATTTTCCTCTAGTCCCCAGAATATTCTAATTCGATTTATTTGCCTTATGCAAATGCATCCAAAATAAACATCAAACGGATAATTCTAATTTGTAATGCATTGCTTAAATTAAATAAATAAAATGAAAATAAAACACTATCATTTTACAAACATTGTAATGTGTCTGTCAAAAGACCAAAAAAAAAACAAAAACGTCATCTGTCACTTTTGACAGGACACTGGTTCTGAAAAAGACGTTGATCCATTATTTTTCGCTGAGGCTTGAGTTTTCCATTATTATTGTTCCTTGTGACTGCTGTTTTTCCCCGTTTTGGATGTGGAAGTGTTGCTCCTACATGAGGCAGCGTAGTTGAAGGAGGAGTGTGCCGCTTGGGATCGGAGATCTGCTGCCCAGAAGTTTAAGAAGCAGCCAACAAGCCGAAGGCTGCCAGTGAACTGAACCCAGCTGATCTGATTGTCGCTTCCTTAATAACGCGACAACATTACAAGATAACTATAAAATCCTGTCGGAATGTGTCCAACTCTACGTTATTAAAGATCTCTATAATAGTATAGATATTTTCAAAGACCTTGGCGGTCATCCCGCTATCTTAAAATTTACGTTTTGTGCAGCCACTCATGTGAATTTAAGAGCCTGCAAGATATCAGAACATTACTGTATTTATTAAGAATAATTTGTATACCTTGCAAATGACAGGTTTATCATTTCAAACTAAAGTACAATATAAGATATTTGATGACAAACAATATGTAATAGGCCAAGCTAATACTCACTTTGAGAGTAAAACCATATCTGTGAGTTTGACAAAACATGTATGAAATTGTCATCCTTTTCATTCTTATTGAATAAATAGAGACAGTAATATGTAATAATAGATTTAAATTTGTCTCTATTTAATAGAACTGTGGATGGCTACAAAGGTAAACCGAAAGTATGGATGGATTGTGTGAAAGAGGATATGCTTTAGAAGGGAGTGAGTTCAGATATGACGGCTGATAGAGATGTACGGAATATCTTTATCATTTTAAAAATTCATAAAAAAAAATACTAATTCCTGACCAACGTTTACCCAATATTGAAGAAAAACATTTGTCCAATACTGTGTTCAGAACAGTTCATACACAAAACAGTAATAGACTTTAGATAGCCTAAGGGTAAATCTTGACCTTGAGAGGGTCATTGTTTACCGTTTGATATATTATCTCACAAGATGGAGTCGACAGCTAAGAGTAATTACATTATTTACTTGAGCGAACAATTTGTTAATACAGACCTTTGTGTTGGATAACGTAAGCCTTTTGTTTATAGTTTACTAGCTTTTGCCTGCGACTACGTCCGCGTGGAATTGAAGATAAATTAGCTTATGTTCTTCTAGACTATGTTCTTATCTGTGCCAAATGTTGGTGAGATCTGTGTTGTATTTTGGATAAAATACTAAAGTAATATCAACGCATATATTACAATTTTTTTTGTTCCCAAGAAGAAATATATATGGAAGATATTCCGTTTCAAAATCCATCAAACACAGAAGCGTGTCTCATAAACTTTGAGTTTACTGCCAATAAATATATGTCTTGGGACATTTCAAGTGAACACTTGTACAGATGCATCTTATATTCCTGCTTTATATCTTGGATTTATTTCCTCACTTTATAACCCGACTAAAATGAAAAGCAATTTCTAAATTACTTATTAACCTATTTAAAAATGTTATTACTGTTGTCTTAAAAAATCTAATTTAATATTACAGAGTTGTCAAAGTATTCGTTATAGTCTTAACGTAGTGACCAACGTTACGCGGTGTAATGCAACATGTTACACAACGAGCATTCAAGCAGTCTTTACGTAGTTACAGGGAAACCACCGAGCAACGAGCCGATTGATCCGAATGTTACACATCGTAACATAACACCATCTTAGAGTAACTTCGTATATCTACTGTCGACTTGTCTAGTATATATTCTTATCCCTGTCATTCTTCATTAAAATATAGAGACAACAACATAAGTGATGTATTTCATGATAAAGTAATTTACACTAGTGTTAATGATAGATAACATTTGCTATTTCTGCTTATCCCAGTTAACTCTGAGAGCTTTTTTTAACAGTGATCGTAAATCTATCATCGAAGCGTAATATACTAGTAGTTACTATTCTTATCTTATGAGTGAACGTCGACCTTGCTTGAAGATAAAACTCTGATTTATTATCCTTTGAATACGACTCATGTATTTTAGGTAGAGTTTATGTAAACTTAAATTACACAAGTTTGTTTTGAACAATATTTTAAATGCTGAATTAGTCTGTTTGGTATATTAATTGGTCAATACGTCTAAATCACTGTGGTAGAGCCCGCTTTAACATATTCGTACTAATCGGCTGGCTCGCCCGGTGCAATACCACGACAACACAGAAGACAGGCGTGAACTTAGAGCAATTCCGCGTTTCGTCTGATGAGTGTGGTGCCAGAGGCCTAATTCTAGTCCCTTTACCTTTCTTTCCTTTAGGAAAGGATGGGAAGGATAAGTGGAATAGACGGTGAAGGAGATGCATAGAAAGGGAAATATCCTCTTCATGTGCGTCTTGTCCACCGTCAATTAAGGGTAGGCAACGCATCTGCATTTGCGAATGTCGCTTGCTCGTTTGCTACCTCATAATAAAAAAAAAAAAAAACCCTACTTGGGAGGAAAAGCAAAATTAACCTAAGCTAAATGTTCCGTGACTTAACCTAGAAAACATTGTTTCTAGTTCGTCTATATTTGACGTTGGCGTTATGTAAACAGTTGTATGTCCGCAAACACGGTCCCAGCCAAATGTTCGCGAAGGCTGACGTCTAGTGTAAATATCCTAACAATATGCATGTTGACGCGGCACTTGAATATATTTTAGGTTTGTAACATACACTTAGTCATACTTTAATACCGCACAATGCGCAACATGAACAAAGTTATGACCGGTTTCGTAGCTACATTTAACCATTCGTTAGTTTTTGGTTCGATAACTTAATGAAATGCGTAATTTGAGTTTTACTACGTTGAAAGTTGAACTGACTTTCAACGTAGTAAAACTCAAGTTTTTTTGTTCGTTTTATTATTTTTTTATTTTAAATTACAGCTATAAGTTATATAAATAAAATAAAACGGGTCCGCTAACTTCGAATAAAATGTAAAACTTCGTTTCAGTAATTTATGGTGTGGCTCAACAATTTCGATAAAAATCTTTTTGAGTTTTAGGTTTTTTTGTTTAGTTTTTCTTCGTAGACAGCAATCGCAGATTAAATTCACCCTTTTTAAATCACTTTTGCCAACATGACAGGATTTTACCACAAAACCTACCATACACTTCGTATTTTTATGAGGTAATTCTCGTTCTGTGTTACTTAATAAAACAAAGCAAAATCCATCTCCTTATGCTTATCTAACTCTGGTAGGATCTGCACACCAGGTTTTATAAACCTTAAGATTTGATTTAATTTTTTTCCTCCCTGTTGACAACCCTACTTGGGAGGAAAAGCAAAATTAACCTAAGCTAAATGTTCTATGGCTTAACCTAGAAAACATTGTTTCTAGTTCGTCTATATTTGACGTTGGCGTTATGTAAACAGTTGTATGTCCGCAAACACGGTCCCAGCCAAATGTTCGCGAAGGCTGACGTCTAGTGTAAATATAGACATCCTAACAATATGCATGTTGACGCGGCACTTGAATATATTTTAGGTTTGTAACATACACTTAGTCATACTTTAATACCACACAATGCGCAACATGAACAAAGTTATGACCGGTTTCGTAGCTACATTTAACCATTCATTAGTTTTTGCTTCGATAACTTCATGAAATGCGTAATTTGAGTTTTACTACGTTAAAAGTTGAACTGACTTTCAACGTAGTAAAAGTTTTTTTGTTCGTTTTATTATTTTTTTATTTTAAATTACAGCTATAAGTTATATAAATAAATAAAATAAACTTATCACTAATGAATCACTTGGTAGCATCCCAGCATTAGTGAAATACAAAATGAAACAATTGCGTCAACAACAATTATCCTTATCTAACTTGTGTACAATAATCGGAGAAAGAAAGAGAGAAAAATAGGTTTTGAAGTTCCATGAAAATTTTATCACTAGACTCTAAGGTTGTAGTTAATACAATTTATCCGAACGGTTCTCTGGTCACGTACAAATTACTTTTGTCTGGGAGCGGACTTGACAAATTCTGGAGCTTCTACTTGACCTCAGTAACCCTTAGTAAATAGATTTTCAATTATTTATACTGTCTTCTAACAATATTAAAGTTAAAGGAATGAAAACTTTTTGAATTTCTCTGTTATTTATTAATAGAATTTGAGTGTTATTTAGGTGAAGATAAAAGCTGTTTATTTGAAGGTGACAAAGAACGAAGTAATTTTGTATATGAAATTAAGATCATATAATTAAATTATGAATTAAGACTGTCTGTCACAGGCCTTTCTGATTCGTGCTACTGCAGTTTCATGCTTTAATCTTACTAATATTATATATGCGGAAGTTTAGATGGATGGATGAATGTTAGAGTTTGTAAACTAAATGGCTGTACGGATCTCGATGAAATTTGGCATAGATGTCGATTGTTTGGAAGAACACATACTTCCTTTTTGTTTTTTTTAATTCCACTCGGACGGAGTCGCGGGCGAAAGCTTCAATAAATTCACTCAACTTTGACAAGAACATTAATCTTTTACGTGACCTGTTTAATCCCTGATTCACATTAGTACAGTTGGACAGTTGCGCTGGCCTGGCATGGATTGCTTTGGCAGTCGCCAGTTACTATCCCAGTTAAATTCAACCGCTGATTTTGAACGCTAATGCGAAACAGGCATAAGTTCGCGTTGTAGCCAGAATAAACATACACAAATTGGAACGTTTTATAATAAAAATACCATTTAACAATTTCGGCTAAAGTTGAGAAATGAATGAGGATGGTCGATGTTTGGTAAAACAAGAAACCCAAGTCTATAAAACATCAGCTGCTCCGAGGTCGGGAGCGCTCGTAAACAAGTCCTTTGGGATATAAATATTGATATTACCGTTCCATTTCCACGAGGGAGGAATAAATTTATGGAACAAGATATAAGAATAACTATATTTTGACGAAAAGCAATATGTACTATCAGGAATGGTAATTGGATTTGTGATACGTGTGCCTTTTACCATCTGTCTTAGAATATTACACAAAAGACAAATAACAAGACGTTATAAAACACAGGAATAATGTTTAAGGACGGTAATACATATGCCAGAAGCCGACACACACATTCCAGCTATAGGTATACATATGTGTAAAGGCTAAATGGTATACCAGTAATTGGCATGCAAGTTTCTATCACGATATTTGATTTTGTGATAGCTACGGGCATGTAACTTAAGGGGGGTCGAGAGAAATAATGTTAACACTAACATGTCCGTTTAGTACGTTCTTGTGAAGATTTTAATAGCATGTGTATAATAGCATTCTGCCTTAACAAAACAAAACTTGATTAAAAATCGAAAAAGATTTCTAAGTTTGCAGTTTTGAACTCGTGGACTACTTGAAGTTTTTATAGTTTATGTCCACAGTATGTTTTAGGCCCATTTAGTTGTTAGCTATGACACTAAGGGAAAGACAACGAATCAAATGATACCTCACTTGTCAAAGTCCATATGGTCGCATACTAATAAAAACACGAAAAATATTTTCTCCTATGTCAGTAGAGTATAAAGTAAGGTTTAAAATTAACATTTTGTACGGACATAGACAAATCGTACAACTATTAGTTCTTAGTAAGACTAAGTAATGTAAGATCCAAGACAAGAAAGAGCAATTCCTACACTGAAGCACGTCGTTTGCGCCGTCAGCGTGGAACAATTACAGGCCTCGTTTGTTTCTTGATAATTAACTGAACTCCCTCTAAACATTACCCACACTCCGAGCTTAATTACACTTAAGTAAATGTTAATTTTCCTAAGTAAACAAAGTTAGCGGTAACTAACACTAAAGCGAAGTTGGAAAGAAGTTTTTTTAAAGAAATGCTAGAGCGAAAACCAAACCAAAAGTGTTGTATATTTTTATTAAAGTTGTCTTTGGTCGATTTTTGATCATAGCGTCGTTTAGTAGTTTTACATTGTATTTTACCGGATACGTCAATAGCGAGTGGGTGTTGATAACTAATCATTTATAGCTGTGGATTTTTTAAAGTTTTAAATCTTATCTCAAATGAAGTTATACAAATAAAATTAATTTTGTTCCAAAGTTTAAAAAGTTAAATGTAAATTTTGGCGAGATAAGTAAAACACATACTGAGTAAACGATAACTTACGTAACGAATTAGTGAATAATTTCATGCTAAAGATAAACATGAGACCGTTTTAGTAGTGGGATATTTCCCTTTCCTATCACCCGTCCCCTGCCAAGTCCGACTTCCTTTTCCATTCCTTATTACGAAAAGGCTTTAATTTTATATTACTTACAAGTATTAGTATTTTGCTCCAATATATCGCATTTTTCTTTGTCCTCTCCTTGTTGTTATGAATATTTTCTTTAAAACCTACATTTAAAATTTAACCGCTTCGACCGTCGCCCTGCAATTTCCCTGCGGTCTGAAAATGAATTTAAAATGTTATAACGTCTAATAAATTTCTGAATTTTTTCACTACAGTGTAACATAAATTATTTCTACATTTTGAAACGCACTAATAGTTTTAAATAGTTTGACTATGGCGTAGTCACCCTTACTTAGGGTTGGCTCCCAGCCCGTACGTACGTAGGTGGGGACGTATAGTGAGCTGGTGATGATGAATAGTTTTAAGAAGTTATATTTTCGACATTGCATTTT
The DNA here is from genome assembly GCA_029286645.1 of Papilio protenor. Taxonomy (NCBI): domain Eukaryota; kingdom Metazoa; phylum Arthropoda; class Insecta; order Lepidoptera; family Papilionidae; genus Papilio; species Papilio protenor. The sequence continues at coordinate 4,811,898 of JAGSMZ010000043.1, forward strand.
TTTTATAAAAATGGATATTAACAAGATAATCATGTACATTTTAATCAGATAGATCTAAAACGTTGTCTTGACCCTACCCTAGTACTTAAAAAACTCCACTTTTTTATATAAATTGATAGTTAAAAATCTTTATTTTTTTTATGATTATTAAAAACAGCGCTTGACCACGATTCCACCTATAGTTAAGTGGTAATGTGGTCGAAGGATGTTACGCGCTGATTTAATAGGAAATATTTAATTTACGCTATCTTTTACAATGCAAATATATGGATGGTTAAATGGATATTTGTTCGCACGTAATTCCACAATTGCTGTACAAATCTGGATGTAATTTGGATGAGTGATAGATAAATCCATACGACCGAAGTCTCTAGCGAAAGCTAGTTATACATAATTAACGTGAAAAACGTGTTATAATATTGCGTTTATTTTCATAATATCTTTGCAGTTACATTATCTTAAGTTGCAGTAGAAACTTTCCTGCATAATCGTTTTCAGTTTTCCATATAATTTATGGGCAGTTTAAATTTGCATTGCCTTAATAAAATACGACAGCGCCGCTGCACGTAGTCTCGTTTGTAATGTGCCTCCGGGGACTCTTAAACTAAAATCATGGATTTTACGATCTAAGACCGGTAGCTGCATATATACGTACAGTCAGAGAATCTGTCGGTGAACCTTAATAGCTACAGTGGCTACGTTTTGTACACATTAAGGTAATGACGCGAAATAATAACTATAGTGTGTCTAAATAAAATAGATTAGTTTGATAAATCATGTATATGAAGTATCAAATTCAATTTGTATGAAGGCAAATGCCGTACTTAATAGACAGGTATCGTAGTGACGAAACAAACACGCATAGCGAACAATTATGAACTATCGATATTCGGTTTAAATAAAATTTATCGAACTTAAATAAAATTATTATTTTCTTATTAACTAATTTAGAGGACAATTCTAGTATTAATGGTGTAGAGAATTTAGCGATGACAATATTAATAGCGAAATCCAATTCGCTTACGTACGGCTGTAGTAGTAATAAATATTTATTCACTCTCATTATTTGTAATGGTTCTGCAGGTCATTATTAATTTGACTAAACAGTATTTTTTTTTTAATAAAAGTCGAAAATCGAAAAGATTCATGCTTGATTTTACACAACCTATCCCTACTAAATTGTCACATGAATTGTCAAACTAATCTAATTTATTTAGACAAACTATAATAGGACACAGGTTTTAAAAGAGCAAGAGTTTGTCTTGTTGCAAGAAACAAGGCTTGATGTCTGAAAGTTGAATATTGCGGATTTCCGCGACTATAAGGAACGTCTTGATCTGTATATAGAGGAATTAAGGGGTCAGAAACCTAAATATTAAGGGTATAGACTGTGTAAGATGTTGGATTGAAATTCATTTAATTAGTGTGAATGATTTAAAATTTTTAGTAGAATATTAGTGTTAAATGTTTAATGTTAGTAGAAAATTACGTAATCAGATGATGATTCAGATATGACGGCTGATAGAGATGTATGGAAGAGCAGCACATACTGTGCCGACCCTCCATAAGGGATAAGGGCAAGTTGATGATGATGACGTAATCAGATGGTAGAATATTGAATATTAAACTGAAAGTGTTTAGTAGGTTTAAAGTATACAAATTAAAATTAATTAGAATTTTACATGATTTAAATAAATAAATAAAAAAAATTAAACCAGATACTCGAGAAAATATTCTCAAAATCTATACGATGTTTTACAGTATTGTAAAACAATATCGCAATATACTTATACGTTAAACCTCAAAACATCGGTTTCCCGAATGGCCGCCGACGCTCGTAAACTACCCTCGGAAGACATAAATATTACCATTACACTTTCATTTCGACATGGGGTAAAATAGATTTCTGAAAAGGGTCAGTACGAAAAACCGTTTCTTACAGACAAACATTATAACTGTATAAAAAATATTATTACTTTAACAACTTATGTAACCTATTTTCGTTGGACAGAAGTACTAAAAGATTTTTTTTTTCTTATTTCGCATTACTCGCCCTCCTTTAGACTAACAATTTAAAAATCAAAAACAGAAGACTATAAAAATGGAATTAGTATCTTCTATACTATTATAATAAAGCGTAAACACACACTTCTTTGTTGCCTAAGATGTCAGCAATTACAGCATATTTGTGAATAATTCTTTTTTTAATAAAAAGCCCTACACTTACGTCATGCTTTAGGCTATATATTTTCACGTCATTAAACTTAGGGGGTAAATATTTTGGATAAAAAACCCTAATGTGGGAAAGAGACCATAAGTTGCTGCCAACATCAAGAAAGAAAGATTGCTAAGGTTTGTCATTTTGACATTTGCTATAGATAATTTGACAAAATGTAAACAATAAAATGAAGTTTTTATAATTTCACGCGGATGAATCCGCACGCGAACAGCTAGTTATAAATAAAAAAGTCTTTGTAATATTCTGTTCAAATTGTGCCAACATTTTATAACAATTAAATTGCATTTCTCCAAAAGGAAACATTTTTTAACTCCTATTTGTATTTACGTGTTGAGGAACTGCACTCAGTAACCACCAGTTAGTGTGTGGGTTGTAAATGATGCACATAACTGGGTCAACGCAGTGTGCATTGTGAACCAACTCGACCTGAAAGATTCCCACATGCTACACTTCAAATGAAAAGCAGTATTTTCTGTATGAATTTGAATTTAATTAATAAAGAAAAGAAATCCTATTAAAATTGGCGGCTACTTTTTATGTTGCTGCCAGATTCAATACGTTTTCTTGAAAGGTACGTACAATATATACCGGGAATACACATGCATGTGTATTCCCGGCCTTATTTTGTTCGTGTGATAGTCATTTTAATCTTATATTCACTTTATAACTCGCTGGCCAGTATTATTATTCTATAGACATTGGATAATAATAAAACTGCGCACCATTGACTAAATTATGCACAACAGTTGTGCGATTGTCGATTGTTTCGCAGCCAATTCAACTGTTTAGTTGCACAACTAAAAATCGAACAGCGTGCCTATAAGCCCATAAGAATCAAAGGGAGACTAAACAGTTGTGCGATAGTTTTGGTCAAAGTGCGCGCTCTAAATAGCACAATAGTAAAATGTTTTAAGCAAACTATTTGCATTATGCATATGTAATGTTACATGAGCGTTTTGTAATCTAACACTATTTGTAACACATTGTTTACACTAACGTGTAATTCTAGTTGCGTATCTTCAATGGATGCGTGGGCGCTGACCTCCAAATATGACTCACTATGCATTCTCGTTTTCAATATTATGTTTTATCGTAAACGATATGTTTAAATAGATAAATTTTTCCACTTATTTGCTTTATCATTTGAATTGTTAATGTGAATTTAAAGATATTGGTATATCGGTAGGGTTAAAAAGTCATCACCAACTTGCCCTTATCCCTTATGGAGGGTCGGCACAGTATTTGCTGCTCTTCCATACATACGGTAGGGTTAAAAAGTGATGGATGAATTAACAATTAAATTAAAAAAGATGTCAAACTGAAAGGAAAGTTCTGCTGATCGCACATATCTTGAGGTGATAACAGGGAGATGACTTGCTATCTTACTAATCTTACTAATATCTTAATCTTAATCCTCGTAATATTATAAATGCGAAAGTTTAGATGGATGGATGGATGTTTGTTAGAGTTTGTAGTCTAAACGGCTGAACGGATATCGATGAAATTTGGTATAGATGTAGAGGATAGTCGGGACGAACAGATAGGCTATTCACTTTTGTTTTTTTTAATTCAACGCGGACGGCGGGCGAAAGCTAGTAATCAATATTAAATTCAATATCAGTTATCCTGTGGATTTTCCCGCAGCAGTTTTTGATAATAATGATCACTGAACTTCGAAAGAATATGGCACTTTAAGAAGAAGTATAGTATTGTAATAATTCTGTCGTTGAACTGGAATAAATGTATTATAGTCAATTAACACTATTACTAAAGATATTAAAAATTTAAAACAAACAATTTATACGAAATTAGGTCACGCAATGTACTGAAACTCTCTTGACCTATGTTTTATTTGTTAGATTAACCTCGGTTTATATCACATATCGTTCGTTTTTCGCTTCCAATCTGCTTTTAATTTCCTGTGTTTAATGAAATACCAAATGAACGATCAAAGGATCGTTCGTAATTAAACAGGCCCGGAATTAATTATTAGGATTAATTACACGGTGCGAATTCTATATTTTCTATATATAAAACGTTTTGTTTTAAATTGAATTACACAAGAATTTTGGTTGAAATTATATAAAATTCGATTCTACAGTTGAAAGAATATTGGAAATTGTCAAAATTAAATAGTTTTTGAGTTTATCATACATACAAACGTTCCTCGCTCTATAATACTAATATTATAAACGCGAAAGTTTATATGGATGGATGTTTGTTAGAGTTTGTTGCCTAAACGGCTGAATGGATTTCGATGAAATTTGGTATAGATGTAGAGGATAGTCTAGAAGAACACATAGGCTACTCACTTTTGTTTTTTTTAATTCCACCCGGACGGAGTTGCGGGTGGAAGCTAGTTTTTAATATTTATTTAGATGAAATATGCTTTATTTTAAGTTACTATATCACTTGTATATGTTAAGTATATGTTCATCGATGCACAGTTAAGTTAGCGATTAAGTTAGACGTAGGAAGCTGCAATCGACGCGAGGCTGTGTCGATGCATAATTTAAGCTGCACCGCTTCAATATAGCCTTATTTGCATGTCCCAGATTCTGGCCCCGACCTAGTGATTTATATTAACTTTATTTTACTCTGTACCTTTATTTGAAGCTCAGTCAAAATAAAAAGTTTACGTTGAAGTACTGAAGTTAAATGATTTATACCAACTTTCCGTATTTTAGGTTATTTCAATAACACGAAGTAAAGTAAAATATTTTTGAGGGCGTTTCATATTTTTCTTGCTGTATTTTAAACAAGCTTACGCCTGTCACTCCGTCCGTATGGTACTAAATAAAACAAAAGTAATTAGCCTGTGTCCTATTAAAAGTAGGGTATTAAAAGCCTATGTGTCCTTCCAGGCTATGCTCTACATCTATGCCAAATTTCGTCGAAATCCGCTAAGCCGTTTAGGCGGCATACTCTAACAAACATCCATCTATCTAAACATTTGCATTTATAATATTAGTGAGATGATTTGGAAGATTGTTAAGGTCATAATTAATTTATATTTTCTTGAAGTTATTATGTACCTGGTCTTATTGTTTTTAATTGATAATTGCTTATCGAATTCCCAGCTTTGAATCTGTTTCAAAAGCTAGGAATAAAAATTTAAGCTAAACGACAAAATGCTACCGATTAACCACAATTAAATCTCTATCAGCGTCGAACGTACTAAGTATTGAACAGAAAGGAAGAAAAGAAATTGCACCGTAAGCTTTACGTAATTAGGTTTACATTCATATATAGGGGTTCGGTGAGATGGTAATTACATTAACTCGTTAATTATTCGTCCGATCCCGACGGCATTTCAATGACTTTTGTGCACACATTAATCTGTTGGACATAATGAAGCTCACTTTGATTAACGTTCATTTAATGTTTCTTCCTATCTCTCTCTCACCAGTGATAAATTAAATTTATCTATCTTTTTCTCACACACAAAATACTGGCATCGTAGAATTTAGAAAAGTTTAATATTGCGTCGAGCTTGTGCGATATCATCTCGTAACCTTAACCGCTACGAGATTGTAGCATTGACTTAATACGTCACATGTTTAAATAATAGATTACTTTCAGAATAGCCATCAAATACAAGTATTTGAACTACACTGAACATGAATTTAACAAAGCTTCACTAATTCTTATTAAAACGAGTAATTTTAAAAATAACATCAAATGAAAGCATAATAATGGAGAAAACAATACATTTGCTGCACAGCTCGAAACTCTACCAAAAATAGTACTACTAAGAATTAAGAAAGAGACAGAAGAAAGATACAGTATGTTCAACTGACAATCCAAATGTCTATCGGAAATTGCCAAACACTATACTGATTGGTCAAAGGTGTTTTGTGTTCTAAAGGGGACATTTGCAGTGTCTAGACGTATCGAGACGTTTGCTTTTCTCACAACTCTCTCTCTGTTTCTACAGATTGTGATATCGTGAGTTAAGGAAAATGTTGCAAAATTTTTTTCAGTATCATACTAATATTATAAATGCGAAAGTTTAGATGGATGGATGTTTGTTAGAGTTTGTAGCCTAGACGGCTGAACGGATTTCGATGAAATTTGGTATAGAAGTAGAGGATAGTCTGGAAGAACACATAGGCTACTCACTTTTGTTTTTTTTAATTCCATGCGGACGGAGTCGCGGGCAAAAGATAGTATACTACGATTATAGTAAAGTATCTCTGAGTAATATAAGTCATTTTAATTACTATGTTTTTATTCCGCACAAACAAAGCGAGCAACGGCTAGTATTTAATATGAGGAATATAACATGAAAATAAGAAAATATTAAATAACTATACGTTTACTTACAATTATAGATTTGTTCCCCCGAACTTTATTAATTCAGGAGGTTTGAATTTTGATTAATTCATAAAAATGGTACGCTTCTAAACCTTTTCAGAGCAATGGATTCAATGAAAGCCACAACGTTGGATAGAATCCATTAAGCGATTTGAAACCGGAAAGAGCCTAATGGATATCGCTGACGCAACTAAAATAAATTTAAATTTCCATATCAATATTGTCTTTAAACGAACATTACCATTGTTTGTGTTAATTTTTCAGATAGTTTCTATCTCTGCAAATGTAACTCACTAACGGATCAACATTGTCCTCTTAAAGTTTTTTACAAAAGCAAGCAATAGTATTTCAAAGATATGAAATGTAAAATACAAAATCAAAAGCTCCCTATACAAAATAACGTGAACCTTGTAAAAGTAGTTACGGGGAGGCTGAGAACCACCGCGGCCTTCAGTGACAAGCTGGACTCCGCATCAACTGATCTTCCTTTATTCAAGAACTGTGTTTTGTTTTTGGTTAATATTTTTTAACGCTTTATTATATTATAATAATTCTTAGTTCACGATATTGAGAGTAAGCAAACGTTACAATAACAAAAACAATCTTTTTCCAATAAAAAAGTTAGGAAAAAAATAGAAACTTATCATTGTTATTTTGTTTTTTCCACCTCGAAGTGCGAAATGATTTTGCCGGTCTCGTAGTCCACACTTCTAACTTGTTAACACTTTCCAAGTTCCTAGTACGTACAAAGTAGCGGAAAAACTTAACCATTGAGACTTTTCTTCGAGTTTCGCTTTACTTTATCCTACCGGATATAGGGTATACCTACGAGTATGTGCTTTACATAAAAGCTTAGGACTTTGTGATATTAAAGTTCATTGATTTTATTAATTTTAATTAATACAGGCATTATACATGTGGTTCCAAATATGATAATTCGTAATGGAATTGTGAAAATAAAGTTATTTATTGAATTAGCAACTTAAAAAAAGATTAAATTCGTTTTCAATTAAAAGAATGCGTTTAAATCTTAATTTTCTCAAAAGATATGTAATTTACTATTTTAGTTTTGTTTATTATCAACGTCTTAAATGGTCATTGGAGGATTTCCTTATTATACATTTGATACGACAAATCTTTACTACACAACCAAAGTAATGCTTCAACTTTGTTCAGTCAATCTGTTTTAACGAAATTTAAACTCTTTTTACATGTACATTAAAGTTGTTTATTGCACAGCTTCCGAAAATTTCAATTAACATACAGGGTGTCCAGAAAATATTACTAAACTACGACGTACGCTGAAAATGTCGGCGAAGTTTTTCAAAGTAGTATAAAATTTCTTATAAAGTTATCGACGTCTCTCTCAAGTGGTCATCACTTCGAAACTCGTTGTTAGAAATTTATTTTCATCTTTAGAATTTCCAGCGCTGAGTATAAAAATTCCAATTTCCCAACGGAATGTCGTAGAACTTTTTAGACGACAATGTTATTAAAACAATTTGATTAAATTCATTATTTAATAAATAATATAAAAGGTTAAAGAAATAGAAATCCGATTGAAGATTTTAAGACAAGCTTTTATTAGAACTAGAAGTTAATTTTCATTAACATTAAAGTTATTACTTTAATTACTAGTTCATAAATAAACGTATTAAGTGATTTTGTAAAATGATTTCTAAATTATCCCCATACAATCTAACAAAAGGTTTTACCCGAACATTTTCAAAAATTGGTTTCCATTTATTCAAAAACAAATGAAGGAGAATACGCAAAACTTTGCAATATCACGTCCACTGAACTAACGAACTAAAAGAGACCAACACCCGATGAAAATGGAACAAAGCTTTCGAAATGCTCTTTCACTCGAAACAAAACTGCCGCAGCCGAAGCGGTAGGAACACCGCCACAAATTGGGAAAAATGATAGCCGAATATTTTTTTTTAATAATTAAAAATATTAGTAGATTTTTTTTAATTTACTAATATTTCGTTTAACCATTGCAACTAAGCTCTAGGCATGTGCTAGGATATGGTTCACGACAATAGTCGAATGGCGGGATTCGAACCCTCGACCTCACAATCGGTAGTCCGTACCCCAAACCATTAGGCTATTGGCGCTTAATTGAAATGATTATATTGAAATGAATCTTAAACAATTACAAGACAGACGTCAACATTCTAATGAAATTTGTTTACGCATAGCCTTATCATTTAAGGCGCTGTTATATTTAAATGTCCTTTCAATAATCGGACGGAAGAGATACAAAATTCTACTAAAGTTAGGAAAAACAACTAAAGTTGAACTACTAATTAAAATTATGTTTCCATTTTTAGAAGTGTCTTAGGAATAATTGCATATTAATAAGTATTTCTTGGAAAATTTACGAGTTCTTCTTACAAAGTGCTCTTTGATTTAATCAAGTAGTTTTCAATCAATTTTAATAATTAATTTACAATTTAATCTGACAGCGTTTAACTTAATTATGTCTACTAACTACTAACCATAGAATATTCAAATTTAAAAAACATATTTGAAATAGAGCATTTTGATTTAGGATTAATTAAACCAAAACACGTTCACCCACAAATGAAAAATACAAAAAGAATAATAGCGTTTCAAATATTACAAATGTAGCATATTTCATTATTAGTTTCAAGAGTCAAAAAGGTTATATTAGATGTCCTCGTAAATCCTTCAGCGCCATCTTGTTTGCAAGTTAGAAAGCTCTCAGACTTCTTATGAATTTTTTCTACAACGATCCTTGGAATTTTCATCTTGTCAGCAATAAAGTCACGACTGCCAGAGATCTGATGAAAAATTTAAAAATGTAACAAAATGCTTCTTTGCCTTTTAAGTTAACCTCTTAAAAGTTGCGTATCTTGTATTAGGAATGTTTGGTGTTAATATTAATCCCAGATATCTTCGCTTTTTTTTTAAGTTCAACATGAATTTTAGATACCTTAGTATTTTACTCCTTTTAACTTCTATGGTGATTTATTTTCTTTAAATTCTAAGTAAACTAATCTATATTTACTAGGTCGATTTAAACAATTTTTTCACCATTAAAAAGCTACCTTATCAGAGAGTAACAAGGACTATTTTTTTTTCTTATTTTTTATTTCACACTGGCGAAGTCGCGAGCAACAACTAATGTAATATAAGTTTTAAATACCCATGTAAGTTTATATTATAATTTTAAAATATAAAGATGTTTTATTAAAAGCTATTTACAATAGCTGAAAATTGATATGGTAAAATAAACTTTATAAAGTCGCGAAGTTACGTCTCTGTACTAGTTATATGTCGATGTAGAAAAAAAACACATAGCGGGGAACTAACTGTGAACTAAAGTAAAACAGCACTCGACCCATTAAACTGAACAAAGCTTTTGAAGCCAAGCTTCACAACTATTGGAGAACCACGGTAGCGAATCACGAATGATTCAGTGCTTAGAAAAAAATCAGATACATTTATTTTAATCTACTAATTTGCGTAATTTGCGCGTACTATTAAGAGCGTCGGTGGCTCAGTGGTTTAAGCACTTGACGTGTAATCTACAGGTCTTGGGTTCGAATCCCGCCATGTCATCATCTCCCCTGCCTTATCCTACTCCCGTAGGGTCGGCGCACCAGGTTTTCGTCCTCCAAAGCACTCTATCATCCGTCATCTCAGTCATCACTCCCTTCTTGATCATGTCACCTGTCACGCAATCCATCCATCTCTTTCTAGGTCTACCTCTACCGGTGTACCCTCCACATTCATAACAAACGTCCGTCTTGTTACATGCGATTCATTCCTTCTCATAACATGCCCATACCACTCTAACCTTTTACTCCTTATTTTCTCAACCACTGGGGCTACTCTCAAACTTCCTCTAATATACTCATTTCGTATCTTATCCAATCGTGTTACCCCACACATCCATCTTAACATTCGCATTTCCGCCACATGTATTCTCCTTTCATCCGTCCCTTTTACTGCCCCAACATTCAGATCCATACATCATGACAGGTCTTATGACGGTTTTGTAAATTTTCCCCTTTATTTTAAGGGGAATATGCGGGTCGCATATTACACCTGTAACCTGTCGCCATTTCATCCATCCCGCTTTTATTCTTTTTCTCACGTCACGGTCAATATCGCCGTCGCTTTGGATTAATGAGCCGAGGTACCGGAAGTCGGAGCAAACTGGAAGATGGGCGCCATCCAAGGCAATCGGGATAAAACTAGATAAGCCCCCGAAGTCGCAGAATAGCTGCTCCGTTTTCGCTCTGCTTATCTTCAGGCCGGCTGTCTCCAGTTTATCCCGCCATCTCTCCAGTCTACTCTGGACCTCAAGCGCATCTTCCCCGACAAGAACAATGTCGTCGGCGAACAGCATACACCAGGGTGCTTCCTCCTGGATCTCCACGGTTAACGCGTCGATAACCAGGAGGAAGAGATAAGGGCTTAAAGCCGATCCCTGGTGCAGACCCACAGCCACACTGAACTTGTCGGTTACTCCGGCTTCAGACCTGACGTGAGTGTTCGCTCTTTTGTACATAGCACTCACGAGTCGCACGTACTTCCCAGGCACTTGTCTTTCTTTCATCGCCCACCACAGAACCTTCCGGGGGACTCGGTCGTATGCCTTTTCAAGGTCAACGAACACCATATGCAAGTTCTTATGGACACGTCTGTATTTTTCACCAAGCTGGCGTAACGCGAATATGGCATCCGTTGTACCTCGACCTGGCATAAACCCGAATTGGTTCTGTGATACCTCACTCTCTTCTCTTATCCGTCTGTCTATCACCTTCTCCCAAATTTTCATAGTATGTGACATGAGTTTTATTCCTCGATAGTTGTTGCAATTCTGAATATCACCTTTATTTTTAAAAATAGGTACCAACGTACTGGTACACCATTCATCAGGGACCGACTCTTCCTGCAACAACTTATCGAAGAATAGAATCAGCCACTTTATACCATCTTCTTTCAAAACCTTCCATACTTCAACGGGTATGCCATCAGGCCCCACCGCTTTTCCATTCTTCATATCTCGCACTGCAATTTTAACCTCATCCATACTGATCTCATTTACCATCGCCATGTTGACCGGTGTTCTCGGTACAACACCATTCCAATCATTCTCCTCATTCATTAAATTTCTGAAATATTCCTTCCATCGCTCTTTTATATCTCCATCTTTCAATAAAATTTTACCATTTTCATCCTTCATACATTTACGTGCATAATATCTCTCCCATTCTTCTCTCTCGCTTTTGCTAGCCTGTAAAGGTCTTTTTGTCCTTGCGGTGTGTCCAGTTCTTGGTACAGTTTATTCTGCACTGCGGCCTTAGCCACCGCAACTGACCTTCTAGCAATTTTTCCTTGCTTCCTCATACATTCTCCTTCTAAACTCTTGCATATTTTCATTCATCTCATTTTTCCACGCCCTAAATGCTTCCTTCTTTTTTTTAACTGCCTTTTGTACTTCGTCATTCCACCACCATGTATCCTTATCTAGCTTTCCTACGCCTTTCGTTTCCCCTAAAACATCCTTAGCAGCACACCGTATAGAGGTAGCAATCTCTTTCCAACATTCATTAACCGATTTACTACCCATATCAACATCCATCTCAATCATCGAATCCCGCCATGTACCAATGTGATTTTCGATTTTTTCGAATTTTCATATGTACATAATTTACCCGACGTTCTTACAGTGAAGGAAAACATCGTGATCGTGAAACAACCTGCACATATCGGCGAAGAAATTCAAAGATATGTGTGAAGTCAACCAACCCGCACTTGGCCAGCGTGGTTGACTATGGCCTAGTCACCCTTACTTAGGGTAGGCTACGGGCCCCTCGGTGGGGACGTGTATAGTGAGCTGGTGATGATGATGACTAACTTGCAGTAATAAAAAATCAAGAACATTTTACGTACTTACTGCGTTGGCGCAGCGACCCAAAGTGGGTCTTGGCTTCCGACACGAGAGAGCGCCACGAAACCGACAAGAACATCTAATTTGTCAAAATTGTTTCGGCAATGTAGGCCGCGTTGACAACTCAGTCGTAGTCTGTATGTATGTCTGTAGTATGCCATAGACTATGGCAATAAAAAACCTTTTTCTATCGAAGAGGAAATCTACCAAAGATACTGCCCGGGGAGACAGGGTTATGTGGGATTTGACCCACTAAAACCTACACAGTGGCCAACCTTAAGTGCAATATATTCATGGTCGAAAGAACACACCGGAACACGGCAATAAAAAGCCTTTATCTGATTTTAGTTAGTTATAATTTTAATTTGATCATTTTAATTGCCCTAAATCGACACTGACTGCCGTTATAATTTGACATTAAAAGCATTTCAAATTACAAAATCAATTTCAACAGACTAAATCATTTTACTAACAAAGTACGTTCAAATCAGCAGTACGCCATCTGAAATATATCTATCAACAGGACACTATGTAAGCAAATGCATAATTTAAACTGCACAATTCATGTGGCCGACCTATTTGTGCGACCCAATTGCGAGAGAATCCAGCGCTTCAATTGTTTTATCTACAGTTAATGCGGTCCTGTAAATAGTTCAATACAACAAATTGATATAAACCGCTTCTCGTAATTTAACCATTACATTTCATTGAGAGATTCACCTACCTCCGAACTCTATATTTCATTTCGAACCATTTTGCCTATCCAAGGTATTTTATCATACTAATATTATAAATGCAAAAGTTTAGATGGATGGATGGATGTTTGTTAGAGTTTGTAGCCTAAACGGCTGAACGAATTTCGATGAAATTTGGCATAGACGTAGAGGATAGTCTGGAAGAACATATAGGCTACTCAGTTTTATTTTTTTTAATTCCACGCGGACGGAGCCGCGGGCGAAAGCTAGTAAATAATAATTTATAGTTTCGGCGACCGAAATGTTTTTGAACTTAAAGATTGATTGTTGGGTTCCCTCATTAATTGACTACGTCATTGAATATTTAGATCTCATTACATACTTTCTTCGGAGTGTCACAAGTGACAAAATGATATTAATCTAAGTAAGTACAAATGAATTTTAGTAAAAAAAATATTGTAATACATACGAATGTTAGAACCCAGTAAAATGCTTAACTTTCCTTACACAATTTTTTACGCACATGAAATCACGGAAATCGTATACGAAATTCCGTGAACGAAATGAGATGTTTGTAATTTTCATAATAACTCCATTCATCTGAATCATGTTTATTTAAATATCATTCATATGTAGCCGGCTGTATCTTATTTTACCCTGTGTAATATTTCATTTGTTATTACAACATCTCTACACATTAAATAAACTTGCTCTGTTGGAATAAAGTGAATTTATTTGATAGTAATTGTAAAAAATATTATTAAACACTAGCTTTCGCCCGACTCCGTTCGCGTGGAATTTAAAAAAAAACGAAAGTGTGTAGCCTATGTGTTATTCCAGACTATCCTCTACATCTATACCAAATTTTATCCGTTTAGCCGTTTAGGCTACAAACTCTAACAAACATCCATCCATTCATTAATCCATCTAAACTTTCACATTTATAATATTAGTCTGATCAATTAAGAAAGTAGCCTGCTTACAACCTGACAGACGTCAAAAATTTTATTGAACTTGCATTTTTACCATTAGAGTGCGTTAAGACGCATATTAAAAGTTGTTTCAATATTCGGCCGTTAGTGGTAATAAAATCGCAACACTGATCTTTTCCCTAAGATTTGGAACACTACTAATTTTCCATACATCATAAGCTGTCAATATGAATTAACTCCTTTAGAGCGTGCGCACACCAGAAACTAAACTATCGTACAACTGTTTAGTCTCGCGTTGATTCCTATGAGCTTATATGGAGGTGTGCACACTACGCAATTTTTAGTTGTGCAACTAAACAGTTGAATTGGCTGCAAAACAATCGACAATCGCACAACAGAAAGGCCCGCTCTTAGTCGAAACCTCTTTCAGGCAATCCATATATTTTTAGGTCTTCATCCACCTTTGTTATGTTGGTAATTAATTGAAATTAATAATAAATATCTGTCAGTATCATTCAATAACTATGGACAAATGAACGTTGCATATTGGAGTCCAATTACATCGGCTGTGCGCTTCACTTTATCCACCGCGCGGACATTGATTGAGCTTTATGGACTTTTTAACATTTCAAATTGTATGTACACTTTTTATGACGGGATATAAGAGATAAAGAAAATACTAAATAAGTAAATATTTATGTTAAGAGCGGGCGCACATCTTTGACTAAACTATTGCACATCTGTTGTGCGAGTGTCGATTGTTTCGCAGCCTATTCAACTGTTTAGTTGCACAACTAAAAATCGAGTAGTGTGCGCACCTCCATACAAGCTCATACGAATCAAAGCGAGACCAAACAGTTGTGCGATAGTTTAGTTTTGTGTGCGCACGCTCTTAATATGTACATAGCATACTTGGATTAAATGGACATGAATGTTAGATAGCTAACTATGTTATATTTTTTCTAAGCTAAATGGATCTGCACAGTTTTGTTTAACTTAACTCAAAATAATAATTGATTTATATATTAATTATTTATGTAAGTTAAAAGCCAAAACTAAAAAAAAAAAAAAAAAAAAAGTATGTGCTGTAGTGATAGAGATGTATGGAAGAGCAGCACATACTGTGCCGACCCTATATAAGGGATAAGGGCAAATTGTTGATGATTTGTGTAAGTTATATCACATTTTATATTTATATAATACATTTGAGAAACAACGTATAAATCTATATCAAACAGAATTACAGAACATATTATGATGTCATTAATCGTTAAGTTTTGAAATCCCGATCGTGTGACGTCATACATTAAAGTTACGCGTTACCATCTGCCTACAAATTTCCCAACAAGGGCGTGTAAATAAATAGAACAAACATAACATAGTGTACGTAGCCTTTATAAACGGAACGATCAATTAAACTAGATGAATTCACATTTAGCATTACTTTTACTTTTTCTAAGCAATGACTGTAAGTGCGAGATAATTTTTATGTAAATACATCTTCTATCTATACATATAATGAAATTGGAGTGTCTGTTTGTAATATCAAAAGAAAAATTCCAGATTTCGGGAAGATAATGTATTTGCGTTGCTGATAACGAATATCACATTTAAAATATTTTTGTCTGTCTGTCTGTCCGTCTGTCCGCAAGCCGCGTTTGTTCCGGGTAATCTCCGAAACGGCTGGGCCGATTTCGACCAGACTTTCACTGGGGGGTAGCTGACATAGACGGGCATATTATAGGCTACTTTTTTTTAAATTCCGCGCTGTCAAAATGGCGACCGGACCGCTATCTCTGGAACGGGTGGACCGATTTGGACGGGACTTTGACTGAAAGATAGCTGGTAGAAGGTAGATGCACGCGGGAATGTAATACATGACTTTTTTTTAAAAAGATTAATGTATTACCAAAAAGAGTTTTAGTAGTTTGTGTTGTAGTCTATTTTGATAAAGGAAGTGATAGGAATGGTGGACATGGCAGTGGAATACTATGGATTTCTATAACTATTTAATTGTTTTATTTTCTACATGTACTCTGTTTAATTTGTTTTTCATCTAAGCTTTGTCCACGATCTTTGTTTACTCTTAACCTAATCAACTTAGATGTGAATAAAACGCGCGACAACAGTTTGTTCAAAGTAAAACATTCCTTTGTCCGGCATTTCTTCATGTTAAGAGTAAATAAGAGAATATTTACTGGAAGAAAGTTTAGACTACAGCAACACGACAATATGGACTCTTAAAATGTAAAAATCTCCTCATTGTCCGCAGTTAATTGATTTAAAAGGCAAAAAGACTAGCGGCCAAATTCTGAAACGAATCTCAAACACTGCTTCGTAAGTGTCGCTTGCGATCTATCAAGCGTCAACATTTTTATGATAATTGGATTTTAAACGTCGCCTTAATCTTAAAAAAAATTATCGCTTTCCTTATAACATAACTGATTATAATATTACACGAGCTGTCGCCCGCCATCTTCGTTAGCGCAAAGGACCGCCCGTTACGCCATTTAGACAGCGCGGAATTTTAAAAAAGTAGCCTATAATATGGCTATCCATGTCAACTACCCTCCAGTGAAAGTCCCGTCGAAATCGATCCAGCCGTTTCGGAGATTACCCGAAACAAACGCGGCTTGCGGACAGACAGACAGACAGACAGACAAAAAAAATTAAATGCGATTTTCGTTATCAGCAACGCAAATACATCATCTTCCCGAAATCTGGATTTTTTCTTTTGATATTACAAACAGACACTCCAATTTTATTATATGTATAGATAGAAGATAGATAGATGAGATACACAGGTAAATTAAAATACGAGAATTTAGTATTTCAATCTGTACCTATCATAAAATTCTATATCATGAGACACAAACTCCTCTCAATGCCTAGAAGTTTAAAGAAGACAATAGTTTACTGAATGAAAACATCGTATTGTTATATTTTTCTCAGACGTAGCGGACAGACAAGAATGTATTTAGCGTGAACTAAATCCGAGATAAAGCGTTACGAGTGGCATTGTGAGTCAGAGTCGACACTGGTGAAAACATAAAACAACTCCGACGAGCCGTTAAATTGGGACAAAGCTCTATGTTGGTGGAGCAGTAATGTGTTAGATACCGCAAGATTACGTGTTTGTTTAAAACACTCAAAGTTATAATGACGTGTTATAAAATGTTTGTTTACTCTAATTTAACTCTGGTATCTATATCTATACTATTATAATAAAGCGTAAACACACACTTCTTTGTTGCCTAAGATGTCAGCAATTACAGCATATTTTTAAATAATTATTTTTTTAATAAAAAGCCCTACACTTATTTCACGCTTTAGGCTATATATTTTCACGCCATTAAACTTAGGGGGTAAATATTTTGGATAAAAACCCTAATGTGGGAAAGAGACCATAAGTTGCTGCCAACATCAAGGAAGCAAGATTGCCAAGTTTTATCATGTCATGTCATTTTGACATTTGCAATTGAGAATTTTACACATGTAAACAATAAAATTTATGCTGATGAAATCGCAAGGGAACAGCTAGTTATTAATACAAAAGTATGAATGGTTGTTTGTTACCATGTAATTCCAGAACGACACAATGGTATTGGATGAAATTTGGTATAGACGTAGAACATAGTCTGGAAGAACCGGCTATATGCTAGTAAATAAGATTTATTTAACTCCCCGTGGACGGAGTCGCGGGAGACATAGACTAGTTATGTCATATATTTGTAATGGTAAATTGATTAGATATTTTATCTACATACTAGCTGTTCGCGTGCGGATTCATCCGCGTGAAATTATAAAAACTTTATTTTATTGTTTACATTTGTCAAATTATCAATAGCAAATGTCAAAATGGCACACCTTAGCAATCTTTCTTTCTTGATGTTGGCAGCAACTTATGGTCTCTTTCCCACATTAGGGTTTTTATCCAAAATATTTACCCCCTAAGATTAATGGCGTGAAAATATATAGCCTAAAGCATGACGTAAGTGTAGGGCTTTTTATTAAAAAAAGAATTATTCAAAAATATGCTGTAATTACTGAGATCTTAGGCAACAAAGAAGTGTGTGTATACGCTTTATTATAATAGTATAGATATAGAAGTATAGATTAACTACCAAGCCGTCGTATGTGTTATTTAGTTTGATCATAAGTTTTAATACTTACTTGATTCCTTTTTTATTTTCTTTATTATAGAAAATATAAGGTTGAAGGTCATGACATTGTTAATTAGTTTAATTCGCACAAACTAAACAAATAAATCTAATAAACTTAAGTCTGGAAAATACAGTGATTAAAGTAACTCTCCAATTTTAATCAAATCTAATTTAACTGTAACTGTAGAAAAGATAAAAGTTCTAAGAACTTAGTTTCCGATGGAAAACAGATCACAAGAGCTTTCAAACAAAATTACAAATGAATAGGAACCGTCAAAGTCCTGTAATTGGAGTCGAAGAGTTCAAAGCTTCAATTCCACTATCCTCTGGAAACTTTTAAAAGGATGGCCTTTTGGAAATTGAGTCGTGTTCAAAAGATATCCAATCACCTAAACTCACTCCATTTTGTATAAAATGTTAGCTTTGAAGTCGTTTATATATATAGCAATAGAATATTAATATCACATTCCTTTGAAATCGTTTTACGCAATTAAATTTAATTGCTGAAAACGTAGACTTTACTTGAGAATGATATCTTCGTATAACGGTTTCTATTTTTTTGTACATCATTACCTGGAAAGATTGAAAAGAATCTGAAGTTTTGTATGTTATGTATGCATCTAAATTATTGTATACAAAATCTGGATTACGAAATGGAATGAATGAAATGGACTTTATTTTGCTATCAAACAAAAGACGTTAATACTAATTATATTCCTAATTTATAATTCGATCCGAAGTGATAACATTTTTCAACTCTTTTTAAATACGAGTAAACCGCCTCAACGTCTCACGGGTAACCAAGTCCTTCTTCGTTTTATTTAATGAATTTAATATAGACATTACAAACCAATTCATTTTTTTATGTCATGTTTACTTGCGTAATTGTAAAAAAAAATAAGCGGATATTTGCTCGCAAATCAAAAGATATCCAATCACCTAAACTCACTCCATTTTGTATAAAATGTTAGCTTTGAAGTCGTTTATATATATAGCAATAGAATATTAATATCACATTCCTTTGAAATCGTTTTACGCAATTAAATTTAATTGCTGAAAACGTAGACTTTACTTGAGAATGATATCTTCGTATAACGGTTTCTATTTTTTTGTACATCATTACCTGGAAAGATTGAAAAGAATCTGAAGTTTTGTATGTTATGTATGCATCTAAATTATTGTATACAAAATCTGGATTACGAAATAGAATGAATGAAATGGACTTTATTTTGCTATCAAACAAAAGACGTTAATACTAATTATATTCCTAATTTATAATTCGATCCGAAGTGATAACATTATTCAACTCTTTTTAAATACGAGTAAACCGCCTCAACGTCTCACGGGTAACCAAGTCCTTCTTCGTTTTATTTAATGAATTTAATATAGACATTACAAACCAATTCATTTTTTTATGTCATGTTTACTTGCGTAATTGTAAAAAAATCAATAAGCGGATATTTGCTCGCAAATCAAAAGATATCCAATCACCTAAACTCACTCCATTTTGTATAAAATGTTAGCTTTGAAGTCGTTTATATATATAGCAATAGAATATTAATATCACATTCCTTTGAAATCGTTTTACGCAATTATATTTAATTGCTGAAAACGTAGACTTTACTTGAGAATGATATCTTCGTATAACGGTTTCTATTTTTTTGTACATCATTAACTGGAAAGATTGAAAAGAATCTGAAGTTTTGTATGTTATGTATGCATCTAAATTATTGTATACAAAATCTGGATTACGAAATAGAATGAATGAAATGGACTTTATTTTGCTATCAAACAAAAGACGTTAAAACTAATTATATTCCTAATTTATAATTCCATCCGAAGTGATAACATTTTTCAACTCTTTTTAAATACGAGTAAACCGCCTCAACGTCTCACGGGTAACCAAGTGCTTCTTTGTTTTATTTAATGAATTTAATATAGACATTACAAACCAATTCGTTTTTTTATGTCATGTTTACTTGCGTAATTGTAAAAAAAAATAAGCGGATATTTGCTCGCAAATCAAAAGATATCCAATCACCTAAACTCACTCCATTTTGTATAAAATGTTAGCTTTGAAGTCGTTTATATATATAGCAATAGAATATTAATATCACATTCCTTTGAAATCGTTTTACGCAATTATATTTAATTGCTGAAAACGTAGACTTTACATGAGAATGATATCTTCGTATAACGGTTTCTATTTTTTTGTACATCATTAACTGGAAAGATTGAAAAGAATCTGAAGTTTTGTATGTTATGTATGCATCTAAATTATTGTATACAAAATCTGGATTACGAAATAGAATGAATGAAATGGACTTTATTTTGCTATCAAACAAAAGACGTTAAAACTAATTATATTCCTTTATTATTACGTCGTTCTGTTCCGTATTCCCGTTGACAGCTAGTTTTAACCCCTTATCAATCTATACATATAATAAAATTGCAGATTTCGGGAAGATGATGTATTTGGGGTGCTGATAACGAAAATCGCATTTAAATTTTTTTTGGCGACCGGACCGCTATCTCTGGAACAGGTGGACCGATTTGGACGGGATTTTGACTGAAAGATAGCTGGTAGAAGGTAGATCCGCGCGGGAATGTGATAGATGACTTTTTTTTTAAATCCGCGCTAACGAAGTTTGCGAGCGACAGCTCGTACAATAAATAAGGAATAATAGGGTTTAAACACTGACTTCTATAAATGGACAGGCTAAAAGTAGTGGTATTTTGGCGCTGAAGGTTACTTTTGATGGTGGTGAGAATTACAACTAATAATAAAGGTAGAATTAACTATCATAATCAATAGGCGCGTTTAATTCGTAAAAAGCAAAAGTTGTCATTTTCAAGCAAAACCTATCTATCTATATCTATATCTATACTATTATAATAAAGCGTAAACACACACTTCTTTGTTGCCTAAAATGTCAGCAATTACAGCATATTTTTGAATAATTCATTTTTTAATAAAAAACCCTACACTTACGTGACGCTTTAGGCTGTATATTTTCACGCCATTAAACTTAGGGGGAAATATTTAGGATAAAAACCCTAATGTGGGAAAGAGACCATAAGTTGCTGCCAACATCAAGAAAGAAAGATTGCTAAGGTTTGTCATGTCATGTCATTTTGACATTTGCTATTGATAATTTGACAAATGTAAACAATAAAAGTTTTTGTAATTTCACGCGGATGAATCCGCACGCAAACAGCTAGTATGTTTATAGAGATCACTGCGTATAATACAATTCGTCAAACCTATTCTAATGTATGTATATCACAAAATGTCAATAACACATCAAAGCTGCGTATTGAAATGATTGGATTCCCCACTCGAGAGCGAACCCTTAATTGACAGTTTGATGTAATTATCTCCTCGGCTCAGACTACCAATTCCTACGACATACAATCAGATATCTACCTACTGAATTTATGATAAAGGGTATAATCAAAGGTTTGAGATTAATTATTAAGATATGTTCAAAACTAATTAACTTGAAGATACGAACAGTTGTATACTTGCCCCTTTAATGAGCCGGACCAAAAAAAAAACAACAACATACTAATATATGTGTAGAATCCATTACCTTCCTATTAAAATTGAAGCAGCTAGCGCGCATCTATCCTTCGGCCGCGTCTTCACATAGTTCTTGGGTGGAATCGTGGTCAAGCGCTGGTTTATTTATTTAAAAAAAAAAAGCGCAACAAATCTCATTCCTAATAATTTCTACTGAAATGAGATTTGTTGCGTTTAACAAGATAGTATACAATGTGCTCGTTTCTTCGTATTATTTGACTATATTATTGTTAGATTATACTCCCGTTTATAAATTGGCAAAATTAACAATCGACCGGTGACATAAACCTTTATGCTTTTAACACAATACTACAATTAAGAAAGCTCTTTTTCTCCCACAATGCGACCTTTGCGGTAAAACAAATGGAATTTCGTTGTTTAGACCCGACAGTTAATGGGGTCATGGTTGTTACGACGAAATGTCAGCTGAATTAGTGTGCTCGTGTTAAATTCACATAGACATAACTGGGTACAAAAACACCGTAAAATTTAGTAGTTACGTTGTCACTATAGGATGTGGTTTTATAAAACACGAATTCATCTTTTCATAGATATGTTTGAGACTTGAAAGTATATTTATATGGTTAGTATACAACTTCTAACATAATTCTTATGAATTTAAATAAGCCGTGTAATATTTAATGGTGTGCTTTATGTTTTTCATCGCGACACACGCTTCTCTATCTGCGCGTTGAAATTCATGTGATTTTTTTGGGATACAACTCTGCTATTGTATTAGAGGTTTAAGAACGCAAGGAGGATAAATATAAATAAAAATAATAATAATAAAAACCTCTTTATTGTCATCATATACATTTACATAAAAAACATAAAAAAAATATGATAGCAATGGGCTGCAGGCTCAGCGTGTACCAGGCTAGCGAAACTTCGAACAAAAAATATTTTGTATGGCTTAACGGACTTTTTGATGGCAAACTTAACAAAATTTAATGTCATGACATTAAATTTTGTCAAGTTGTCATTATGAGCATGCTTTCTCCCTCTATCGTCAAGAGTTCCTTTTCTACCACAAGTGTCATTTCAGTTGAAGGTCTTTGTCAAAGTCCGTCAAAATCTATCTTACGGACAAACTAATTATGTAATACTAATTATGTATAATTTTTAGATGAATTTGTGAATAGTTCGTTTAACTGTTAAGTTTTTTAAATTTTATATACAATGTCGATCATGAAACGATTTATAAAATGTGAAATTTGTAGTGTACGGTCCTTTAATAAAATAGGACAAAAAAGAGATTTTACGGCGCAATTCCCATTGGATGAGAACCGGTAATCATTTATTAATAATTTAATTAGTAAAAAACGTAAATGTAAAGCTATCATGGTAGTTTTAATTAGTTGTATAAAGTTAAATTTGAAAAATTTATTTTGTGCTAGTGATGTATCTAGTTTACAGTTGTCATTGTAATTTTATTATCGATATTTTTTTTTCTCAATGTAATGGGGAGTTTCCACTGTCGATATGCTTGTATAAAACATTAATATCCCTCACATTTTCAAAAACGAATTACGAATTACACTCTCTTTAAAAAAAAAATGAGACATGTATGTATATACCGTTAATTGAATCCTTCACATTTTACAGAAACGCACGTGTAAACATAATTCTAAGGTACTTTTAGCAGTCCCACAAACTTGAAATTTTGAATATAAATACAGGTCAACGTATAATTAAAAGGAAAAAAATGTAAAATACCGGAATCTGGGTGGATGGATAGAAATTGTTACCTGAAAATTTTTGAAGGAAGGAAAAGGTTTTATCGTAAATTCTAATGTGTCTATTAGGAATGAAGCCAGGTATACAAAATTATTATTTGACAGTTACCCTAGACAATTATTATTTCACAAAAAAATCTTTTTGTTTTCATTATACTTAAAATATTACTTGGCGATGCCTTGTAAATAAACAAATAAATGTAATTTTGGTGATTATTTTATTTATTTGCTTCCCTTTGGGTAATTTAGGTTCAATGTCAGTAAATGAAAAATTACATTACGAATAATTTTACATTGAGCCTAAATGCAAAGTTATTTGAAATATGAGATCGTGTTAAGAAGGGCCACCCAATCACCCCACATTTAATCGATATCGATATCGAGGTATCGATTATAAGAGCCCTTCACTAATGATTTTTGTTAGGTTGGTGCACCTGTTTTTTCATTGTGTCGAAAAAATTGAAATTAAATATTTTTATCCTGGTAACTTTTTGCCACGAGAAGTGAGTTTGGCAGGTGTCAGACCGAATTCATTCTTTGTTCTAAGTCCCGACTCTTACTTATATGCTCTTTGGCGTGTACCACATGGTCAATGCCACGCGGAGCCACGCGGAGCTGATTTTCATCTTGTCCCTGTGGGCCGTGTTGCGCCTCTTCAGAGCTGCCCAACACTTGCACCATAATATATTATACAGAGAAAAAACATTTTTAACATAGAAGTTAAACCATAAAGAAAACTATTTTCTATATATCTATAAAAAAGAAGATTTGTCGTTATCTTTAAATGTCAAAGTTTTATTTTGACAAATCTTTCATCAAAGTCCTAATGTTTACATATTTTGATATTAAAATATCTTTTAACACTAGTATGTATGATAAATGTAATTCGTAAAGTTTATTTTGAAGTGAAAATATAATTGTATTACAATATGTATTATTATTTGGAAATTGAGTTCCAATTGGAAAACTTTGCATCTGAATATTGAAAACTAATTTATTGTTAGTAAACAAAACGATTCAACTATAATACGCAGTTATTTTTAAAATGTTCTTATTAATTTGTTATATACCTTTAAAGTACAAAGCAATATAAATAAACTGATAAAGTGTTTTTACTTTATTTGTTCAATAGCTTAAAAGTGGTGCAAACTTATATTTTGATAATGTTCTTATTTCGTTTCAGGAGCATTGGTAGTAAATAGCCGACACTAACTACTGAGCATCATATATTTCGTTGAACATTAAGGTAAGCTATATGAAATGAGTATATTAGGGGAAGTTTGAGAGTAGCCCCAGTGGTTGAGAAAATAAAGAGTAAAAGGTTAGCGTGGTACGGGCATGTTATGAGAAGGGATGAATCGCATGTAATAAGAAGGACGTTAGTTATGAATGTGGAGGGGTACACCGGTAGAGGTAGACCTAGAAAGAGATGGATGGATTGCGTGAAAGGTGACATGATCAAGAAGGGAGTGATGACTGAGATGACGGATGATAGAGTTATTTGGAGGACGAAAACCTGGTGCGCCGACCCTACGGGAGTAGGATAAGGCAGGGGAGATGATGATGATGATGATTAAGGTAAGCTATACTACAAATAATGATGATGATAAGCGAATAAATAAAATTCCCATTTCCCCTTTTATTTTACACGGATATTAAATTGTTTAAACTATCGTGAGAACTTTAAACGAAAATTAAAAACGGCTCAACTCACGTTTTTATCATCCGGTGACGGCACCGACTAGTTTCAGACCTTTCGGGGGTCCTTCTTTTTCGTTTACACGGATATTTTACAGGATGGGAAGGGGAAGTGGATTTACCTGGGGATGGCACGCATAGGCATGGGAAATATCCTCTTTCTGTGCGTCCCCTCTTTTATTGATTAAAGACATCTGAAAATGCCTATAGGCAGCGGTCGTTTCGCTATCTTAGCGAAGTGCGGTGGCCGCTTGCTCGTTTGTCATTACATACTATCATACTAATATTATAAATGCAAATGTTTAGATGAATGGATGGATGGATGTTTGTTAGAGTTTGTAGCCTAAACGGCTAAACGGCTTTCGATGAAATTTGGCATAGACGTAGAGGATAGTCTGGAAGAACACATAGACTACTCAGTTTTGATTTTTTTAATTCCACGCGGACGGAGTCGCGGGCGAGAGCTAGTAAGAAATAACTACACAGTATCCTTCACTAAAAGTAATTACTTTTGTGTCTATAGACCTTTGTATGAAACGGTAAAAACTGTTATATTAAGTGAACAAATAAGCCTTCGCAAATACACTTACGTTTGGCAGAAACGAAGAAAAACAGGCAACATTTGTAAGGAAAATCTCAACGCTTTAACCTACTAAAAATTCGTAATGCGTAAGATCGTGTACAAAAGCAAACAGATCTACTTCCCTACATCAATCACCGGTCGCCCGTCGACGTAGCTATGCATTTAAACAGCCCGGAGCATTTGAATAACCCAATTCTTGAGACTAAGAAAACTGTTTTGTAATTACATGAATCTTGTATCCGACGATCCGCCATTTTTGTTCAGATAATTTCTACAATATTTCAACTGAGTGTAACTTATAGGGCTGGTGGAAAAATAGAAGTACAGACAGTCACAACAGTGGTAGAGCCCGCTTTAACATCTTCGCACGAATGGGTCGGCTCGCCCGGTGAAATACCACGACCACACAGAAGACAGGCGTGAAGTGGGAGCAATTCCCCGTTTCGTCTGATGAGTGTGGTGCCGGAGGCCCATCTTTAGTCCCTTTTCCTTCCCGCCCTTTTTCTAATAAGAAGAGGATGGGAAGGGAACGTGGACTTGACGATGGAGGATACGCATAGGAATAGGAAATATCCTCCTTATGTGCGTTTCCTCCTCCGTTGACTAAGGGTAGGCAACGCATCCGCTATTGCGAATGTCTATGGGTAGCGGTCAATTCGCCATTTTGGCGGATTCAGGTGGCCGCTTGCTCGTTTGCCACCTTATGATATAAAAAAAATCACCTTATAATTTGTACATACATATTTGCAAGAATCCTTCTAGTGATGATGCCCATGGAAAGTCCCACTAAAGCACTGACAGTAGTTTATGATGATCACGATTGAAAACTCATTGATTCACTGATAATTCAATTCAACATACATCTCTTTAACCTACTCCCGTAGGGTCGGCGCAACAGGTTTTTGTCCTCCACATAACTCTATCATACGTCATCTCAGTCATCACTCCCTTCATCATGTCACCTTTCACGCAATCCATCCATCTCTTTCTAGGTTTACCTCTACCGGTGTACCATTTCATACTCATAACTAACGTTCTCCTTGTCGTTGATAATTCTATAGTTATAAAAATATTACTAAACTTGCCAACTCTTGCAGCATCATTAATCATACTTCATACTAATATTATAAATGCGAAAGTTTAGATGGATGGATGTTTGTTACAGTTTGTAGCCAAAACGGCTGAACGAATGTCGATGAAATTTGGTATAGATGTAGAGGATAGTCTGGAAACACATAGGCACTTTTTTTTTATTCTAAGCGGACGCAGTCACGGGCGACAGCTAGTAATTATTAATTTTATCTAAATCGATACAATTTTTCATATTCATCGTATCGAATCCTATACTATTAAATGTTCAAAAATTTTCGTCGTCACTGTTTACATTGTTGCTCAACATGATTCACACAAGATCTGTCCGCAAGATATTTAACATTTATTTCCTTCCAAATTGCTTTTAAAACATTAAAGAATATTAACGTTCCATTAAATCATTGTAGATAAAATAAAGCGATTATTCAGATCATTGCGCTGAGTTCACAGGTGTTATTCACGGCCTAATTTCTGTATAAAAGAAAAAAAAATAGTTCAGTAAATGAGGCACTCGACGCCTATTAATACGGTTTATTACTTGTGCCAGATGGTTAATGATTTTGCGTTATTTTTTGCCAAAATGCCAGTTCGCGACAACGGAGATGGTATTGTCACTATTCGCATAAGGTGTTTGCTTATAAATACGCCAGTTAGTTCTTTTCGTCGGTAAATATTAGCTAGTGTCTACCCACGAACGTTATCTTTGTAAAATTCTTGTGAATAACTTTATTCTGTAATGGTTAAAATAAAAACAAAATTGACTCGTGATTCAAAGACTGAATTGTTTCCTTTCACTCATTTTATAATCTGTTTTAAATCAGGATCTGAACATTGTAAACAAATAAACGTCAATTAAAATAGAATACGGATATGCTTTACACTTTTCATCGCAAATGTAAAAAGAACAGAAAAATTAACACTTAATCGATATAAAAAATCTCACTTAAAGAAAATATTTTCGTAATATTCCGATGTTTTCGTTCGGCTTTTGTGTGAAGGGAAAAGTTTGTGTTGCTTTTATTTATACTGATCAGGGACGTAGAATAAAGAATAAAATAATATTGAATACATTATCTGTAGATTAACTATGATCGAAGAAAAACATATCAGAGGATCCACTAAATAAAAATCCTGGCAATTTTATACCAGCAATTTTTTTTATTCGGGAAATTGCGAATTAATCTGTGTAAATTTGGGATACGCAAATTGCACTTCCAATAGCAATGGCGAATCAGATTATCCAGTTCAACATTTATAAAATTGGTTTAAAATCAGGATATGAACATTGTAAACAAATAAACGTCAATTAAAATAGAATACGGATATGCTTTACACTTTTCATCGCAAATGTAAAAAGAACAGAAAAATTAACACTTAATCCATATAAAAAATCTCACTTAAAGAAAATCATCATCATCATCATCATCATCATCATCATCATCATCATCATCATCATCATCATCATCATCATCATCATCATCATCATCATCATCATCATCATCATCATCATCATCATCATCATCATCATCATCATCATCATCATCATCATCATCATCATCATCATCATCATCATCATCATCATCATCATCATCATCATCATCATCATCATCATCATCATCATCATCATCATCATCATCATCATCATCATCATCATCATCATCATCATCATCATCATCATCATCATCATCATCATCATCATCATCATCATCATCATCATCATCATCATCATCATCATCATCATCATCATCATCATCATCATCATCATCATCATCATCATCATCATCATCATCATCATCATCATCATCATCATCATCATCATCATCATCATCATCATCATCATCATCATCATCATCATCATCATCATCATCATCATCATCATCATCATCATCATCATCATCATCATCATCATCATCATCATCATCATCATCATCATCATCATCATCATCATCATCATCATCATCATCATCATCATCATCATCATCATCATCATCATCATCATCATCATCATCATCATCATCATCATCATCATCATCATCATCATCATCATCATCATCATCATCATCATCATCATCATCATCATCATCATCATCATCATCATCATCATCATCATCATCATCATCATCATCATCATCATCATCATCATCATCATCATCATCATCATCATCATCATCATCATCATCATCATCATCATCATCATCATCATCATCATCATCATCATCATCATCATCATCATCATCATCATCATCATCATCATCATCATCATCATCATCATCATCATCATCATCATCATCATCATCATCATCATCATCATCATCATCATCATCATCATCATCATCATCATCATCATCATCATCATCATCATCATCATCATCATCATCATCATCATCATCATCATCATCATCATCATCATCATCATCATCATCATCATCATCATCATCATCATCATCATCATCATCATCATCATCATCATCATCATCATCATCATCATCATCATCATCATCATCATCATCATCATCATCATCATCATCATCATCATCATCATCATCATCATCATCATCATCATCATCATCATCATCATCATCATCATCATCATCATCATCATCATCATCATCATCATCATCATCATCATCATCATCATCATCATCATCATCATCATCATCATCATCATCATCATCATCATCATCATCATCATCATCATCATCATCATCATCATCATCATCATCATCATCATCATCATCATCATCATCATCATCATCATCATCATCATCATCATCATCATCATCATCATCATCATCATCATCATCATCATCATCATCATCATCATCATCATCATCATCATCATCATCATCATCATCATCATCATCATCATCATCATCATCATCATCATCATCATCATCATCATCATCATCATCATCATCATCATCATCATCATCATCATCATCATCATCATCATCATCATCATCATCATCATCATCATCATCATCATCATCATCATCATCATCATCATCATCATCATCATCATCATCATCATCATCATCATCATCATCATCATCATCATGTTTCGGCTTTTGTGTGAAGGCAAAAGTTTGTGTTGCTTTTATTTATACTGATCAGGGACGTAGAATAAAGAATAAAATAATATTGAATACATTATCTGTAGATTAACTATGATCGAAGAAAAACATATCAGAGGATCGATTAAATAAAAATCCTGGCAATTTTATACCAGCAATTTTTTTTATTCGGGAAATTGCGAATTAATCTGTGTAAATTTGGGATACGCAAATTGCACTTCCAATAGCAATGGGTTAATCAGATTATCCAGTTCGACAATTTATAAAATGGAGTTTAAAATCTGATATATCATTTAAGCTGCTGTATGTATGTATTCCTTTTCCATCTTTCATGTTTTAATGTTTGTTAGTGACCCATTATTTTGTTTATTTCTAGGTGGCGAAATAAACACCATGATGGCTTGGAAGGTTATCACATTGACCTGCTGCTTCCTACTCTTGGCTGAAGCGAAACCTAACATAAACGAAGTTGGTGAGAATACTGAAGTGATATCCAGTATTTGCGATCCTATGTTTAATACCTCCGGAGCAGTGCAATGCTTTTGTGCCAAAGACGATCATAATATTGCACGAAGTGCGGAATGTTATCCGACCATTGAAGAGATAAGCCAAGATGACCCAGCTTGGTCCAAGTTTGATTCCTTAAAAGATGCAGTGACAATTAGTTTAACTAATACTAGAGGTATATCTTTCAAGATAATTCCAAAGAATGCATTAAAACACACGCATAATCTTTTAAGGCTTGATGTTAAATACGCTAACGTTAAAGTTATAGAACCGTTTGCATTCGCTAATCTTAGTTTACTAGAGGATATCAAGCTGAGTGGCAACCAAATAGAAAAATTAAAACCCAATGCTTTCTCGCATCTCGCGACGTTGAAGACAATCAGTTTGGACACAAATAATATAATGGAAATAAACAGAGATGTGTTTGTCAGTCTGCCCACTTTGGAAAAACTATTTATAACAAATAATAAAGTAACAATTATTCATGACAAAGCTTTTATACATCTGACAAATCTTAAGGAACTAGAGATCGATAGAAACAAACTGTTCAGCTTGAATAGTGAAACGTTTTCTGGTCTTGGCAAATTGAGAAAATTAGATCTAAGTGGAAATAGCTTGGAAGTTATCGGCGATAATACATTCAAGCCTCTAATACATCTGATATCTTTGAATTTAGATGAAAATAAAATTCAAATGTTGGATTCGAAAGCATTTCACGGATTGTCCAAACTACAATCACTATCATTAGCACACAATGAACTTTCTGACATCGATAACGTGAATGTATTCCAAGGACTGACTTCATTGACCGCTCTAAGTTTGAAAGGAAACAGAATTACAGATTTACGTCAAGAAGTGATGGCGCCAATAATCGACAATTTTTATCTAAACGTCGCTTCCTTGGATGTCGAAGGTATATATTTGATTATTAAGTCTCTGTATGAAGTGATGGTGTAATTGTTTCCTTATTCCATAATGACATAGTTTTTAAATACACATGGTATTGTAACTCTACTACATCACATTTTTTTTTGTTTCTAGATAACCTATTCCCGTGCGACTGCCGACTCGAATGGCTCATGGTGCTCATGAACAAAACTGAAAGCGCATCTTTAAAATTAAAGTTAGAAAACTTCAAATGCATTCCCGACGCCAAGCTACGTGACCGATGGACGAAACGAATGGAATTGGAAAAAAATTCTCAAACTTTCGACGGCGAGGAACCATCCACACAAAGCCAAGATTACGAATATTACGATGATGCTGAATTGAATGGAAAACTTTTCTATACTGATGTGAGAGACTTGTTGCGTTGCTATTCACCTTCTAGCAAACCACTGGCTGACTCCCTTGATATGGGTAAAAAGTCTGATATAGCAAACGGTTTTTCACCTCTCGATACTGAGGGCGACACGCCAAATCCAGGATACTTTGATGAATCAATTTTTAAGAAGAATAAAACTAAAAAATCATTAGCGACTCCTAAAACTATTAGCAGTGAAGTGGCCAACCAAGAAATCAAAGATGATAAACCAAATACTACCACGACTAGACTGGCCACCGTATCTGCAAAACCGATGGAAAAACATACAGAGGAAACAAAAGAAATGGCATCCGATGAGGCTAAATCTGATAATGCTGTTGCTCATAGAAGTGTCCAAGAAAAGGCCGACGATTACAGCGATTTCTTTACCAACGGACAAGTCTCCACTCTTGGTAGTTTTAAAGCGGTAGTGCTCATTGTACTAAATGTTAGATTTCTGCTTAATTAGGTTACCATTTAGGGTGTAGACAATATTAACTTATGACATTATAGTGTTAACTCAATCTCTCACAGTCATTATTACAATAAATAAATAGTTTTTAAGATATTTGGACTTGATTTATTTCATTATCCTTTTAAGACTGTCCGTTTCTACTGGTAGACTAATTCGAGAAGTGTAAGATGTCACCTAAGGCTGAAATTTATATACCGCACTTTGACTTCGCTCAGGCTTTGCTTAGGCCTAACTGACGTGTGTATCTGTTCAGTGTAATCTTAGGATTCAAATTTAAAGTTCTTCTGGGCTGAGAATTTATTAAATTGACATGGACATGCCGAGTAAAAACTCGGGCAATTTTTGTCTAATCAATTAGTCTTAATTCGTAAGATAATTATAAGTTAATTCTAAATACGCTCCGTTAATTAAACCTTTAGATAGAAAAGTATTTGTTAGATGTAAATTATGATCATAAAAGTAAACCAAAAGACACTGAACTCAAAATCGTAGCTGTATTAATCAGCGCCTAGTCAAATTAAATGGCAGAATTTCAAAAATGATCTTACAGTTTTGTAGTAAACGTGTAATTAACACGGAAAGCGAATTCTTGTAACGGGTAACAAAATATAAAAAAAAGCAATTAAATTGACAAAATGATTAAAATTAAATTGTACCTAGGTATTTTTATTTTTTTTTTTTAAATTTTAACGTGATAATCGATTTTGTTAAAACATCGACTCACATCGAGTCGTGCAATCTGTCAAGTGTCATTTGATATTGTTTGGCATTGCATTTGTTTTGATTTTTTTTCTGTAATTTCTATTTGTTTTTTTTTCTCTTTCTTTTTTATTGAATTAAATGAGATATACGAATAAGAATTACGAATGTTGTTTATTGTATTTACGTTCTTCATGGAAATACTAGTTGTGAAAGCGGTTCCAAACACATTATGCTGTGCCGTTCAAGGATTTTACAATTCACCCAGTGAACACACATTCGAAATCATTAAATGAAACGAAGTTCAAAGTCTAATTTGATAACTTGTTGGCTTCATTTGCAGAGGCATTCCCTCGCATTTTGTTATTGGCTTTATAACGGAAAGGTACGTGTACGAATTTTGAATATTAACTATCTATTAATAATTATAAAGTATATGTGTTAGTTTTTTAAAATTATTTGTATTTTAATCAAACCTAATCATACTATGAGTTTTGAAATATTATTCTAGTCTATTTCTAAAAAGAGGTTCTATACTTTTTTAGTTTTAATTAATCAAAATGGCCAGTGTTCTTAAACAAAGGGGGTTGCAATTAAAGAAACAAATGCAAGTCTTACTAACTCAAAGTATAAAATTGAGTAGTGTGAAAAATGAACCTAATATTTTGAAGTCTGTTTATGAAGATATAGTACCAGTTAATAGTACAATAAATGACTACATTTGGCAAATTTGGATCGCTGGCCGGATAAGACTGCTGTGGTGAGTATTTTTTTTTTATGATTGGATCCAAGAGTAGGAACACTTTTGTTAGAATGTTCAGCTCTCATATTCTCTAACCATAGGTGTCCTGTATCTTTTAAAACATATTGTTTTTTGTTTTGACAGAACTATAGGAACAAAATTTCGGTTGCCAATCAATATTCAATTGTTTTAAAACAATTGTGTGGATAAAGAAATAAATGTTTAACAATTTTTGAAAGTAATTTTGTAACCTTTTTAAAAAATACCACCATGTTCAATCAACATTATTACATGATTAACACTGGCTACTACAGTTGTCCTGTATCACTTACTGGCGCCAGTAAGTTCATACAATCTATGCCTGGCTGGTGCAAACTTGGCTAACAAGTGAAAACCGGGGATAACATTGAGATTTTATTTTGTACACTTTTCAAGTAAAGTTATTATGAGTTTAAGCATGTGTTTAAACATGAATTGTCTAAATATATTGTAATATTTATCATAATTAAATGCAATATCAGATTAGATAATAATTGTTTATTTAGTTCAAGTTCAAGTTTCATAACATCTGATAGCAATGTTATAGATAGCTATGTAATGCATTTTAGTGCTCAGTGAATATAAAAGCATATGAATTCCTAATAGTAATAATAACCTTGGGCACATGTATAGTTGAAAAAAAAAAAATTTTTTTGTAATATTAAATAAAGGCCGTTTTTGCTTAAATTTGTAAAGTCACCATAGAAGTAATCAAATGGCAATAAAAATACAATTATTTTTTTTATTTTTCTTCGTACTTTATGCTGTGAACTTTTTTGAACACTGTACCATAGTTGTAAAATCATTGGCCTAAAGTAGGTTATTTTTGTTAAGTGACTCAAATGGTACTCGTAAAACAAAGTCTTTACTATAAAAATATAAAACACATCTGAAAAACGTCAACCATTTATCTACTGCGATTATTTTAAATACCCAGTCCATTGTTTTCTTGCATAAATAATTTGCTTTATGTACATAAATAATTAAAACGATTATATTGTTATAGCGCTTAAAGAATAAAATGTTCTTAGATTTTTTTATAAATTACTAGGTACCGATGTTAATTGTGAAAAAGATGAATTAGTTTTAAACATTAAACAGGTTAAAGTATTAAAACTAATATAACAACAAATAGGTAATATCTAAAAATTATAAACTATCCAGTAGCTTATGAGTTTTTCTTAAAAAAAGTGTACCAAAAAATCTTGAGGTCATTTTTTTGTAATTTTTTTTTTATTATTCTATAGAAGTTAGTATGCAAGATGAACCAACTAGTTTATTTAAATAGATATGTTTTTTGTAACATTTTAGGTATGTGCAGCAACGGGCCATGGCTATACATATGCTCAAACACACAGGATGTCAATCTCATTTGCTGCATCACTGCGAACAAAATTGAAACTTAAGAACGATGACACAGTGGCTATTATCCTACCAAACGTTCCGGAATACCCTTGTACTATGCTAGGTGTGTTAGAAGCTGGCTGTATTGCCAGTATGATGAATCCTGCGTATACCGCACGTACGTATTATTTTTTTTTTTGCCTTTTGCCCACGAAACCCAACGCATGGAATAAAAAAAAACAAAAGCTTTGTGTTCTTCCCGACTATGTTCTATATTGACAAATTTCAATGGGATCTGTTGAGCTGTTTTGGGGATACCTTCTAGCAAACGTCCATCCATCTTAAGCCCACTACACACTCTTTGTTTTATCTAATCAGACCAATTGTTCAGATAAATCTAACTGTTAATTTCTGATTTTGCCTAGATTCAGTTCAGATAAAACTGAGTGTGTGTAGTGGGTTTCTCCTTTAGCAGTTATAATATTAGTAACATGTGAGTATGTGAATATTATAATATGTGAGATCCTTAATCTTGAGTCTGGTGTAAAAAGTACACCTAAGTGATGTCACTTCAAAGTTACTAACTAGTTACTGATACAGAAAATTGGTTGTAATATAAAATACTATCTGTAAGCCGAGGCTTCTTGTATGCAAAATTAAATTTAATTAGTAATGTGCTCTTTTAGATACATTCAGCTGTTCTGTATTTACATGGCATCGTACATAGATCACAACATTTACATCATGCTAATATTATAAATGCGAAAGTTTAGATGGATGGATGATTGTTAGAGTTTGTAGCCTAAACGACTGAAAGGATTTGGATGAAATTCGGTATAGATGTAGAGGATAGTCTGGAAGAACACATAGGCTACTCACTTTTGTTTTTTTTAATTCCACGCGGACAGAGTCGCGGGCGAAAGCTAGTATGTAATATTTTAATTTCACAGATGAATTACACCGTCAACTAGAATTAATTGAGTGCAAAGCAATAGTTACCTCAAAACTATCATATCCCAACGTAGCTGAAGCTATCAAGAAATTGAAAATTAAACCAGCAGTAATATTAATAGACAATGAAGGACTACCAGAAGGAGTTATTAAGTTCGCTGAGTTTGCTGAGGATATGTCAATTGACACAGACTGTTTGAAATCAGTGCAGAGGAGTAAAAAAGATGTTGCTATACTGCCATTCTCAAGTGGTACTACTGGTTTTGCGAAGGCTGTGGTACTGACACATCAAAGTGTGGTCGCAATGAACCAAATGATTAATAATCCAGATATTATCGCTGTTGATGAAGCTACAGGTAAGAGAAATCTAAATTATCTATACTAATATTATTATCTTTTTTTTTCTTGTTATTCTATGTTCAAGTGTATTTATTATGTTGCAATGTGTTTTTGAGCTGATTAAATGTTTATTATTATTATTCTTATCTATACTAATATTATAAAGAGTAAAGATTTGTATTTTTGTATGTATTGAAATAACTCAAAAACTACAGGCTGGTTTCAAAAATTATTACACCATTATAAAGCTACGTTATCAGTGAGTAACATAGGCTATGTTTTTCATTATTTTTATTTCACGCGGGCAAAGTAGCGAGCAACAGCTAGTTTTATTAAAAGAGAGAAAGATAGACAATTTCTTGTTACTAGAAAGAGATAACTGGCAACTTATACTGGTCTTGTGAATTTATTACTTTTGTAATAAGGCTCAGTTTACATTATTCCAATCCAAACTTCAATTCCAGTTGTAACCAAGCACTGGATTGGAATAATATATAATGGGCATAAGGGTCTTATTGTATTATTTTTTGTAGTTTTTTTAATTTTATTTTATCCCAAATATAAAAAAGGTTTAGTAACCTTGAGTCTGGAAAATTTATTCGTAAATGTTTTTAACAAATTTCATATAGAGGAAAAACTTAATTAACATAGAAAAAACTTCATACATAACAATTCTTGCGTAACATGCATATATGAATAAAATCTTGTGAGAATATTTTTTTATATATTTTAATAGACAATGCGTAATAGCAAACATCTTCGGTTTTGGGTAAACTTAGTCACAGAAATAGTTAGTTTTTGACTTGAAGATTAAAAAAAAAACTTCAATGTCTTATACGAAAGTGTCTAAACACCTGAAATGTTCATAATAGAACTAAATTTTTAAAAAGCTACGTTAGTGAGTAATAAAGGCTATATTTCTTTTTTTTTTAAATTTTACGCAAGCAAATTCGCAAGCAACAGCTAGTAAAGAAAAAAAACTATTTAATTGACAGATTCATATCAGTGTGCGGTACCAGCTGTGCTGCCATTCTTCCATATCTTCGGTTTCAACGCGGTGATGATGAACCTGATGACGAGGGGCAGCAAGCTCATCACCTTCGCCAAGTTCAACCCGGAGCTGTTCCTCAAGACCGTCGTGCAGCAAAGAGCTGAACATCTCTACATCGTCCCACCTATGGGTAAGATTAACACAACACCAAAGACATAAAAAAATATATAGACAAGGCAATGAACAAATTATTTTCACCGGTACTTTCTCTGAAAGGTACTATATCAGTTGTCAAGTTTGGTACCACCTTGTATTGACGTAATAAAAGAAACATACAGACGAATTGAGTACCTCCTTCTTTTGGGAAGTCGGTCAAAAACATTTTACAAAATTATAATAAGCTCTAATCTAATTAATATAAATGCAATTAATTATGTTGACATGTGGTTTTCAAGATTTTTTAATATTATGTGAAAATGTTTCAAGTGAAATGTCAACTTTGCTACTTTATATATATTTTTTAATCTCTGCACAACGCCTATCACATAAACAGACCAAAAATAATACGAAATACAATCTAACTAAGAACAAATATTACTAATGTAAATGCGAAAGTTTAGATGGATGGATGTTTGTCAAAGTTTGTAGCCTAAACTACTGAATGTATCTCGATGAAATTTGGCATAGACGTAGAGAATAGTCTAGAAAAACATATAGGCAACTTACTATCATTTTTTAATTACGCAAGAAGACGGAGTCGCAGGCGAAAGCTAGTCTTACATATATATATACAGTTTTATTACATTACTTATGCGTGCAAAGGGATTAGTTCTATATCTTTTTTTTACATTCCTGATCAAGGTATAATGAAACCTCTGACTTCCTAAAAACTACAAAAAATAATTTTTAATTACGCTATTTTATGTATGGTAATAGTCAAGTAATTACTATAGACTTTTCTTAGACAGTCGAAGCACGACTTACTTATCTACAATTTAACTGTCGCACTATAATATTTTATTACCTTGTTTTATGAATGTACTAGACATGAAAACGACAATAAAAAAATCATATACTATCTGAATTCATTTTAAATATATGTTTTGAATGTTTACTTAAAACTGTCAAAACTCCTATAGCGACCTTAATTAACACTATATGCTGTATAGTTACTAGTTTTCGTCCGCGACTCCGTCCGCGTGCAATAAAAAAACAAAAGTAACTAGCCTAAATATCCTTCCAGACTATCCTCTACATCTATGCCAAATTTCATCCAGATCCGTTCAGCAGTTTAGGCTACAAACTCTAACAAACATCTATCTAAACTTTCGCATTTATAATAGTAAGAAGTAAGATTAAATAATTGAGTAGACATATGATAAACTATCTGTTGCTCGCGACATCGTCCGCGTGAAATTAAATAATAATAAAAAGTACGTAACGTTGTACGTAACAAGTAACGTAGCTTTCTAACGGTGCAAGAATTTTTAAAATCGGTCCAGTAGTTTTTGAGTTATTTCTATACATACAAAAATACTAAAAATACAAATCTTTCCTCTTAATAATATTAGTATAGATGTACGCTAAGGATCTTCAGGGAACCTTCTACATATTTCTAGAACACTCCACAATAAAATACAGATCCATCTTGTGATCAATTAAGGAACATGCGACCTTATTCCTTTGCAATAAGGTTGTGTTTATCCTAGTTGTGTTCCTGGGCAAGCACCCCGCGGTGACGGGAGAACATCTACAGTCTGTTCGCGGCATCATTAGTGGTGCTGCGCCTCTCTCAGAGTCTGACGCTGCTGCAGTATTGAAGAAAAACGTAAGTGTAAACATCATCATCATCATCATCAGTCTGTGTCTGTATCATCATCATCATGTCTTTGTCTGTCCATATGAACATAGGCGTATTTACAAACCATGCGTCCCCAAAGCGGGGAATAGGAAGGAAGCTGTCTTTTAGAGAGTTTTAAAATCTATGTATCTATATCTATGTATCTATACATATAATAAAATTGGACTGTCTGTTTGTAATATCAAATCAATCAATCAAAAATTCCAGATTTCGGGAAGATGATGTATTTGCGTTGCTGATAAAAAAAATCGCATTTGAAAATTTTTTGTCTGTCTGTCCGCAAGCCGCGTTTATTCCGGGTAATCTCGGAAACGGCTGGGCCAATTTCTACCGGACATTCACTGAAGGGTAGCTGACATAGACAGGCATAATATAGTCTACATTTTTATCTTAATATTGCATGGACGAAGTCGCGGGCAACAGCTAGTCTGGAATAAATATGAAAACTACTTCTAATTAGACTAATTAATGGTAGTTGATCTAGATCATCGGCGACGCCTCTGAAACAAAAAATAATTGAG
This sequence comes from Papilio protenor, assembly GCA_029286645.1. Classification (NCBI taxonomy): domain Eukaryota; kingdom Metazoa; phylum Arthropoda; class Insecta; order Lepidoptera; family Papilionidae; genus Papilio; species Papilio protenor. The sequence goes on from JAGSMZ010000043.1 coordinate 4,851,714, forward strand.
CTATCTATTGTGACAGAAAGTCGTAAAGTAATGTTCATTTGACCTAAGTTATTGTTTTTAGAGAAATTTAAAACTTTAATTGTGGTCTGGTCTCTTATATCAGAATTTGAAATAAGCAATCCATTGTAGTTAATATCTTACATCTTTAATTACTAGGGACTTTCCTAAAGGGATTTTTTCCTATAAAATTTGTAATCGAAATTATCAGAATTACCCAGTTTTAGTCTTTTTATCCCTAGATTTTTACAAAATCGTATATCCGCCCTTTTCTAACTACAATAAGTAATTCCAAAATACCCTTAGACCGGGCGCGCACCTTAGACTAAACTATCGCACAACTGTTGTGCGATTGTCGATTGTTTCGCAGCCAATTCAACTGTTTAGTTGCACAATTAAAAATCCAGTAGTGTGCACCTTCATATAAGCTCATAGGAAAAAGCGAGACTAAACAGTTGTGCGATAGTTTAGTCAAATCATCAGCTAATATAAATTGCAGAAGAACATCTACTTCCGTCAAGGCTACGGGCTGACGGAGACGAACGGCGGGGTGTCAGTCGGCAGGAAGAGTGATGTCAACCACGCCACCGTTGGCTACTTGTTCGGCAGCTGCGAGGCTAAGATCGTCGATGTTAACACACAAGAGGCATTGGGAGCTGGGAAGGTATGTCATAAAATTGTTTATTCACAACGAAACTATTTTTAATTCCTAATTTTAAATCTTTTAATTATATTTTTTTCATCAAATCATTATTAATCCAAGATGGCTGCTGCCAAAATGGCGGATATATTTTTACAACCTCCCAACATGACTATCAAATTAAATGGCCTGACTAGTAGAGTACCTTGTTAATTCAAATCGAATTGTCAACTAAAAGAATACTGATAATAATGTTTTCGTTTTTATTATTTATATTGTTATATCTTACTAATATAAATGCGAAAGTTTAGATGGATGGATGGATGTTTGTTAGAGTTTGTAGCCTAAACGGCTGAACCGATTTCGATGAAATTTGGTACAGATGTAGAGGATAGTCTGGAAGAACACATAGGCTACTTACTTTTGTTTTTTTTTTTTTTAATTCCACGCGGACGGAGTCGCGGGCGAAAGCTTTTATTATATCATAAGGTGGCAAACGAGCGAGCGGCCACCTAAATTCTCTAAAAAAGCAAAGCAACCGCTCTCATAGACATCCGCAATAGCAGATTCATTGCCTACCCTTTATCGACGGAGGAGACGCACATAAAGGGGACATTTCCCTCCCTATGTGTTTCCTCCACCGTCAAATCTACTTTTCCTCCTTTTAATGAAAGGGAAAGGGACTAAAATTATCCGACTTATATTTAACAACCTGCCAACAAATAATCAACTAAAAAAAAAACCAAATAAAATTGTTTTTTGCACGTATTGTCTTTTTTATATTTAACTAGCTTTCGCCCGCGACTCCGCCCGCGTGGAATAAAAAAAACAAAAGCGAGTAGCCTATGTGTTCTTCCAGACTATCCTTTACATCAATGCCAAATTTCATCGAAATCCGTTCAGCCGTTTAGGCTACAAACTCTAACAAACATCCATCCATCCGTCCATCCATCCATCTAAACTTTCACATTTATAATATTAGTATGATTTAAATTCCAGGAAGGTGAGATATGGGTTCGAGGACCGAATTTAATGCAATGCTATTACAAGAACGAACTCGCAACTAACGAGGTGTTGACTGACGGCTGGTATAAGACAGGGGATATCGGAAAATACGATAAAAATAAATATCTATACGTTACTGACAGATTGAAGGAATTAATAAAGGTATGGTAACACTTAAAACTGCATAGCAAAGACGTTTAAAATATATAGCATACAAAATTTTTTCACTGGTACTTTCTCTGACAGGTACTATATCAGTTGTCTTTAGTGCCACCTCGTTTGTATTTAGATGTAATGAAACATTAAAAAAATAAATAATAAGCTCCATCTTTTGTTATTTTTATATAAACGCATTTCATGAATCATACTATTATAATATTAGTATGATTAAATGCGAAAAGATTTGTATTTTTGTATGTATTGAAATAACTCAAAAACTACTTGGCCGATTTCAAAAATTCTTTCACCATTAAAAAGCTACGTTATCAAGTAATTTTAATTATTTCCAGGTGAAAGGTTTCCAAGTACCTCCAGCGGAGTTAGAAACGATATTACGAACACATCCTAAGATAATGGACTGTGCAGTGATCGGAGTGCCTGATGACGTCACCGGCGAGGCCCCTAAGGCCTTCGTCGTCACTCAGAGAGACGCACTCACAGACGAGGAAATCAAACAATACGTTAACGAACAACTCGTAGAATTCAAACATATCAAAGAAGTACAATTTGTTGATGAAATACCTAAGAATCCAGCGGGTAAGATTTTAAGAAAAGATTTGTATTTTTGTATGTATTGAAATAACTCAAAAACTACTTGGCCGATTTCAAAAATTCTTTCACCATTAAAAAGCTACGTTATCAAGTAATTTTAATTATTTCCAGGTGAAAGGTTTCCAAGTACCTCCAGCAGAATTAGAAACGATATTACGAACACATCCTAAGATAATGGACTGTGCAGTGATCGGAGTGCCTGATGACGTCACCGGCGAGGCCCCTAAGGCCTTCGTCGTCACTCAGAGAGACGCACTCACAGACGAGGAAATCAAACAATACGTTAACGAACAACTCGTAGAATTCAAACATATCAAAGAAGTACAATTTGTTGATGAAATACCTAAGAATCCAGCGGGTAAGATTTTAAGAAAAGATTTGTATTTTTGTATGTATTGAAATAACTCAAAAACTACTTGGCCGATTTCAAAAATTCTTTCACCATTAAAAAGCTACGTTATCAAGTAATTTTAATTATTTCCAGGTGAAAGGTTTCCAAGTACCTCCAGCAGAATTAGAAACGATATTACGAACACATCCTAAGATAATGGACTGTGCAGTGATCGGAGTGCCTGATGACGTCACCGGCGAGGCCCCTAAGGCCTTCGTCGTCACTCAGAGAGACGCACTCACAGACGAGGAAGTCAAACAATACGTTAACGAACAACTCGTAGAATTCAAACATATCAAAGAAGTACAATTTGTTGATGAAATACCTAAGAATCCAGCGGGTAAGATTTTAAGAAAAGATTTAAAAGCTAAATATTGTTAATATTATAATTAAATATATTAATTTAACCCTTAAATGCATGATTTTTTTTATTTAATTATGAAATAAATATTTTAGTATAGGTTTTGAGTCAGATTAAGGGAAAAATAATAAAAAAAATCTTGGTCTCAATAAAAACTATACTTTTGCTTGTAGACAATTGGCAATAATATGCATTTAAGGGTTAAAGAAAAAACTTAATTTTGTAAACAAAAATCTAAAAAGAAAATCGTACGTAAAATATCTAAAAGATAATATGAAACAAATTGTTTGATTTTGAAACAAAAAATATTTCATTTTGAATTAACGAAATTTTAAAAAAAAAAACAAAAGCAAGTAGTCTATGTGTTCTTCTAGACTATCCTCTACATCTATACCAAATTTCATCGAAATCCGTTCAGCCGTTTAGGCTACAAATTATAACAAACATCCATCTAAACTTTCACATTTATAATATTATATTATAAAAATATCGAACCAAAAGCACTAACGAGTGGTTAAAACTAGCTGGGAAACCGGCCATAAATAGATTTAACGGTATTATTTTAGACTTGTTATTTATGCTAGAGTCTAGTCTTGTTTAATGTAATCTATACTAATACTAGCTTTTGTCCGCGACTCCGTCCGTGTAATTAAAAAAACAAATGCCTATGTGTTCTTCTAGACTATCCTCTACATATATGCTAAATTTCATCGAAATCCGTTCAGCTGTTTAGGCTACAAACTCTAACAAACATCCATCTAAACTTCCGCATTTATAATATTAGTATGATTAAATGCGAAAAGATTTGTATTTTTGTATATATTGAAATAACTCAAAAACTACTTGGCCGATTTCAAAAATTCTTTCACCATTAAAAAGCTAAGTTATCAAGTAATTTTAATTATTTCCAGGTGAAAGGTTTCCAAGTACCTCCAGCAGAATTAGAAACGATATTACGAACACATCCTAAGATAATGGACTGTGCAGTGATCGGAGTGCCTGATGACGTCACCGGCGAGGCCCCTAAGGCCTTCGTCGTCACTCAGAGAGACGCACTCACAGACGAGGAAATCAAACAATACGTTAACGAACAACTCGTGGAATTCAAACATATCAAAGAAGTACAATTTGTTGATGAAATACCTAAGAATCCAGCGGGTAAGATTTTAAGAAAAGATTTAAAAGCTAAATATTGTTAATATTATAATTAAATATATTAATTTAACCCTTAAATGCATGATTTTTTTTATTTAATTATGAAATAAATATTTTAGTATAGGTTTTGAGTCAGATTAAGGGAAAAATAATAAAAAAAATCTTGGTCTCAATAAAAACTATACTTTTGCTTGTAGACAATTGGCAATAATATGCATTTAAGGGTTAAAGAAAAAACTTAATTTTGTAAACAAAAATCTAAAAAGAAAATCGTACGTAAAATATCTAAAAGATAATATGAAACTAAATTGTTTGATTTTGAAACAAAAAATGTCATATTGAATTAACGAAATTTTAAAAAAATTTACAAAGTTAAATTTAGTCGTATAGGAATGTATCTGTCTTTTGCAGAGTTTTTTGACTCATATAGGGGATGTATTTTTTATCTTTTATAGCTGTTCCCTTGCGACTTCATCCGCATAAAATTATGAAAATTATATATTATTGTTTACATGTGTCAAATTATCAATTGCAAATGTCAAAATGACATGACATGATGACAAACCATGGCAACCTTGCTTCCTTGATGTTGGCAGCAACTTATGGTCTCTTTCCCACATTAGGTTTTTTATCCAAAATATTTGCCCCTAAGTTTAATGGCGTGAAAATATATAGCCTAAAGGGTGACGTAAGTGTAGGGCTTTTTATTAAAAAAAGAATTATTCAAAAATATGCTGTAATTGCTGACATCTTAGGCAACAAAGAAGTGTGTGTTTACGCTTTATTATAATAGTGTAGATAGTATAGAAGTATAGATTTATATACTTTTTAAATGTTGCTTAACTGTAATATAAGGGAAAGTGTCTTAAAATTGTACTAAATTAGTTGTCAATATAAATAAAATTTATATCTTTTTCATAAAGTTTTAAGTCAAAATATGTTACTCATATAAAATGTTAATTTTTAAAAGTAAAAAATCTAAGTCACAACAGCTAATATTCCATAGAAATATAATTTTGATTGAAATCATTTAATTTTTAAGTATACATACATTAAAATTAGTAATTATAATTTGATATTTCAGCTAATAACATTAATAAGCCAAAAAACGTAAAAGTACTTCTGTAAATGCTTTAAATATAAAAAATATACGCAAAATAATGCTTTATGAAGAGTACTTAAATATTTAAAAACGTGTCCTTAGGACTATAAAATAAAATTTTCATTTTTTTTGTTTTTTGACTTTCGATTATAAACACAATAATAAAAATATTAAAAAAAACTATACAAAATAATTATTAATAGAGGTCGGATTTTTGTGCAATCGGTTATTTGGACCCTAAAATGTTTTTAAATGGCGTTTTTTCTGAATATATTTTATTTGTTAAATATTTTATAAATTAAATCAATTAAACTTGTTATTATAAGACGGATTTAAGCATTTTTGTAAAACTATTTTTTAGAACTGTGCCTTTTTCATGTTTTTTATAAGTTTTCATCCCTGTAAAAAAAATACCCAACTGACAAAATGGTTATTTTTTTTTAATATGTAGTTTGTTTTTATGTATGTAAGTTTGTATTTACGTTAATTTCAATGTAACGGCCTAGAGCCTAAATTACTGATGTTTTTTATATTATTTTGATGAATTAGGTGTCATTTTATTCTTCTTCCTGAGAGTGTCATAAGAATAATATACCCATTACTAGCTGTTCGCGTGCGGATTCATCCGCGTGAAATTATAAAAACTTTATTTTATTGTTTACATTTGTCGAATTATTAATAGCAAATGTCAAAATGACATGACATGACAAACCTTAGCAATCTTTCTTTCTTGATGTTGGCAGCAACTTATGGTCTCTTTCCCACATTAGGGTTTTAATCCAAAATATTATCCCCCTAAGTTTAATGGCGTGAAAATATATAGCCTAAAGCATGGCGTAAGTGTAGAGCTTTTTATTAAAAAAGGAATTATTCAAAAATATGCTGTAGTTGCTGACATCTTAGGCAACAAAGAAGTGTGTGTTTACGCTTTATTATAATAGTATAGAATAAAGCACAAAACACATAGACGTGAGAAATAAAACCAAAAATATAGTAAACTAAATTCCAAATGTCACTCGTAACTTTTTTTTCATTTAAATGTATTTTCTTCGATCTTTTCGAGTATATTCTAAAATAGGAAAACGATACATTACAGTTAATTCAGTTTGTATTTTTTAGAATTTTAAAATCTTTGTTTCAAAACGCAGCTAACAGATGGCGCTTTTTCATCTCGAGTCTTGGTCAGTCGGGTTTTGGTTTTTTTAAATTGGTGTTAGGTAATTAGTTTTTGAAAAATATGCTGTAATTGCTGACATCTTAGGCAACAAAGAAGTGTGTGTTTACGCTTTATTATAATAGTATAGATTAAAGCAAAAAACACATAGACGTGAGAAATTAAAACCAAAAATATAATAAAAATGTTTTATGTTACTATAATGAAAACACATAAGTGCCTATAAAATGTTTATTTAGTATTTTAAGGACTTAGACGCATCAACATACAACATAGTATAAGAAAAAATGTTATATCTTTTATTATTTTCTACTTGCCTTTACAGTTATAAGTAAAATCAGCTATTTTTAGTCATTTTTGCCATTAATGCGTATTTTTATAAAACTTTATTAATAGGAAAGTAGATATAATTAAGTCTTGTTATATAAAATATCTAAGAAAACTATGTTTTTTTAAGAGCTATGTTATTTCCAATTAAAGGACCAAAATGTACTCAATAATGTTTTATTTTATCATCACAATATAATACTAATATATTTACGAAATGTTAACTATGCTTTATAACAATTTTATAATAAAAATGTTTTAATTTAAAAGTGTTTTTATTTGATTACTATCTAGCCCGAGATTTGGTAAGCGCAGAATTAAAAAAATAGTAAAAAGGCAGATGATAATTAAAAAAAATTCTTGTAAAAAAAGTAAATACATATTATGTAATATATTTTTCTGTTGTTACATACAGACATACCAATTTTGTTAATTCTACAGATTAGTATCGTAATATTAATAAAAATATCCCTTAAATTCAAGGATTATGGATTACAAAGGTCAATTTATTATTTTCCTTTGTCACAAATTGTACCATTTAAAATATTACAGTTAAAAAAAGTAACTAAAAATATTATACATAGACTTCAACGAACAAGTGAAATGAGTTTTTAAATTATCTTTTAAATATATATAAATGAGATATAAAATCATGTTTATGGTTTGAATTGTGTAATTTCATTAAAAGTGCAAAAAATGCAAACATCTTCGACGTACAAAAGTTTCACCCTTTGTTCAGTGTTTACTTTTGCTTTCAATGCATAAATACACTACGTTTAAAAGTGAAAGTTCACATTTACATTATGTACTCGACCATACCGGTTTCAACAACCGATACTTGTTCGATATTGCGGTCGATAAAAAACGAAATTCCTCTATATAGGACAGAAAAAATTACATTGACTTACGCTTTCCCTTACTAACTCATATTTTTTTATGATACTTCAATTATTTCATGTTGATTTTAAAGCGATTGGAACTTAAGCCTCATTTAGGCTGAAAACCAGCGCGGCCTTCAGTGATAAGCTGGAGACCGCATCAGCTGAGCCTTCTCCTTTTGGCCAAGAATTTTTTTTTGTTTTGTTTTTGTTCCATTAATATGTTCTGTAAATTTTGTTTTTCTTTTTTGTGATTTTTTGGTCAATAAATAGTGTTTTATATATTTTATTTATTTATTAGATACCTAATAGCCTAATGGTTAAGGGTACGGAATTACGATCACATGGTCGAGGGTTCGAATCCGGCCATTTGACTATTGTCGTGAATCTCTAGCACAAGCCTAGAGTTTAGTTAGAGTGGTACAATAATTATTAGTAAATTAAGAAAAATCTACTAGTATTAGTAAAAAAAAAGTAAAGTAAAAGCAGCCATCTATAACTACTAAGCCATAAGTCCATTATTAATTTAACTTAAGCTATACATTTCCTTTTAAAGCATTCTAAAGTAAGCCTTAATTAGTGGTAATTTAAATGTCTTTACAATAATTATAATTTTATAGGTTCTCAAAGGACGTGTTATTGAGTTTGCCTTAACCCGCAGGTTAAGGTGAATGGATGGGTTAAGTTATAAACGTAACCAATAAAGTGTCCTAAAATTAGTATAATTCTAATACATTTTAGTAATAAATACACTTTGTGTTTTGACACATTTTAAAACGGAGAAACCATCTGTACTCAACAGGGTTACGTCACTGCTTAAGAACAATATATTCTATCATATCAGGGAAAGAAACAAAACATCATCTATATATATAATAAAATTGAAATGTCTGTTTGTAATATCAAAAGAAAAATTCCAGATTTCGGGAAGATGATGTATTTTCGTTGCTGATAACGAAAATCGCATTTATAAAAATTTTGTCTGTCTATCTGTCCGCAAGCCGCGTTTGTTCCGGGTAATCTCCGAAACGGCTGGGCCGATTTCGACCGGACTTTCACTGAAGGGTAGCTGACATAAACGGGCATATTTTAAGGCTACTTTTTTTAAATTCCGCGCTGTCAAAATGGCGACAGAACCGCTATCTCTGGAACGGCTGGACCGATTTGGACGGGACTTTGGAAGGTAGCTGGTAAAAAGTAGATGCACGCGGGAATGTTATAGACGACCATTTTTTTTAAATTCCACGCTAACGAAGTTTGCCGGCGACAGCTCGTAGAATATAAATATTTATTTATTAGTAGTAAAAATTGATTTAAATGCCGTTCCACTTTTGCTCGCTCTACCTTAAACAACGATTCAAAGCACGATCGATTGTTTTACATTTTCACATAAAAATTGCATGAAACTGATATAAACTACATTCCCCCAACAAATGTCATTTGCCGGTTGTACTAAGGAAATAATAACAATCAACCATTTATCGTGTTTACCTGCAACAATAAAAATCCAAGGCCAAGGAGTTGTCAACCAGTATGTAAGGCATATTAAACTGTTCGAGTAAAAGTCCTGTTAATTGATTGCCATAGCATATCAGTATGAGAAAGAAGTAAATTGTTTGTACAGCTATCAGAAACTGAGCGTTTACTCTTCTGAACATCATCAACTTGCCCTTATCCCTTATGGAGGGTCGGCACAGTATGTGCTCCTCTTCCATACATCTCTATCAGCCGTCATATCTGAATCCACTCCTTTCTTAAGCATATCCTCTTTAACACAATCCATCTATACTTTCTTCGGTCTTCCTCTTCCTTTGTAGCCATCCACGTCCATTCTTAACACTTTCTGGTTTATGTCCCCATCGTCTCGTCGCATAACATGTCCATACCACGCTAACCTTTTGCTTTTCAATTTCTCCACCACTGGTGCTACTTTCAAACTTCCTCTAATATACACATTCTTAACTTTATCCATTCTTGTCACACCACACATCCATCTTAACATACGCATCTCAGCCACATGCAATCTCCTTTCATCCGCAACTTTGGTGGCCCAACATTCAGATCCAGTTTACTCTTCTGAACATCATCAACTTGCCCTTATCCCTTATGGAGGGTCGGCACAGTATGTGCTCCTCTTCCATACATCTCTATCAGCCGTCATATCTGAATCCACTCCTTTCTTAAGCATATCCTCTTTAACACAATCCATCCATACTTTCTTCGGTCTTCCTCTTCCTTTGTAGCCATCCACATCCATTCTTAACACTTTCTGGTTTATGTCCCCATCGTCTCGTCGCATAACATGTCCATACCACGCTAACCTTTTGCTTTTCAATTTCTCCACCACTGGTGCTACTTTCAAACTTCCTCTAATATACACATTTTTTAACTTTATCCATTCTTGTCACACCACACATCCATCTTAACATACGCATCTCAGCCACATGCAATCTCCTTTCATCCGCAACTTTGGTGGCCCAACATTCAGATCCAGTTTACTCTTCTGAACATATGCACTATTTTTTGTAGGATAATAGCCATATAACAGCCTGAAAAAAAAATTGAAGTAACGTTTATTTATTTACTAAACTCTTTGCTGCCCTCAGAGATATTCAATTGCTACTTAAAGCGTCAATAGCCTAATGGTTTGGGGTACGGACTACCGATGTTGCGGTCGAGGGTTCGAATCCTACCATTCGACTATTGTCGTGAACCATATCCTAGCACAAGCCTAGAGCTTGGAATGGTTAAAGGAAATATTAGTAAGTTAACAAAAATCTACCAATATTAAAAAGTAAGTGATTTTTCTCCATATTAAATGCTATGACTTGGACATTTCAAACAGATTGTACGCTTCAATGTATTTCGTATTTTTGTTTCTAAATCTAAATAAATTCGTTGTTTGACTCATGACCTTGCAACTATTGTCCTCGACACGAGGCAATCGAGGTATAAAAGAATTAGTTAAATTTTAACGTTCGAGGTGATTACGATTATGTACCTCTAGTTTAGTTTTGATAACACTATCGTGGTAAGATAAGATAAGAAGTGCGAAATGTTGCTCATCGTTTCATGGAGCGGGGTTATGTTATAACAACATAATAGAAATAAGCTTATTTAACAAATAAAATGTTAGAACAAGTCTAAACACCGTTTAGGGTTTCACAATTTATTTCTTAGCCCTATTACATACTAAGATTTATGAAATACTAGCTTTCGTCCGCGACTCCGTCCGCGTGGAATTAAAAAAAGCAAAATTGAGTAGCCTATGTGTTCTTCCGGACTATCCTCTACATCTATATCAAATTTCATCGGGATCCGTTCAGCCGTTTAGGCTACAAACTCTAACAAACATCCATCTATCCATCTAAACTTTCGCATTTATAATATTAATAATAAGATAATTTAGAAATAACTACTTAAACAGTCTCTGTCACACATATAATTAGTAAAAAAAAAATTAGACAGCATATTTTCTCTACCTTTCTAGCTAACAACTGGATCTCGACATTGAAGTGATGTCATCTAACATTGGTCGACACAACGTCGATCAAGGTCAGCGATTCAGCAACATGCCGTAACATCCGAGACAGACAGTGTCATGGTCACGAGCTAGTCTTGACACACCCAGTCTACAAATATTCGCGTGTAACAAACAAGATAAACGTACAGGCGACTCGCCCCCGTTTCACTAGAACGGATATCTAACACTATTTAGTTACAAGACCATTTAGTAGACGGATGACAAACCAATGGCACAATATTTTGGGCACGTTAGAGATCAACAAATTCGTTATGCATATCGAAAAATAGTGTAAAATAGGCATTATATGAAGAACGCTTAAACAAAATATAATTTATCTAAATAAAGGCTTATTATTATTTAAAAAAAAACTACAGAACATAATCTGTCGATCATAGCCGAACTTAAAGTTTTAACAAAATGAGTTCACACGTTCAGGAACTAAGGAACTAAGTACATCATTTTTATATACGACTAGCTGTTGCACGCGATTTCGTTCACGTGAAATTAAAAAAACGTAGCCTATGTTACTCAGTGATAACGTAGCTTTTTAATAGTGAAATATTTTTTAAATCGGCCCAGTGGTTTTTGAGTTATTTCAATACATACAAAAATAGAAATCTTTAAGGGAAGTTTGAGAGTAGCCCCAGTGGTAGAGAAGGTAAGGAGTAAAAGGTTAGCATGGTATGGGCATGTTATGAGGAGGGATGAATCGCATGTAACAAGGAGAACGTTAGTTATGAGTGTGGAAGGATACACTGGTAGAGGTAGTCCTAGAAAGAGATGGATGGATTGCGTGAAAGGTGACATGATCAAGAAGGGAGTGATGACTGAGATGGCGTATGATAGAGTTATGTGGAAGACAAAAACCTGGTGCGTCGACCCTACGGGAGTAGTATAAGGAGGAAGATGACAAAAATACAAATCTTTCCTCTTTATAATATTAGTATAGAAGTGTCACGACGTTCGAATTGATAAGAATAGCATTTTTATTATAACGTCTAGAACAGAGTATATCAAACTTATTTCTTTTACCGCCCCTTTGAAAATCAATGATTTTTCAGCGCCCCCCATTTTTATACAATTTTAGTGAAATTCAAAATACTATATAAAATACTTGAAATTACAAATTATACATCCCCTAACCCACATCAAATCCCCCCATTTTTACTGGGGCCCTATAACGCCCCCTCTAGGTTTCAAACGCCCCCAAGGGGGCGTTATCGCCCACTTTGAGAAACACTGGTCTAGAACATTACTTTAGACAAGCGTTCATTAAACTTCACGTAAAGCAAATCAATGCGACCGTCTATTAAAATAAACGCATTTTATGGCACAATTCTGTTATCAAGTCAATGTATTACTAAAAAACATCTATTGTCTTTCAAGAAACAATTACTAGTAATTGAATAGAAGTAGAACGGATCGCTACTTTGTACATGTTTCGACACTTTAATGCATTAATTGCAACGAAGAATACACAAAAGGATTAATGCTGGGTTTCTGAAGTTTCCATTTATTTTATCATTAGCTGTTGCTTGCGACTTCACCCGCGTGAAATAAAAAAAAAACAATAATAAATATAGCCTACGTTACTCACAGATAAATTACCTTTCTAATGGTGAAAGAATTTTTGAAATCGGCTGAGTAGTTTTTACGTGAACCGAATACATACAAAAAAAACAAATCTTTCCTCTTTATAATATTAGTATAGATTACCTAGTGATTCATTAGCATTAGGTTGATCTATGTTTCAACGGAGTAAAAATCAAGTTACGTAGTTCGGAAACACATTTCATGAAGTTATCGAACCAAAAATACTAACGAATGGTTAAACGTAGCTGGGAAACCGATCTTAAGTCGCTTCGGTTTTGAAGCAATCATTTTATAACGATTAAAATTCATTATGATTATTGTATTTGCAAGTAATGCCGCGATTGAATTACAATGTAAAAGATAAAGATTTAATATAAGAATTAATATTTATAAATACGAAATGAGTAAATAACATGATAAAGCATAAAACATATGTCGATAATTTATATGACAGGATTTTACCTAATTTCGATATAAGTAACAATTTTTTAGTATTTTAAATTAATATGTTTGTTAATCATAATTTTTTTGTTGCCTTTAGCCATTGTTCTTATTTAGTGTCTATTTTGTCAAATACGTTAATATTATTCCGCTGAGTCTATTATTTATCTTATATTATTTTTTTTATGTCATACTTTTGGTCATCACTGGCGATGCTTTACTTAATAGGATTGTGAAACAATGAAAATCCTTTACGGAAGATATTTTCGGCGTGCATTGCATATCGGTCGCGACGATAGTTCGCAGCGCGAATCAATCTCCATTCAGTTGTCATTCCGTTACGGCCAAAAGCGCGCGCAAATCGCAAAACATGGCGCGTAAACTACTCTTACGTCAATTCAAACAGCTTCGATCTATTAGAAGATTCTCATCAAGTGTTACTCTTAAAAATCAAGACAAATATGTTATTAAATCACCATTAGAAGATATTGTTGTCCCTAATATGAGGTTTTTGGACCGTCTCTGGCTGGAATCATCGAGTTTCAACAATCATGTTGCAATTGTAAGTTGTTCCATACATTTAATAAATCATATTTTATCTTTCATTCTATTAATAACTAGCTGTTCGCGTGCGGATTCATCCGCGTGAAAGTATAAAACCTTTATTTTATTGTTTACATTTGTCAAATTATCAATAGCAAATGTCAAAATGACATGACATGACATGACAAACCTTAGCAATCTTTCTTTCTTGATGTTGGCAGCAACTTATGGTCTCTTTCCCACATTAGGGTTTTAATCCAAAATATTTACCCCCTAAGTTTAATGGCGTGAAAATATATAGCCTAAAGCATGACGTAAGTGTAGGGCTTTTTATTAAAAAAAGAATTATTCAAAAATATGCTGTAATTGCTGACATCTTAGGCAACAAAGAAGTGTGTGTTTACGCTTTATTATAATACTATAGATATAGATATAGATACGGACAAGTGTTGTCTTCGTATTTCTCTAATTAATTTATCCTTGCTCTGCTATAACGTGTGAGTATCAACAAATATATGCAAATTGAACGTGTTTTGGAACATGAAATGCAAAATTTCGTTTTCAAACTGGACTATGGACTCGAGTTAATTTGTTAATTTTTTCGCAAGCGCAAAACATACATATTTATTAAATTAAAATAGTTGAATTATAAAAATGTTTTTAAACGTTTTTCAAGAATGAAAGGTTTAAAAATATGTTTTTATACAATACTAGCTTTCGCCCGCGACTCCGTCCGCGTGCAATTAAAAAAAAACAAAAGTGAGTAGCTTATGTGTTCTTCCAGACTATCCTCTACATCTATACCAAATTTCATCGGAATCCGTTCAGCCGTTTAGGCTACAAACTCTAACAAACATCCATTCACCCATCCATCTAAACTTTCGCATTTATAATATTAGTATGATGTGATAGTGGAAACCTACGAGTTCGAAATGTTTTAATAATTCGGCTGGCGTTATCATGGCGTTTAATTCATCCTGGCCTTATCAACAGATACTGTGTAAATATGGGCGTTGCCAGCTGATGATCTAGACTAGGTCTAAGGGAGGGTCAGTTACCATTAACATGGACTTATTCGAAGTAGATTTTATATGTATTTTACACTTTTAATGTTACAAGGAGAACGTTAGTTATGAGTGTGGAAGGGTACATCGGTAGAGGTAGACCTAGAAGGAGATGGATGGATTGGGTGAAAGATGACATGATGAAGGGAGTGATGACTGAGATGACGTATGATTGAGTTATGTGGAGGACAAAAACCTGTTGCGCGGACCTTACGGGAGTAGGATGAGGAGAAAGATGATGATGATTTTACGATTCTCTATGGGGAGAGACAACCTTCTCTGGAGATGCTCATAACTGTCAGCTTTCTTTAAGTGTTATCTACTTATTTAGAAAGGATTATTATTAGATTATGTATGCGTGCATGTATGGATGTAGAAAAAACGATAATCTGTAACCACCCCTGTACGCTATTAATGCGAGGGTAATGTAAATAGTTGTTAATTCTCACTAAATTACATTACGCCATTATGTCAATCATAGATTAAAGATTTATATTATAATGTAAAATTATTCTTACATCTTACTACATGGAAACAAAAATTTATGTTAATTACAGTTGCTCGTAACACAAACATTAATTTATTTCTAAATTAGCATATTACAGTGGCGAGTTAAAATTAAATAAAAAATTAAAACTTCTTATTTATTTGCCTTGTACTTTAGACTGACAGAAATATTTCCCATCGTATTCATTATTATATAAAGAATACAAACAAGAATTGGTATTTACATTTTAATATACGTATATAAGAATAAAATAGGAATAGACAATCAAAAATCCAAACTTAGTCACTAATATTTCGCGTAACGATAAAACTAATTGCAGATATACAATACACAAGATAATGTATTCTATGAAGTTTTTTTAATTACAACTTATTTTGAACAAAGGGTCGAGTAAAAAATACATTTTCGTGTATTCATTTTATTTTCTTGTGAAGAAGTCTTACACCTCATTATTCTAAAAAAAAAGCTAAACGATATATAAACATATTCACGATGATTGCAACACAAATGACAAATTGAGAACATATTTATCTCTTGAAAAGTGGTATGTAATTGTAAAATAGATAAGACTGCAGTTATTCCATTATCCACTTATCTTAATCTCACAAGCAGGGGTGTGGCCTTGTGCTAAGTCCAACTGATATCAGACCGTCTGATAAAGGGGTATGACATTTATGTTCTGTCCTCGTGTGAAACCGTCTCATGAATAACAAGGCAGTGCAGTAGGCCAATTTAGTACTGCTATTATACTCTGTGAAAACAGTATTGTTTCGAAGTGTCTGCTTAAACAATAAAAGTATCGACCCACTATTCTGCTTCACTTTACTGCACTTACGTCAAAGTATTGTTACAGTTAACATTTTTACTTTACCAGCTGTCTCGCGACTGATTCCGAAAAATACTGAAAAATACCGAACTGAAAAATAGCTTATATGTTCTTTCAGACTATGGTCTGTATCTGTCAAATCTAACTGTTGCGCTGTTCTGCAAATATGTACTTTTTTTTAATAACGGCTTTATGCCGCCCTTTCGTTCCCCTAACGCATTTTTAGTCAGGGACCTGGGGAGCTGCAAATATGTACTAGCAAACATTCATCTAAAATGTCTCATTTATAATATTAGTTAGACAAGATTGGAGCACGTCTTAGTTAAAGTCCTTCGTAGGCATCCTTAGAACATCTTGCCGAAGTTTCATTATTCTCAATTCTTAAAGCAAAATCGTGATTGTTTCTTCTCATAGGTACATTAGCATTTGATGTTCATGAATAATGCTAATTAATTTAGTAAGTTGTGCGTACATCTCTTCGTAAATTGTAATACGCAATATGCCACGTAAACTCCAATCGGTTTAGTCCAGCGATTAATTCTATCACTGGACTGAAACACTATCGTGTTGAATAAACAGAAGCCGCCTTGAAACCCTGCCGCGACATTTAATTCAAGCGCCAATAGCCTAATGGTTTGGGGTACGGACTACCGATCTTAATGTCGAGGGTTCGAATCCCGCCATTCGACTATTGTCGTGAACCATATCCTAGCACAAGCCTAGAGCTTAGTTAGAATGGTTAAAGGAAATATTCGTAAATTAACAAAAATCTACTATTTTTATAAAAAAAAAAAAAATTACCACCCGGCGGGTCAAACATCTTAATAAATACTAGCACTGTCGTAAAATAATGTACTCGATTGTTTTTTATTAAAGCTCCCCGCTAAGATATTAACAACCAGAAAGTGTTAAGATCGAATGTGGATGGCTACAAAGGTAGAGGAAGACCGAAGAAAGTATGGATGGATTGTGTGAAAGAGGATATGCTTAAGAAAGGAGTGGATTCAGATATGACGGTTGATAGAGATGTATGGAAGAGCAGCGCATACTGTGCCGACCCTCCGTAAGGGATAAAGGCAAGTGGACGATGCTAAGATATTTGCAACATAACATATTTCTAAAACGCGCTGATCGTAAACTAGCCTTTACGTTCAACCATTACGTAGCCTAGGGTTCAAAGAAACTATAACTAGACTAAAATTAGGCCACGCGGTCATTCACCTTGGAAGCGAATATATTTGGAAACTTTGATAGCGTGCTATAGTTTGCAATCGTTGACGTGACGTTGCCATGTACGATCCGTCAATTATGCTTCGACATGTTGCTATGAGAAGTTTGCAACCTGATTACATTTCCTGGGTAGGACAATTTCCTCGTCTGTACGTTGATACATCAAAATTTCCCAGCCCTGTTGCTACATTATGTGATATCAAATAGTCCCTTTTACATTGATCGACATGAGTTTTTGTTTCGATTCAAATGGGAATGTAATTTAATTCTTTTGCTAGGTCCTTACTGTACATATAGTATGATTGACCTGTGTCGTATTTGCAAGTTGTTTTACTCACGTTAACCAGTTTCAATCGCGACACGAATACTTTCAGCAAGGGATAATTATAGAGCTAGTCGAGTGGCGAGTGTAGATATATCAGTTTATCTTATCTAAACATTCTGCGGCGTCTAATCGAAAAAAGTTAATACAAATGAAAGTGAACATATTAAATACTATCTTAATATCTACACTAATATTATAAAGAAGAAAGATTTTTATTTTTGTATGTATTAAAATAACTCAAAAACTACTAGGCCGATTTCAAAAATTTACCACTAAAAAGCTACGTTATCAGGGAGTAACACAAGGTTTTTATTTCACGGGGTCAAAGTCGCGAGCATCAGCTAGTCACAAATATGAGTGAAATTGAAAAATTAATAGCAAGTAATTAAGGAAAAATTAAGATGTTAGAAGTATTCTATCTTAAGTACAGAATTACGCTAAATTGGGCAAAATCAGATGAAACACAAAATCGATTTTGGTTTTTGTAAGCTCGCGAAATTTCCAGAAGATTCTATTTCTTGAAAATCTGTTTCAAAACATCTAAAAAGAAAGAAATTAAAGCAACAATGTGAATTAAGATTTGTAATGTTATTATATTACAACAATTGACGTTTTAAAGATTCGAACGACCCCTATACCGTAGAGATAATATAACAATGTTTTGATACAATGCTCCCGTTTCTGCTAAAAATATGTAAACAAAAGTACACACATACAAATAACAGTGGTAGAGCCCGCTTTTACATTATCGCACGAACGGGCAATCGCACGGTGCAATACCCCGTGCACATCGAAGATAGGCGTGAAGTGGAAGCAATTCCGCTTTTCATCTATCAGTGTGCATGCCGGAAACCTGATTTAAATCCTTTTTCAGGAATGGGGAAGAGGATTCGGCGCAGGATGGAGACATATAGTTAGGGAAAATATGTTCTTTCTTCTCTGTTGATTTATGGTAGGCATCTCATCAGCAAATGCGGATGCTTATGTGCATGAGGTCGCTTTTCTATTTTGGCGTATTTCGGAGGCCGTTTGTGATTAAATAAAAAACATAACTAATTGTTTTTGAAAATTATCTTGTCTGTAAATATTATGGGTAGTTGTGTATATGATACAAAAATAAAAGTCCGTATGTTTTCCAAGATTCTAGTTTAGTAAATGAAATAGTACTGTTTTTTTTTTATCAACATCTACAGACTCTTGGTCCGTACTCTCTTTTGCACAGTTTATAACTTTTTTTTCTTTTTTTTTGTTGCGTATACTTTGTGCAATCCTATAATACATTAATGAGTTCCCTTTTAAATATTTTTTTTCCTTTTTTTCTTTTCTTTTCTTTTTTCCATTATTAAAGATTCCAATAATAATAATGAGTACTGTGTCCATGTGAATTAACAATCAATTCAGCTTATGGGACTCTTAGCGGCTTGGGCTAGTGTCAAATGTTTATAAATTCTGTGTAAACACCAGCGAAAAAAACTAAATAACAATTAAAATTGCATTATTCTTCATACAGATATATTGTATTCAATTAATTCTTAGTTAAGTTGTAGTTAAATTATTTTAAAGTAAATTCAAATTGCAATTAATTTCTCAAGGTTCTTGCTAAGTAATTGTATAGAAAATATTAGCATACAATAACGTTAAATTAGTAATGTAAAGTTTTGTTTTTCTTACATAGCCTTTAAAAGTTAAATTTTAGTGATTATGTTGATTTATTTATATTCCTATTCGGTGACAAGGCAGAAATTTTGTAGGAAAATTATTTCAAAAGATAACAAAATACGTAAGTAAAAGATCAATAACAAGATTTGTTACTAAGTTCAGTCGTTTAGTGTTTAGGTTACATAAATAAAAACTTACCCCTCATATGCCAGTCGGTAAAAATATAGATATATACTAGAAATGTTACAGTAAAGTTAACTCTAGCAGTTAAGTAGTTCGTTTGTTTTCTCTCTACTGTTAAGAAGAAATCGGTACCGCGCCGGAGTAGCGGCGCAAAACTAGTTCATTGACATACACGTTCCTTCCATAAGCGCGCCATTCGAGGTGGGAATCGGTAGACAGAGTATGGAAGGATAATTACGTTGCTACAATTACATTATTGTTTCAAATAAGACTTTTTTTTATAATATAAGGTGGCAAACGAGCAAGCGGCCACCTGAATCCACCGAAATGGAAAGCGACCGCTGCCCATAGACATCCGCAATTGCAGATGCGTTGCCTACCCTTAATTGACGGCGGAGGAGAGGCACATAAAGAGGACATTTCCCCTTCCTATGAGTGTCCTCCACCGTCAAATCCACATTTCCTTCCCATCCTTTCCTCTTAAGAAAAGGGTGGAAATGGAAAGGGACTAAAATTAGGCCTCCGGCACCACACTCATCAGACGAAACGCGGAATTGCTTCCATTTCACGCCTGTTTTCTGTGTGGTCGTGGTATTACACCGGGCGAGCCGGCCCATTCGTGTGAAGATGTTAAAGCGGGCTCTACCATTGTTAAATGTCTATTCAATTTTTACTCATAAATATGATTGAAACGATTAATATTAATAGGCATAATTGATAAGTTTATTTTGAGAATTCGGTTTTTGCAACAAAGATATCAGTTAATTGCTTTTCTCTTTAGCCGTGTATCTTATCTTTTATGCGATTAGACTGCAGGAGATCGGATTATAAAAGAATTCACCGATAAACAAGGTCGTATCAAATAGGCATATATTTTATCCTTAATATCTTTATAAGTTTCATGCACGTGCATACGTTATAAAAAATACTAATCTTCTATACTTCTATACTAATATAATAAAGCGTAAACACACACTACTTCGTGGCGTAGCAATGACGGCATATTTTTGAATCATTCTTTCTTTAATAAAAAGCCCTACACTTACGACAAGCTTTAGGCTATATATTTTCACGCTACACGCAACTTAGGGTGTAAATAAATTGGAAAAACCATCATGTGGGAAAGAGACCATAAACTACAAGTTGCCAACATTAGGAAGCAAGGTTATTATGGTAGCGGTAATTTTGACAGTTTCAATTGAGAATTTGACAAATTTAAACATTAAAATAAAGTTTTTATAATTACATGCGAATGAACCCGCACGGGAACAGCTAGTTTTAGTATATTTCTTCTAGCTTCACAGCCCTTTTGGCCTTGGCTTTTACACTTGGCTTGGTCACGGTCATATTGCAATGCTACAATATCTTTAGATCATAAAAATAGACAAAACGACTACTCAAATGCCTGCACTCGTCATTAGTCTAAGCGTTAAAGACAACAATAAAATCATACTACAGAACAGAGAGAAATTCATACTTTAGAATAGAATAGAAAAGAATTAAATTAATGTTCAATGTGATAACAAATATCTTTTTCTTTTTTCAGGAATGTGCGGAATCAAAGAAAAGTTACACATATCAACAGTTGCAGAAGAATATGGCGGTGTTCGCGACATCGCTAAGGAAGAAACTGGGCTTAAACCCAGGCGATGTGGTCGCGGCAATGTTACCGAATTCTCCGCAATTCCCTGTCGTCGCGTTCGGTGCTTTGCAAGCTGGATGTGTTGTAACTCCTATTAACCCTATTTATAAAGAACGTAAGTATTTCAAATGTATTTGACAAATCGATATGTACGATTTTTTTCTTTCATTTTATTTTTTACTCATATGTATGTGATAATTTCTGACTATCCACCGCTACTACTGACGTGTGGATGATCCCAAGGGTTCTCGCGGAAGATCACTGGTACTTCAATTAGGAGCATCCGGCATTTATTTTTTTTTAATTTTTTTTAACGTAAATAAACCAGCGCTTGACCTCGACTCCACCTAAGTTATAGCTGAGCGAGGACCCAATCCAGTCAGCATTGCAACGCTTATTTTAATTTCTTTTTTTTTTCATTTCTTTAGTTACGTTTTTCATTATTTTGTATTTAATTACTTTTCTTTGATTCATAATTGTATTATAGTGTTCATAAGGATTAAACATTTTTTTGATTTTATTTTAAACATATTAAAAAGACTGGCTTGAGTGAGAGTTTCCCAAGAGTCTACAAATTTGTAGGTACAGTTTAATTACGATTTACCTTGGATATTTACAATTTTTTACTCCAATCATTAATATATAAACCTCTTTTATTTTAATAACTTGGTTTTATTCGTATTTGCTCCCGGAAGAGTAACATTATAATGTTTTGATGCTGTTGTTTATATTGCCAAGGTTTACAAAATTAGCAATAATGACCTCACTTCAGTCGACGATCAAGATCAACAGCCTTTAAACGGTCGTATATAAATACGTAACAGTAAACATGATCAGGGTCAGAACATTTTAAATTTGCATCGTTTGTTACATAATAATAGCAAAACAAACCTTGGGTATACTCCTGACGAGCGCGAAACGTTAAGGACACTGATATTTTTCACGAATTATTTATTAACAGTGGTAGAGCCCGCTTTAACATCTTCGCACGAATAGGCCGGCTCGCCCGGTGTAATACCACTACCACACAGAAAACAGGCGTGAAGTGGAAGCAATTCCGCGTTTCGTCTGATGAGTGTGGTGCCGGAGGTCTAATTTTAGTCCCTTTCCATTTCCACCCTTTTCTTAAGAGGAAAGGATGGGAAGGAAAAGTGGATTTGAAGGTGGAGGAGACGCATAGGAATGAGATATGTCCTCTTTATGTGCGTCTCCTCCTCCGTTAATTAAGGGCAGGCAACGCACCTGCAATTGCGGATGTTAATGGGCGGCGGTCGCTTTCTATTTCGGTGGATTCAGGTGGCCGCTTGCTCGTTTGCCACCTTACATTATAAAAAAAAAAATTTAGCTTATCTAACTAATGGCTGGTTTCCAAGCTTCGTTTAACCATTCGTTAGTGTGTTTGGTTCTAAAACTTCATGAAATGCGTTACCGAACTACGTAACTTGAATTTCACTCCGTTGAAGCATAGGTCGAACATTAATGAATCACTAGGTAATAAAAAAAAAAAAGGTAATAATAAAATAATTGGCAACTTCAGAAACCCAGCATTAGACCATAATAGTAGAGGAGTTTAATCTATGTTAGAAGGTTCCAAAACTATTTATTAGTGTTTTATATTTATTAGTGTTTTATATATTGTATGTTAACTATTTATTTCTGGTTGATTTGCAGTTGTATTATCTTTAGATTTATTTAGAAGAACAAGGACATAATGTAACACGTTTTTTGACCGACTTCCCAAAAGAAGGAGGTACTCAATTCATCTGTATGTTTTTTTAATGTACTTTTCCTTTATTTTCAGTTGAAGTTACCCATCAAGTTTCAACAACTGGTCCAAAAGTATTCGTCACTATACCACAATGCTATGATACAGTCGTCAAAGGTCTTCAAAACGCTAAGATTGATGCCAAAATTGTTGTTATTGATAATCCAGCAGCCCCAATACCAGAAGGTGCGATACGATACTCGGAAATATCGGAATCTGGTGAAGCGGATTATGGTCTTTTAGATAAAGTTGAAAAGAAGAAAGATGACGTAGCCTTTATACCTTTCTCAAGTGGTACTACCGGTTTACCTAAAGGTGTTGAGATAACTTATGAAAATCTTTTAGCTGCTATTGAAATTATGCAAAATAAGAGGAACTCCTACCCCATACTCACTGAAGGTAATTTGTATGTTTTTTAAATAATGAAATAGGGTAAACGAGCAGCATTTGACTAAGGCCTAGTCACCCTAACATAGGGTAGGCTCTAAGCTTCTTAGTGGGGTCGTATAGTGAGCTGGTGATGAAACGAGCGGATCGCCTAATACTATTTGACCCAACGCCGTAAACGCTGTTTTCAGTCATAATTAGTATGTTAATCTTCATAAATTCATCTTCATTTTATTGATCGTCGTTATTCCCTATATTTTTAGAAATTGTTTATTTTTTTAGGTGACTTCCAGGATGTTGTCCCTTGTATTCTACCTTTCTTTCACATTTATGGTCTAGTGGTAGCTTTGATTGGACATTTGGCGAAGGGATGCAAACTGATATCGTTACCCAAATTCTCGGCGAGCGTGTACCTTGATGTATTGGATAAGCAAAAGCCAACATTATTGTATGTAGTGCCACCTATCGGTGAGTATCATTTTTTTTATTGCGGACTAGCTGTTGTTTCCGTTACGTCCGCGTGAAACAAAAAAAATGCCTATGTTATTCACTGTTAATGTAGCTTTTTAATGGTGAAAGAATTTTTAAAATCGGCCCAGTAGTTTTTGAGTTATTTCAATACATACAAAATAACATTAGACAACTTTGAGTAACAGTAAAGTTGCTACTACCTTTTCAGAAACTGACTTTTTTATTATTTTTTAGCGATCTTACTTGGCAAGCATCCGGACGTGAAAGCGGAACATTTTGAGAGAGTAAGAAATGTTATATGCGGTGCAGCTCCTTTAGCTGATTCTGATGTTCATGCTATTTTAGAGAAGTGTAAAGTAAGTATTCCTTCTGGAAGTTAATCATATTTTCTAACTAGTTTACGCCCGTGACTCCGTCCGCGTGGAATTAAAAAAAACCAAAAGTGAGTACCCTATTGTGTTCTTCCAGACTATCCTCTACATCGATACCAAATTGCATCGAAATTCGTTCAGCTGTTTAGGCTACACACTCTAACAAACATCCATCCATCCATCTAAAATTCCACATTAAAATATTAGTAAGAAAGTAAGATAGAATAGTGGAAAATTGTATATAATTTTATTAAAATTAATCTTTGATTGAGTTGAATACAGCGCCATCTTCTGAACACTAGAGAAAGAACTCACCCGCCTTAAAAACTAAGTTACGATAAGTTGATATTTTTTTTTAATAGATGGCGTTGAATATTATTAGTTTCGTAAATGTTAAAACTTATGTTTTCACTATTTTTTTCAGCGTAAGTTAGAGTTCAATCAAGGTTTCGGTGCAACGGAGACAACTTCGTTGGCAACAACAACACTGATGGGTGCACCGGTCCTGGATTATTCTGCATGCGGCGTGCCCATGGCCAGCGTCCAACTGAAGTTCGTTGACCCGCTCACTGGGAATCCTGTTCCTATTGGAGAGGTAAGAAACGACGATACTTGTGATTTAAAAACGTAACTAAATAATGTAGCATAAATGTTTGAAATCTCGAGTTTTAGAAGTTACTAGCTGTTCCCGTGCGACTTCATCCGCGTGATATGATAAAAACTTTATTTTGTTGTTTACATTTGTTAAATTCTCAATTGCAAATGTCAAAATTCAAGTTACCATAATAGCCTTCCTTCCTTAATGTTGGCAGTTGGTCCCTTTCCCATATGAAGGTTTTTTCCAAATTATTAACCCCCTAAGTTTAATAGAGTGAAAATACATAGCCTAAAGCGTGTCGTAAGTGTAGTGCTTTTCATTAAAGAGAGAATTATTCAAGAATATGCTGTGATTGCTGACATCTTACGCCACAAAATAGTGTGTGTTTACGCTTAATATATTAGTATAGATAAAAATAAATCATGTTAGTATTAAGTCACTAACATTAAACAAATAACTAATTAAATTGATTGTTTTTTTAGATATTACTTAAAATTTATTTTAAATTTACAGCCCGGTGAAATGTACGTGAAGAGCCCGACCATAATGAAAGGCTATCACAAGAACGAGAAAGCAACAAAAGAAACATTAACTGACGATGGTTACTTTAAAACTGGCGATTTAGGATATTATAAACCAGAAACTGGTCTTTACATTACTGACAGGATAAAGGAGCTAATTAAGGTAACTAAATTTAATGCTGGCAACTTATTAACTTCTA
Source organism: Papilio protenor (assembly GCA_029286645.1). Lineage (NCBI taxonomy): Eukaryota > Metazoa > Arthropoda > Insecta > Lepidoptera > Papilionidae > Papilio > Papilio protenor. Next base: position 4,877,368 of record JAGSMZ010000043.1, read on the forward strand.
TAGTCGTTCTTATCATTTGAAGTTCGAACTGGAATATTTTAGGAGACTTTTCACTAGTTGTGGTTGTACATGTTTAGGATTATTTTTAAAATTCAGCAATTTATCTAAAAACGAGCTGTCGCCAGCAAACTTTGTTAGCCATTTTGACAGCGCAGAATTAAAAAAAAGTAGCCTATAATATACCTATCTATGTCAGCTACCCTCCAGTGGAAGTCCCGTCAAAATCGACCCAGCCGTTTCCGAGATTACCCGGAACAAACGCGGCTTGCAGACAGACAGACAGACAGACAAAATATTTCTAAATGCGATTTTCGTTATCAGCAACGCAAATACATCATCTTCCCGAAATCTGGAATTTTTTCTTTGATATTACAAACAGACACTCCAATTTATTATATGTAATAGATTGTTAAGTAACGTCGCAGATCCTTAAAAAAACTTTGATTCTTATTTCATCTATGCGATAGTAGCTAGTGATGCTAGTGTAACTTTTTTAATAGAATTTATTAATAACAGTGAGTTAAAAATTTAAGCAAAATGTAACATTTGTGACCTGAACACATCATGGAATGTAAAAGTTAATATATTTCAGGTTAAAGGTATGCAAGTTGCTCCTGCAGAATTAGAGAGTATACTGCGTTCTCATCCTGCAGTACAAGATGCGGCTGTTATTGGAATCCCTCATGAATTATACGGAGAAGTTCCTAAAGCTTTTGTTATTCGTAAAAATGGCAAAGAAACATCCGCTGAAGAACTACAAAGCTTTGTAGCTGATAGAGTAGCGGTGTTCAAGAAGATAGAAGAAGTTGCCTTTGTTAATGATATACCTAAAACAACGACGGGGAAAATATTGAGGAAAGACTTGAAGAAAATGTATGCGTAGTATTTGAGTTAAGACTGTGATGTAATTTTAACCGTAGAATTCACAGTGATATTGAGATATTGCGGTCTCTGTTTTGTCAAAGAGAATAAAAGGGATGCCAATATGTTAATAATTTAGGATTAGATTCACGGTTAAAGATACATTTTTTTTTAATTAAAAATATCAAAAAATCAATATACAAATACATTCATTATCACTAGCTCACTATACGACGTCCCCACCGAGGGGCTTGTTGTCTACCCTAAGTTAGGGTGAATCATCATCAAATACATATTAATAAATCTTATTAAATCGCTATTCATCTGTTTGTTGTACTTAAATGTTTCTATTCCTGGTGTCTTGTTTCTATGGTGTTTGTTTACAGCTTCAACTGTCGTCTACCTTTTGTATTAACTGTAAATTATTTTTATACCTCACTTGACCAAGTTGATCAGTAGAGTTCATTAACTGACTGCCATTCAACTGGCATAAACCTGGCAGCGTTCAGTGGCGGCCGACTTGAAGGCAATCGGCTTGTCATGGTTCGAGACCAAACGCAGAGCCCAGGACAGAGCGAGCTGGCGGCGTAATGCCGACACCCTCTTCCCCACTTTGGGGACATAGGAAAAGAGAGAGAGAGATTCAACTACCTGGCGTAACTAGCGCCAGTGAGTCCATACAACTGTGCTGGTTAAGTGTGAACCAGGTATTACAGACACTTTAAAACATCTAGAATGTTTGTACAATTGAAACTGATTAACGCTACTTTTTATATCTTTTTTATACATTTTACGGAGAAACTAATATGTTTTTGTGTATCTTCATGTTTTGTTAATTTAAATTTATATTGTAGAAAAAAATGTTTGTAAAACTGTAAAATAACGTTTACTCGTTGTTTGGTATTCTTTATAAGAAGTTGTTAGTTTTAAGATATAGGTGTTTTAATATCTTTTATATAATTGTGTGGGAACATAAAGGCTTGATAAGCATATAGTGGTTGTAGCATTTTCCTTTATTATGTTTTTCTTTTGTTATTAACAAAATGATCATAAAACATGTGACTAAGGTTTCGAAAATCTTTGTTAATTTAAAGAAAAATATAAATTAAGTAAATACGCAAAGCGATATTTTTTGCAGAAAATGAATGTTATGATAAAATTCCCAGTTAAAAAAAAATTACATGTGATTTTTTCCTTGAATTAAATGTAAATTATGAAATATGGTTATAGGAACTAAGGAAGTTTTTGTATATTTGCCTATATTAATGTTAAGGACATATTATTTATATATTAAATGTAACAGGGAAAGGATTTTTGTATTATTTTATAACCGATTCATTTACCCCCTTCTACCTTATGAACAAAGATCTCACACAGTATTTGGTCACCATAAGATCTATACTAATATAATAAAACGTAAACACACACTTCTTTGTTGCCTAAGATGTCAGCAATTACAGCATATTTTTGAATAACTCTTTTTTTAATAAAAATCCCTACACCTACGTCACGCTTTAGGCTATATATTTTCACGCCATTAAACTTAGGGGGTAAATATTTTGGATAAAAACCCTAATGTGGGAAACAGACCATAAGTTGCTGCCAACATCAAGAAAGAAAGATTGCTAAGGTTTGTCATGTCATGTCATTTTGACATTTGCTCTTGATAATTTGACAAATGTAAACAATAGAATAAAGTTTTTATAATTTCACGCGGATGAATCCGCACGCGAACAGCTAGTATATAATATAGTTAGTATGTTGTAATGATACGTTTTCGACCTTACTGTATTGGGGCTTTCAAATGAAATGTCTACGAAATGGGTAGAAAATAAAAGTCCGCGACAGTGTTCATGTATTACAAACTAGCTGTTGTCCGCGACTTCGTCCACGCAATCAATACTATTATAATAAAGCGTAGACACTTCTTTGTTGCCTAAGATGTCAGCAATTACAGCATATTTTTGAATAACTCTTTTTTAATAAAAAGCCCTACACTTACGTCACGCTTTAGGCTATATATTTTCACGCCATTAAACTTAGGGGGTAAATATTTTAAATAAAAACCTTAATGTGGGTAAGAGACCATACATTTGTAATGTCATGTCATTTTGACATTTGCTATTGATAATTTGACAAATGTAAACAAGAAAATAAAATTTTCATAATTTTATGCGGATGAAGCCGCACAGGAACAGCTAGTATTAAAATGAAAAAATAGCCTATAATATGCCCGCCTATGTCAGTTACCCTTCAGTGAAAGTCCCGTCTAAGTCAGCTACCTTTCAGTGAAAGTCCAGTCGAAATCGGCCCAACCGTCTCGGAGGTTACCCGGAACAAACGTAAATGTAGCTAATGTTATGGGAGAAAATGTGTTTAACCAGAAATATTAAAGAAATTTCAAGTTTTAGAGCAAAATGCAGTTCGTCTGTGGTTTGGAACCAGATATACAACTTTAAAGTAACACAGTTAAAGTGTCTAACTAGTAAAAAGAATCAAGTCAGTTTGGCTAAAATATCAAGCGGTAATATTAAAGATTATATCCCCAACCCAACTTTAGTCCCTTTTCCTTCCCACCCTTTTTCTTTTAAGAATACAATGGATAGGGACCGTGGATTTGATGGTGGATGAGACACATAGGAAGGGGTAATATCTTCTTTATGTGCGTCTCCTCCGTCGATTAAGGGTAGGCAACGCATCCGCTATTGCGAATGTCTATGGGCAGTGGTCGCATCGCCAGTTTGGCGGATTCAGGTGGCCGCTTGCTCGTATGACACTTAAAAAAAAATGTAGAAGTAAGTTGTAAACAAAAAAAAATCGTGAGTTTGACATCACGAGAAAAATTAACAAAAACTTGTTACAACAACAAAGTTACAAAGTTTTTATTTTATTACAAAATACACCTACTTAGTGAAATCACGGATTTTCATATCGCATCTTTTTAACAGCATAGTATTGTCGCTTTTTTCTTTACAGAATATAATTTATTTAAAACTAGCTTTCACCCACGACACCGTCCGCGTTGAATTAAAAAAACAAAAGTAAGTAGCCTATGTGTTCTTGCAGACTATCCTCTACATCATGCCAAGTTTAATCGAGATCCGTTCATTAGTTAAAGCTACAAACTCTAACAAACATCCATCCATCTAAACTTTCGCATTTATAATTTTAGATTTATATTTCATAGTTACAAAACTTCTTTCCCAACTAATTTAAAAAGACAACAAAAAATAGTAATAAGAATTTAAAATTTTATCTTTTCTAAGAAATTAAATTTTAATTAAGTTAATTTAAATTTTATTAATTAATTTAACTTATAATTATTTTAAAACAATAAAATGAAATTCACACGCTGGTAATATTCTTTAATATAAATGCTATATAATTAAAATGAGGTGTCATGAACCGATAGTCTTACTGATATAAGGATTGTTCTTTCATGGTTTGTTTATTTTTTGGTTACTTAACAAAATAAATAATTTGTATATTTTATTGAGTGCATCGTAATTGTTAAGTTTTTGTGTCATTAAACTGTTATTGAACATTTTATTTACAATAGTTATTGCCACTGGTGTGCCATATCTTAAATATAATTTTTACTAATTTTTAGTCTATATCTATACTAATATTATAAAGAGGAAAAATTTTGTATAATATTTTGCATATTTGGATTTTTGGATTTGTGGATTTTTGTAAATATTGAAATAACTCAAAAACTACTGGGCCGATTTCAAAAATTCTTTAACCATTAAAAAGCTACGTTATCAGTGAGTAACATAGGCTGTGTTTTGTATTATTTTTTAATTTCACGCGGGCGAAATCGCGAGCAACAGCTAGTATATTATAAATGCCGCACGGATACTGCGAGCGGTAGCTAATAAGGGTATACTTATCTGGCTTTAACAAGTTAAAAATTGTAAAGAAATTATTGAAATCAAACGGACTTACATATTTTTCAAATCAAAATACTCCATTCTGTCCAATCGATTAACGTGGTATCATTTCGATAAATCGATTCAATCCCTACATACGTATCGAATGATGTCACATCTCTAGTCTACTGCATTGGTTGTACCAGTCTGTCTATACGGAACATGTATATGTGTAAACGCAGTTAAAAATAGCTCAGTCAAACAAAGTACGAGCCACGACGCGCAGCAAACTGTTGACATTCTAAGTCTCACAAAGAATATTGTATTTCGTTTTAAATGTGTAATTTCATTCAATTGTGATAAGGTATGTTGCTTTTTAATTTATTAAGTTCAAATTGCTAAATTCAATATAGACAAATTGTAGTCCTTAAATAGAATTAAAGTGTAAATGAACAAATTGAATACCATTTGTTTACAATGTCGGTATACAGTAACCAATCAATCTTCGTTTTTAAGAGAGTGGTTTTGGATAACTGGAGTGCTGGCACATTACTATTTCAGCAATTTTCTTCCTATGTTCGAAATTTAAAATAAACTTCTTATTCCTTTTTGTCTCAATAAAACTGTAATTAAAGAAGCAGGCGTATCCATCATGTTTGTAAACAAATGCATTAAGTCAAACCATTATTTTTAATCACTATAATTTAGTGTTGTGCAATTGTATTTATCTTACTAATATTATAAATGCGAAAGTTACGATGGATGTATGGATGTTTGTTAGCGTTTGTAGCCTAAACGGCTGAACGGATCTCCATGAAATTTGGCACAGGTTTAGAGCATAGTCTGGAAGAACACATAGGCTACTTTTTATCCCGGGAATAGTTACGGTTCCCGTGGGATTCATTAATTTAGTTTTTTAATGTTTACTCGTAATATTATAAATACGAAAGTTTAGATGGATGGATGAATGTTTGTTAGCGTATGTAGCCTAAACGGCTGAACGGATTACGATGAAATTTGGTATAGATCTGGAGCATAGTGTGGAAGAACACATAGGCTACACACTTTTGTTTTTTTTTATTCCACGCGGACGGAGTCGCGGGCGAAAGCTAGTTATTATATACAAAAGAATATTATTAACATAATAATAGACTAGCGACCTGCTCTTGTTTCATCTGAGTGGTAAACATTTTTCAAATACATTCTTTTCAGGAGATTAATTCGTTTAAAGAAACTCTGTAACTCCTATTTGTTGGACTTCATTATTTTTTTTGTTTACGATGCGTTTTATACGAACACAACACTATCACGTGAGAACAAACACAGACAATGCAATTCATTGTCGCAGTTCATTGAACGGGGTCATGCAATAATGTATACAATATTTTCTTTAAATATGCTTCAAATGGACAGGAAACGATGACCAGAAAAGTTGCAAGAACAGTAGCGAAATTACTTCTAATACGAATGTGCAGGCTCTAACTAGGAAGTGCACTTTTCATGCTAGTCTCATAATTATGGGCGTCTCGCTTTTGTTATCATCACTGACGAATCGTTTGCTTGCAAATTATATCGTTATCTCTCTTTGTTATTCGCAAAAGACAGAGAATACAATATTTTCTGCAACATGATTTTACACTTCGTATGCACTTAAATGTGTGTATGTTATAAAGTTTATTCGTGTATAATGTTGGTTTATAATTAACTAGCTATTCGCGTGCTGATTCATCCGCGTGAAATTATAAAAACTTTATTTCATTGTTGTCAAATGTAGTTAAATTATCAATAGCAAATGTCAAAATGACATGACAAACATCAGCAATCTTTCTTTCTTGATGTTGGCAGCAACTTATGGTCTCTTTCCCACATTAGGGTTATCCAAAATATTTACCCCCTAAGTTTAATGGCGTGAAAATATATAGCCTCAAGCGTGACGTAAGTGTAGGGCTTTTTATTAAAAAAAGAATCATTCCAAAATATGCTGTAATTGCTGACATCTTAGGCAACAAAGAAGTGTGTGTTTACGCTTTAATATAATAGTATAGATAGTATAGATATAGATAGATATAGACTAGTAAATTTTTAACAAATAATTTCTAATATAATAATTATAGCTGGCAATTTATTCTTGCCTTCATCAAGCATAAAATAGTTATCCGTAACGATGATAACGTAATTTCACAACACGTTCATATACATTGTATACTGATTATGTTACATTATCTTGTTCCAGTGTATTTGCCGGTTCTAATGAATAGCTCATTTGTTCGAATGGCGTTAGACTAGACAGTGTTTTACAATCGTTAAGATGTTGAAAAACATAGAAGCAGTCCACAGAGCTATAAAACTACTAGAAGTGACATCGAAATGTACAACTATAAGTGCTAGAAGATTAAATGCATGGGCAAAAGATGGAACAATAAAATCGCCGTTTAAGAGTATTGAAGTACCAAACTGCACTCTGTATGAATATATATGGCAGAATCTGGAGAGATGGCCCGAACGTACTGTATCGGTGAGTGTTTATTTAATAATCTATACTAATATTATAAAGAGGAAAGATTTGTATTTTTGTATGTATTGAAATAACTCATAAACTATTGGGCCGATTTCAAAAATTCTTTCACCATTAAAAAGCTGCGTTATCAGAGAGTAAAATAGGCTATATTTTTAATAACACGAGGGCGAAGTCGCGAGCAACAGTTAGTAATAAACAACTGCACTGATATTTTCTGTGTGTGCATTCTGACTTTGTAAAGAATGAATATAAGTAATTTGACACTCGAATCTTATTCTTTTACATACATGAATTATTCGATAAAATAAAAATGATAATCATAAATTAGAATGATAATTGTACATAAATAATGACATATTTACTGCAATTTTGGCGAAATATAATCAATTAAATGTATGAAAAACAGTAAGATAAAAGTCTCGACACTTTTCGATAACATTTTTTACTAGCTTTCGCCCGCGACTCCGTCCGCATGGAATTAAAAAAAAGTAAGTAGCATATGTGTTCTTCCAGGCTATGTTTTACATCTATGCCAAATTTCATCCAGATCCGTACAGCCGTTTAGGCTACAAACTCTAACCACTATCTAAACTTTCGCATTTATAATATTAGTATGATAATACATTTTGCATTCACACATTAAGTAATTTACTTCAAAATGGTAGACAAAGGTAGCTATTTTTTGTTATGTTTTTCTAGATTTTAAGATATAATTATCATTTTTCAGGTTTGTGCAACAACAGGTCGTGGATACACATATGAGCAAGCATTCAAACTATCAAATACTTTTGCCGCTAGTCTTAGAAATAAGTTTAGGTTACGCGACGGAGACACGGTAGCGGTTATGTTGCCCAATATTCCCGATTTTCCCCTAGTAGCATTGGGAATATTAGAAGCTGGTGGCATTATAAGTACAATAAATCCCATTTACACCCCACGTAAGTATTTGTTACATTGTTCTTTCACATATACCATGTTCCACGCATAACGCTCTTTTTGACCGACTTCCCAAAAGAAGGAGGTACTCAATTCGTCTGTTTTTATTTTGTAAAATAAACTCGTCACGCAAATCAGTATTAAATATTTAATGAAATGTTGTAGCAATGATATCCAACTGTGTTTTTGCTATTTTATTTTAAACAATGTCTATTTCTTTTTGACCTTCTCAGTTAATCACAAGTTTAGTTCATTTGTTTTACGCAATTTACTTCTTTGATCTTTCTTTATATTATATTATACTTTGTTCTATTCTTAATTATTTTATTTCACTTGGAAACTAACTATATGAATATGTAGTAACTATTATTTCAAGTTATATTTTGAAATGTGACAATCATCCGAACCGAAATTCACATTTTGTATTCACAAAGGCGTTTGACGAGTGTAAGTGTAAGCTTGTATTGTTAGTGAGTGTAATTTGAGATGATCGTACACTCATAAAGAGCTGTTATTTGAGTATACGAGGAAATGGTAAATATTGAAAGCATTGTTTCACGTAATAATTTTAAATGGTCGCATAAATGACCCCTAATAACCTAGATTTAAAATTGATCAACGAAGACACTATTTAATACATTTAGATTTATATTTTTGTCTTCTTCAAACTTTATACTTCATTGAAATAAAGTTTGTCGTCAAATCTCCAACTGATTTAGATAAAAAAATGTTAGTTATCTATTTTAAGAAAAATACCATAATAAGTGTAAGAAATCACTCATTGCTGTATTTTACTATTTGCCTAAAACTTTTCAAATCAATTTTTGTATTCTCTAATGGAATAATTTTAGATGAAATACAACGCCAACTGGTACTAAGTGAAGCTAAAGCAGTTGTTACTATTTGCGAAACAGTAGCCACTGTTAGAGAAGCTATAAAATTGGCAAAACTAAACATTCCTATAATAGCGGTAAAGACTAACGGAGAATCTGTACCACAAGGTACAGTTTCATTCCATGAATTGGCTGAAGATGTGCATATAGATAAGTCTTGTTTGAAACAAGTGAGACGAAGTATTGATGATATATGTTTCCTACCATATTCAAGTGGTACCACAGGACTGCCTAAAGGTGTACAACTCTCCAGCAGGAACTTAATAGCGAATTGCGAGCAGATTAATGAACCATTCATAAGATGTCATAATGATACTACTGGTAAGTACAAAGTTTTTTTAATATAAGACTCGCCCGCTTAAGTTTGAGAGTAGCCCCAGTAGTTGAGAAATTAAGGAGTAAAAGGTTAGCATGGTATGGGCATGTTATGAGGCGGGATGAATCGCATGTAACAAGAAGGACGTTAGTTACGAATGTGGAGGGGTACACCGGTAGAGGTAGACCTAGAAAGAGATGGATGGATTGCGTGAAAGATTACATGATTAAGAAGGGAGTGGTGACTGAGATGACGGATGATAGAGTTATTTGGAGTACGAAAACCCGGTGCTCCGACCCTATGGGAATAGGATAAGGTAGGAGAGATGATGACTAGCTTTCGCATTTATAATATTAGTATGATGACAAACGAGAAAACAGCCGCCTGAATACGCCAAAATAGCGCAGGGATCGCTGCCATAAACACCTGTAATTGCAGACTGGTTTACTTTTAATCGACGGAGAAGGGGATATAATAAGGATATTACTCGTTCCAATGCCTCTTTCTTTCAAATCACTTCCTAAATAGAAATAAAATTAGGCCGACGGTACGCACACCATTCAGAAGAAACACGGAATTACTTCTAACTACTGGCTAACCAGCTAATTCGTGCTAATTGATATAGAAATTAGTATACGTAAAACATAAACGTACGAGAGTCCAATTTTCAGACAAGCATAATAAAATAATTTTGGTATTTCCAATACCTACATATACCTCTTTTATCTAATTTATAGGTGGCCAAAGATACTAATGTCTATTTATTATTATTTTCATATCAAGTACTTAGATGTTTTAACAATTTGTAACCGATAGTGCATAAAATATGAAAAGCTAGATTAATCTTATCAGAAATTAAAAAGTAAACAAGTTATGAATTATAAATGTTACAGATAAATAAGTAAATTACGTAAGGCTACACACGATTCATGTTTCAGGCATACATTTTCTAGAAAGAGAAAATAGAGTGTGTTTTAGTGGAATGGAATAAACTAAAAGAGTTGTAGAATGCTTTCGTCCGATAATTATGCTATCATAAATAAAAGAGCGTCTTTCATAAGGTTTAACATCTTTTTTCAGCCACACATCAGGACGCTGTTATGACAGTGCTTCCTTTATTCCACATTTATGGTGCCTCAGTGTTGATGTTTCACAAAATGACACAAGGCATTAAATTGGTGACGATGGCAAAGTTTCAACCGGAAACGTTCTTAAATGCTCTAGAGAAATACAAGACAAATGTTATATTTGTTGCACCGCCTTTGGGTAAGTACGTAAAAAAATAACGTAGTTAAACTAAGATATGTTCAATTCTTAGTAGTTAAGGTTAAGTTTGTCTCAACTCCTCTAGACAAATTGGAAATACACGAAAGTCGGTCTGAAATGACCAGAGGCGTAAGGTTAACATTTATCAATGATGTGAATAGACGTCTAAAATTTGTTCAAACAATAAATAAAACTGTTGCATCAAATAATTTCAGTGATAATGATGGCGACCCATCCTGCTGGTTCAGCGGAGAAGTTCCAATACTTAGAAACAATTGTGAATGGCGCCGCACCGCTGGCGGAAACCGATGCAGAAAGGTTCATCACTAAATCAAAGGTACCTAAATCAGCTCACTATAAACACCCATCAATGGGCACGAATATTTCAACAATAATTAAAAGGAATTAAAACAAGCTTTATTTGTGTTTTGGCACTTGAAAGTGATAAATAGGCAAAGGATTCTCGAGTCATCATTGTTGATGATGTGATACACATATGATTTCACCACAAAGGCCGGCAACGCATCCGTAGTTCTTCTGGTGTTGCGGATGTCCAAGGGCGTGGTTGACCACATCTGTGTTCCTGCCGCTCGTTTGCCCCCTTTTCTTATATAAAAAAAACACTATTACAAAAATAATATTGGTCTCTTTTTCTAGCGTAAGCTCGATTTCCGGCAAGGCTATGGGTTAACAGAAACCTCTCCAGTTGTTACACTCACTCCTCGAGCCTTGGATAACTATGGATGCGTGGGATACCCTATACCCAACACGGATCTGAAGATTGTTAACAACGAAATGAAGATTTTAGGTCCTAATGAGGTAAGATTTCATCACATATTAATTTATTTTCAATTGTTCGTGTTTTTATCACAACCTTATTTGTTTGAAGCTCTTAAATCATGATCTATAAAAAAACTAAAACGTCCTATAGTTGATCTCATTTAGAAGACTAAATAAAATAAACACAAGATTAAAAAACTAATTTGTGAAGATTCAGAGGACTGGCATAAAAGGGAAAGGAAAAACAGATTCTGAATTTTCTCAACACCACTGGAATCTAAACTTATATCACCTGAATTCCAGAAAGGCGAGCTGCTAGTAAAAGGTCCTCAAGTGATGAGAGGCTACAAAGACAATGCTGCCGCAGACAAAGAGACATTTACAGAAGACGGCTGGTTCAGGACAGGAGATCTGGCGATAGCGGACCACACGGGAAATGTCTCCATAGCTGATAGACTGAAGGAGTTGATCAAGGTATCCATAACATAGGAATCTCTCAAGTGGTAATGGTTCTTTATACGGTAGCATAGAAATTACAATACTATACTAGTATAGATAGATGATAGCAACTATTGAAATTACTTAGGCTAGATGTTTCCAAACTATTCAGATCACCATATATACTTTAAAATAAGTTAAATTGAATTAAAAAAAATGTTCAAACAAGGAATTAACTGAAAAACGTTTGTATTAATATTTGTTCCAAGTTATTGATTTTGTGTAGTAAATATTAAATCTAATCGTGTTGCAACATAATCAATTATTTTAAAACAAAGGCTTTAGTGTGTTATATTAGGTCATAATTACGTTATACAATGGAACAATAATTTTATAACAGAACCCTTACAGAAACTCTTGTGGTTTAAAAGCAAATAGAATGTCTGAATCAATCGAATATTCAATAGTTCAAGAGTCTATTCAATAATAATAAGTTTAATTAAGTTACGACTGACTCCGTTTGCTAGTTAAATGTGGCTGTATTTATTCAGTAATAAAATAATATGACTCATATTTAAGAATACAGTTTAAAGAAATCATTAAAATAAGATTTTAATTGCTTTTAAACGGGTAAAGACAGTGATTGCATATGAGTTTAATCAACTCGTGTTTATAAAACAAGAATATTTCAGAGCTAAACTTAGCGACGTTATCTTATGGGGTGTGTTTACCTTTGATAAATTAATTATTCTTATAAAGAGATTGTATTATTCATAAAGAGTTTGATAATCAGAAGATAAATAAGAAAATGCAGCAATTTCATTTATAAATCATATCTTTTATAAATCTTCTATGAAACTTTTATAGAAGAACAACGTTCTTGGACTGGGCGAGATTCCTAGGGCGCCCCCTAACTGCAATAAAAACCAATAAGAAGAAAGGTGCCCGCCTTGAGCGGTCGCCCCAGCTCGTCCTATCCTAATTCCGGTATTGACGACAGTAATAAAGTATTTACAAATGAATTACAGGTAAAGGGCTTCCAAGTGCCTCCAGCGGAACTAGAAGCAGTTCTTCGTGAACATCCTGATGTCAACGAGGCAGCAGTCGTCGGCGTACCTCATCCAACTAAAGGCGAATCTCCTAAAGCGTTCATCGTTCTAAAATCAAACACCAATACTAGTGCTAAAGAAATCAGTCAGTTTGTCGAAAAGAAAGTAGCTTCATATAAGAGAATTGACGATATAACATTCATAGACAGTATACCAAAAAGTTCGGCTGGGAAAATTTTAAGACGAGTATTGAAAGAGAAACTTTGCTGAATCCTTTTATAGTAGACATGAAAATAGATAGACACTAGCTTTCGCCAGCGACTCCGTCCGCGCGGAAAGTAATTTTTTTTTTATAATATAAGGTGGCAAACGAGCAAGCGGCCACCTGAATCCACCGAAATGGAAAGCGACCGCTACCCATAAACATCCGCAATTGCAGATGCGTTGCCTACCCTTAATCGACGGAGGAGGAGACGCACATAAAGAGGACATTTCCCCTTCCTATGCGTCTCCTCCACCGTCAAATCCACTTTTCCTTCCCATAATTTCCTCTTAAGAAAAGGGTGGAAAGGGAAAGGGAAAAAATTAGGACTCCGGCACCGCACTCATCAGACGAAACGCGGAATTGCTTCCACTACACGTCTGTCTTCTGTGTGGTCGTGGTATTACACCGGGCGAGCCGGCCCATTCGTGCAAAGATGTTAAAGCGGGCTCTACCACTGTTACTACTAGGCTACAAACTCTAACAAACATCCATCCATCTAAACTTTCGCATTTATAATATTAGTATCATTACATAGTTAAAATTGTACTAAGAGTAGGCGCACCTTTGACTAAACTAGCGCACAACTGTTGTGAGATTGTGGATTGTTTCGCAGCCAATTCAACTGTTTAGTTGCACAACTAAAAATCGAGTAGTGTGAGCACCTCCATATAAGCTCATAGGAATCAAAGGGAGACTAAACAGTTATGCGATTTAGTCAAAGGTGTGCGCACACTCTAAACTGTTTAAGAATTGACGATCTCTCGTACTCCAGCGCAGTGAGTTTTAAGAACTGTCCAAATTCTATGAGAGGATTTGAGGATTCCATGGCAACATGAAAAACTGTTTAAAACTGTAATGTTTTTTTTAAGTCATTTTGGTTTACATAACTTTTATCATGTGCATTCATTTAACTGAATGCTGAATTCTTTACCGTGATTGGTTGTTGATCGTTATAAGACGAAAATGTAAAATTAATTTTTGGGACAGCCTAAATCGCAGCTTTTGTTTCTGATTTTATATTATGGTTTCCGTTAAAATTGTTTTAAACCCTGACAATACTGGTAGCTTTGACATGGTTCAAAAATGTCGTAATATCTATTGTTATAAGTATATTAGGATTGTTAATAAAGTAAAATAGAGTATGTAAGACTGGAAAGGAACAATATTATTATATTGTACATATTGTAAAGTATTTTATAATTTAATGAAAAACTACATAGTGTCACTGCCGCACTCATGTTTATATTTAAGAATGGTGGTTTTTTACGAATTTCAAAGCAATGTTATTGTCTAGTAAAAGTATGCACCTTTGACGAAACTATCGCGCAACTGTTGTGCGATTGTCGATTGTTTCGCAGATAAATTAACTGTTTGATGCACAACTAAATATCGAGTAGTGTGCGGTCCATACAAGCTGATAGGAATCAAAGCGAGACTAAATAGTCATGCTATAGTTTAGTCAAAGGTGTGCGCGCTCTCTTAAATGGCAGTTTATGAAGTTTTTCCAGAAACATTTTATCATTTTATTATACTTTCTATGTAAGGGGGCTCTTCGAATAAAATAGAAATAACGGTATATGTACATTTGCATGTGTTACAGCAGTGGAAACTCATGCTTATATTCCTCTTTAGAAACAGCTAGTGCGGTTATTTTAAGAAATGATTACACCCAATTTACTTGTAATTAAGGCAAAAATAAAATATTACGTCCACATAATCTCTTTTTTATTTTTAAAACGATGTTGATGTTGTTTTTTTTAAGTAGTTGCCAATACAGCAATTAACATTACTGGCAGTAAATACGCTCCCTTTATTGTTTTGTTACTTCATAGAATGGACTAGACGGGGGCATCATCATCATCATCCTCTTGCCCTTATCCCTTACCGAGGGTCGGCACAGTATGTGCTGCTCTTCCATACATCTATCAGCCGTCATATCTGTATCCACTCCTTTCTTAAGCATATCCTCTTTCACACAATCCATCCATACTTTCTTCGGTCTTCCTCTTCCTTTGTAGCCACCCTTTGAAGACGGGGGCAGTAATAAAAAAATGTTTTTTTTGTTGCTGTATTTCCGCATGTCCATAACAAATTTCTCGCTAACTCTATTTTGATTTACTACGTTTCTGGTTCTTGTAGCCATACATAATTGCATACTGAAGAAACTGGCGACAAAATACAAGCATAAAGATGATTTGCAGAAACAAATGTAATTTGTGACTTGACAAATATTCACATAACGACAAAATTAGACGATACCAAGAAAAAACCTACTCGTTACCAGATAACATCCTGTTTTTAACAAAAATGCCTGTACGTAGTCGTAAAAGGTTTGTTGTACTTTTTGTACTTGTTGTACTTAGTTCATCATCATCTCCCCTACCTTTTCCTACTCCCGTAGGGTCGGCGCACCGGGTTGTTGTACTTAGTTCTTATTTCAAATACTAATGGCAAAATACTGAAACTTTTAAATATGTAAGTTTCAGATTGTAAACGGCGCTTACGAATTATATTCGGCCGTTAATTTGTAAATTATTTAATCAAAGACAGAAAATATACGGCGGGCAAAGAGCTAATCTTTCAACCTTGTCAACATTTGTTATCTGTTATTGAATAAAACAAAACATTTGACGTTAAATCATACTAATCATACTAATATAATAAATGTAAAAGTTTAGATGGATGGATGGATGTTTGTTAGAGTTTGTAGTCCAAACGGCTGAACGTATTTCGATGAAATTTGGTATAGATGTAGAGGATAGTCTGGAAGAACACATAGGCTACTCACTTTTGTTTCTTTAATTCCACACGGATGGAGTCGCGGGAAAAGCTAGTTTTGAGATAAAACATAGTTATTAAACAAAACAATGTTGAACTTTAAATGGACACATTATGCAATGTTATCGAAATCGTCCAAAATTATCACATATTGAACAAGTATGATAATTGGTAGCAATGTCCTCATTTACACCGAAGCGTAATCTAAACAATCATTGCTATCAAAATCAATTAATTAAACGGAAAATATAAATGAACCTATCAATGTATTTAGAGCTAAAGATAAGTTAAAATAATGTTTTTTTATTCAAAGAAAACCACACCGAATAGAAGAAGTCTAAGTAGTCTCTCAGTTACGGACGTGAGTTCTGCTATTGTTGGAATAGGCTCAATTGTTATGTAAACGATAGTACTAATTATTCAATAAAAACATACTGTTATATCAAGAGCCTATAGGAGTAGGATAAGGGGAGGATGATTGTTATAAAATAGCGTTCAATTTTAACATTCGTTCCTATTGTAAAACGGTCCCAGTGTAGTTACGGTCATTGCTGTGTTTGATTGCTTCAGTCATTAGCTGACTTTGCGTGAGTGAGGTCTATGTAAGCACATAGACAGTACAACGTACTACGTATAAATAAAATTTGTTGATATGTTTAGAACGCAATTGATAAATAAAACATTTAAAAATGAATATAGAAACTTTCTTGGTGTATTAATAAAGAAGAAACATGTATGGACAAGTGAAAAAATTGTCAAATCACCATTTAAAGATATAGAAATACCAAATATTAGCATCGCTGAACATCTGGTGCAGAATTTGGAGAAGTGGGCAACGAAAACTGCAGCGGTAAAGATTTTTTATTTACTAACATAGTGTAATGTGTGCGGTATGTTAATGCTTTTAAAATTACTAAAAAATAATATAAAAGGCACTAAGTGAACAACTCTAGCCTTTAATAAGTTACTTGGAGCAATTCCAGTGTATCCTGGACAGCGTCAGAGGCTCAGGGGTATGAGCACTTGACTTGTAATCCAAAGGTCTTGGGTTGTAATCCCGCCATGTACCAATGTGATTTTCGACTTTTCGAATTTCATATGTACATAATTGACCCGACGTTCTTACGGTGAAGGAAAACATCGTGATGCAACCTGCACATATCGGCGAAGAAATTCAAAGATATGTGAAGTCTACCAACAAGCACTTGGCCATCGTGGTTGACTATGGCCTAGTCACCCTAACTTAGGGTAGGCTCCTAGCCCCTCAGTGGGGACGTATAGTGAGCTGGTGATGATGATGTATCCTGGAGAATTATGTGTGTAAAACGGACTTAGCGAGAGTATGGCGTATAGGAAGGGAGAATGTTATTCCGTATGTACGTTTCTATGTTTGTTTATGGTATATAATGGATCTACAACTTTTACTTCTTGCACATTGCAATGGACATTGGTCACTTCGCTGTTTTATGGATAATAAATAACCGTTTTTGCTCGTTTACTATCTTATATTATAATATATTACAGTTATAAATACACAAATAATGTTTTAATCTAATACTTACCTACTTAGATATCGTTTTAACATTGAAGAATTCATTTCACTTTTATCAAATTCTGTCGATACACGAGTTATCTAAGTAATTTCCAATACTATTAAGAAAAAAAAATTGATGACTGGAAATATTAAACGAAATATTTAAAAGTGCGTTATAAATTATATTAATCTGGATAATATGCACGTCGTGAATATTAAACATGTAAATAAAGAGGTCCAGCGTTGTTTAAATAAACGGCATTTAAATCAGGTTTACCTTGACAACAACGACCCTGAAATATTATGCGTATTTTGATATCAACTTATCAGCTAGTGATTTAAGAATCAATTTTTAAATCACTCGGTGATTGCTATAATGGACCCTACGGATCCAAAATATCAAGAATACAGACATTAAAAAGATATGCTATGGTGGTCCAGGTCTATAGGAAATAGATTCATTGGTACATGGCGGGATTCGAACCCAGGACCTGTAGATTACAAGTCAAGCTTGAACCCCTCAGGCACCGATGCTCTAGATCTCGGATCCAAAATATCAAGAATGCAAACGTAAATTATTATTTATAAAGATTTATCATTTGTTTTAGATATGTGGAATTACTGGTCGACAATACACCTACGAGCAAATATACACGCATTCTCAACGACTTGGTGCGAATTTAAGAAAAAAATTAAAAATACAAAATGGAGATACAATCGGAGTTATCTTGCCGAACATGCCGGAATACCTCGCGACCCTGATCGGTTCGCTTAACGCCGGCGGTGTCATCTCTACAATGAATCCCAACTACACAGCATGTAAGGATTCTTAATATAAAACAAATGTTCCAAAATAGACATTAATTTATCTTTAGTCATTGAAATTTGTAATTCGGGGTAGAAATAATATGGGCGTAAATAAGTCTTAATCAACAATATCCAATGTAAGCATTTACACCATAAAGTAACTTGGCAACACTGTTTAATTTTTTACTTCTTTAACCTCCTTGGTACCTCTAAAGAGGTTAAACGCTGCCAATGAGATTGAGCTGGCCACATACACGCGACGCCGTGGAGAAAGAAAAGTTACAAACGAGAGGCGTAATTTTATTAGTAGTAGTAAAGGTTTACCAATGACTCTTCCCACTAAAACCAACCTTGACCCAAGCAAACAAGATATTGATCGTTTGCTACTGTTAGTTAATCTGTGACGTTATTGGGCCACAGGCATGTTAATACACATAACACTTCAATAATTTCCAGATGAAATTCAACGACAAGTAACTATGTCTGATACAAAATTAATATTCGCCGTCCGCGAAACGATTGACACAGTCAAAGAAGCTTTAAAACTATGCCAAAGAAACATTCCTATTATAGTTATTAATTTAGACGGGAACCTACCAGAAGGAACTATATCTTTCAAAGAATTAGTTGAAGACAGTCATGTAGATGTAAGCATATTAAAAGAAGTTAAAAGCAAAGGAGAAGATGTTGCATTTCTACCTTATTCTAGTGGCACTACTGGTCTACCAAAAGGTGTTGAATTAACACATACAAATACTGTAGCCAATTTACTACAACAGGACACAGAATGTAGACAATATGAATATACAACAGGTAAGGAAATAAATCAAAAAATTCTTCAACATTTCTAAATGTCTTGGCTGCTATCTATGTATATCTACACTAATATTGTAAAGATGAAATATTTGTATCTTTGTGTGTATTGAATTAACTCAAAAACTACTTGGCCGATTTCAAAAATTCTTTCATCATTAAAAAGCTACATCGGCTATATTTTCTAATTCCACGTGGATGAAGTCAGATTAAAGTAAAGTATGAAATAAGATTAAATGCTATTTATGTGCTTTGTAAAGGAAACTAACTGAATAAAACCACGTTTAATTAGAAATCTGAATTGTTAAAGGATATAGTAAAAGTTCAATTGGAATTTTATTTTCGTATATCTTTAATTTCTTATTTTTATATATAATATATTTTACATGATTTGTTATAAAAAAAAAATAAAACATATTATATAAAAAAATAGAACTCCACTGGCTGCGGAATCCGATGACTCAAGCAACCAGTGGTCAGGGCTGCAGAGACAGGAACCTCCTCACAATACGTGCGGAGGATCAATATTAATACAATTGGAATCATTATTATTATCTATCTCTTTTCTATTTCTACAGAATCCTATCAGGACAGCGTACTGGTGTCTTTGCCAATGTTTCATTGTTATGGATTAACAGTCGTCACACTTCATAAGTTCTCAGTCGGACTGAAATTAGTGACTGTGCCGCAATTCAGACCAGAAACATTCGTTAATATTCTATCTAATTTTAATTTAAATTTGTTTTACTTGTCTCCACCAACAGGTATGGTTTTTAGTTTTTTTTTCTTTACTTATCTAATTTTGTATTATATACCTTACTGCGTCGGCGCAGCGACCCAAAGTGGGTCTTGGCCTCCGACACGAGAGATTATATTATTATATAATTATATTATTGTATAATATAATAAAATAAAATCGATATTAAACAACTGCCAATGAAACAAGATAAAAATCTTATGACATATTCCTCAATAATTTGTTCTGACAAAGAAATCATTTCTTTACTGACAATAATTCGCATTAGTTTTTTTGTATGTATGATGACTATCATGGGAAGTTTAAGATTATGTTTATTTATTTCAGTATTATTCATGGGATCTTACCCTCAAGTTCTACCAAAATATCTAGAACACTTGCGATGCATAACATGCGGAGCTGCGCCTTTGCCCACGGCAGATATTGAAAAATTTTTAAGCAAACTCAAAGTAAGGCTTGACGAGTTATTTTTTTTTATTCTATGCAGGTTAACTAGAAGCCTAGAATTAGTATAGGAAAACTAAATTGCGGTTATTTCTTATGTAAATTAAAACTGTAAAACAATAGCGAAACTACGAATGACCATAAGAACTTCCTGTGCTGATGAGATGATAATAAGAGTAGATGTAGGGTTGTAGAAGTTTCTTCTGTAGAACTTATAACATTGATGGAATTAATATTTTTTCTATATTAATATTATAAAGCGGAAAACTTTGTTTGTTTGATTATAATGAATAGGCTCAAAGACTACTGGGCCGATTTTAAAAATTCTTTCACCGTTAGAAAGGTAATTTATCTGTGAGTAACATAGGCTATATTTTTTATTTCTTTATTATTATTTTTAAATTTCACGCGGACAGAGTCGCGGGCAAAAGCTAGTATTAAATAAAATAAATGGATCGTCTATTACTTTCCACTAGCATAAGGTACCAACATATTTTTAACGATTTTTTTATCACATTCCAGCCCAGTGCTCACTTCGCCCAAGCCTATGGTCTAACGGAGACCAGTCCACTTGCGACAGCCAGTCCAATTGGATACAAAGACTATACTAAAGTGGGATTCGCTTTACCTAACAGTTCCCTGAGGATAATTGATGGCAACAATAATAACCTGGGTTCCGACGAGGTAAGGACTATTTTAAATGCAAATAATTATGAACGTAAACTTCACCATAATCTTATTTAACTCTTGATACAAAATTATCTATAGTACACCCTAAATAAGGAATTCCTTGTGGTCCTTGTCACAATCATACGTTAATCTTGATATCTTAATACTCCAAGATTTAATATAAAGGATCACATGACATAAACTCGACATTAATCCGGTTCTTTACTGTACTGCAATGTCATTGTAGATTGGAGAATTAGTTATAAAAGGACCAAATATAATGAAAGGTTACAAGAACAATCCAGAAGCCAATAAGCAAATATTTTTAGAAGACGGTTGGCTGAGGACCGGAGATTTGGCAAAAGTAGATGAATTTGGAGCTGTGACTATAGCAGACAGGCTCAAGGAGCTAATCAAGGTAACTAAATAATCATCTTTTTTTTATACAATCAGATGGCAACCGAGCAAGCGGCCACCTAAATCCGCCAAAATGGCGAAGCGACAGCTGCCCATAGACATCCGCAATTGCAGATGCGTTGCCTATCCTAAATCGACGGAGGAGGAGACGCACATAAAGAGGATATTTCCCCTTGCTATGCGTCTCCTCCATCGTCAAATCTACATTCTCATCCAATCCTTTCCTTATAAGAAAAGGGTGGAACTGAAAAGGGACTAAAATTGAGCCTCCGGCACCACACTCATCAGACGAAACGCGGAATTGCTCCCATTTCACGTCTGTCTTTTGTATGTGGTCGTGGTATTTCACCGGGCGAGCCAACCTATTCGTCCGAAGATGTTAAAGCGGGCCCTACCACTGTTGAAATTTTTCTTCATAAATTCAAACCTGGATTTCTATACAAACCATGATGTTATTATCAATTAATTATTCCTCCTGGACATCGATGAAGAGACTTATATTAGAAAATACGTTATATTTCAGGTAAACGCATACCAAGTCCCACCAGCTGAACTCGAAAGTCTTTGTAAAGAGCATCCCGCAGTATTCGATGCAGCTGTTGTTCCCATACCAGATGAAAAAACCGGTGAAAAACCAAAGGCATTTATAGTTGTCAAAAGTAATACTAAAGTGAACGAAGAAGATATAATGGCGTTTGTAGCTGAACGTGTAGCGCCTTATAAAAGGTTAAAAGAAGTTAAATTTATAGATGAAATACCGAAAAATCCTTCCGGAAAGATATTGAGAAGGGTTTTAGTAGAAAAGTTTTGTTGATTAATATAGCTTGTAATAATTAACTTCTAACGTACATGCATTTGTCAATCATTGTCACCGTCAAAATAGGATTTATTCGTAATCTAACATTATCAAGTTACATCTTTGTAATTCAATTTGGTTTTTGAGAAATCGGAAATGAAATTGTAAGTCAAATCTGGGATAATAACGTAAATCCAAATTTATAACCTGAAGTGATAGCGCCGTCGTAAATTCTTGAAAGTTATGGATTCATATAAAATCCCGTATTAAATCCACTATTGAACTTTGCCAACATAATTTCTAGTGTTGATGTAATGTATTTACATAAGTGTTAAGATAATTTTTCGGTTTACTATTGACATAAAATTCGATTTGTATTTGGAATTTTGGATTAAATATCGACACATTTTTTGTATCATTTATAGCTTTTACATTAATTTAATAATTAAAGTTTCTTCTTTTTATAATTTTAAGTTAAAGTGCCTGATGAAATAAAGCAGCAAAAAGTTTTAATATATTTTTTTGTGAACATGGATCTTGTACTATTTGATTACAAACATCACCAGACCAATGTATTCAATATATATTTGTATAAATATATTCACCATCATCATCAGCCTTCATCAGTCCACTGTTGAACATCACTGGATCTCTTCCAATGCATTTCATAGTAATATTATACTTTGTAGTCTTTCTTTGTATAATTCACCATGTATTATTAAATGGATAATTGATCAAAGTAAAAAATGAAATTGCAAAAAAGTCTTTTAATTAAAAAATAAATAATTTTATAACAATTTGGCGGCAAGATAGCTTCTCGAGTATGAATTACGTTCAAACTCTTCGACAAGGAACTAAAGTCTTCAAGCAGCATGACTAATGGCGTAATGTCGAGAACAGGGAATCGTTGATAGACTAAGATAAAGTGAATGAAATATTTATATTTATTTAGATCATAACCCAAACATATAAATTCTATCACAGCTATGTTTGTACTTTTACCGTATATGCACTGTCGAAACACCTAGAAAAACACGTTAATATCTCTAATTCATAGCCTAAAGATTTTAAAATCCTGGCCTGGAAGCGCTTTGATCGTCTACACCACATTCTAATGTACGCAAACAAATTAATGTCACAATTTTCCGCAATATGGCGAGGTTTTTTATATCCTCGTTGGGATATAAGGATAATGAGTGTGCAGAGTTACGGTGATAAAGGCACTTACACACATTATTAAATTCTAAAACCATATTCTCACTACACGCTTTTTTTCCAATTTGAAATTTTTTAAAAGTGTGTGAACTTATTTTTGTGTTTGTCGTTTTCCGAAACTAATTATTCAATTCATAGCCTTAAAATATCTCTCGTATAGCAGTAGTAGTTAAACAGTTAGAGCAGATTTTCCATATATCTGCGCTAAGAGCTATCTCTGAGTGTGGTTATCGATTAAAAAATTGAATTCCCGACATATAACACCAAGTCTGCTGCATTTAAACAAGATTATTGTCAAGGTCACACTTGATGTTTGGACAACAATCCGGGTAAGGTCTATGTAAGTCTATCTCTGTGATGTGACATTTTGGATCGTCAGTCCTAACGACACCGCATCTGAAAAAAAAAAACATTAAACTTGAAATTGGCTAAGTAGTCGATGAAATTGAATTTTAAAAAGTATTAAACACGTATCGCTTGCGACTCCGTTCGCGTGAAATTATAAAAAAAAGTTAGTAACATATGTGTTCTTCCAGACTTTGCTCTACATCTATGCCACATTTAATCGAAATTCGTTCATCCGTTTAGGCTACAAACTCTAACAAACATCCATCCATCTAAACATTTACATTTATATTATTAGTAAGATTTTAAAAGTTATTTATTCGGTTTAAATATATACGTTATTCTGGGTTATTATTAAAATTGTCAACCAGTTACAAGAGATACTTACGAAGCGTAATTCATCATGTCTTGCCCACACTCGATTCTGATGCAGTAGCCTATTGGGGATATTTCCTGACCATACGGTATAACATCATTTATCTCCCGAATGTAACAACCTTCTTTGTTTTCTGTAAGCAAAAGAAATTAAAAATTAATACACTTCACGTTGCTACATTTTTTTTAATCTAATTAGATTACAAAAGGTGTTGAGTGTATCGCTGATCCTTTTTTTGGACGACATTCCGCTGTTTGATACGGAATGTCGTCCATTGGTGTGGTGTGTGTGTGTTTTCGCTGTGAGGTGATGAGGTGAGTCTGTGTGTGTATTGTGCAGTGTGCTTAAACTAGTCTTAATTCTATTCTAGAGAACCAGAGAGCAAATTGCTACATTTATTACATCATCATCATCTCACTATATGTCCTTGACAACAGGCACAGAGTCCACCCTAAGTTAGAGGTGTCCAGGCTTTAGTCAGCCACACTGACTGAGTTCGTTGACTTCACACATATCTATAAGTTCAGCTTCGATCCCCTTCATGTATTCGTACCAATGTTCTTTTGAATTGCATATGTGAATGAAAACATCCTGATGCAACGTACACATATCGGCGAAGAAATTCAAAGATATATGTGATCAACCGTGGGCCAGTGTGGTTGACTATGTCCTAGTTACCCCTTAACTCAGGGCAGGCTCTGAGCCTCTTTGGAGATGTATAGTGAGCTTATGATGATGGTTAAATATAAATGTTAACGTTCAAGGGATGCTAGAGATCTTCACATCTTCACTCTCAGTCGGTGGGATCGTGGTCAAGCACTAGCTTAAAAACTAAAAAAAAAGGGATTTGCAGGTATGTATATAAGTCAATCGAAATGACTGGAATATGTTTTGTTATGTCGAATGAATAATTCGACAACTCAATATGCATGGAATGTAGACCGACTATTTTCTATTTTATGAATGCGTTGAACTCTTTTTGTTGGAACGACCTTGCATTTATAAATATTGGAATTGAATTTTATTATTTTTGCTTCTCGATATTTGTTATTTTATTAAGTATACTTAAATTTCTTCTGTTATATTAATAATAACATTGGTAAATGGGAAAATTGTATACAACTTCTAACATTGGAATGAATTTTTAGAAAAACTCAAAGTTGAACGCACGTACGTGAGTACTTTAAAATATTTGTAATTCTCTTTCGTTAAATTATAATATGACATGTATCGACATATCGAGTTTTTAATCGACACATGACGCATGTGTACAACAAACCATAATGACGTATCAATAAATATTTTTAAATGATATCATCGTAAAATAAACAAAGTGAATAATGTAAACTCTTCAAAAATAATATGACCTCGTGTCATATTTACGACAGAGAACCTTGATCCCGTAGAGGTGAAGTATATTGAGATATGTTTAATATCTTTTGTATAATACATTAATGAGAATATTTCTATTGTAAGATATAACAAATAAACTTAAGTTACTATGAAATAATTTGAACTAAACTTATTATATTAAAAAGAGGAAATGCTGTTTTTAAATGATTTATTACGGATTCAAACAGCATGAATTTTAACATTTCCTGATAACAAAAATATTCTTCTATTACTATATCTATACTAATATTATAAAGAGGAAAGATTTGTAATTTTGTATTTTTATATGTATTGAAATAACTCAAAAACTACTGGGCAGATTTTGAAAATTCTTTCATCGTTAGAAAAGTAATTTATCTGTGAATAACATAGGCTATATTTTTTAAATTCACGCAACCGAAGTCGCAAGCAACTGCTAGTCACTTATTAATAAGTATTTTCGCTACGTACTGTTACATAGAGATATACATATATTGGTAAAAACCATAAACAAAAAGTGTACAAAACACGAAGGACAATTATCTCTTATCGCAGTTGAAGTAAAAACAATTATTTTGCGTAAATATTCGATGACGTAGAATTTAAAATAACTGGTCTTAAATCCGTGTGACAAATACGAGACTTGAAATCGGGGAAAAGTATGTTTTATTTAACCTTATTGTGGAATCTGTGACGTCAGAACGCGGCAAATGCTTAAATAATTCATCGTAAGTTTTGATAAAAGCAATAAAACAAAAAACTACTTTAATCAGACCTTCAGTTAAACGAATTTCGGATGTTTGATTTTACGACAGTCGTATAAATTTAATGTTTTGTAAATTCTTGAATACGCACGTAGTTATATCATTTCCTATACAGTATTGTTTTATTAGTATACTAGCTTTCGCCCGCGACTCCGACCGCGTGGAATAAAAAAAACAAAAGCAAGTAGCCTATGTGTTCTTCCAGACTATCCTCTACAACTATGGCAAATTTCATCGAGATCCGTTCAGCCGTTTAGGCTACAAACTCTAACAAACATCCATCCATCCATCCATCTAAACTTTCGCATTTATAATATTAGTTAGCTTTGATTCTTTTTCAATCTGGCCGCAACTCCGACCTAACGGATTAAAAAAAATTGTAGCCTATTCGGTATTTCAGGCCGTTCTGGGGTTACGTGACATATCCATACAAGCTTTCACCCGCGACTCCGTTCGCGTGGAATTATAAATAAAAACAAAAGTAGGTAGGCTATGTGTTCTTCAAGGCTATTCTCTACATCTATAGCAAATTTCATCGACATCCGTTCACCCTTTTAGGCTACAAACCCAAACATCCATCAATTCACCCAACTCAACTGTCGCATTTAGAATATTAGTAATCTATATCTATACTAATAATATAAAGAGGAAAGATTTGTATTTTGGTATGTATTTGATTCACGCAAAAACTACGGGGCCGATTTTAAAAATTCTTTCACCATTAGAAAGGTAATTTTTCTGTGAGTAACATAGGCTATAATTTTTTTTCAATTTCACGCGGACGAAGTCGCGAGCAACAGCTAGTATAATATACTTTGACGTCTGTCAAACTGCGAACGGCTCTTTCGAGGCATAGTGTTTAAGTTTCGTTTTAGTATTCAGCCGTTATTGTTACAATTAGGAAGCGGATATGCCATTAAATAAAAGAAATATTCCAAGACAATATGTGATGTAAACACCTCGATTAATTTGTTAATCGGCGCCATCTTGCCGGCGGCTATTCCGATATCATTCGAGAATGTCATCTTGGCGCCGTCTGACATCTCGTTCATTGAATGAATGATGAGATTGAAAATTCTTTTGACAACAAAACTGGTTGAAAGAAAACAATAAAATATGCATAAATTTAAAAACGCGATTCACGTCTGCTCTACCAATTAATAAAATATTTCAATATATTGTATTGATTATAATATTAGTAATTTGGTATTACAGCTTTCCCTTGACAGTTGAGTATGACTCGATTTATAGACAACTAGCTTTCGCCCGCGACCGCGTCGAATTAAAAAGTGAGTAGCCTATGTGTTCTTCCAGACTATCCTCTACATCTACACCTAATTTCATCGAGATCCGTTCAGCCGTTTCGGCTACAAACTCTAACAAACATCCATCCATCCATCTAAACTTTCGCATTTATAATATTAGTATGATTTCTGATCAAATGATTGTACAATTTTTCTATATAGCGTCAATAGTTGAATAGCAGATTCGAACTAAAGTCGTGATCTGATGTCCGTATTTTTAACCAAGAGAATGTTAGCGATTTGTTATTTACATTATGATAACTTGTTTCCGTAGACATTTATATCCCATTGAATGAAAATTACTGACATTCATTCTAACAATAAAATCATCTTTGTTTATTTTCCATAGAACTAGATATACTAGTACGTCGTATTACAGGTTATCTCTAAGGTTATCTAATACAGTTAATATCAAACGATTGCTACGGTTATAATAAGAAAATTGTGTTACTCTGACGACCAGTCTATACTTCTATACTAATACTAGCTTTCGCCTGCCACTCCATCCGCGTGGAATTGAAAACAAAAGTAAGTACCCTACAACTATGCCAAATTTCATTGAGATTCTTTCAGTAGTTTAGGCTGCAGTTCTAACAAACATCCATCCATCTACAACTTTCGCATTTATAACTAATATTAGTAAGATTGTAAAGAGGAAAGATTTTAATTGTTTGTTTGTTTGCATTGAATACTTTCTGAAACTAACTTCAAAAATTCTTTCGTCTAGAAAGCTACATTATCATTACATAGGCTATATTTTACATCAAAGGGATGGGTATGGATGTGATTTTTTGCTACACTGAGCTGCACAAATATGGATGACTAGCTTTCACCCGCGACTCCGTCCGAGTGGAACAAAAAAAACAAAAGTAAGTAGCCTATGTGTTCTTCCAGACTATGCTCTACATCAATGCTAAATTTCATCGAGATCCGTTCATCCGTTTAGGCTACAAACTCTAACAAACATCCATCCATACATACTTTCGAATTTATAATATTAGTAAGATTGTAAAGAGGAAAGATTTTAATTGTTTGTTTGTTTGCATTGAATACTTTCTGAAACTAACTTCAAAAATTCTTTCGTCTAGAAAGCTACATTATCATTACATAGGCTATATTTTACATCAAAGGGATGGGTATGGATGTGATAGAAAAAAATATGAGACGAATATTCTTTGCTACACTGAGCTGCACAAATATGGATGACTAGCTTTCACCCGCGACTCCGTCCGAGTGGAACAAAAAAAACAAAAGTAAGTACCCTACAACTATGCCAAATTTCATTGAGATTCTTTCAGTAGTTTAGGCTGCAGTTCTAACAAACATCCATCCATCTACAACTTTCGCATTTATAACTAATATTAGTAAGATTGTAAAGAGGAAAGATTTTAATTGTTTGTTTGTTTGCATTGAATACTTTCTGAAACTAACTTCAAAAATTCTTTCGTCTAGAAAGCTACATTATCATTACATAGGCTATATTTTACATCAAAGGGATGGGTATGGATGTGATAGAAAAAAATATGAGACGAATATTCTTTGCTACACTGAGCTGCACAAATATGGATGACTAGCTTTCACCCGCGACTCCGTCCGAGTGGAACAAAAAAAACAAAAGTAAGTACCCTACAACTATGCCAAATTTCATTGAGATTCTTTCAGTAGTTTAGGCTGCAGTTCTAACAAACATCCATCCATCTACAACTTTCGCATTTATAACTAATATTAGTAAGATTGTAAAGAGGAAAGATTTTAATTGTTTGTTTGTTTGCATTGAATACTTTCTGAAACTAACTTCAAAAATTCTTTCGTCTAGAAAGCTACATTATCATTACATAGGCTATATTTTACATCAAAGGGATGGGTATGGATGTGATAGAAAAAAATATGAGACGAATATTCTTTGCTACACTGAGCTGCACAAATATGGATGACTAGCTTTCACCCGCGACTCCGTCCGAGTGGAACAAAAAAAACAAAAGTAAGTACCCTACAACTATGCCAAATTTCATTGAGATTCTTTCAGTAGTTTAGGCTGCAGTTCTAACAAACATCCATCCATCTACAACTTTCGCATTTATAACTAATATTAGTAAGATTGTAAAGAGGAAAGATTTTAATTGTTTGTTTGTTTGCATTGAATACTTTCTGAAACTAACTTCAAAAATTCTTTCGTCTAGAAAGCTACATTATCATTACATAGGCTATATTTTACATCAAAGGGATGGGTATGGATGTGATAGAAAAAAATATGAGACGAATATTCTTTGCTACACTGAGCTGCACAAATATGGATGACTAGCTTTCACCCGCGACTCCGTCCGAGTGGAACAAAAAAAACAAAAGTAAGTACCCTACAACTATGCCAAATTTCATTGAGATTCTTTCAGTAGTTTAGGCTGCAGTTCTAACAAACATCCATCCATCTACAACTTTCGCATTTATAACTAATATTAGTAAGATTGTAAAGAGGAAAGATTTTAATTGTTTGTTTGTTTGCATTGAATACTTTCTGAAACTAACTTCAAAAATTCTTTCGTCTAGAAAGCTACATTATCATTACATAGGCTATATTTTACATCAAAGGGATGGGTATGGATGTGATAGAAAAAAATATGAGACGAATATTCTTTGCTACACTGAGCTGCACAAATATGGATGACTAGCTTTCACCCGCGACTCCGTCCGAGTGGAACAAAAAAAACAAAAGTAAGTACCCTACAACTATGCCAAATTTCATTGAGATTCTTTCAGTAGTTTAGGCTGCAGTTCTAACAAACATCCATCCATCTACAACTTTCGCATTTATAACTAATATTAGTAAGATTGTAAAGAGGAAAGATTTTAATTGTTTGTTTGTTTGCATTGAATACTTTCTGAAACTAACTTCAAAAATTCTTTCGTCTAGAAAGCTACATTATCATTACATAGGCTATATTTTACATCAAAGGGATGGGTATGGATGTGATAGAAAAAAATATGAGACGAATATTCTTTGCTACACTGAGCTGCACAAATATGGATGACTAGCTTTCACCCGCGACT
Organism: Papilio protenor; assembly: GCA_029286645.1. Classification (NCBI taxonomy): domain Eukaryota; kingdom Metazoa; phylum Arthropoda; class Insecta; order Lepidoptera; family Papilionidae; genus Papilio; species Papilio protenor. Next base: position 4,907,997 of record JAGSMZ010000043.1, read on the forward strand.
CCGTCCGAGTGGAACAAAAAAAACAAAAGTAAGTACCCTACAACTATGCCAAATTTCATTGAGATTCTTTCAGTAGTTTAGGCTGCAGTTCTAACAAACATCCATCCATCTACAACTTTCGCATTTATAACTAATATTAGTAAGATTGTAAAGAGGAAAGATTTTAATTGTTTGTTTGTTTGCATTGAATACTTTCTGAAACTAACTTCAAAAATTCTTTCGTCTAGAAAGCTACATTATCATTACATAGGCTATATTTTACATCAAAGGGATGGGTATGGATGTGATAGAAAAAAATATGAGACGAATATTCTTTGCTACACTGAGCTGCACAAATATGGATGACTAGCTTTCACCCGCGACTCCGTCCGAGTGGAACAAAAAAAACAAAAGTAAGTACCCTACAACTATGCCAAATTTCATTGAGATTCTTTCAGTAGTTTAGGCTGCAGTTCTAACAAACATCCATCCATCTACAACTTTCGCATTTATAACTAATATTAGTAAGATTGTAAAGAGGAAAGATTTTAATTGTTTGTTTGTTTGCATTGAATACTTTCTGAAACTAACTTCAAAAAATCGAACTTTGTGTGGAGGAAAATCTCAGACGCTTATCTCTTAATTAAGCTCAGTATATTATGATATCAGTTAAAACAGTCGCCGAGTTACTGCTATTATTTGATTTAACAATTTTTTTATATTATAAGGTGGCAAACGAGCAAGTGGCCACCTAATTCCGCCAGAATGGCGAAGCGACCGGAGCGGAGACGCACATAAAAAGGACATTTCTCCTTCCTATGCATCTCCGTCGCCGACAAATCCACTTATCCTTCCCATCCTTTCCTCTTAAGAAAAGGGTGGAAAAGAAAGGCCTCCGGCACCACACTCTTCAGACGAAACGCGGAATTGTTCCCACTTCACGCCTGCTTTCTGTGTGGTCGTGGTATTACACCGGGCGAGCCGACCCATTCGTGCGAAGATGTTAAAGCGGGCTCTACCACTAAATTCTATTTCAGTGCCTTTCATACAGAATCCGTTCACGACGTTTCGAAGTTATATGTCATCCGTCTATCGATAGAGATATAAATATAGTTATCAAGTTAGCATAGTGTTAATCAATTGATGAGCAGAAAATCTATAAGAAAAAAAATAAGGAAGTTATTAACATTCATAATAGTCTGTCTACGCAAAAATAAAGTGGATCTGATATAAAATTGGAATAATAAATAGATATCTTTATCGCAGATTTTCTAATTTAGGAAGTCACATCAATCATAACGTATAGATCATAATTAAACATATATTTTCAGTCTAACTAATAAAACGTTAGTTTATTAGTTATTATTGAATAATATTGATCCATTTAAGCGCCAATAGCCTAATGGTTTGGGGTACGGACTACCGATCTTGCGGTCGAGGGTTCGAATCCCGCCATTCGACTATTGTCGTGAACCATATCCTAGCTGTTGCTCGCGACTTCGTCCGCGTGTGATAAAAAATAGTCAAAACGGCCTATGTTACTCAGTGGTAATGTATCTTTTTAATGGTGCAAGAATTTTTGAAATCGGTCAGGTATAATAGTATTTTAAATTTCAATATATACAAAAATACACATTGTTCCTCTTTATAATATTAGATATCGATATAAAAATCATCGCAATACACAGTAGCATAACGCATTAATCATTAATATCGTCTGCAGTTGCCCTTATGAAGGACGTTTCTTTGAATTATCATCACGGGATTTACATGTGATTCATCATGTACGATGAGAGCAGTCTTTTTTTTATTTTTGTGTACACCGTCGTTAGATCCGCATGCTAATATTCAAAGAATTTTGTTTGTAAATTTTCGACGTGACGCCTTAGGTGGTTCACCTTGTTCAAGGATTTTCGTGCACTTTATGTTAGCGTTGTTTACGAAAACAGATTGCATTAAAGGGTTTTGTATCATTTACATACATACTTTTGCATATGGTTTTTATATTTAAAGATGCTTTTCAATTTTTTTTAATTCGTCGCAGAGTAGTTTAATAATTCAGTAGAAAAAACAAAGATCAATATATCCGATGGAAGCCGTATATTTCCGTGATATAAATAAGCTATGCGTTAATTTAATCCAAATTCGTGAAACCGTTCCACAGTTACTTGGCAACAAACATACATTCATCTATCCATTTAACCTTAAACCTCGCATTTTTAAGAAAAACTAAGATTACAATAAAATAAATGATAGATACAAAGTATTCTAAAGTATTCAAATATTATTCAGAAACTTCAAGAGACAAATAATTTCTCGAGACGTGTAATATAAAATTTCCAAAAAGGGAATTAAGAAGTCAACCGGATCCAAACGGATTTCATATTAGGGGTCAGTGCGGCGCCGCTTTATGGTCTATAAAGATAACCAAAAAATTTAAGGAAAATCATGTTATGCCACCGGCAAAACGTGAATGCCGTCCATTGATAATTTTCTTAGGCAATTCGTAAACAACACGTATATTTCGATAAATTGTTAAGATGATACTTCATTAATTATCATTTTTTATGCAATTTATAAAGCATCGCAGATTGGTCACCGAATCACCGAATCCCCAATAAATGGTCCTAATATAACCCGTAAATTTGTGAATGATTTCGTTCGATATGCAATTTCCCAAGTCTTTATGATTTGTTCAGGCAAATATCCAACTGTCGGGGTCCGCGATTTGCCGGTGACATGTGCATAAATCACTTACACAACTTGTTATGTCGTCAACGATTACCATAGATTCCAGTAGATAAGCACTAAATTATTTTTACGAGCTTTTTTCTTTTTGTTGTTTACGTCGTAACAAAGACACGAGCTCGTTTTATTTGCATTCCTTTGCGTTTCGATTTAAATAACGTTGTTACAATGCTAAATATAGAGCTGCCCTATAGATATTCAGAAATTTTGCTTTATGCTACTTCTAATAGATTTCTTATATTTTAAATTTTTGTAAGAGTCCCAGAGTAATTAATCTTATGTGGTTTTCAATTAGGATATTCCGTCTTTATAAATTACTAGCTGTTGCTCGCGACTTCGCCCGCGTGAAATTAAATTACAATAAATTACCTTTCTAATGGTGAAAGAATTTTTTAAATCGGCCCAGTAATATTTGAGTTATTTTAATACATACAAAAATACAAATCTTTCCTCTTTATAATATTAGTATAGATGATGTTCCTAAAAAAGTCTTAACACTATATTTAATTGATTTATTAATTACTAGCAACACACCCGGCTTCGGTCCTATGCTGATACGAAAATGTGTGTAACAACATCACAATAGAAACCTCTAAATTTTTATCCATTATATTGACTTGATTATATGACCCTACCATAACAATATACCGGATAAAATCCATTTTCTACGAACGGATTTTTCTCTACATAAAGATTAAATGCAATATTCACCTTTCCTAGTAAATTTAAATTAATATAATCATGTTACCAGTTTCACGGAATGTTTCCAATAAACAATCTATTGTATTTTACTTAACACTTCTGAAAGAAAAGTAATGCATTAAATTTTTTACCACAGACTATTAGTATTATTTTTTCGTCAAAATCTTACGTAACAATTGTTATTTCGGTCTCAATTACAAAAATATATCGATATTGTGAAAATAAATTTAGATTCAACTATATTCTTGTATATTCTTCTAAAAATTTTAGTCAAAGTGGCATTTCCAAACGAAGGTTAGTTTTAACATAAAAAAATCATATTAATAAAGACGCAGGGATGTACTCCAACACTTTTCGAGTCTGTTTTTTTTTTAGATATTAACAATACATTCATTAGAACTTCTAATTAACCACATCTAATCTTTTCTTCGTTAACATCAACCTGCCCTTGTCTTTACGGAGAGACGGCACATGTACTGCTCTTCCATACACCTCTATCAGCTGTATATGAATTCACGCCTTTCCTATGACAATCATATTTATACGTTGCTTTTAGTTTGTTTTGTATTTTTATGTAAACCAATGTAGAAACAATTTGTAATTCATATTTATGCCCTGAGTTTAGTCAAAGACCTACTTTATTTAGCTCGCTGAGAACAAAAGACTGTCAACGGCCCGAATACAAAATTGGAAACTCAAATGGTCGTTGGGCGAAAAAATACGCTTTAAGCAATAGCTTATACGTTATCCTTTGTATTTGAAAGTCGCTTTGTATCAAAAGTTCTCTTTAAATAAAGTATTACAAAGCGTGCTTCATCTTTTGTAGCTTCAGTTATTTCTGACATGTTTACGTTTTGAAAACTAATTTGTTCCACTATTTAAGTAAACAGAATGATTACTTTGTGTGAATTATATTTTCCCTACTCATGATGGTTTTTTCTTGCTAATAGTGCATAGGAGTTTTAGTGTTTGTTGATTTTATTATAAAGGCAAAAGTCTGCTACTCAGGCTCAGATTTAATCGAACAATTGAACTGCACAGTTAATACTTGTGTAAAATTATAACTGCCAGTTAAACTGTTCAGTTTTCATTTTTGACACGTCGGTTTTAACTGTACAGTTTGACCTTTTAATTAAAACTGAACGTTAAGTCGATAGGGCTGATTGATTTTTCTAAATTTAGAACTATAAAAGGATTTCCTATTTGTATCACCACATTTATTACTATTAATAATTTCAACATAAACAAAGCAATGACAAAGGCTTTATATAATTCTGTCACAAAGCAATATACAAGTTAATTAATTCTATATTTTGTTGCGAGAAACACAATCAGTCGCACTAATTACTAACATTAAGTAGAATAAATTCATTCTCTGCGGTCACCGTGGATTTATTTTTGTACCTTTAAAGCCGTAAAGGTTTTAGATTTTATCATTAGTGTGTTTTTTAAATAAAAGAAATCACATCCTTGTTTATATGCTTTTTTTTAAATAAAAATATTAGTAGATTTTTGTTAATTTACTAATATTTCCTTTAACCATTCCAACTAAGCTCTAGGCTTGTGCTAGGATATGGTTCACAATAGTCGAATGGCGGGATTCGAACCCTCGACCTCAAGATCGGTAGTCCGTACCCCAAACCATTAGGCTATTGGCTTTTTAAATCGATAATGTATTGTAATCTTAGTCCTTGATTTTCTGTAATTATCAAAGTGTTGAAACCATTACTTAAAAAAATAACTAAATAGTATAAGTTTGTAACTACAGTATATTTAATTTGGTTGTGAACTTTGAACATGCAATTGGTGTACCTTTTCAATAAATAAATAAATCTCTAAACAGATGTCGACCGCAAGCCTGCCCTTAGGCACTGCCTTAAGAGGTACCAACATAAGATGGTTTAATATGAGTGCCGTAATAGTGAAATTTAAACAGTAAAGAATTACTAAAATATGTACTTAGTTACGGCGATATAATAATTCTTGTTTACCTTAAAGCTCATATTCATATCAGTTTATCCATAAAATTCTTTTAAATAAGTAAACATTGTTAAAAGTATAAATATATGAGTAGAATATTGTTATTATATTCACATACGGATACACAATAAAATAACATGGACATAAAAAATATACTACTGAGAAATAACATTATCTCTTCATAACAGACGTCTCAAAATAAAAATATCATCAATAAATCGTTGCTATCGTTTATGTTAATTTGATAAACATAAAAAAGTGGCGCCTAAATCTCTTACATAAGTGGGTGTTGAGAATTCCAAATATTTTGCGGTCTGTCGCACCGGATCTTTTGCATATAAAACTAATAAAAACGAACACATCTTGTTTTTATGCATTTCATTTAGTTTATTAGCTGATGGAGTAAATTAATAGAATTGATATTTATTTGAGACTAGCTTACGCCCGCGACTCCGTCCGCGTGGAATTAAAAAAAACAAAAGTGAGTAGCCTATGTGTTCTTCCAGACTATCCTCTACATCTATACCAAATTTCATCGAAATCCGTTCAGCCGTTTAGGCTACACACTCTAACAAACATCCATCTATCCATCCATCCATCTAAACTCTCGCATTTATAATATTAGTATGATTCTATTTTAATCAGTGAAAATGGCTACAAGCAAATTTGAAGGGAGTTCATATGATGGCTGATACAGTATGGAAGAGCAGTACATACTGTGCTGACCCTCCGTAGGGACAAGACCAGGTCGATGATGACTCAATCAAGTGGCAAAAATGTATAAATAAAATAATACCATTTTAGTACATTATTTCATTTGATGACGTAAAACATTGCAAGCCATTTGTGAATCATATAAAATGTACAGAACAATGATGCTCAGCACATTGTTAACTTAATATCTATTGTTTGAAACGTAATATTATTATTACGTGTGCATAGGTAAAATCCAACTAATATTATAAATGCGAAAGTTTAGATGGATGGATGGATGGATGTTTGTTAGAGTTTGTAGCCTAAACGGCTGAACGGATCTCGATGAAATTTGGCGTAGTTGTAGAGGATAGTCTGGAAGAACACATAGGCTACTTACTTTTGTTTTTTTAATTCCACGCGGACGGAGTCGCGGGTAGTAGTTAATAAAATTGTAATAGAAATGGAAAAAAATGGTTAACATTTTAGTCAATTGTAATAAAATATAGACAGCTGTATTTCTTACGGGGAAGAAAAACATTGTAATGCAACGTGGACATATCGGTGAAGAAATTCAAAGATATGTGTGTGGTAAGTCAACCCGCAGAGCTAGGACTATGGCCTAGTCCAGTGATTCTCAACCACTGTGCCGCGGCACTTTTGTGTGCCGCCAAATTTTGCATATTTTTGTCATAAACTATTTATGCAGTGTGTTGTAGTAAGTAAATAATTTTTATCTTTTTCTTTGTGTGCCGTCAAATTTTAAAATCGTTAAATATGTGCCGCAACAAAAAAAGGTTGAGAATCACTGGCTAAGTCACTCCTAACTTTGGGTAGGCTACCTTAGAGGGGACGTTTAGTGAGCTGATATCTCTTTCAATCCCGGTAAAATAACACTGTGATAGTTTATTTTATTTAAAAAAATTGTCATTTCTACTTACAATAATTAATGATTCACAATAGATCCGAGAAGAAAGACATGCGATATGAAAAGAAAGTGGAAACAAAAGTTTTTTTAATCTATATTAAAACTTATTCTTTGAATATTGAAAGTGATTGCGGAAGATAATTTATTAATGCTGGGTTTCTGAAGTTCCCACTTATTTTGTCATTACCTAGCGATTCAATAGTGTTATATTGACCGATGTTTCAACAGAGTAAAACTCAAGTTACGTATTTTGGAAACCCATTTCATGAATTTATCGGACCAAAAACACTATCGAATGGTTAAGCGTAGCTGGGAAACTGGCCATAACACGAGTATAATAATACTTCATCATCATCACCAGCTCACTATACGTCCCCACCGAGGGGCTCGGAGCCTACCCTAAAGTTAGGGTGACTAGACCACCACCATATAGTCATCCACGCTGGCCAAGTGCTGGTTGGTTGACTTCACACATATCTTTGAATTTCTTCGCTGATATGTGCAGGTTGCATCACGATGTTTTCCTTCACCGTAAGAACGTCGGGTAAATTATGTACATATGAAAATCCGAAAAATCGAAAATCACATGGTACATGGCGGCGGGATTCGAACCCAAGACCTGTAGATTGCAAGTCAAGTGCTTAAACCACTGAGCCACCGACGCTGTCTAATAATACTTAGATACTGTTTAATATTGAATATGGGCATGTTCTGAGAAGGGATGAATCGCATGTGACAAGAAGGACGTTAGTTATGAATGTGGAGGCACACCGGTAGAGGTAGACCTAGAAAGAGATGGATTGCGTGAAAGGTGACATGGTCAAAAAGAGAGTGATGACTGAGATGACGGATGATGGAGTTATTTGGAAGACGAAAACCCGGTGCGCCGACCCTACGGGAGTAGGATAAGGCAGGGGAGATGATGATGACAGTTTGATATTGAAATACCTGATATTGATAGGAAATGATATTCGAAAAAAACTTTTCATCAGCAAATATTAGTACTTTATTTTATCGACGTTATAAAATTGTACCAAAGGCACATTTATAAAAAAAAAAAAAGTTACTAAGCAAGATGGCCAGCAGTGGACAAATACGATGGGGTTATCCAAGACACATCAATAATGGAACTATGACGGTGTATTTGCTTTTGTATAACACATTCTAATTTCAGAAGTGATACATTGCCATCTATTGTCCGAGATTTTCCGGATATACCAACTTTGGTCTTCAAATCCATAGATTGTAATAACCAAATATGTAAATACCTAATATGTTGTTAATTGAGTGTCAATGACTCTCTAACTGTGTTTATTTTGTACTTGCTGTTGCACGCGACTTCGTTCACGTAGAATTGAAATATGTAGCCTATCTTACTCAGTGATAATGTAGCTTTTTAACGATGAAATAATTTTTGAAATCGTCTCAGTCTTCTACAAATTTTTCTACTTTAAAATATTACTTGATGTTGTTCACGACTTTGTCCGCGTAAAAATAAAAAATATAGCCTATATTACTCACTGATAACGTAGCTTTTTAATGGTGAAAGTTTTGAAATCGGCCCAGTAGTTTTTGAGTTATTCCAATACGTTCAAAAATACAAATCTTTCATCTTTATGAGATTGGTATATACTGGTTTAAATTATAAAAAAAATCCTACAATAGTCAATATTTAGTCTATTTGAGGAATCGAAGGAAATTCCGTGTTTTTCAACGAAATGGTGATTTTTTTATATAAAGTGCATATACCAAGCATATCAATTAAGGAAACCATATGAAAAATATTATTACAATTATTTTTAAACTTTCTTAACTTGAAATTCCCAGCTCGATATGTCAAGCCAAAGTTCTACTTTATTTGCTACATGTTTTACTTACTAATAAGTTATGGGAAATACCACACTATGTTTATTATAAAAGTCATCATCATCATCATCATCATCATCTCCCCTGCCGTATCCCACTCCCGTAGGGTCGGCCCACCGGATTTTCGTCCTCCAAATAACTCTATCATCCGTCATCTCAGTCATCACTCCCTGAAACCGACGAAGCGAGCAGGAGGAGCGTCTTTGAAAATGAGGAGAAATGAGGAGAAATGAGGAGAAAAACAGCCTAGTTCTCCTTATGATGTTTATTTTACACTGACAAAAATGCTTAAAAATAATAAATTTAAAATGTATATTCTAAATATAAAAAACTATAAAAAGTAAAAATATAATACAACAAAAAAGGCTAATTGCATCGCCAACATGCCCGCCCCCTAGTGTCACAAGACAACAAAAAGACAAAGAAAAAAAAAAAACAACATATTGTATGTACATGGGGCGGGAAATAAAAATGAAGCACATTAGTGACAAAAAGAATTAAACAATTACGTTTTTAACTTAATTACACAAAACAAAGGTTATTAGGCCACGGCACGATTAAAACAGTTAAAGTTCTAACTAGATTACACAAAACGAAAATTAAATTATAACTAACTTACGCACTGGGCGCTTTAGGACCCCAGTACTGGTGGCGACCTCGACGGCCCGAACCACACCATCCTTCCCGGGGAAGGTTTTCGAAATGCGGCCCTTAAGCCAAACTTCCCGAGGAAGGTTACTATCTACCACCAAAACCAGGTCCCCTTCTTTAAGTGGTCGCGGTGGGCTGGCCCTAGGCCGAGGTGCTAGGGTTGGTAGGTACTCCTTGACCCACCTTGACCAAAAGTGATCCGCAAGTCGAAGTCCCTTCTTCCAACACATTCTTCCAATCAGGTCATCGTCAGAGAGCTCGGCGGCTCTGTGATATGGGGAGGATTCCCCTAATAAAAAATGGAATGGGGTAATTGTTTCCGGAGTGCCAGCCTCGACACTGACGTGATTTAGCGGACGAGAATTGACCAGTCCTTCAGCTTCAGCCAACAAAGTTAATAACACCTGTTCCTTTGGTTTTCTTTCACGTAACGTAGCCGAAAGGGCGCATTTGATAGTACGCACTAGCCGCTCCCAAGCTCCGCCCATAAATGGTGCTGCCGGAACAATGAACTTCCAATTTATTCCTCGTGCTGAAGAAAAGTTGGCCAAGGCTTCCCTAAGAATGCGATTCGCTCCGACAAACGAAGTTCCATTGTCTGAATATATTGTAGCTGGAGTTCCTCGTCGTGCTATGAATCTTCTTAAAGCCATAATTGTAGCATCTGAAGACAGGTCAGCTTGAACTTCCAGGTGTACGGCGCGCACTGTGAGACACGTGAAGAGGGCGACGTAGCGTTTCTCTGAACGCCGGCCAACAGTTACCATAATTGGTCCAAAATGATCCAACCCAACACATGTAAAGGCCTGGAATGGTGGGCAAGCCTTTCTGGAGGAAGATCACCGACAGGTGGAATTTGAGGTCGGCTCTTATTGATCTTACAAGTGGTGCAAGCACTTGCGATACCACGAACAGCAGGTCGTAGTCCCAGGATGTAGTAATGCTGTTTTAATTCGTTGACCACAAGCTCATTAAAACCATGAGCTGCGCGCAGATGATGGTATGTAATCAGCAACTTGACAATTACATCTTTTCCATCCAGAATGATCGGCTTACTACAAACTTCAGAGGGTCCAGCAGCCGTTATTCTACTCGACAGACACAGCAGGTTCGATTCAGGATCTACATCAAATGCGAGTCGTCTTAAACGACTTCGAGATGGCAAATTCGAACTTCCTTGCAGAGCCAGGGCGTATTCCTCTTGAAAACTATTAAGTTGGGAGCGTAATAATAAGAGACGTTCCGCTTCTTTAAACTCTTCTGCAGTAAACGGTGTGATTGAATAGGGAAGGAGACTTCGACTTTGAGATTTATTAAGAGCTAACTTAAATATTTTCGCACAGCGATGAATTTGTATAGTTGCACGCAAAAGGCGCATCCAACTACTAAACCTATTGGCATGAGCGGTAACCGGAGAAGGTATTTGAATTAAGCTGGTGCACGCGACTGCATCAACGGGAGGACGATAAGAACGCTTATATTCTTCTATTACAGGTGGAAGATTACATGAGGGTTCTTCCGGCCATTCAATTTGAGATAGGCTAAGAAAATCTGGCCCAGTAAACCAACGAGAAGTGGTTTCAAATCCTTTCGTCATGCGGGTAGCATCATCGGCGACGTTTAATGCCGAAGGGACATATCTCCAGTCGGCAACATTTGTAATTTCATCAATCTCGCCTATCCGATGAGCTACAAAGGATTTAAACGAACACGAATCGTTGCGTAGCCATTTTAAAACTGTCGAACTGTCTGTCCAAAAATAAACCTTTTCAGGCTTCCGCTCGTGTGCCTCTAAAATATATGTTGCAAACCGTGCTGCAATCAAGGCGGCTTGCAACTCTAGTCTTGGTATGGACTGGGGCTTCAAAGGAGCCAAGCGACCCTTACCTCCGATTAGGCTTAGGAGTATACTCCCATCTATACATTGAAATCTCCAGTAGGCAACGCAAGCATAGGCCAGTTCACTTGCGTCAGCGAACACGTGAAGCTGGACATTATGCGCTAACTTATTCCCCAAATAGTGCCTACGTATACTACCGCTGAATAACTTTGAAAGATCCGCAAACCAGTTATTCCATTCGGAGCTAAGGGCCACAGGCAATTCCGCGTCCCAGTCAATCCCCAATTTCCATGTTTTTTGAAAAATTACGCGACCATTCATTACTATGGGCGTTAAAAGCCCGAGGGGATCATATACGCTCATTAGGTACGCTAAAACTGAGCGTTTAGTAAGTTTTTTAGGAGGAATGCCCAAAATTTCCCTAGTGAATCGTAGAGAGTCTGTATCAACATCCCAGAGAACACCCAATATTCTTACTACTGGGGAAGAGTTTGTTGGAGCACATAAATTAGGAGGAAGCAATGAGAGAGCTTCTTTACAATTAGAAACCCAGGACCCCATCTCTAGAGAGGCCTGTGCGTGCACATGCACAATATCAGAGGCCAATCGCGATGCATGCTCCACATCATCAACACTTCCCAGATAATCATCCATATAATGATTTTTTACGATTGCGTCCGCGGCTTCCGGAAATGATGTTCGATGTTCCTCCGCATTTCGATTCTTTAAATAAATTGCCGTAAAGGGACTAGAGGTTGCACCAAACATCATTGAACTCATCCTATATTCCTGAACTGGCTCAGTCGAACTGTGCCGCCAAAGAAACCTTTGCGCGTCGCGATCTTCTGGACGAATTTTGGTTTGTGGAAACATTTCCCGGATGTCGGCATTTAGAGCGATCCGCCCTTCCCTAAACCTCATAAGAATGCCGAGTAGAGGCTGAAGCAGGTCAGGACCGGAGAGTAACATAGAATTAAGACTTATACCCGAGCATTTCGCTGCGGCATCGTGTACAACCCTTAACTTTTTCTTTTGAGGGTGCACTACACCGAAATGAGGGAGATACCAAACCACACGGCCGGTTCCAGGATTTTCAGTACAGATTTCTGCGTAACCTTTTTCTATCATTGAATTAATATTAGCCCGGTAGGTGTCTGCGTAGGCTTGATCTTTTCTCATTTTTTTTTCTAAATTTAATAATCGGGAATGAGCTATACCATAGCTATCGGGTATGAAACCAATATCGGGCTTCAATAAAAGTCCGGTTTGAAACCTACCGGAGGGGAGCCGACAAGTTGTTTCTTTTAAAATATTTACTGCGACTTGGTCATTACGGGAAAGGTAGGATTTATTTGATATTCCTATCGAATCGATCTTAAAATAATCACGAAGTTGGTCATCGAGGGACTGTGGTGATTCGGCGACAATACAATGGTTGATTGACTCCGACGAGTAGGGATTACCCTTTAAAGACCCGTAAAGAACCCAGCCTAAGGACGTCTGCACCGCTATGGGTTGATGGCGGGACCCTCGACGAATGCATTGAGGGATGGTGATTTCCCAATTATCGATACCTATAAGTAAAGTAGGAACAGCATCTTCGTAGCAAATGAGGTCAGCTAAATCAGAGATATAATCTAAACGTTCTACCTCATATTTCGGGATGGACTGTGGTTTTAGATTTAAATTTGGAATAGTTCTGACATCCTTTAATTCAAAATGATCCGACGAAAATTACCCTTGATACTTAGATCTACAAAGCTGACTACAGTTTCTGTGGACATTCCGCCAACCCCGTCTACACGAATGTGACCTTTACGACCCACTACGCCTATCTTTTCGGCCACTGAAGCGTCTAGAAGTGAGGCCGTTGATCCATCATCCAGCAAGGCGAAAGTGCTAAAGGTACCTCTAGGCCCGACAAAACTACAGGAATAACTTTCAAAAGTGGTCTGTGAGCAGATGGGCTGTAGTTATGAGAGACTACTATGGAGGAACTATGGATGCAAGGAGATGTAGGTGGATTTACCGGCTGAGACGAAGATGAGGACTGATCGACCGGTTGGGTAACGTGAGCGGCCTCGGTAAAGATAGGCCTATGAAGCAACGTATGGTGGGAATTTCTAAATTTACATGACCTTTCTTTACAGGAAAATTTGTTACAGTTCTTATAAAAATGGGAACCTTTCTCTAAACATTTCCTGCAAACCTTTACCTCGGCTGCCCATTTTAATCTCTTTTGAATCGACAGAGCACGAAACTTTTCACAATTGCGAACTAAATGACCTTTTGAGCAAAAGAGACAAACGATCGGTGAACTTCGAGGGGAATCATCCTGAGTGTAAAAATGTGTCATGTTGCACGTTGTTTTTGGAATTGATCTGAAATGTGCCGGCTCCACGAATGCACCAAACCTTACACGAAGATCAGCCTCACGCATCAAGAAATCTGCTAAAGCTTCCAACCTATATAAGCCATTGTGTTGACCTGCAAAATCTGCCCATCGCGACCTAAGTAAAGGGGTCAATTTACATATAATTTCGTTACAAAGCTCCGGCGAAGCTAAATATTCTGGACGATTTAATAGTCTTACAATTTCTTTACAATTAGAGATCTTTAAAGCAAAGAAACTTAGTTCCTTCGTAGATTCAGAACTAGATAATCTTGGTAAAGCTCTGACTTTAGCTACCTCTGCCATTATAATATGCTCGGGCCGTGCGAAACCGGTTTCTAAAGCCCGTAGGACCTCATGCGGGTCTTTCGCAGCAGCGAGCAAAACTACTACGGCCTCGCGAGCGGGCCCACGTAAGGCAGTGTTTATTCTGGCCAAGTTTTCTGACGGAGAAAAGAAAGTAAAAGACTCGTCAAAACTACGTTTAAAAATAAGCCATTCCGCTGGACGGCCATCAAAAATAGGAAGGGCACTTACCCTGTGACTTGCTGTCCTGGACGCCGCAGCAGCCGCCACTTGGGCAACGGCCTCCGCAAGGTGTAAGGTGTTATTAAAATTTTTATTAAAATTGTTACACATATTGTTGGTGCGGTGTGTACCTAGTGGCATGTATGAGGCAGATGCCGCTGGCGGCGGCTGCACGTCGCCGGTGAGAGGCGCGCAAGGCGCGTATGGCGCGCCCGGCACATAGGTTGCCGACGGCGCGAAAGGCACGCCAGGCACGTAGGGTGCTGAAGGCGCGAAGGGCGCGCCAGGCACATAGGGTGCCGAAGGCGCGAAAGGCGCGCCAGGCACATAGGGTGCCGAAGGCGCGAAAGGCGCGCCAGGCACATAGGGTGCCGAAGGCGCGAAAGGCGCGCCAGGCACATAGGGTGCCGAAGGCGCGAAAGGCGCGCCAGGCACATAGGGTGCCGAAGGCGCGAAAGGCGCGCCAGGCACATAGGGTGCCGAAGGCGCGAAAGGCGCGCCAGGCACATAGGGTGCCGAAGGCGCGAAAGGCGCGCCAGGCACATAGGGTGCCGAAGGCGCGAAAGGCGCGCCAGGCACATAGGGTGCCGAAGGCGCGAAAGGCGCGCCAGGCACATAGGGTGCCGAAGGCGCGAAAGGCGCGCCAGGCACATAGGGTGCCGAAGGCGCGAAAGGCGCGCCAGGCACATAGGGTGCCGAAGGCGCGAAAGGCGCGCCAGGCACATAGGGTGCCGAAGGCGCGAAAGGCGCGCCAGGCACATAGGGTGCCGAAGGCGCGAAAGGCGCGCCAGGCACATAGGGTGCCGAAGGCGCGAAAGGCGCGCCAGGCACATAGGGTGCCGAAGGCGCGAAAGGCGCGCCAGGCACATAGGGTGCCGAAGGCGCGAAAGGCGCGCCAGGCACATAGGGTGCCGAAGGCGCGAAAGGCGCGCCAGGCACATAGGGTGCCGAAGGCGCGAAAGGCGCGCCAGGCACATAGGGTGCCGAAGGCGCGAAAGGCGCGCCAGGCACATAGGGTGCCGAAGGCGCGAAAGGCGCGCCAGGCACATAGGGTGCCGAAGGCGCGAAAGGCGCGCCAGGCACATAGGGTGCCGAAGGCGCGAAAGGCGCGCCAGGCACATAGGGTGCCGAAGGCGCGAAAGGCGCGCCAGGCACATAGGGTGCCGAAGGCGCGAAAGGCGCGCCAGGCACATAGGGTGCCGAAGGCGCGAAAGGCGCGCCAGGCACATAGGGTGCCGAAGGCGCGAAAGGCGCGCCAGGCACATAGGGTGCCGAAGGCGCGAAAGGCGCGCCAGGCACATAGGGTGCCGAAGGCGCGAAAGGCGCGCCAGGCACATAGGGTGCCGAAGGCGCGAAAGGCGCGCCAGGCACATAGGGTGCCGAAGGCGCGAAAGGCGCGCCAGGCACATAGGGTGCCGAAGGCGCGAAAGGCGCGCCAGGCACATAGGGTGCCGAAGGCGCGAAAGGCGCGCCAGGCACATAGGGTGCCGAAGGCGCGAAAGGCGCGCCAGGCACATAGGGTGCCGAAGGCGCGAAAGGCGCGCCAGGCACATAGGGTGCCGAAGGCGCGAAAGGCGCGCCAGGCACATAGGGTGCCGAAGGCGCGAAAGGCGCGCCAGGCACATAGGGTGCCGAAGGCGCGAAAGGCGCGCCAGGCACATAGGGTGCCGAAGGCGCGAAAGGCGCGCCAGGCACATAGGGTGCCGAAGGCGCGAAAGGCGCGCCAGGCACATAGGGTGCCGAAGGCGCGAAAGGCGCGCCAGGCACATAGGGTGCCGAAGGCGCGAAAGGCGCGCCAGGCACATAGGGTGCCGAAGGCGCGAAAGGCGCGCCAGGCACATAGGGTGCCGAAGGCGCGAAAGGCGCGCCAGGCACATAGGGTGCCGAAGGCGCGAAAGGCGCGCCAGGCACATAGGGTGCCGAAGGCGCGAAAGGCGCGCCAGGCACATAGGGTGCCGAAGGCGCGAAAGGCGCGCCAGGCACATAGGGTGCCGAAGGCGCGAAAGGCGCGCCAGGCACATAGGGTGCCGAAGGCGCGAAAGGCGCGCCAGGCACATAGGGTGCCGAAGGCGCGAAAGGCGCGCCAGGCACATAGGGTGCCGAAGGCGCGAAAGGCGCGCCAGGCACATAGGGTGCCGAAGGCGCGAAAGGCGCGCCAGGCACATAGGGTGCCGAAGGCGCGAAAGGCGCGCCAGGCACATAGGGTGCCGAAGGCGCGAAAGGCGCGCCAGGCACATAGGGTGCCGAAGGCGCGAAAGGCGCGCCAGGCACATAGGGTGCCGAAGGCGCGAAAGGCGCGCCAGGCACATAGGGTGCCGAAGGCGCGAAAGGCGCGCCAGGCACATAGGGTGCCGAAGGCGCGAAAGGCGCGCCAGGCACATAGGGTGCCGAAGGCGCGAAAGGCGCGCCAGGCACATAGGGTGCCGAAGGCGCGAAAGGCGCGCCAGGCACATAGGGTGCCGAAGGCGCGAAAGGCGCGCCAGGCACATAGGGTGCCGAAGGCGCGAAAGGCGCGCCAGGTCAATGTCGGCGAGCCGCTTTGCGTGCTCCGCCTCTATGGCTAGCTTTTCTGCGGCTCTCTCAGATGAGGAACGAGAGGCGTTGGAGAGAGCCGCTGCACGAGAGCGAGTAAACATTTTTTTAAATAAAAAGAACAAAAATAAGAAAAAAATAACACGTAGACTTACCAAAATTTTAAAAACTTCTGACACCAAATGAAACCGACGAAGCGAGCAGGAGGAGCGTCTTTGAAAATGAGGAGAAATGAGGAGAAAAACAGCCTAGTTCTCCTTATGATGTTTATTTTACACTGACAAAAATGCTTAAAAATAATAAATTTAAAATGTATATTCTAAATTTAAAAAACTATAAAAAGTAAAAATATAATACAACAAAAAAGGCTAATTGCATCGCCAACACTCCCTTTTTGTCACCTTTCACGCAATCCATCCATCTCTTTCTATGTCTACCTCTATCGGTGTACCCCTCCACATTCATAACTAACGTCCTTCTTGTTACATGAGATTCATCCCTCCTCATAACATGCCCATACCACGCTAACCTTTTACTCCTTATTTTCTCAACCACTGGGGCTACTCTCAAACTTCCTCTTATATATAAAAGTATGCTATCAAATATGTTAATTTGTACAAAGAGCATTTTCCTTAATGGAAAAACTTTACTTACTAAGATTCTCGGTAAACATTTCTATACCAACTGTCATCGCTACTTATAAGGTAATTACATTACTTGCATTTCGTATTACTTTATGACAAAGTTTCCCTTTTATGGTTCGTCGCAATTTCTTGTTACCAATCTGAATATAACAATAATAAGATAGTTTATTTTTGTACCTTTAGTTACTTCGATATGAAAAAGTCTAATCTTTTCGTAAGCGACGCTTATAATCTGCTGGACTGACCGGCTGCCCAACTACATTTAACCATTCGTTAGTTTTGGTTCGATTACTTTATAAAATTCATTTCCGAACGTAACTTGATATTTACTCCATTGAAACTTAGATCAACCTAACACTAAATCACTAGGTAATTATAAAATAAATGGAAACTTCAGAAATCCAGAATTAAAAATGCTAATGGAATTTAAAATTTAATCGCGGCCTTATTAAGATGTTGCGAAACAAACCAGGCCTATTTAATTGTGGTTTTTTTATTCAGTATATTATGTTTTGATTGCATCATCACCATCATCTTCCTCCTTATCCTACTCCCGTAGGGTCAGCGCAACAGGTTTTTGTCCTCCACAACTATCATACGTCATCTCAGTCATCACTCCCTTCTTGATCATGTCACCTTTCACGCAATCCATCCATCTCTTTCTAGGTCTACCTCTACCGATGTACCCTTCCACAATCATAACTAAGGTCCTTCTTGTTATATGCTATTCATCGCTCCTCATGGCATACCCATACCATGCTAAACTATTACTCCATACCTTCTCATGTTTTAATAACATAAAATCATTTGATATTATTTCATTCCTTAAAATAAACGGCTTCATGAATCATTTTTAAAACCACAATAACATAAAAGGTATAAAGTCCAATAAAATCATGAAGCAATTTTTACGTCATCGTTCCATTAAATTTTATCATCGTACTGCAAATTGAAGAATCAAAAGTTTTATTTGCAAAACAATTATAGGCGATTTCTTTACTTTGCTGAATAATTCAAAGTGCTTGTTCATTGTTTAAATATACGAATAACTAAAAATTGCTATGACGTATGCTTTATGTGACGTTATTTTACTTGCGTGTCTCATTGACTCATAGCTAATCTATAACCGACTAGCTTTCGCCCGCGACTTGTCCACGTGGAATTAATAAAAACAAAATTAAGAAGCCTATGTGTTCTTCCAGACTATCCTCTACATCTTTGACAAATTTTATAGATAGGCGTTTAGACTCCCCTTCCTTATCCTACTCCCATAGGGTTGGCGCATCGGGCTTTCCAAATAACTCTATCATTCGTCATCTCAGTCATCGCTCCCTTCTTGGTCGTATCACCTTTCACACATTTAACCCATCCCTTTCTAGGTCTACCTCTACCGGTGTAAACAAACGTGTTATCAAAAAATGAGATTGAGAATAGACGGTAGACGGTAGACGTGTTATATGCAAATGCAACCAGCTCTGATAAGGATAAAGCCCGTTTTATTCGCAGCAGCGACTATGGAATGGTAATGATGTCGCAACTTATCTTTTGAAATATCATTTTAGCTCCTCTTTTTTGACAGATTTTAACTAAACATAAAGTACAGAAAAATCGTTATTTTGATACCAGTTTACTTAACAAAAAAAATTGGCCATATAATTAAGTAAACATCATTGCTTTATAATTTACTTTGTTTATACTAATATTATAAAGAGGAAATATTTGTATTTTTGTATGTATTGAAATAACTCAAAAACTACTGGGCCGATTTTAAAAATTCTTTCACCGTTAGAAAGGTAATTTATCAACATAGGCTATATTTTTTAAATTCACGCGATCGAAATCGCGAGCAACAGCTAGTAGTTTACAAAATCGTCATTTCACAAATAATGAATTTGCGGTTTTTTATCTAGTAGGACTATGAATTAATCATATTCACAACTGTACGGTGTCATAGACGAAATCACAGTTAGTTAAGCAAATGTGCGTATTCGTTGAGAGTTTAATATGTCATCTAACAAGCTTTCATTCTGTTGTTAATCCTTACGGCATAAGTTTTATGGACGCCGCCGTCGAGAGAATCTCGGCTGGCAATTTGTCAAACGTCGCCATTCCTAGCCGGTTCATTTACAAGCAGTTATTCATTGTTCGGTATAACGCTGTTCCACAGATTATACTCCGGCATTCGTTTTGAATTATATTATTTGTTAACTCTATATAACGACAGTGAAGGGACTGTCCATTTTATGGCGTTATAGAGAGTTGTCGTTAAATGAAGATAAGAAAAATCAAAATAAAAAAAGAGAAGTTTATTTCAAAATAGTAATAGTAGTTATCTAGTAGTTAAGTATATAAAAAATAATCTTAATTGAAAGCTTTTGCGTATAGTCTGTTATTTTTGTATGACGTCTTTTGCTGCACCAGTAAATATTTTGTACTTTTTTACTTATTTTATTCATATCTTGCAATATTGAGCCATCTTGGCGATAAAGCACAAAAGAACGTACACAGCTGCTCGGTTTTTACTAATTTTAAAGTTAAAAGGTACTTTTTATTACTCAATTGTGGTCGTTATGAAGAGTGGATGTAATGCTATGTAGAGTGTATTATTGTATGGAAGACAAGCTAAACCAACCAAAGCAATTGATTTAGACGCTTTAGGGAGTTTGTCGTTAAATCGAAGGACTTTACGTGGAGTTTACACTGTATTTGTTAACTTTATTATAGTCTAATCTTTCGTAAGGACACGTAAAATAATATGAAGTTGCTGAAATTCGATTAATTCCTGTTTTTTTACTTTTTCTCTCCACATTTTAAACCCACAATTTCGTGCAATGTTATAATACATTATTGATAAGAGTAATGGTTCCATGAACAGAAATGTGTTCAGAATCATAATAAGATTGGACATCGTGTTTTATTCCCATTTTACTATCTTTAAAGAGTGCGCTTAATGTTAGCAGCATTTATGAGTGAAATAAATTTTGCTATGAATATAGTAACAGGAGTTTTTAAGATTAAAAATTCATAAAAAAATCAGATTTTTAGATTACTATGGTAAAAGAAAACGTAGTTACATAACAAGAAAATTCCTTAAATATAATATTTTATGGTATAAGAAGGAAGCTATATTTAAGCACATAATAATCGTAAACTTTATTGAGCATTACGCTGAATCAAACCTATTTCTTTTTTATGATAAAAGTAAAATTGTGTGATAAAGTAATGATATTGTGATTTATCAGCATTTTTAAGTGAAATACTTTTTTACTATTAACAAATTCCAGCACTCAATGTTCTTTCTGATTTAGACAAGCTTGACCTTGCAACCTTGAAACCTTGGATTAAGAACCATATTAGCTATATGCTCTTTTTTATCTTTAGAGCGCGAACACCTTTGATCAAACTATCGCACAACTGTTTAGTCGCGCTTTGATTCCTATGAGCTTATATGGAGATGCGCACAATACTCGATTTTTATATGTGCAACGAAACAGTTGAATTGGCTGCGAAACAATCGACAATCGCATAACAGTTTTGCGATGTTTAGTCAAAGGTGTGCACTCGCTCTTAAGTTATAAATCTATCGACATAATTATCAGTAAATTATTGAGAGGTTTTCTCCAAATTCCTCATTACTCGATGAAAATTTTCTCTGTTACTATTGGTGCTGATTTTTTGTAATAAAATCGAATGATGAGTAATACATCAAAGTGTAGTAATTCACCAGAGCAATATATTTGTGTCACATCGGCTGACACTCTGACGCATCTGTGACGTTATTGCCAGCGCCTAGCGCCTACACTGGCAACCATTTACGTTATGATGAACCATTAAAATTGCCCCTCTGGTTATTGCCAAATATTAAATCACGAATTGCCGATTTTCGGTTGTAAATTTTTACACTTTTCTCTGCTATAATGAAATAAAAAATCTAAGAATCATTTCTGAAAACCTTTTTGAATATACTTGTATTATACAAAATATGTATATGTAAAATACAAAATACAAAAAAAAAACGAATTACAATAAAAAGAAGAAGAACTTAATGTAGAATAGTTTATAATTTATTTTTTAATGAAGAATAAATTATAAAAAAATAAATTAAAATGTATACAAACTATTCTACATTAAGTTCTTCTTCTTTTTATTGTAATTCGTTTGTTTTTGTATTTTTTTGTATTGTTTAACTTTCTGGTTTTCTATTGTTTATCCGCGCATTAACACTTTTGTAAAATACTTCTGTTAGTGGAGACCTGTTATTGGCTGTACACTTTAACTACCACTATACCTACTTTGTTGTAATAGCTGTTGGTCTTCCATGAAAATAAATAAATAAATAAATTATTCTGCACTTTTTCATCAAAAAATTTTCCTTCATCTAATAAGTACGTTTTTTTTCTTTTAATCCTACATTTATAGAGCTTGTTTCAACCTCAATCATTTTCAAGGGTCATCTTAATTTTTTTTTTTACCAAAAAATGTTAAATTGACATTTTTTAAACGAAAACGAAATAAAGTAATTTTGTTGCGGTCCGTTTACCGCTTTCCAATTTACACAATCCGCTCGTAAATCTAAAGGGTTTTGGGTGAAATTTTAAAATATTACCGGAGCGGCTTACAAGTCAATTTGTCTAAGATACTCCCCGGATAACAATTTAAAGGTTGAGTGATTTATTAAAGAACAGAAGTATTGAAGGAAATCAGATCGAAGTAAAGGAATATTTCTTTCTTATTTGACAAATATTTAAAAATATTAAAGTCGCTACAATATTAAAAATTATTTAAAATATTGAAAATGACAAAAACACGAAATATAAAACCCGTACCTTCAGCATATGAAGCTTTTTACAGCCAAAAAAAAACTGTAGTCAATATATACTTTTTTATTTATCTGATTGATAAAATTAGTATTTTATTTCTACAGGCGCAAAATAATTTTATATTATATTTCTAAACAACTTAATATTGTTACACAAAGTAGAAAACCTAATTCAACGATGTTATTTAAATTGTTCATAGCATTTAAAGGGCATTCAATGTTATTTTAAATTTGTTTTGAGTTTTAATAAAGTTATTAGAGCCATCTTATTTAACGGTCAATGACCTCGCCGCTTCAATATCGGGTTTCAATTGGAATCAATGCTTGTTTTCAGTTCACATTACCTTTGTATTGAATTATCGATGTCTCGGTTGGCGCTTATATATCTTTACTTTTAAATTTTATTGAACAGGGAGGATAAAAGTAAATTGGTTCACCTGAAATTAAGCGCCGTTGGCAACTCAATGATAGAGGTTTATTACTTTAGACACATACGCAAGAAGAGAAAATATAGATATAAAAGTACGTATTTTCTATCAGTTTTAGGTGCGTTGGAGACGTGCGTTGGATTATCACTTCCGTAGAATAGTCCAAAGAAAGGATCTTTAAAATCATAAGGTGACAATTTTTCTCATCAATTTTTTTCTATTTAGAGTTCAGTTAATAAAAAAAAAATTAGTGTTATAATAAACTATTTCAAATTCACGTTATATAAAACTAAACTTTTCTTCGAATGTTATGTGATAAATTATTTTTTAAATTTCCTCTTTGCGGCTACAACTCTATTCATAATTTTAACGCGACTATGAGAGCCGGCGAGATAAGCTTCAAGAGTATTAAGTTAGTTAATTTACTCCCTCGACTAGGGAATAGTAAAACCTTGGGATTTCAAATAACTTTAGAACATGAGACTTCATATTCGTTTTTGTTCTAATAAAACTTTATCATCCTATTTCCGACGAATACTGACTTTAATGTAATTACTAGATTTAAATGCGGAAATGTATATATCTGCTATTAATTAAAAACATTTAACAATATTCTTAAATAAAAAGTAACGAAATGACATCATGTATGTTGTCGTTATCATTTCCGGTGTACTAAAAATGCATGGGTATTGTAGAAAAACCAATGGTTGTTGTATTGACTTTTATTATAAGAGAGGGCGCACTCCTTTGACTAAACTATTGCACAACTGTTGTGCGATTGTCGATTGTTTCATAGCCAATTCACCTATTTAGTTGCACAATTAAAATCGAGTAGTGTGCGCACCTCCATATAAGCTCATAGGAATCAAAGCGAGACTAAACAGTTGTAGGATAGTTTAATTAAAGGTGTACGCGCGCTCTAAAAGTTTATCTTGAAAGCAATGTGACATATTTGAATTCCAGATAAGTGTATATGGATTTTATGAGTAACTAAACATTTTTATTTATTACTATAGTTCTATCCAGAATTACCGCTTTTGTAAAGTACCAACTGAAAGTACTTTTCGATGTCAGATCTTTCTTTGTGAACATCATTACGATCTTATTGTGTGGATCACGTGTCATTGCTAATAAAAACTCTTGTTATAAGCAAACTTACCCGAAACACCATAATACTAAAACTTTCTAAAAGCTCCCGAGAGATTTGAGGAGACAATCCCAAACTTTGCACTTGAAAGTTGCACCATTTCTTACGCTCTTGACAACACAAAATACTATTTCAAATGAAAATATTTACTTTTTTGGATGCTTTAAAATATATTGTTTAAAAGGCTTAATCAAGTTTTCACTACAGAATTTTCTCAATGTCATGAAAGAGGATCAAACCAAGAATCTAAATTGACGTAAAATAAGTGTAAGAACACCATTATTTTTCTGGTTTTTCCAATGCAGGTATTACGCGGAAGACGCACCGAAATAAATGTGATGACGTAAGAAATAAAACTCCATTCAAAATTTTCGTAACCCTTCGAAAGGAACGATCTCGAATAAAGACTTAAGAAATGACAGAGTAAATTCTGACGAGATAATCCAAGTAAATTCCAGTTTTATCTCTTCCCTACATTCTTCACAACATATGTTATGATAATATAATATTATGGGATAAAAATTTACTGAGAATGTTGACAATAAATTATGTCTAAAAGATTATGTATTTTTTTACATTTTTGACAACACTTTTTATTGTACGTGATATATTAGATACAGTTCATCAATGGCAATGGCAAAGAGAGCGTCGGTGGCTCAGTGGTTTAAGCACTTGACTTGTAATCTACAGGTCTTGGGTTCGAATCCCGCCATGTACCAATGTGATTTTCGATTTTTCGAATTTTCATATGTACTTAATTTACCCGACGTTCTTACGGTGGAGGAAAACATCGTGATGCCTGTACATATCGGCGAAGAAATTAAAAGATATGTGTGAAGTCAACCAACAGCACTTGGCCAGCGTGGTTGACTATGGCCTAGTAACCCCTTATTAGGGTAGGCTCCGAGCTGGTGATGATGATGACTCAATGGCTATCTCCAAGTTTTCTTTACGATTTTTGTTTATCGTACCCATTTTGATAAATTCTTTATCACGTTGGTGTATAAATTAATAAATAACACTAACCTTGAAAGACTTTTTTTGCTACAACGCCTTTGTCTGGGAATTCAAATAGCTACGTGAGGACTAATAACTTTTTTACGAGAGTACTTTTCAGGTACGCAGCTTCTATAAGCTTAAGTCTAACTTACGTATTAATGTAAAGAAAGTAATCTTGCTTATTTAGTTATTTTAAATAAGAAAAGAAATTTATTTTTTAACATTTATTGCTGACAAGCCTTTGTTGGAGCATACTCTTATTTTAAATTAAATAGAAAGTCTCATAAAAATGTTCTATACGAAATTGAATCGATACGTCTTAGGGTACCACAAAAACATTAAAATGACAGAAGTAACTATTACAATCATCATCATCATCATCATCATCCTCCTTATCCTACTCCCGTAGGGTCGGCGCGACAGGTTTTTGTCCTCCAAATAACTATTATACGTCATCTCAGTCATCACTCCCTTTTTGATCATGTCATCTTTCACGCAATCCATCCATCTCTTTCTAGGTCTACCTCTACCGGTGTACCCTTCCACACTCATAACTAACGTTCTCCTTGTAACATGCGATTCATCCCTCCTCATAACATGCCCATACTATGCTAACCTTTTACTCCTTACCTTCTCTACCATTGGGGCTACTCCCAAATTCCTCTAGGTAATATACTCATTTCATATCTTATCCATTCGTGTTAATAATAATAATGATAACTATTACAATCATTTTTACAAATAAACAGATAGAATTTATGTCAAAAGATTTGCGGGAAAAAAATTATAACAGACATTAAAATAACCAAATTGAATTCCGAGGCCGTGGTATCTACAACAGATTTTGAAGCATAAATAAAAATGTTAGTACTTCAATTTTTAGGTCTTTCAAATGTACGGAAAATCGCATATGAAAACATAAAATAGCAGTTACTAAAACCGCAACTGTTACGCAACTGATATTGGCGGTAAAAGGATTTTGTTACCAACTGAATAGAATTTTTTTTTTTCATTTGAAAATCTGTTATTTCAAGTTTCGGTCTACCGGTGGCTTCGTAACGTAAACTACGAACGTAACGACCACGTAGAAAAAAACACGTGTATTTACAGAGAGTTCTGATTTTTTTTGCAAAATGTTTCAAAACTTATATTATACTAGCTGTTGCTTGAGACTTCGTCCGCGTGGTATCAGAAAACTGATGAACTATATAAATAACAAAAAACTACGTGTCCCTTGGGAACCGGACATTTTTCGGGGATTGTTTTATATCCGTGCCAAATCTCAATAAGGTATGTTGAACCGTTGCAGAATTATCGAGTAAACATTAAAAAACAAAATTAATGCATCCCACGAGAACCGTAACTATTTTCGGGATAAAAAGAAGCCTATGTGTTCTTCCAGACTATGATCTACATCTGTGCCGAATTTTATAGAGATCCGTTCAGCTGTTTAGGCTACAAACTCTAACAAACATCTATCCATCCATCTAAACTTTCGCATTTGTTTAACTTGTTACCGACAGCGCGGCAGCCAAAAATACAAAACACTTTTTCCTGAAACTCACATCTTTATTTTTACTTAAATTCCGTTTTATATCATAACACAATTCTTCACCTTATTTTTTCTATCTATTTTCTTTATCTCACGATAAATGTCTTAGTGGCCAGTATCAACCTCTTTGGCTGTATACATACTGCTTGTCAGCCAAAGAGGTTGTATTTTGCATTCAACATACCGCCCACCAAGAACATTGTTAATGTTCTTAACAAAACTGTCCCGCCACCATGCGATGTGGGGGAGAATTTAAAACGATGGTGACAAATACAAAAACAACGTAGCCTCATAACTTCTTGAACAGTGGACTGTATAATCTAACTTGAAAAAACATCTCTTTTATAGGTAACTATCAATAAACTTTAAATATCAAAAGACAACTCAAATACAAAAACATCAGTACTTAAATCTTTGCTTATTTGCTAATAATCTAAATCTACTTGTTACCTGCCTCTCTCATCCGCTCGCCAATAACTGTGCGACTTTTCTCATTCTTACCTCTTGTCATTACAATCTCTAGTACTATAATACCTAGGTCCTCCCTTTTTACAAAATGTTCAAACATCCACTTAAATGACCCTCCGAACTTACATCATACACAATGCCACATAGGCCCAATATTTCGGAGAGTTCTCGCAATGATGTATTGAACGGTAAGGGATACCTCTCAGTGCTGTACGTTGTTAGACCGATGTATCCTAAACTTTAGCTCTAGTTTTCCGTTTGCTTGGTTCGGTTTGCAGGGAGCTCGTTATAACATGAATACATGGTCACACTGGAAAAACAGTACCTAGGATCAAATCATTTGACTTGAATAAACTAAATCTTATTATCTTGTACTTCTTAAACTTACACCTGATATCTTTACTATTGCTTTACATCTTATCCATTATGTATGTACTTATGGCCCGCTTAATCCCTTAACATTGCTAACACTGCCATAAAACAGAACAATAAAAAGTAAAAATCCTAACCTTATACATTTGCCACAATACAACAAAACATAACACACGAACATAGACATTAATCCTAAACACAAATCAAATAATATTATAATACATCATAAAATATTCTCAACATCAAATTAAAACACTAACCTAAAACACAAATATCAAATCTTACCAACATAACCAAAATCATACCTATTGTCAACACACAAAAATTCAGAAAATAAAATATCACTCAAAATAAACCCACATTCTTTTAAAATAAACCAATTCACTTTTTAAATTTTCACAAAATGGCGCGTACACGCGGATGACGTCATCAGAGCGCGCACGAAGCGCTGCCCTTTGTGGCGCCATCGCGCTCACGCCCTGCTCGACCCTGCTGCGCTGGCCGTTGTAGCTTGCCACGCTGATCCCACTCACATGTTGCGGCAGTCGTCTACTTATATGTGCTCCTAACGCCCAACTCCTATGGCGTTAGTTTTTTGCACCTTGTGAACTTGTTGGCTGCCGGCTGCCGGCTGCCGGCTCTCGGTTTAGTTGCTCTCGGTATTTCACTAATCCGGCTCGTATGGACCATGTTTAACTTGTTACCGACAGCGCGGCAGCCAAAAATACAAAACACTTTTTCCTGAAACTCACATCTTTATTTTTAGTTAAAATTCCGTTTTATCACATAACACAATTCTTCACCTTATTTTTTCTATCTATTTTCTTTATCTCACGATAAATGTCTTAGTGGCCAGTATCAACCTCTTTGGCTGTATACATACTGCTTGTCAGCCAAAGAGGTTGTATTTTGCATTCAACAGCATTTATAATATTAGTAAGTATGAATTAGTATTAGTATGATTGCGTGGACGAAGTCGCAGGCAACAGCTAGTATTACTATATTATAAGTAGCTGTAATCTTAACATGTTACTACTTATCCTCTGAATTTAGCATCAAATTCCACTCAAACTGTTCATTTAATTGTACTGCATTTGAACCAGCTCACGTAAATAATGTCAAATCCTCCGAACCATTCGGAATTCTCTGCTGCAATGTATAAATAGATTGTCTAAGCTTAATTGAAGCTGCGAGAGAATTTGAGTAAATACAGCTTTTAATTAGAGGTTAACTGTATTACCTCAAAAATAAATCTAGACACTGTTTAGTTTCGTGTTTTAAATCATTCGCCGTTGATTGATATTATCGATGTCAACGTGCTTATATGTTTTACCATAAAAATGTTGACCCTATGACACTCCGGACAAAATACAAAAAAAATGTTTAATCCTTGTCAACACACAATGTCTACAATTATGAATCAAAAAAAGTAATTAAACACAAAATAAAGAAAAACGTAATTAATTAAATGAAAAAAAGAAAAAAGAAATATTTAAAATTAGCGTTGCAATGCTGACTGGATTGGGTCCTCGCTCAGCTATAAATGCTGGATGCTCCTTATTGAAGTACCAGCGCTGATCTTCCGCGAGACAAGACGAATGGATTGATTTGATTTTTGATTGATTGACAAAATCGGTCACAATGGAATGTGCATACAAACCAGATAAAAAACAAACTAATATACGAAAAACATTACTTTTTTTGTCAGTCGGGTAAATATATTTATGTATATCTTGTTACTAAAGTAACGTACTGTTATATTTTCAATTCTAATAAACATTAGAAAACAAAATTTTATTCATGGCAGTGGAAACGATCCTTAAAAATATTTGTTAACCGTCATTACCTCCAGCAATTTATGTAAGGCATTGGGGAAGGCCTATGTCCAGCAGTGGGCAGATAAAGGCTGTTGATGATGATGATGATCTCTAGCAATTTATTTATTAAAGCATTTATATAAATGTTACAAATATACCCGTCAATCACTAAGAATTTAAACAATAAAGACGTTTTGTTGTGAGATGGAAAATTTCAATAAGCCCACACTGTAATTAAGAGATCTGCCGCCCACTTGACATCGAACTCAAGTTTAATAACTTCTAAAAGGATATTAAAATTAATCTTATCTTAACAATATTAATAATTTAGCATGACAAATAAAAGTACAAAATCTGTTGGTCACGAATATTTGTGATAGTTTTCATAATATCATCGACATCGTACTAGATTTGTGCAGCGCCTCTACCGGGCGTAAAGTACACCAACAAATATACGATTATTGTCGATGATGTTACAAATACGTTCTCATAACTGTCACGTAAATATTCATTACAGACCCTCTGTAGTAAAATTCATTTCATCTTACTAATCTTACTAATATTATAAATGCGAAAGTTTAGACGGATGGACGCATGGATGGATGTTTGTTAGAGTTTGTAGCCTAAACAGCTGAACAGATCTCGATGAAATTTGGCATAGATATAGATGATAATCTGGAAGAACACAAAGGTTTATTTACTTAAAAAAAAACACGTGGTTTGAGTCGCGGGCGAAAGGTTATTTATTAATAAAAAGTTTACAGTTTTCATATACAAAGTTGTACAAATTAAACCAAATGACCACAATAAAGCCAGTGCTGTAGTAAATATAACTTTTTTGTAGCCTACGAGTCCCTGGTTAAACTGGCGTTAAATACTAATGTACGTAATAAAAATTAATGAACTCTTCAACTTTTAACATTCACACTAAAATGGCACTCCGGAGAATAATTATTCTAGTTCATACAGCTCTATTACTGGACGAAAAAAATACAAAACTACAATTTGATTTGTGACCTTAATATAAATTAACTAGCTTTCGCCCGCGACTCCGTCTGCGTGTAATTAAAAAAAAAACAAAAACAAGTAGCCTATGTGTTCTTCCAGACTATCCTCTACATCTATGCCAAATTTCATCGAAATCCGTTCAGCCGTTTAGGCTACAAACTCTAACAAACATCCATCCATCCACCCATCTAAACTTTCGCATTTATAATATTAGTAAGATTAGTAAGATTTAAAAAATCTGTATGAATTGGTAAACTAAACTAATAAGTAAATTTTAAGTTCACATATCATCTTAATAATCTGCTAACATTTGAGAAAAAAAATGAAAAAACGATCTTACTTTATATTATAAACGCGAAAGTTGATATGGATGGAAGTTTGTTAGAGTTACTAGCCTAAACTACAGAACGGATCTCGATGAAATTTGGCATAGATATAGAGGATTGTCTGGAAGAGCACATAGGATACTAATTCAGTGATTTTTTTAAATACGCGTGGACGGAATCGCGGGCGTAAGCTAGTACAAAATGGATACGCGACAGAATAATCACGGATTCCTCAACTCTAATAATACGGTTCTTAAATTAATCAAATATTATATGCATTTAGAATCCAATTTTAGAACGGTTAGAGTAAAATACGTTGTAAAAAATGACAAAGCATAAATAGCGTTTCATACAAAGTAAATAAGCCAATAAGCTAATAAGCAAACGAGAGATTACTCAAACCAGAACATGACAGAGTCTAGTCGAAAATTATAGTTATCTTTTGCTAAACCGATGCAAACATTAAAGTGATTTGTTGCACCATTGCGCGGTACATCCGCGACTGTGACATCAAAATTACTGCACAACACTGTTACAAATGGCCATACGTTTACCGCATAATTAGTTTACGTATGACGAATGTTTCTTAAATATGAAGAAAGTATTTCTGTGGCGATATATCAGGTAATAAATGTCATTACTTTAAAGGACATGCAATTAAATAATTAAGAAATCTTGAAGACACTATTAAATAGCTAATTATTTTACAGCTCTTACTCACGTCATACTTAAAAATAAAATAAAAATATGACGTGAGTAAGAGCCGTAAAATAATTAGTTATAAAATGTCTCACGAAAGTTTAAATAATTTAACACTATTAAATTATGAAACACTCGATATATCATACTTATTTTATGTTATGAGAAGGGATGAACCGCATGTAACAAGACGGACGTTAGTTATGAATGTGGAGGGGTACACCGGTAGAGGTAGACCTAGAAAGAGATGGATGGATTGCGTGAAAGGTGACATGATCAAGAAGGGAGTGATGACTGAGATGGAGGACGAAAACCTGGTGCGCCGACCCTACGGGAGTAGGATAAGGCAGAGGAGATGATGATGATGATGACTCGATATATCATACTTCATACTAATATAATATTATTAATGTGAAAGTTTAGATGGATGGATGGATGGATGTTTGTTAGAGTTTGTAGCCTAAACGGCTGAACGGATTTCGATAAAATTTGGCATAGATGTAGAGGATCGTCTGGAAGGACACATAGGCTACTTGCATTTGTTTTTTTTAGCTCCACGCGGACGGAGTCGCGGGCGAAAGCTAGTGAATATATATATTATATCGTTGTCTGATCTGTGACCTCAGATTTATTAGAGCGTCAGTGCCACAAATGTTTAAGCACTTGAATCCCATCATATGAAAACATGATTATAATTGTATTTTGGAAGTTGAATCCTGTAGGGAAGAGATAAAACGGATTTCTACATGGATTATCCCCTCAGAAGTTTGCTTGACATTTGTAAGTCATCTTTATTACGAATTATTCAATGAGATTTAAGACTTATTGGATAGAATTTCAAACGTACCCGAGTTTTAGAAAATTTCAACTTTTGAACTTTAATATTTGGTTGTATTGCTTTTCTTCAAAGTTCTCGTTAAACAAATAATGGATTTTAACAAACATATAAATCCAGTTAAATCATAAAATCATAGAAGCATGTAACAGACTTTTTTATGTTGCGAAACAATCTAATGACAAATTTTTAGTTATGTAATAGTTGTGAATATAATCATACTTCATACTAATATAATATTATTAATGTGAAAGTTTAGATGGATCGATGGATGGATGTTTGTTAGAGTTTGTAGCCTAAGCGGCTGAACAGATTTAGACGAAATTTGACATAGATGTAGAGGATAGTCTGGAAAAACATATAGGCTACTTGCATTTGTTTTTTTTAGCTCCACGCGGACGGAGTCGCGGGCGAAAGTTAGTCTTACTATAAATGCGAAAGTTTAGATGGGTGGATATCTGTTAGAGTTTGTAGCCTAAGCGGCTGAACAGATTTAGACGAAATTTGACATAGATGTAGAGGATAGTCTGGAAAAACATATAGGCTATTTATTTGTTTTTTTTAATTCCACGCGGACGGAGTCGCGAGGGAAAGCTAGTAGTATAATAGATGGGAAAATGATTAAAAACATTCACGAGATGTAATTGTTAAATTTTAATTAATAATGAATCAAAAGAAATTGTAATAATATAGTATAGGTCGTATAGTAGACTATTGGGTAACGAACGACACAGTAAACATTGTACGAGAGATCGCCAATCGCCAGTTTTTGCGTTTGGCGTTGCGTGCCATTGATTGACAGCTTAATTAAGCTATTGACAGTTTGTAGGGATTCGACACTTGTTGGTAGCGACACTTCGACACAAACCAACATCGCATAACTGTTGTGCGATTGTCGATTGTTTCGCAGCCCATTCAACTATTTAATTGCACAACTAAAAATCAAGTAGCCAAAACTCCATATAAACTCATAGGAATTAACGCGAGATTAAACAGTTGTCTCGTAGTTTAGTCAAAGGTGTGCGCGCGCTCTAAATATCCAGACTGTGGTACATAAGGTCGATGGTTCCATTATTGGACCACGGTAAAGTGATTTTTGACAATCAACAAAATAAGACGAGTATATAGTCCAACTAACCTGTTTGGTAACAATGCTGCAAGACAGCTATAGTACACGGATCTTGTGTGTGTGTTTTTTTTGACATCGACATAGGATATATTAGTTGATTTAGATTAGAAAATTCTGAAGAACTGTGAGACGACAAATTGGTACTCAACAATCAATAGGAAAAGCTCTTGAATTGGGAAACCTTAATCAATTAGTTGGCGTAACTTACAAATCGAAACTAAAACAAAATACAAATTGATATACTATTTGAGAACAAAAGAATATTAAAACATGCCATATGTATCTAATTTTGTATTAAAATTAACTTTTTTAGCTATAGTATAGAACTAGCTGTTCGCGTGCGAATTCTTCCGCGTGAAATTATAAAAACTTTATTTTATTGTTTACATTTGTCAAATTATCAATAGCAAATGTCAAAATGACATGACATGACATGACATGACAAACCTTAGCAATCTTTCTTTCTTGACGTTGGCAACATCTTATGGTCTCTTTCCCAAATTAGGGTTTTTATCCAAAATATTTACCCCCTAAATTTAATGGCGTGAAAATATATAGCCTAAAGCATGACGTAAGTGTAGGGCTTTTTATTAAAAAAAGAATTATTCAAAAATATGCTGTAATTGCTGACATCTTAGGCCACAAAGAAGTGTGTGTTTACGCTTTATTATAATAGTATAGATGATAGATGGATTTTAAACATTGAAGTATTATGTAACACAATATAACCTAAAGTCTCTATTCGGTTTTATCTGAAGATTCAAAAATATTTCGTTTTTAATTTATAAATCAGAGTAACATAAATCCAAAATATAATCCGGGGCTTAATTACTGAAACGTAAGCCTTGTACATAAATGAATGAATTTTCCGCTCGTTTTATTTCAAAAAGTACTAAACCTTTACATAGCTGGTAGACACTCCTATGTATTTATTTTATCTAGCAGTATCTTACTTTATTATGTCTTTTCCTGTAACCAGAAAATATCACAAAACTTCTGCGGGCTTATCACGAAAAATCGTGTCAACGTTTTCGAAAAAAAAAAACCGATTAGGTCTTTGCAGCGCCGTTACCGGGCTTCAAGTACACCAACAAATCTCATACTTTTATCGATGACATTACGAATACGTTCTCGCAACTGTCATACGAATATTTGTGATAGACCTCTGTATAGTTTTAGTAATGTTAATATTCCTTTCTTTGTGTTGTCATTAACTTTAGAAAGCTATAATCAGCGGTTACATTCTATTAATTGACATCAGGTGATTGCTTGCTCGTTTGCCACATTGCACTATAAAAAACAATAGTAAAATCCAACGATAGATGCAGTCCATTTCGCTCCAAATCTCTGTCGAATGTACGCTTATTCAATTGTAGTCCATTTGATACGGTGAACGAAAACACAGGCGATTACTCCGGACGATTCGCAATTCTCACTATTTCCTCTACAGCCATGAATAAATAGATTGCTGTGAGGCTACATCGAACTTCATCGAGCTTTATTTAAATGCAAATT
Organism: Papilio protenor; assembly: GCA_029286645.1. NCBI lineage: Eukaryota > Metazoa > Arthropoda > Insecta > Lepidoptera > Papilionidae > Papilio > Papilio protenor. Next base: position 4,942,594 of record JAGSMZ010000043.1, read on the forward strand.
TACAAAATTAACCGTCTAATGTAAAATGAACGATAGTTTTTTTTTATAAGAGAAGGGGCAAACGAGCGGCGTGAACACAGAGGTGGTCAACGACGCCCATGGACATCCGCAACAACAGAGGAACTACAGATGCCTTGCCGGCCTTTGAGGAAATTGTAGGCTCGCTTCTTGAAGGACCCTAAGTCGTATTGGTTTGGAAATACCGCCGAGGACAGACCGTTCCACAACGCGGCTGTGCGGGGCAGAAAGTTCCGCGAAAACCGTACGGTTGTGGAATGCCAGCCATCGAGATGGTGAAGATGGTACCTGGCGGTCTGTCGTGTCGTCCGATGACGAAACTCGGCGGCAGGAATCGTTCCAAACAGAACATTAGACGTACGATTACAGTAGCCTTATTTATCTGAATTTCAACAAACTTCCAAGATTGGTGTGAAGAATTACGGACGTAGTTACTCAGAACACTGCTTTTAATCAAATGCACAAAACGTTGATATTCTCGTAATTTACAATAATTATTTCTCATTGACGTACTTTGAGTCCTTTAATGAGTTACAAACTCGCTAAGTGTAGATTTTTCAAGCTAAAGGTTGTGTTGTAGTCCCTTAGTGACCATTAAATGTCTCTCTGAGGAATGCAGTAGATCTCACTAGTTTTTTCCCCAAATTTGCAGGTATACGCGAATTATTTTCGCAATATGTTGCTGTTTTCGTAATCATACTAATATTATATATGCTAAAGTTTACCATAAATGGACTGATGGATGTTTGTTAGAGTTTGTAGCTTAAACGGCTGAACCGATTTCGATGAAATTTGGTATAGATGTAGAAGATACTCTGGAGGAACACATAAGCCATTTACTTAAGTTTTTTTTTATTCAACGCGGACGGAGTCGCGGGCGAAAGCTAGTATACACTAAATGCTTTTTAAACCCATTAGTTTTCTCGTCAAGTGTTAATAACTTCCACCCTAATTATTTGTGCTAAATAAAAAATAGTTAATCATTTATCTCCCTAAATTTTAGAAATGTACTCTAATTTGTGCTACACATTTACGTAAATTAATCTTACATATTTTAAAGTTATTAGTTTTCTGCGAATGTTAGCATATATCATATGCTAATTATTTGTGCAAAATAATGCTAAAATTATAGTCGTTAGTAACTGCAGAGCGGGCAGTAATTTTGTAACCGCAGTCGTGGATAAACAACGCGACGTTACAACAAATCACTTTAATGTTTGCGTCGGTTTAGCAGCAAATAACTGCTATTATCAACTAGGCTCGAGCGTATTGGTCAGAGGAATTAGTACTTTGGTATTTGCTTTTGTACATCATATAATCATATCATACTTTATACCTCCTACTAATATTATAAATGCGAAAGTTTGGATGAATGGATGGATGTTTGTTAGCGTTTGTGGTCTAAACGAGTGAACGGAATTAGATGAAATTTGGCACAGGTTTAGAGCATAGTCTGGAAGAACACATAGGCTATTTTTATCCCGGGAATAGTTACGGTTCCCGTGAGATTCATTAATTTAGTTTTTTAATGTTTACTCGATCATTCTGCAACGGTTAAACATATCTTTTTGAAATTTGGAACAGATATAAAACAAAATCTGGAGTACACATGGGATAAGGTTCATCCCCGAGAAATGTCCGGTTCCCGAGGGATACGTAGCTTTTTGTTATTTATATAGTTCGTATGTTTTCTAATACCACGCGGACGAAGTCACGGGCAACAGCTAGTTTATACTAAATTCAGTTTAGAAGGCATCTATTGTCTAAGGCTTAGTCGGAATGGTTAAAGTCAAATAAACTAGTTAAATGTTAATATTTTAAAATAAAAACGTTTAATAATTTTAGTTTTTTGACCGACTTCCCAAAAGAAGGAGGTACTCAATTCGTCTGTATGTTTTTTTTATTGTTTTTATGTGTGTTATATGTAGTGAGGTTTACTTTTGTTTTTCTGTTTGCCGTTCTTTGTTATGTAATTTTTTTTATCATAATGCTGTGTTAGCCTGTAAGTGTATCCATGATATTGTGTTTTTAGTTATATAATTATTTTTTCTCATCAAACATAACTTGTTTCATGTGATACGTTAGCTTCCTATTATAAATAAATAAATAAATAAATTTTATGTTTAAGTATACTATCTTTCTTATTTTCTACTACTGGTTGGAAATGAATCATACTAATATTATAAATGCGAAAGTTTAGATGGATGGATGGATGGATGTTTGTTAGAGTTTGTAGCCTAAACGGCTGAACGAATTTCGATGAAATTTGGTATAGATATAGAGAATAGTCTGGAAGAACACATAGGCTATTCACTTTTGCTTTTTTTTATTCCACGCGGACGGAGTCGCGGGCGACAGCTAGTTGGAAATAAATGTGTAATGAAATTCACTACTAAATTGCGTCAAAATTTTCACATTTTCTTAATGATGAAGAATAAATTTATATTTGAAGTTGTTGCAAATTTATGTTAAAACTAGCTAGAACTGAGTATTTTGTACACAAGTCTTCATAAGCAATGTAATTACGAGGTATACAAAGTAACATTTTGGTTTATTATAAGACTGGGATAAAATTTTGTTGATTGACGTCACAAAAGTGAATGTGGCCGATTCGTAATAAGTAGTAATGAATGTAACAGGTGCAAATAAATGTCGCTGTGAGATTCGGTATTCCATTTTTTTTATCCGTAAAACCTTTATGTTTGGGCTTTAATTAAAATACCTTTTCATGTTAAGAACAAAAGGAATTTTAACATTCGTTTTATAACTTGTTGCAAAAGTAATTTTTGTCTGGAAAAAAATATTTAATTCCTTAACTGGAGAATGCAAATATCGTATAGATCTTGTTTACATTTTAGGATTTTCCTTAATTTTATAGGTTAATTGGCTCATCTAATTAAAATATTTTTCTTTTAAATTATTATATTAAAACACTAGTTGCTGCTCCCGACTTCGCCCGCGTGAAATTAAAAACCAATAAAAAAACATAGCCTATATTATTCACTGATAACATAGCTTTTTAATAGTGTAAGATTTTTTTAAATCGGCCCCGTAGTTTTTGAGTTATTTCAATGCATACAAAAATACAAATCTTTCCTCTTTATATTATTATAATAGTATGAAGTATGAAGTATGAAGTATGAAGTATGAAGTATGAAGTATGAAGTATGAAGTATGAAGTATGAAGTATGAAGTATGAAGTATGAAGTATGAAGTATGAAGTATGAAGTATGAAGTATGAAGTATGAAGTATGAAGTATGAAGTATGAAGTATGAAGTATGAAGTATGAAGTATGAAGTATGAAGTATGAAGTATGAAGTATGAAGTATGAAGTATGAAGTATGAAGTATGAAGTATGAAGTATGAAGTATGAAGTATGAAGTATGAAGTATGAAGTATGAAGTATGAAGTATGAAGTATGAAGTATGAAGTATGAAGTATGAAGTATGAAGTATGAAGTATGAAGTATGAAGTATGAAGTATGAAGTATGAAGTATGAAGTATGAAGTATGAAGTATGAAGTATGAAGTATGAAGTATGAAGTATGAAGTATGAAGTATGAAGTATGAAGTATGAAGTATGAAGTATGAAGTATGAAGTATGAAGTATGAAGTATGAAGTATGAAGTATGAAGTATGAAGTATGAAGTATGAAGTATGAAGTATGAAGTATGAAGTATGAAGTATGAAGTATGAAGTATGAAGTATGAAGTATGAAGTATGAAGTATGAAGTATGAAGTATGAAGTATGAAGTATGAAGTATGAAGTATGAAGTATGAAGTATGAAGTATGAAGTATGAAGTATGAAGTATGAAGTATGAAGTATGAAGTATGAAGTATGAAGTATGAAGTATGAAGTATGAAGTATGAAGTATGAAGTATGAAGTATGAAGTATGAAGTATGAAGTATGAAGTATGAAGTATGAAGTATGAAGTATGAAGTATGAAGTATGATTAATAATAAAAATATTGAATTGATTACGTTTTTTATAGTACTATCAGAATAAACCTGTAAATCTATCTAGATTTTTCTATAGATCCTAGATGAAAGTGTAGTGTAACTGTTCTATGAAGCGAAAAGTCTAATGACAAAGTTACGAATATATCAGAAAATTATTTTACAAAATATACCGAAATATACAAGTTCAATCTTACAAAGAATTCACATACGAGGGACAACATCGTCGCTTTCCACTTTTGAATGAAGATGCAAAAATTTCATTTTATTACGCAGATGCAACAGAAGTTTTTGATAACAAATTTAAAATTATATAACATGTTTCCTCCTTCACAGAGGCAGAATTTTATACTGCGAAACATGTTAGAAAATATAAAAAAATAAAAGTATTTCCTTACTTTAAATCATACTAATATTATAAATGTGAAAGTTTAGATGGATGTTTGTTAGAGTTTGTAGCCTAACGGCTGAAGGGATTTCGATTAAATTTGGTACATATGTAGAGGATAGCCTAGAAGAACACATAGGCTACGCAATTTCGTTTTTTTTAATTCCACGCGGACGGAGTCGCGGGCGAAAGCTAGTATAGAATAGTTTATGACGCATTGAGACAAGATTGCTTGTAATTTTGGTATCTAAGTTTTTGGTTCTCAGAAAAGAATTTAAAACTATATAACATGTTTCCTCCTTCACAGAGGCAGAATTTTATACTGCGAAACATGTTAGAAAATATAAAAAAATAAAAGTATTTCCTTACTTTAAATCATACTAATATTATAAATGTGAAAGTTTAGATGGATGTTTGTTAGAGTTTGTAGCCTAACGGCTGAAGGGATTTCGATTAAATTTGGTACATATGTAGAGGATAGCCTAGAAGAACACATAGGCTACGCAATTTCGTTTTTTTTAATTCCACGCGGACGGAGTCGCGGGCGAAAGCTAGTATAGAATAGTTTATGACGCATTGAGACAAGATTGCCTGTAATTTTGGTATCTAAGTTTTTGGTTCTCAGAAAAGAATTTAACTATTTACATGGATTGCACCTTTTCTGTCTTCATTCGTGAATTGCCTAATAAATTCGTCGTAGAAACTATCAAAATACCTTAAACCCATCCCGCACCGCTACAAAACAACACTAAAACCTTTTATGACACTACAAATCTGAACGCCCGAAGAAAATGTGCAATCTGTACTATTCCACTCTCATAGCGATTTACGGGGAACGCTCGGTTTAGCCTCAATTTATAGACATCTGTTAGATTTGGTTCAGTTCAATTTCACTGAGTGAGACATTTTAGACGACAGAAATGATTTCGTGTGCTGACAACTTGCTCAATCCCAATGTAATAAATTCCAGTTTTCTGTCAAAGAGGTTAAATATTATCTTGGTTTAAATATTGTTTGTATGATTTGTTTGCATTTGTTGTGTCTTCTTTCTCTTAATTCACAACAAATTTTACATCTATGAAATTCAATTCACTTCCAAATGTAAAGTACCTTTTTAATATAAAAAATATAAAGCGCCAATAGCCTAATGGTTTGGTGTACGAACTACCGATCTTACGGTCGAGGGTTCGAATTTCGCTATTCGACTATTGTCGTGAACCATACCCTAGCACAAGCCTAGATCTTAGCTGGAATGGTTAAAGGAAATATTAGTAAATTAAGAAAAATCTACTAATATATTTATTAAAAAAAAAGAAAAAATATATTTAAATCGGAGCCGGGATGGCGCTTCGCGGCGTTCGATGTTAAGGAAACGGCCGACGAAGACCGACGAGACTCGACTCACGCGATCTAACCGTGCGGTGCACCCCGCTCATTGTTTGCGCGCGCCTACTTCTTCCCCCCAAAAAACGCAAATTGTCCCGAAGACAGCGTCTTAACAGTATTTCGTCTTTCTTTAGTTCTGGAACAATTAATTCCGAACCTCCAAGACTTAAATACCTTGTTTACCTACCATTTTATGAAAATTAATAATTTTTAAGCTGCATTTGCATGAGTGTCGAGTTCACGTGCAATAAATGCTAGAAGTCGCATCTAGTATTGTACAGAGCAATGTTTAGTCACTGAATCTTTTTCACGAAATAATCCCATAGATTTTTAAATCTCGGCCTCTAGGTACACCTGAGCTCCCATTTCATAGATAAATGAAATTGTGGAGCGTATTTCATGCAAACTTCCAGACTTCCTATCTGAATTCTCCCTCTAAAATTTTCTTTATGGACCCCATATACAAAAGGTACACTTTTCCTTTTAGTGCAACCATTTTTCGTATAGGTTCCCTATACTGAGTTCCACAAAAACATGCATAAAGAGATTTTTCTTTGATATATGATGATAAGAACTTATATGTTGTGGAACTGTTAAATTCATCTATATCTATATCTATACTATTATAATAAAGCGTAAACACACACTTCTTTGTTGCCTATGATGTCAGCAATTACAGCATATTTTTTAATAATTCTTTTTTTAATAAAAAGCTCCACACTTACGTCAGGCTTTAGGCTATATATTTTCACTCCATTAAACTTAGGGGGGTAAATATTTGGGTTAAAAACCCTAATGTGGAAAAGAGTCCATAAGTTGCTGCTAACATCAAGAAAGAAAGATTGCTAAGGGTTGTCAAGTCATGTCATGTCATTTTGACATTTGCTATTGATAATTTGACAAATGTAAACAATAAAATAAAGTTTTTATAATTTCACGCGGATGAATCCGCACGCGAACAGCTAGTACAGAATATAATTATTTTAGAACATTCGAGACGATAGATTCGATAGATTTGGTAGACAAAAGTTGGGCAACCTGACTCACGCGAGTGTTATAAGGACTGGGAAATGATAATGGTCGACAAAGGGTCTATCATGAATACTTGCGTGACAGTTGCAAGAACGAATTCGTAACGTCATGGACAAAATTCATATGACATTTATTGGTGTTCATTACGCCTGCTAGGTGCGCCGTGCGCTACACAAACCTAATACAAATTTTATCGATGACGTTCGATAACATTCTCACGAGTATTGGTGATAAGTCTTCATGTCTACAAATTACATAATTTCCCATTAATAATAATAAAATTGGGATTTAAGTAAATGAATTTTAGGTACCATATAACTGTTGTGTCCCTTATTTAGGCAATAAATGTCACACTGTCATTGTTTGAAGTGATAGATGAGGTGTCTAAAACTTGACGTTTGCGAGCTCCACTGAATCCGAAATGTGATTGTTAATTAAATTACTGACGACGTACTCGTATTTCATATCGTCCCATCCCTCACAATGGAAATAGGTACGCGATTCCTGATCTCAGTTTGCTTTGTGTAACTTGATTTATATGTCACTTGGAAGACAAGAATAAGCAGTTTTGTTATGTAAATCTTGACTTCAACGAGGTTTTAAATTTATCAACATTGGAACACATGGCATTTTCACTTTGATTGGAATTATTAACACTTTTATATTAAACTTATTTCAGCAATGTAAATAAAATTGCACTTTTACCGTTATTATTTTAGCTTCAAACTAGCTGTTCGCGTGCGGATTCATCCGCGTGAAATTATAAAAACTTTATTTTATTGTTTACATTTCTCAAATTATCAATAGCAAATGTCAAAATTACATGACATGACTTGACAAACCTTAGCAATCTTTCTTTCTTGATGTTGGCAGCAACTTATGGTCTCTTTTCCACATTAGGGTTTTTATCCAAAATATTTACCCCCTAAGTTTAATGGCGTCAAAATATATAGCCCAAAGCATGACGTAAGTGTAGGGCTTTTTATTAAAAAAGGAAATATTCAAAAATATGCTGTAATTGCTGACATCTTAGGCAACAAAGAAGTGTGTATTTACGCTTTATTATAATAGTATAGATAGATAGTATAGATATAGATATGGATTAAACTAAATAGTTTTTACGTATCACTGTTAGGTGGAAGTCCTAAATAGAGTTGTTTTCTTTCCTAAAATAACAATATGATAATAATAAGAAAAATAATTACTGTTAGTCAGCGAAACGGGGCTTTGTAATTACAATTTCAAAATTCGCAACGAGCCTGCTAAGTAGATTATGTTTCACTCGGAAGACTTATGATTTAAATTCTGTGTTCGCATTTTAAGCCGTGAAATGTTACATTTTGTTGCCTAAATTATTAATTTCGAAGCGGCAGCAAAAACCTTAAGTAAAAAATTAAACAAAATTTAACACACACTATGACGTATTTTTTTTTCTCCATACGAAGGTTACGCACTTTATGTGAGACGAATAGACGACAGATGCCGTTATTATCTGAATTTACTACCTTCTTACGTATATCCTCTTTCACACAATCAAACTGTAAATAAATGAAATATTCATCTATACTTATTATTATTAAGAGGAAAGATTTGCATTTTTGTATGTAATTAAACCTCTCAAGAACTACTGGGACGATTTGAAACATTTACAGTTTAGTAGCTACGCTATCTATGAGTAACATAGGCTGTTTTTTTTAACGCGGACGAAGGCGCAAGCAACAGCTAGTTTGAATAAAAAACTTAAGTTACCTATACGTTTTAAATATAAATTGAGACGTTGGAAATGGGCCTGCCACATTTTCCGCAAGCGTTCTCACTAAACGCTATCGAGTTGGAAATTTCTAATGCATTGCCACCACAGCCTGGGAAGCGGGTTTTAAGGCTATTAATAGTTGCTAAGATTTATAGAGCTATTATAATAAAGATTGTGAAGAAAATAGCATAAATACATCTTGTTTTATGAGAATATACAGCGAAATCTTAAAACAAACAGCTACATTCTGCCGTTGATAACATTTTAATAAAATAGTTCAAATAATCTTTGATAAAAGATGGTAGTAAAAGAGAAGATTATGGTTTTCTTTTGTTGGCACATGCTTTTTAATTTGCTAATATTTCTTTTAACTTGCTTTAAGCTTGTGCTTCTTGTTCACGAAAATCATCGAATGGCGGGATTCGAACCCACGGCCTACTATTGATAACTAACTTTAAATATTAGGCTATTAGTGCTTCAGAAAATGTAGTAAGATAGTAACTATAACATAGTCCAATTCATCTACACATATAATAAAATTGGAGTGTCTGTTTGTAATATCAAAAGAAAAATTCCAGATTTTGGGAAGATAATGTATTTGCGTTGCTGATAACGAAAGTCGCATTTTTTTTTGTCTGTCTGTCTGTTTGTCCGTAAGCCGCGTTTGTTACTGGCAATCTCCGAAACGGCTGGGCTGATTTAGACCGGACTTTCATTGAAGGGTTGCTGACATAGACGGGCATACTATAGATTACTTTTTTATCGTAATATTGTGTGGACGAAGTCGCGGGCAACAGCTAGTTTTGCTAATAAACCTAAAGGAATTTTTAATTTAATTTAACAAGGAGTCGAATATCTTGTAACACACGAATAAAAAACGATCTTGATTAATAGGGATTTCCTCTGACTCCCAGGGCACGGAATCGGAACAAAAAAAAAAAGATAAATTCGATACTTCTCTGTGAAATACCGACAAATTTTCTCCTGGGTTTAATTTATCTGCTTAATTTGACGCAAAGCCGATTGTATTAATTTTGTCTTCTTTCAATCCCTTGGTTATACCTTATTTCTAGGGATGCGATATTATTCGAATTTACGAAATATTCGAATCTTATAGAAATGTAATTGAAGGTCGAAGTCAAACTAATGAAATTTTTACATCTCTTTATACATTATAAAATGTTTTCAGTTCCAGTTGTTGTTTTAAATTAAACACTGCATAAATTATTATTCTACAAATATTTTCGTCTCATAATGGTGCTTACATATTTTAATGTTTGAAAAAGTTACTTTTGCTGTGCAAAATTACAGAAAATACATAAAAAAATTTTGTACTGTTCGTCTCTTTAATCGGATATGATGCGATACTTGTATTTTTCCTTGTTTTCCATGTTTGTATTACCCTAGAACCAGACTGCATCGATGTATTTATTTCTTATGATCACATCGCAAATCATCAATGCCTATTTATATTTTTAACTAGCTGTTGCCCGCGACTTCGTCCACGCAATATTAAAATAAAAAAAAAAATTTTTTTAACTAGCTGTTGCCCGCGACTTCGTCCACGCAATATTAAAATAAAAAAGTAGCCTATAATATGCCCGTCTATGTCAGCCACCCTTCAGTGAAAGTCCGGTCGAAATCGGCCCAGCCGTTTCGGAGATTACCCGGAACAAACGCGGCTTGCGGACAGACAGACAGACAGACAAAACAAATTAAATGCTATTTTCGTTATTAGCAACGCAAATACATCATCTTCCCGAAATCTGTGATTTTTCTTTTGATATTACAAATAGACACTCCAATTTTATTATATGTATAGATAGATAGATTTACAATGAAGTAGGAAAATATTCATTTCCATGATATATCCACATAAAATTTTTTAAAAAATACACACGACTAATATGCTTTAATTTGATTATAATACTGATAAATTCATAAGCTCAAAGGATGGTTTTACTGTCACTGCAGAAATATATAATTCAATTCGTACAATGGGGTATTGTCCGAGGAGTTACACCCATATCTAATTTTCTATTACAATAGACAATATTTCTATTTTAAGCGTCTAGGAATATTTTATTCAGATATATTAGTGTGGATTAAATTCATAAAACCTGATAGTGTAATTAAAGTTAAAGACAAAAGCAGTCGCCCCCAAATTCATCAACGCAGAATTTGAAAAGTATCCTATAATATTCCCTTGTGCATCAGCTGCCGTCCAGTCAAAATAGGTCCAGCCTCCTTTGCCCTAGCTGTTTTTCTTGCACTCTCAGCTGCTAGTTGAGAGTGCAAGAAGTTTCATTTAAAAGTAACATATTTTTAAAACACAGACCTTTCTAATATTTTAGAAACGCGTAGAGGATAAACTATCATTTATTTGCATACTACGTGTTTATTATTAGCTAAGTAAACATTATGGCGTTACTGTAGTTTGGGCGGTATTTTGTCCGGGATCATTTGTGCCTGCTGTATTTGTACCGCCTGGTGCGATTGGAATATCATCACCTCCAGTCAAGTTGCCGTCACTGGTCGGTGCAAGTGGCGTTGTCATCTTCATCTTGTTTTCACATCCCACGTATACGTTGACTGAGATCGGCAGACCGTACGGCGATCTCAGACGAAGCACGACGTTGGTGAATCTGATACCACCTCTGACGACTTGGACTTGCGGTCCTCTACCTACTCCTAAACGGTCTACTACCCTTAAATAGGTTATCTAAAAACAATTAACGATTAAACTACAAGTAAAGGTATTTATCGGATTGAGAAACATTTAGCTAAATTATTCCTCTCTTATAAACCAATCTGAAATATTTCATCGATGCTCTAAGGCATAGTCTTACTGTTTTCCAGAAATGATTTTTTTGGTACTTTAATGTTTCTAAAAAAAATTTTTTTTAACTTACCGGACATTTAAAATGTCTGCCATATTTAGCATAAATATGTCCATAGCGCACTCTCTCTTTATACAAGCGATCTTGGGCCACTAAGAAATCGTTTCTCTTGAACATGCCCGCGTAAAAATCTCTACAGATAATTGTGTTACTAAAAAAAATTAAGAATAACATGGAGTATGGAAACATTATAAAAAAGCTAGTAAATTAAAAAACAAACTGGTTATACATCTTGAAGTATGAAAAGCGTTAAAAGGTCTTATTTAGTAAACGTTCTGAGTAATGAATCTCAACTCAATTATAGTTTCTAATTATATTTCGAGGTGTAAACGTATTTTGCGTTAATACATTTCGTGAAGTAGAACCTTTTAAAGCCTCTTAAAGAATAGACAAGAAAGTTCTTAATGTTTTCAATGTTTTGCAATCTGGTGTCAGGATATCCGAAAGCGTCAGGAAAGTTTTACGAAATTTGGCGTTGAGCTAGTAAAAAGTTTGTTTTGGAATTCCCTCTTTGAAAGTGTATTTGGATACTTTTATTTTGAGCATTATTTGGCGAATCTTCTTAGTATTATGCACCATTCTTGTGATGAAAGTGTAATTCCAAGATAATAAGGATGAAGATTGTCGGGATCTTAAGGGTCTATTGAACTGGTGGAAGGTTAAGAGGTGTAACGCGCTTCTTCATCATGGAAAATTTTGTTTTCATGACAGCTTTTTACAAATATTGTAGTTTTATATGTATTTTTCCTTTTTCCGATCAAATCCGGTTCTGCCTCTCGATTCTTGGATTTCAACTTTGATATTAGGTACTCTAATTACTATTGGCTTCTACGAAGTAACAAGCAAATGTTGACAATTTCACGTCCAATGGTTCTCAATTCTATTTTGCATCAAAATATGATCGATGGATTTGGCTAACTGCCATTCTGTCCGAATCAATCAAAATTTATTAAATATCCCTATACATGTTGCTTTTGTCACCAAAATGCTTTTAAACCATCAACTGATAGTTTCATACGTATAATATGAATTTATGATAGAAGTCAGTTATAACTTCTAACTACAAATAATAGCTAAGATATAGTGAGAATAAACTGCTCAGAACCGGAACAAACTGGGCCTAATCAGAGCTATTACAGGTCATCTGTCACTAATGCCTCTTCATTCATAAGTTTGCCTTCTCCCTATGAAGACTCAGTAAAGTACAACTCTTCCATACTTTCATATATCGTCTTTCACATAATCCATCTATACTTTTATTGGTCTTCCTGTGCGTGTACTGTCATTTACTTTTAGTCTCATTTCCTTAGTGTCAGTTTGGATCTTGTCTTATCGAGATTTTAAGAACTCACAAATTCACATTACTAAAGAAAACCAATAGAAATATCAAATTGTACTAAATAAAATTTAAATTACTCTATCCTGGATACTAGTTACAAAATCAACCCATTAATTTGAATTGAGAATAATTTCGTGAAAAAAATCCAACGCTAAAGTTAAATTAATTTTCTCCGACGAGTTTAACGCAACTTCGCTACACTCCGCTAGTTAAATTTAATTGAAATTTATTTTAACAAAGTATTGAAAAGTATTTATTTACTGCGAATAATTTTTCTTTCATATTTATTAATAGAATTGTAGTAATAAAATTATTATGTGACTTAACTTTTATTTCTGAGAAATTCATTAACAAATTATTTAAAAACTTTATTTTCTTACTAGCTTTTGCCCACGACTCCATCCGTGTGCAATTAAAAAAACATACAGATGAATTGATAACCTCTTTATGGGACGTAGGTTAAAAAATAAGTAGTTATGTGTTCTTATATCGTCTACGTTTATGCCAAATTTCATCGAGATCCGTTCAGCAGTTTAGGTTACAAACTCTAACAAACTGTTTTGTAGTAGTATAATTGTATTTATGAAAAAAAATGTACATCAAAAAAAAAAGGAACTCACTAGTGTTATAAGTATTACGCAACAAATAAAAGAAAAAGAAAAGTAAAACAAACTGTGCAAAAAAGAGTACGGACCAAGAGTCTGTAGAAGTTGATAAAAAAAACTCTAACAAACATCCATCCATCCAGCTTTCGCATTTATAAGAAAATGTTGTATGTTCGTTAATTTTTTCATACTACTTGTTTATTAGAATTTACAGCTATTGTTATGTTTATAAAACCAGAACAATAATAGCAGCTTCGAATCTTAGCGTGCAATAAAGTTGGTAACAGCGAGACAGTTTTTATGATTATTATGGCTTTAAAGGCTCTCCGAAGTTATCCTATTTCGCGAGGTACCGCTAAATGCAGTGTTTCATTACTTTCTCTCAATTTAAAAAGTAATCTTCGGATTCGCTAACGTTTTTAAGATGCTTTATGATAAGGTAAAAATTTGGGCTATATTGGTGAAAAGGTATAAAGGACACCGAAATCATTTTACGTAGACTTTTAATACGATATTGTATTGTTTAAACGATCAAGGTTAAAGTTTATGAAAGTGTTCACTTTATTTTTATTTATTTGTTTATTTCTATAGTTTCGGTTGTCTTTTGTCATTTTAAACGATGCCTTAAAGTTTTTACTGTATCTATTAATTCGATTATTAATAAAGCGAGTTCGTGCGTTTGTTTATTTCCACAGTCTATATAAGAACATAATGAACAATTGTAACAAACATTCACTGGAGACCAGTAGTTTAACGTACAAATAATAGATGGCGCCACCTGTATTTAGAACACGATATGGTTTTGCATGCGCCTTAGCTTAAGTCATTTTCATGTACATTACGCAAATTAGGAGATAACAAATATTGTCTTCTCGAGTTAGTTCCTACGACGCGATTCTGAGTATATTAGCTTGCTGTCTTGTGACTAATTTTACTCAGAACTTGCACTGTAGTGTAGCTTGATTAGGTTGCTTGCGGTAGTGACGGCCTAATCCGGCAGATAGCCGCTTGCTGTTGTGACGGCTATCCGATATTGTAAATATGTAACATTTTTTGTATTTGCGTGTGGTTCCCAACCTGGGGTCCGCGCGCAGACCGAACGCATTGGTTATGTAAACCAATAAACGACTGTTTTTGCACCTGTGTTGTTTTTCTTTGGCTGATTCGGCTTACGACACACCCGCTCTCTTACAATCTGGCGCCCAACGTGGGGCAGGGCGAATCAGCAGGACGGATCAGCTGGACGAATCAGCCGAGTAACAACGCAAGATCAGGACGACGGCACAACATGGCGCTTACTCCTGAGCCATTTCAACAGCTGCTTCAACATAACCGCTTGCTGGATTGTGACGGTTATCCATAATTGTAAAGTGACACAGCATTTAGGTTGCTTGCGGGATAGTGACGACCTAATGCAGTAGATAACCGCTTGCTGGATTGTGACGGTTATCCATAATTGTAAAGTGACACAGCATTTAGGTTGCTTGCGGGATAGTGACGACCTAATTCAGTAAATAACCGCTTGCTGGATTGTGACGGTTATCCACAATTGACATTTTTGTGTAGTGACATGGAAGTCAGGTTGCTTGCGGACAGTGACGACCTAATGCAGTAGATAACCGCTTGCTGGATTGTGACGGTTATCCATAATTGTAAAGTGACACAGCATTTAGGTTGCTTGCGGGATAGTGACGACCTAATGCAGTAGATAACCGCTTGCTGGATTGTGACGGTTATCCATAATTGTAAAGTGACACAGCATTTAGGTTGCTTGCGGGATAGTGACGACCTAATGCAGTAGATAACCGCTTGCTGGATTGTGACGGTTATCCATAATTGTATAGTGACACAGCATTTAGGTTGCTTGCGGGATAGTGACGACCTAATGCAGTAAATAACCGCTTGCTGGGTTGTGACGGTTATCCATAATTGACATTTTTCTGTAGTGACATGGAAGTCAGGTTGCTTGCGGGACAGTGACAACCTAATAACCGCTTGCTGGACTGTGACGGTTATCCATAGTAAACATTTTCATAAACAACGAGTAGCCAGTCAAAGTGCTCCACTACAACTCTGGCGACCAACACAGGAGCTGTTCCAATCCAGGGGGAGGATGAAGACGACAGCGTGAACAGAACAGTGAATCTTCCAGTTTCATCGTCGGGACGACTTCAGAAACTGAGGGGGAGATTGTAACAAACATTCACTGGAGACCAGTAGTTTAACGTACAAATAATAGATGGCGCCACCTGTATTTAGAACACGATATGGTTTTGCATGCGCCTTAGCTTAAGTGATTTTTATGTTCATTACGCAAATCAGGAGATAACAAATATTGTCTTCTCGAGTTAGTTCCTACGACGCGATTCTGAGTATATTAGCTTGCTGTCTTGTGACTAATTTTACTCAGAACTTGCACTGTAGTGTAGCTTGATTAGGTTGCTTGCGGTAGTGACGGCCTAATCCGGCAGATAGCCGCTTGCTGTTGTGACGGCTATCCGATATTGTAAATATGTAACATTTTTTGTATCTGCGTGTGGTTCCCAACCTGGGGTCCGCGCGCAGACCGAACGCATTGGTTATGTAAAACCAATAAACGACTGTTTTTGCACCTGTGTTGTTTTCTTTGGCTGATTCGGCTTACGACACACCCGCTCTGTTACACAATTAATTAAACAGGAAACATAATCGAACAATAATACGCTATGTTTTCTGATTAAACCTTTAATGTTTTAGTAATTTGTTGTACGTTTACAGTTTTGCTTGTTTTGTTTACAGTTGTTTCCCACTGCCGAAAAACATTTACGAAACATTGTTATCTCTGTTTTTTGAAAGTGAGAAAAAGGGATGGATGATAAGAAAATTGTGTTTTTTTATGTTATTTCAACACAAAACTACATTTGCTATTATTTTTGACTAGGAGCTTTAATAAAAGTGTTAAAAATGTTTAGGTGAAGATAATTTAAGTTATAAGACTATGGTTGGTAGAAACAGTATATTCATTTCGTTTTTTTCCCTAAATCAAGGTGAGACAGCGAGATAAACAAAGAATGGAATAATCCTAATACCTTTTCCAATCTCGACCTTTTGTTCGCACCTGCGACTTGCTGTCACAGAAATAAATACACTTAGAGCGTATTTCATACAATGAGACATTTCATAAAGCTATTTGATGTATTAGAAATAAAAATACACAAAAAAACATAACAAACATCCATCCATCCATCCATCCATCCATCCATCCATCCATCCATCCATCCATCCATCCATCCATCCATCCATCCATCCATCCATCCATCCATCCATCCATCCATCCATCCATCCATCCATCCATCCATCCATCCATCCATCCATCCATCCATCCATCCATCCATCCATCCATCCATCCATCCATCCATCCATCCATCCATCCATCCATCCATCCATCCATCCATCCATCCATCCATCCATCCATCCATCCATCCATCCATCCATCCATCCATCCATCCATCCATCCATCCATCCATCCATCCATCCATCCATCCATCCATCCATCCATCCATCCATCCATCCATCCATCCATCCATCCATCCATCCATCCATCCATCCATCCATCCATCCATCCATCCATCCATCCATCCATCCATCCATCCATCCATCCATCCATCCATCCATCCATCCATCCATCCATCCATCCATCCATCCATCCATCCATCCATCCATCCATCCATCCATCCATCCATCCATCCATCCATCCATCCATCCATCCATCCATCCATCCATCCATCCATCCATCCATCCATCCATCCATCCATCCATCCATCCATCCATCTATGATATTAGTATAATTTTTTGTTTTTTTTTTTTATCTGCGTGTGGTTCCCAACCTGGGGTCCGCGCGCAGACCGAACGCATTGGTTATGTAAAACCAATAAACGACTGTTTTTGCACCTGTGTTGTTTTTTCTTTGGCTGATTCGGCTTACGACACCCCTGCTCTCTTACACAATTAATTAAACAGGAAACATAATCGAACAATAATACGCTATGTTTTCTGATTAAACCTTTAATGTTTTAGTAATTTGTTGTACGTTTACAGTTTTGCTTGTTTTGTTTACAGTTGTTTTCCACTGCCGAAAACATTTACGAAACATTGTTATCTCTGTTTTTTGAAAGTGAGAAAAAGGGATGGATGATAAGAAAATTGTGTTTTTTTATGTTAGTTCAACACAAAACAACATTTGCTATTATTTTTGACCAGGAGCTTTAATAAAAGTGTTAAAAATGTTTAGGTGAAGATAATTTAAGTTATAAGACTATGGTTGGTAGAAACAGTATATTCATTTCGTTTTTTTCCCTAAATCAAGGTGAGACAGCGAGATAAACAAAGAATGGAATAATCCTAATACCTTTTCCAATCTCGACCTTTTGTTCGCACCTGCGACTTGCTGTCACAGAAATAAATACACTTAGAGCGTATTTCATACAATGAGACATTTCATAAAGCTATTTGATGTATTAGAAATAAAAATACACAAAAATCTATCCATCTAATA
Source organism: Papilio protenor (assembly GCA_029286645.1). Classification (NCBI taxonomy): domain Eukaryota; kingdom Metazoa; phylum Arthropoda; class Insecta; order Lepidoptera; family Papilionidae; genus Papilio; species Papilio protenor. Next base: position 4,960,508 of record JAGSMZ010000043.1, read on the forward strand.
ACATAACAACATCTGTTTTTTATTTCAATATGATCGATTATTACGATAGCAGATTTTTTAAATTTTGAGAATAAAATTTGCACGTGACAGAATCCATAAAAAATATAAATGTAAAATCATAGTTAGGTGACACGAAAAAAACATTATTAAAACAACATTGATGTAAATAAATCGTTAAAATAATAACAATCTTATTTAACAGCTCTATCTATAGGTAAATAATTTAAATAATAGTTTTCGCCCGCTTCTCCGTCCGCGTGGAATTAAAAGAAACAAAGCGAGTAGCCTTTGTGTTCTTTTTGACTATTTTCTACATCTATCCTAAATTTCATCGAAATCCGTTCAGCCGTTTAGGCTACAAACTCTAACAAACATCCATCCATCCATCCATCTATGATATTGGTATGATTTTTTGTTTTTACGTAAACATGCTTTATTTCCTGAATAATCGTTTATATTAAAATTGAAATGAGGCAAAACTATAAGAATACTTCCCAAAGTTAAATTAATTTTCTCGATCAAGTCAAAAAGCACTTTTATTTACTTTGGTCGGTAGCCTTCGTATTTCAATATTTCAATTGAGTCTACAATTTAATAATAGTTAATATTTAGTTAAGTAATAGTTAAGTTAATTAAGTCGATCAATACCATATACCTGATGTAACAGATAAGCAAAGAAAATAACTATTTATTCTCAGTATTCAAACAATAGTTTAATAACATTCACACAATATAAGAGAACTATAATATTATTGAATACAACAATTGTTGCTAATTTGTTATAATTGTTTTAAAATAGCGACCGGAAAAAGATATTTCATTGTTGTAGATATTACTATACACCTTGATAATATATTTAAGAGAGTTTACTATAGAAGCGGCTGCTATTTCATCAAGAACAAATCAGTGATAAACTTGAAGACATGTATTCGATGTACAGATAGAAAAGCTAATCAAACAAAAGGCAGTAAAACTTACAATATGAAAATAGGGGATTACATAAGATATCTAGCTATCAAAACAATAATAACGATGACAATTTTACAACGTGCAAATTGTTTAGGACAAGAATACAAGAATCTGAACATATTTTATAGGAATGATGACTTCAAAACGAATTACGAACAAATAGCGAAATACTTTAATACAACAGGAAGGAGTCGACCAGAAACTTATTGTCGTCATTTTAATAATTGCATTGAATGTACAAGCGGTACTTTGTATCCATGCAGTTGGTGTCATGATATTGGATGCGTTTCGGAAACAGAAAGTGCTTGTAAACTACGCTATAGTTCAAATTTGTCAACGAATTCTAGCACACAGGACATCAGATGCCCGTTCATAAGTCATACAGGTCCAATACTGCTCCCAGCTGATGTACGAACGAATATTAAAGTTAAAATATTCTCACCAGATCCAGTTATTTATGAAAAAGAAATAGTTTGCGAGATTAATTTTAAACAGAAGTATATACATTTGAAAGGTATGATAGTCAAGAATATAGTGCATTGTTATCCTGTGCAATTAAATGTTAAACGAAATGGAGATATAGAGACAGGACTTTTACGTGTATTGTGGGATGGTATCGATCCTCATTCGAATGTGTTACCAGTGGTCGTTTACACTTGTGAAAATTTAGCTCAAGATTGTGATTCGTGCAGGACAATACCTCCGGAATACGGATGCGGTTGGTGTGATATATATAATGCTTGTATTCTCGGAGATAAATGCATAAATAATTTTGTTAAATGGGCTCTAAATAGATTATCTTGTGACGCGTTTAATCGTAAACTATATTATGTTTAAATATAAACAACACAAGGTTAGAAAACATTCATTATGTCTACGATATTTATTTATCAATTTGACCTTCCATTTGAGTGCAATAATTATATGCAGTGCTTAACCTTTTCAATGGATGTTATTGACACTAAAGGTAAATTTACTTCATGATTTTCCTAATAAGCATTGTTTTCTATTGGACCTGTATAAACAAGCTCTTCTCAAAACCTTTTATAAAACAATTGTTCACAGCTTTTCGATTAGTAATTAGAAATGATCCAAGTAAGGTGGTAAACACTCACAAATTTATTTGAATATTTTTTAAATGCGATTTTCGTTATCAGCAACGCAAATACATCATCTTCCCGACATCTGGAATTTTTCCTTTGATATTACAGACACTCCAATTTTATTACACGTATAGATTTACTGTGAATATGGAACGAGATTTTATAAACGTTATCATTATAAGGATCAGTGTTTGCGTGTTGTTACTTGTGACGTCAGTGAATTTACAATTTGAAATAGAAGAAATGGATGATATATCTACACAGAAATCATGTCGATCAATCCAGTCGTGTCGGGACTGTAAGAAAAGTGACCTTGAATGTGAATGGTGTCATAACTTAGGATGTACGAAATTCCCTCATTTATATTGCCCGAAGAAAATATTGCTAACATATTTGTTTAACAATAAGAACAATATTATACAACATGATTGTACGAAAATTGTAACAAAAGGACCTTTATTTATTCCAGCTAATATAAGACGTGTTATAAGTTTAGAAATAGTGATGGATGATGTAACAATATTTAAAGAAGAAGTGTTATGTGTGATACAGATTGAACATAAATTAATTGAATTGCATGGTTTTCTTATAAATAGTACTGTATTTTGTGATTCTATATCACTTCAGTCGTCACGTAGCGTTGCTTTGGGTTCTATATACTTGAGATGGCAAAGTGTGGAGCCGTTTTCGAATCGTGTTCTTATAATAGTATATAATTGTCAGAAGTTGGCTCAGAGTTGTGACCAATGTCAGATTTTGAACAAACGTTTTAATTGCGGATGGTGTGATGATTCTTCAATGTGTACTCTAACAGAAGAATGTCCTAAAGGATATGCTGCATGGACAGATGATAAATATAAATGTCCTAAGACTGAAACTGAATAGATGATGCAAATGTGTTAATTTAGATTTTTAGATAAGCGAACTTCATCATCAACTTGCCCTTATCCCTTATGGAGGGTCGGCACAGTATGTGCTGCTCTTCCATACGTCTCTATCAGCCGTCATATCTGAATTGTTAGATAAGCGAACTTAACGTACATAAAAAGGAGCCTCGGTGCCTCAGTGGTTTAAGCACTTGACTTGTAATCTACAGGTCTTGGGTTCGAATCTCGCCGTGTACCAATGTGGTTTTCGATTTTTCGAATATTCATATGTACATAATTTACCCGACGTTCTTACGGCGAAGGAAAACATCGTGATGCAACCTGCACATATCGGCGAAGAAATTCAAAGATATGTGTGAAGTCAACCAACTCGCAGTGGGCCAGCGTGGTTGACTCTGGCCTAGTCACCCTAACTTAGGATAGGCTCCGAGCCCCATGGTGGGGGCATATAGTGAGCTGGTGGTGATGAAGTTCGCTTGACCACTATCTCACTTGATTAAAGTGATGCAGTCGAAAGGTACGCGCTAGCTTAACAAGGTTACGGTGATTTAGGCTAAGTGATTTTTAAGGTACTTTAATGATGTTATAGATAATAATACAATAATTTCTTTGATGTTAATTGTTTTAATACTTTGTACACAGCCACAAAATCATTAAAACAAACCAGGAATGGTTCATTTTAATTACATTTTTGTGATTAATGTAATGTGAAATAATGCAACCATTTTCACGACAGTGTTTTCTTAATTTGACAAAAAATATATCCTTTTTTATAAATGCTCAATCAGATTCTCTTATATTTTTTTTATTAAATTAGTTGAAGCTCATTTAATATAGATGGACTAGATAATAATTTATTGGAAGTAAAAATGTTATAGTTTTAATTAAATTTATACGATTTAATGAACTCAAATGTACTAGAATATAAACAATTTAATACTATTTCAAAGATAGGAATATTTTAAACATTTCATATTAAACTCTTTGCTCCTATTTTTCTTTTTATTTTGCCTAAAAGTAGTCTTTAAAAAAGATTATATTAAAAAAATAGAAAATAGTTTTATATTTGTGGACGATGTATACGAGTATAATCATATATGTAGTTAGTGGATAATAAATCTTACAATTTTGATACAAAATAATTACTAATTCGAAGGAAATAAAAACCCCGTGAAAAGCTGCAAGTAATTACAAAGAGAAGTTCTTTACCAGTTTCTAAAATCAAATAAATATTTACTACCGTTTTTACATTTCTTTATAGATACTTCCCAGAATACAATGTTAATCTTTTAATTCTTAATGTCTTTTAAAATTCAATAGTAGTTGGCACAACTTGTTTGTTTAACAAACGACTCAAGACGGAGTCCCATTATGTGTAGGAATGGCCTGTTTCATTAAGACAGTGGGTTTAAATTGCGGCGGTTAGATAGGCAGGCAAAGAACGACATGGAGTAAATAATAAGCTGAAAGCGATTAAAATTTTTGAATCTCCTTCAGTTTGAAATACCTATTTAAGACCTTATTAGCTTTTTGCGGCACGAAAATAAAGTTATTAATGTTTACATCTGCTTGAGTTTCTGGTTTAAAAAAAGGCAGGACCAAACACTTAGTAAATGTATAATTTTTACAAATAAAACGGATCACTTCTACCAAAAGGCAATACTAACTCTATGTAAATTAAGAAAATTATTTAAGGGGCAATAACACCGCCTTTGATTTAAGTGATTTATTTTTTTAAAGATTTGTTGATTCTATAACATTTATTCGTAGATAAATTTATTTTTAAAATCGTTACAACGCCAAAGTAAATGTGTGTTTTCAAAATAAGAAAGAAATCACATTAAGCACATAACCGGAATAATGACATGACTCGGTCACAAAATATTTAGTTTAAATATGATAAAGTTACTACGTCATGTTTTTTTTCTGTTATTATTTCTAATTGTGTTGTATTGCTAAGGATTAAATGTCATTTTATTTATTTTATTTTATTTTTTAAATATTTTTACAAAATACTATTGTAAACAAATCGCTTCCGCTTATATTTTTGACCATAGAACTATGAATAGGCGGATAAAACAGTTGCATGGTTAATTCATGGCAACGGAAATAACGGACATTAGTCAACGGCACACAAGACTTGAATGTATATATTTCCTACTGGATATTAATTATCCACATACTTAAAGGAAAGCACATCCCAGTCTGTTTATGCGTCTGTTCAGACAAACTAAGTGTAGGCACGAAGTTTTCTGAACCGAAATCTCGTTTGAGTTAAAAACTTTTATGAGTTTTTTATTTTTTACTAGCTGTTCCAGTGCGGATTTATCCACATGAAATTATGAAAATTTTATTTTATTGTTTACATTTGTCAAATTATCAATAGCAAATGTCAAAATGACATGACATGACAAACCTTAGCAATCTTTCTTTATTGATGTTGGCAGCAACTTATGGTCTCTTTCCCACATTAGGGTATTTATCCAAAATATTTACTCCCTAAGTTTAATGGCGTGAAAATATATAGCCTAAAGCATGACGTAAGTGTAGGGCTTTTTATTAAAAAAAGAATTATTCAAAAATATGCTGTAATTGCTGACATCTTAGGCAACAAAGAAGTGTGTGTTTATGCTTTATTATAATAGCATAGATGGATACATGTTCTTCTTGTATAATTTTAATACTACATTTGCAATGTGACTGCGGTTCGTTTTATTTTATAAATACAACATTAAACAGTGAAAACGGACCGAACCCAAATGTAACGTTCTAAATTGTTACCGCAAAGCAATTAACGAACAATTTTAGACTTGCCTTAATTGCAGGATTTTTATTAATTTATTAAATTAATTACTGAAGCATTTATTATTAACAAAACAAGTGTGATTATTCAAAAATAAATTAATAACCAACACATAAATACTAGACTAGAAACAGACTAGAAAATTGAACCCAAAAAATCATATCCATATTCACACACCAATAAATAATTTGCCTGTGCTGGCTCTATTTAGAGTTTGAAAATGATATCTCTTACTTTCTTCAAACGTTTATTGAGTGAAATATACTGTTACTTTATTACTATTTTTTCATTTGGTACGTCAACAGTACTATTGTATGTGTACATTGTATTTTAATAAGCTGTAGTCGGGCGTAGGCAGGAGTAAATCTCTTACTGTCTCCAGTGTATCGTAAAAGTAAATAAATAAAGCTGGGAATGAACAGAGGTTCACTTTTAAACACATCTGTTTATTGCGGTCGTCTCTGCACACAACGTACGCTAAAAGGACTAACATAATGAGATGAGTAATTGTTTTCCTTTACTATATTCTACGTCTACTTTTTCTAATATTTAAAAGGATTCTGCAAATTGTATATCAATCGAATTCATTTACAAAGTGGATAGACAATATAAAATTTAACAATTTGTCGGTGACATAAACAGTTCACCACAGTCCAGTTCCAAAAAGGTGGAAGGGTATTCTCTAGAGGATAATAGGGAAAACTGATGATGACATTTTTTGACTATTATAGTCAACAAGGATTTGCTGATTTTGAAGAAATTTGTGTGTGTGTCGTCATTTCCGGTATACCTGGATTTGTATTGCAGAAAAAGAAATGGAACGGTAGCTATATTGACTTGATATAAGCGGATGTTTTAACGACGTCACACATTTGGATTCCTGATAAATATACAACGCCTCTCTTGCAGATGATTATACTGCATAATTATTAAAAACTAGCTTTCGCCTGCGACTTCGCGTGGAATTTAAAAAAAAAGTAACTATTATAACATATGTGTTAGTCCAGACTAAGGTCTACTTCTATGCCAATTTTCATCGAGATCCGTTCAGCCGTTTACGCGGCAAACTCTAACAAACATCCATCGAAACTTTCGCATTTATAATATTAGTAAGAAGTAAGAATATAATCCAGTATCGTGTAGTATAGTATAGTTTAGTCAAAGTAACTATTGTACTAGTACGAGCTGTAGATTTCTCGTATTATTTCATTGTTCTCACAAGTTTGATTCACAGACATAAAAGGAAGTTGAAACAATTATTTTTCCAGCAGGAATTTATAAAATAATATTAAAGAAGGGTATATGAAGGAAAAGAAAGCCTTGAGCGAATATTGTAATTGTATTTTAGAGTAGGTTAAGCTTCGGAGGCTTTCGTAAGGACTTTCAGGACGGCTTAATTTTAAGTTTGAACGACTCTTGTTCTAAACTTGTTATATGTTGGCTTATTACATTGTAATTCAATTAAGTGACGAAATTTTTAAAGACAAAAATGTCCTCGACATTTTCTTGTTTGAGTAGGTTAATGTTGTTTATAAAAGCAGTTACGGAAATTCCCTTTTTGTTAGCTTTTTAACTTTACTAATTTTTAATAATTTTAATCTAAAACTAAGTAAGTTTTAAATTAAATTACTACGAACTAAACGTACATACGTATACGTTAAGAAGCCGGCTTGAGAAATGAAAACTAGAGAATTAAATGTAAATACGCCTGCCACATTATTCGAGCAATTTTTTTTAAACGTAGTTTGTCTAAATCCAGTTGAGAGTACAATTATATTTTCATCGTGCGGCACATGCAGACGTGGTTAATAACTGTTTTATTATTTAAATTAATCGTTGACCTCTTGTAGAGGGATCACGTAATGAGGGTAAGTTTCATTATCCTCATTCAGACCGCTACAACGGTCCCCGCGTCTGCAATTACTGTTTATGAGGATTTCAAGCTTAACAATTTTTCGATCAACTACCCCCAAAAGTCACTAAAACAATAATTTATATATTATTTTTAACATAAATAAACCAGCGCTTGACCACGATTCCACCTAAGAGCTAAGTGAAGACGCGACCGAAGAATAGATGCGCGCTAGCTCAATAAGTGTCGATTCACCCTGCTCTTGAAGGCACCCACGTTATAACTGGACGGGAACACTGACGCCGGCAACTTGTTCCATTCCTTTGCTGTGCGCACGAGAAACGATGTCTCGAATCGCTTCGTTCGAACCCGTGGCTCATCAACTAAGAAAGAGACTAGCCGTACGTCTCAACGTTCGATGTTAAAAAGGGGATGGGGGAATAAGTCCATATAATTCCTGCGCACACTCACCAAAATGTAACCTGTAAATAACCGACAGGCTTGCCACCTTGCGTCTGTGTTCAAGACTTTCTAACTTAAGTCTAGATCACCAACTACCTTTCTGGCTCGCCTTTCTACCGCATCCAAGGTCGCGAGTTGATTACATATATACTTACTAGCTTTCGCCCGCGACTCCGTCCGCGTGGAATTAAAAAAAACAAAAGTGCCTATGTGTTCTTCCAGACTGTCCTCTACATCTATACCAAATTTCATCGAAATCCGTTCAGCCGTTTAGGCTACAAACTCTAACAAACATCCAACCATCTAAACTTTCGCATTTATAATATTAGTATGATGTAATTCACAGTTACACTTACAAAACACATAAGTTATAACTTTTTTCATAACCTGTTTATCTCATTCTAGACGTAATTTAGGATACGTGAGATGTTTTTACAGTTTTACTGAGAAATTTATTCTTTTATGTGAACATAGATCTCGGAGGACTCGGATATCGCTTCACGCTCCATTTGCCACAAAAGAGGGTCCCGAGACTTTGTTGTGACGTTTACTTTTATATGGCGCGCTGGAGAAACAAATGTCATTAAATCAAGAAGCGAATTCAAGAAGTTGAATAAACTCACAGCTGTGGGTATCGACTACAGTTATAAAACATGGTTGATTAAAATAGACTTTTACAATTGCTTTCATTTCTTTATAACAAATAGTTATTTGTTAGTAAACTAAAATATGTGGGAAATGTTAATTAACTTCAATTTATACACTAATATTAAGAACTTAAAATTTTCTTTATTTAATTTTCAATAGTGGTAGAGCCCGCTTTAACATCTTCGCACAAATGGGTAGGCTCGCCCGGTGAAATACCACGACCACACAGAAAACAGGCGTGAAGTGGAAGCAATTCCGTGTTTCGTCTGATGAGTGTGGTGCCGGAGACCTAACTTTAGTCCCTTTTCCTTCCTACCCTTTTTCTCATAAGAATATGATGGAAAGGGAACGTGGATTTGACGGTGGAGGAGACGCATAGGAGGAAATATCCTCTTTATGTGCGTCTCCTCCGTTGATTAAGGATCAAGAGCATCCGCTATTGCGAATGCCTATGGGGAGCGGTTGCTTCGACATTTTGGCGGATTCAGGTGGCCGCTCGCTCGTTTGCTACCTTATAATATAAAAGAAAAAATTCAAATTAATTTGGTAGTGATCAATATGAGGGAGGGATCGTGTTCCAAAGTTATTCTACTTTCGAAACCTTTAATCCAGCATGTCCAATAAATAACTAAATCTAAGACGGAGTCGTTTCAAATTACCGCACTCTAACTAGTGAAAAGTCGTGATTCACTAGAGTTGGGAAACAATGTCGTAACGATGTTGAACGGATCGGAATTTAAAGTTTACGATTTTGTATTTTAAACACGTAGTTACTGGAAGTTAGTAAGGAAATCATTCTTTTCTTTAGTCAACAACAGACATAAAAAAACATTTCATTAAAAAAACTACAATTTAATGTTTTAATGATTCTTTCAATTCCTTTAAAGAAAGTATAAGAAGGGGATTGGAGGAAATTACCTTTTTCTGTGCATCTCCATTCCCCTCCTCCGTCGATTAAAAGTAGACAACGCATCGCAATTACCCATGTCTATTGGCAACGGTCATCCTTGTAGTGTAGTGACGTCACCGAGCTCTATTGGTGTTTGAGATAGAGTAATTGAGGGTAAAAAATAATGCAGCTTTTTTAAATTATATTTAAACTAGCTTTCGCCCGCGACTCCGTCCGCGTGGAATTAAAAAAACAAAAGTGCCTATGTGTTCTTCCAGACTGTCCTCTACATCTATACCAAATTTCATCGAAATCCGTTCAGCCGTTTAGGCTACAAACTCTAACAAACATCCATCCATCTAAACTTTCGCATTTATAATATTAGTATGATGTAATTCACAGTTACACTTACAAAACACATAAGTTATAACTTTTTTCATAACCTGTTTATCTCATTCTAGACGTAATTTAGGATACGTGAGATGTTTTTACAGTTTTACTGAGAAATTTATTCTTTTATGTGAACATAGATCTCGGAGGACTCGGATATCGCTTCACGCTCCATTTGCCACAAAAGAGGGTCCCGAGACTTTGTTGTGACGTTTACTTTTATATGGCGCGCTGGAGAAACAAATGTCATTAAATCAAGAAGCGAATTCAAGAAGTTGAATAAACACACAGCTGTGGGTATCGACTACAGTTATAAAACACGGTTGATTAAAATAGAATTTTGTAATTGCTTTAACTTCTTTATAACAAATAGTTATTTGTTTGTAAACTAAAATATGTGGGAAATGTTAATTAACTTCAATTTATACACTAATATTAAGAACTTAAAATTTTCTTTATTTAATTTTCAATAGTGGTAGAGCCCGCTTTAACATCTTCGCACAAATGGGTCGGCTCGCCCGGTGAAATACCAGACCACACAGAAAACAGGCGTGAAGTGGAAGCAATTCCGTGTTTCGTCTGATGAGTGTGGTGCCGGAGACCTAACTTTAGTCCCTTTTCCTTCCTACCCTTTTTCTCATAAGAATATGATGGAAAGGGAACGTGGATTTGACGGTGGAGGAGACGCATAGGAGGAAATATCCTCTTTATGTGCGTCTCCTCCGTTGATTAAGGATCAAGAGCATCCGCTATTGCGAATGCCTATGGGGAGCGGTTGCTTCGACATTTTGGCAGATTCAGGTGGCCGCTCGCTCGTTTGCTACCTTATAATATAAAAGAAAAAATTCAAATTAATTTGGTAGTGATCAATATGAGGGAGGGATCGTGTTCCAAAGTTATTCTACTTTCGAAACCTTTAATCCAGCATGTCCAATAAATAACTAAATCTAAGACGGAGTCGTTTCAAATTACCGCACTCTAACTAGTGAAAAGTCGTGATTCACTAGAGTTGGGAAACAATGTCGTAACGATGTTGAACGGATCGGAATTTAAAGTTTACGATTTTGTATTTTAAACACGTAGTTACTGGAAGTTAGTAAGGAAATTATTCTTCTCTTTAGTCAACAACAGACATAAAAACATTTTATTAAAAAACTACAATTTAATGTTTGAATGATTCTTTCAATTCCTTTAAAGAAAGTATAGGAAGGGGATTGGAGGAAATGTCCTTTTTCTGTGCATCTCCATCCCCCTCGGATTAGATTAAAAGTAGACAACGCATCGCAATTACCCATGTCTATTGGCAACGGTCAACGTCCTTGTAGTGTAGTGACGTCACCGAGTTCTATTGGTGTTTGAGATCGAGTAATTGAGGGTAAAAAATAATGCAGCTTTTTTAAATTATATTTAAACTAGCTTTCGCCCGCGACTCAGTCCGCGTGGAATTAAAAAAAATCAAAAGTAAGTACCCTATGTGTTCTTCCAGAATAACCACTACATTTATACCAAATTTCATAGAAATCCGTTCAGCCGTTTAGGCTACAAACGCTAACAAACATCCATCCATCCAAACTTTCATTCATAATGTTAGTATGATTGAGACAAACATTTAAGGCGTCTGAATGTTCTTATGTGTTTTAAAATATCAAACATAATTTTATTTGGATTTGTATAATAACATTAGGAAACATCCCCATTCAAGAGGTTGTTTGTATTATAAATGCGAAAGTTCAGATGAACTAATGGACCAGAAAGGCTCAAAGGATCTCAATGAAATTTGGCATAGATGTAGAACAGCCTGGAAGAAAACATAGGCTGCTCATTAAGTTTTTTTTTTAATTCCACACGATTCAATCCATCTAGATATAATAAAATTGGAGTGTCTGTTTATAATATCAAAAGAAAAATTCCAGATTTCGGGAAGATGATGTATTTGCGTTGCTGATAACGAAAATCACATTAATTTTTTTTTGTCTGTCTGTCCGCAAGACGCTTTTGTTCCGGGTAATCTCTGAAACGGCTGGGCCGATTTCGACCGAACTTTTACTAAAGGGTAGCTGACATAGATGGGCATATTATAGGTTACTTTTTTATCTAAATATTGCGTGTACGAAGTCGCGGGCAACAGTTAGTACTGAATAAAACATTACGTTTTTAAGTTTTAATTAAAGTCATTGTTAAGAAACATCTAAATAATAAATGAGTTATATTAAAGTAAGTAGCGTTATTTGTTTCATGTTTTAGGTTCAACGAACTTTAGAAGCATTCATAAGATAGCGTTTATCTACGTAATAATTTCACGCCTATAGACAAAAAGGCTTTTATCTTATCAAAAGTTTGCAACCGGAGGGGTGTATATTAGAGTCACTTTATTCTAAAAGATATTTCAGTTTCTATTATATCGGTAACAATATTTTAATACCAAATACAGGTACATTGTTGCACTAATTATATTAAGTTACTAGCTTTCGCTCGCGACTCCGTCCGCGCGGAATTATAAAAAACAAATGCAAGTAGCCTATGTGTTCTTCCAGACTATCCTCTGCATCTATGCCAAATTTCATCGAAATCCGTTCAACCGTTTAGGCTACAAACTCTAACAAACATCCATCCATCCATCCATCTAAACTTTCGCATTTATAATATTAGTATGATGTACAAGTAAGTCTTAATAAATTTTTATAGACCTTTATGTCTAATTTCAAATCCAATTGCGAAGTTTAAAATAATCCTGACATAGACTAAAATAAGAACTTTACTAGGTAATAGAGCAGAAGCCGTAAAAAAGTAACTTCTTTCTTTCATCCATATAATTCTTCATCTTTGCTCCATTACTTGTTTTTTCGTAACTTGACAATAATAATAAATTCATATGTACTCGTATATGAAAGTTTTTAATCTTTTATCACACATAATGTTGCTTGCGTTCGTGACGGACGGTAATTACCCGCCAGGTGGCGCTGATAATGGCTATAAAACTTATCGCATTCATTGTTCTGACTTAACTGCTTGCTCCGGGAAAATATATTTTAATTACTTACACTCCGCATTATTGTTTTTCGACCACATATACTACTATATTTGTTCTTAAATTGGACTAAAAACCGACTTCCAAACAAAATACACTAAAAACAAAAAATTCTCAAAAAAAAAACAGTGCACTAAAAAGTAACGAAATAATTCCTTGAAAATAGTAAACCTCCCTTATTGTAGCTGTTATGTCTATATTGTACAATTATTATTACTTTGATGTCGGTGCCGCGATTTTGAGCTAAACTATTTAATTACGTCGTAGTCTTTGACTACAAAAATCAAACAAAAAAGGGACCCACCTGCAAGCATTACCTTTCGCATAAAAAAAGAATTATCAAAATCGGTCCACTAGCGGCGGAGTTATGCCGTAACACACATAAAAAAAAACAAAACAAAAAAAAACATATAGACGAATTGAGTACCTCCTTCTTTTGGGAAGTCGGTCAAAAATGAACTGTGGCCTCCCTTTTTTTAAACCATTAACGATATTCGTCAAACACGTTTGATTTGGTAAAGTTCAATCAAACTATATCAAACATCTTATATTATAGGGATAGCGTCAAACAATGCTCTATTCCACACTATCGTGGTGGTATCACTAATTTGGTAAACACGTATTTGACAGAAAATTTAATCATTTACAAGGAGCCTTAGCACTGTCAAATAAAATCACCACTCTTTTCCTACTCAGCTACTAAAAAGGTTATTTTCAGTATAATATAGAATTGTAAGTAGTACTTTTAAGACCATAGCATTCTTTTCTAGTTCTAAAAAATTAAACAAGTTAAAAGACTACAGAAAAGTGAATTTATGGATCCAAAGTCGGTTTATCCTCTAAAATTTATGACACAGCTCGTTTAAAAATTCTATGTTTCTATTTTATGCTGGAAAACTGGCAGAGAGAGATAGGAATATTTTATAATTTCACGGTAAATAGACTTATTTTGTATTTTAGTCTTAGAGAATACGTATTTAATATTCAAAGTTGTCGGAGCTTAATCTCCGACAAAATTTTGTTAAAATTGGAATAAAAAAAATTATAACAATTTCTCTTTAATTTCTAATCTCATAAATCCAATATCTCTGATTCTTGTATCACATTGAATTATATTTTAACATTCTCTCATTTCAACTAAATGTAACCTGATTATATAAAACTCTATTTCGAAGAATGAATGCTTTTTACATTTATAAAAACAATCGTAAAAACAAAGCAAAATTGCTCTAAAAACACCAAAAGGGAATATTTAATGAATCAATGTTGTTGTATTGTAGCAAATATTATTCAAAACAAACTCAATCAATGCTAAACCTTTTCACGTTACAGAGTTCATTTCTTATTCTGTTTTCAAAATATATAAACAATAAATCAGCATTTAAAGTTATCTCCTTTCGTTCAGAATTATAAATAATATTGTTTTAATTGTGATCGGAATATCTCTTGGTTGTTATGTATTCTTTTGTATTTCAATTAAAATGGTAGGTTATTATAACGCGTCACTGAATTAATTAAACCAAGTTAAAATACTCTTTATCATAATTAAGGTGTATCTACTCGTATATTTCGATATTTATAAATAAATTTTGTTCTGTAACCAGAGGTTTAAAAGTTGATGAATTTGACTATAAAACGTTTGTAATAACTGTATCATCATCATCATCTCCCCCTTTTTTTTTTCTCGCTGGGAAAATGCCTTTACGCATCCCTCCCGTTGCCAAGGGGGTATGTGGGACTCGCCGGCCAAGAAAGAGGACGTGGCCGGAATACCCACTAAAAACCCAGCGGTGTTCCTCCTGTCCGCCGATGGCTGGGTCACGGGAACACTCGCGCAATCTTCCCCATCTCATTATCTCCCCATCATCTCCCCTACCTTATCCTACTCCCGTAGGGTCGGCGCACCGGGTTTTCGTCCTCCAAATAACTCTATCATACGTCATCTCAGTCATCACTCTCTTCTTGATCATGTCACCTTTAACGCAATCCATCCATCTCTTTCTAGGCCTACCTCTACCGGTGTACCTCCACATTCATAATTAACGTCCTTCTTGTTACATGCGATTCATCCCTTCTCATATAATGCCCATACCACGCTAACCTTTTACTCCTTATTTTCTCAACAACTGGGTATACTGTCAAACTTCCAAACTTGTAATAACTATCAGTAACTTAGTTTCTAAAATTAAATTAATAAAGTATTGTTACTTAGATTAGTATACAATCAACATAAGTGAACTCGGAGTTTAAAAAGAGCTAATTTAATTATATCCGCTAAGCTTAAGAGGCATTATACGTAATAATTTGCATCAACCTATTGTTAGTATAAAATATAATTTCGCGCGACGCTGAGTCCATTATCGTACGTGTTATGTAAATGAAAACTCACGTCGCGAAATTCGGACACATCTATACATATAATAAAATTGGAGTGTCTGTTTGTAATATCAAAAGAAAAATTCCAGATTGATGTATTTGCGTTGCTGATAACGAAAATCGCATTTAAAAAATTTAATTATTAACACTAACACAGCTGATTTGCCGTAGGAAAGAAGAAGGTAAAGAAAGCTTAAAAGAAGGTGGCGAAAGAAAAGGTTCCCATTCACCAATCAAACTAACAGAAGAAACTAAGTACTGTGTTGTCTAGAGGAAAGCTGGTGAGCTAATATTAAAATGTTTTCTATTATCAACTTTGGTGTCGTATGTTCTTTTCGATAAGGAGTACATTGCTTACAAATCGGCTCATTACTCCAGGTTAAGGATTAAAGGATTAGCCTTACTGTAGTGCCTACTTATTGGATATAGACTTCATTGTTATTACCACAAGTACATTTTGTTATTGGCTTTGTTCTCTTGTATTATTAACATGAATTCTCGGAATCATTATATTGTGCTCTTTCTTTTGATTTTGGACGTAAAAGTTTGGGTTTCTCTTCTCAAATCAGGCCCCTAAAGTCACTTTCGATTGTCGTTGTCGCTTGTATAAATCATCTTACTATACATCTCCACTTAGAGGCTCGGAGGCTTATCTACGTTAGGGGTGACTACACCTTACCGTGAAAACTGTTAGAAAAAAACCTTTTCAAACTGTAACGTGTATAGTTCTATGTGTTTTGACAATTTTAAGAGGCAGCAAGGAGCTTTTAAATTGGGTCTATATTATTGCTTGTAACATTTAGATTATGTAAGGATATTTTAAGCAAGAATAATAGTTAAATCCAACGAAAAACGTCACAAGAAAGTTAATATTACACTTTGTAAGTAAGAGTGACATTTTTCATTATACTTTTTTAATGGTAATACCGTTTGATCGGGGCTCTTTTTCTTAATGACATCTCTATTTAGGAACGCAGGAAAATATCTCTTAAAATTTTTTTACCCAACTGTCAAAGAGGGTAATGTTTTGCGCGCGTATGTAATTTTTTTTAATTCAATTGTAACGGCCTAGAGCCTAAAATACTGAACCGATTTTAACAAGTGAGATCTCATTCGATTCGTCTTCTTTCTTTGAGTGCCATGGGTCATATATCGGCATAAAACACGTATAATTGACTTGAGAAATGAAATAAAACAAAAATGTAAATAAAATAAATCTTTATAGTTAAATCGTTTAATAAAATCTAGCCCCATATAATATTATGTTTCTTTAATCGTATATATTTAGTCGTTAAAAACTAAATTACCGAATAACTGTTTTGATATTAACAAGGAAATTTTACCTTAAATTTGATTTCACTTTGAAGATAATAGAAGGCTATACAAAATCGTTCAACTTGAAATTATATTAATGAGTCGACCATTGGGCAGCCGACATATCCCAAAAGAACATCAAAGGGACTTTGTTAAAAGCGAATAAATACAGCCATCAAGTTCTTTGAAATTCATTTAATATTTTGCTTGTATTTTTAAATAGGATTTGAATTGATCGCCATGTAATCCTTTTGGGTTTTATTAGAAATCTTTTCTTCAGTAAATACATTTTCATTTTAGCAAAGTTTACATTTTCATAGAAGGATTACGATAAAGATTTTATTGCGGCTTTTTAAAATAAGTTTTCTTGGAACGAAATTTAATGATGTTTCCAAGAATAATCATAATGTAATTCTTATATACTTAATTATAACATCAAAAAAATGTAATAAGATTTATATTATGATGTCACGTAAACATATTGATGTGAGTGCTTATTATGATAATTCGTGAGAACCTTTTCGAAATCGAATGTAATTTTAAATGTATTGTTTGTGCAGCGCCCCTAGCGTGCGTAAAATACACCAACAAACATGCAAATGTCGACGTTAAGAATACGTCCTTGCAACTGTTATTCAAATATTCATAATAGACTCACAGATATTGGGCGCTATTCACTTGTATTGTATGTGGAGGTTCACGCGAATGACTGCTCAGAGTCTAATCGTATGGCTAAATTAACTGAAGGTAAGATAGGTTCTCAACAACGATCAGGCCTATAGTCATTTCCCATTTCATGTCGAGTTTCGAGGTCGGAATTCTCAAGACCGATTCTTTTGATAAGATCCAATTACATACGTCATATTGCTCTGGCCGTTGTAAAATGTGTCGTAAAGTAACCGAGGCCTTTGGACATTGTAGTTCATTTGTTTAATGATACATAAAACGAGACATACATATATCCGAGTTACACCATGTGCCTTCATTAGGAAACTTTGACAAACCACATTAAATTTACTTTAGTATTCGGTTTGTTCAGAGAAAGTTTTTGTTTGTTAACAGACCCTAGCAATTACTTATAATTAAATGGATTCCTTATTTCCTTCAAATAAACTTGGAGATTTTTAGATCAAAAGAAATGTGACTGCTAACTTTGAATACGGAATACACTCTTCTATTATTGAATTAGAATTACTTGAGATGAGAAATAACTTAGGAAGATAATTATTGATTAAAATAACCAAATAATCACCGTTTTTACTATTAATGAAATACAGTTAATTTCATATGCTCAAATTAACCTTAAACAAGCCAACCGCAAAAGATTATCTGTCAATTGTTTAATGACGTAGAAAAAACCCTGTGACAGCTTTAGGACTTGACGAGAATTCCCAAAAAAATCATGCTCTCTTGAGCTGACCTCAATGCATAAATGGATATAATAGATCATACTAATATTATAAATGCGAAAGTTTATATAGATGAATGAATGGATGGATGTTTGTTAGCGTTTGTAGCCTAAACTCCTGAACGGAGTTCGATGAAATTTAGAATAGATGTAGATGATAGTCTGGAAGAACACATAGGATACTCACTTTTGTTTTTTTTTTTAATTCTACGTGGAAGGAGTTGCGGGCGAAAGCTAGTATGTTATAAAAATAAAATAGATTTGTTTTATATTTCATTGAAACATCGATAAGGAGAGTCGTGTTAGGTTCGTGTCGGCAAGTAATCAGACAACTGGCGTGTCGATAATGCGTTCAAAACTTTGCCGTTAGTTCTTTGATTGTAGCGTCAGTGAAGTCGAAAACTTAACGCTTCTCTTCCATTCCTTTGCAAATCACACCTCGTTATCGTAATTAGAAAGAGAACTTCCGTTTGCAGAAAACGTTGAATTCTTTCCTTTTTTCTTTATTATGTAGAGGTTTAACAGCTTATCCAGGAAGATATTTTTTATTTTAAAATAACTTTATTTAGTATTAAAAGGGACAATATTTAAAAGCTGATAAGATAAATGAAAGTAAAAATTTTAATTTCCAATGAAGTTGACCTCATATTTAGTTGACTAACCATATAAAATAAGGTTCAGTTTATCCTTGGCAATGCCAGTGTAATACGTCCATGCGGAGCAAGTCGCGACAACAGTTTTTTAATATAGGAACGTAATACTTTCTCGATCGAGCTAATTTATAAAACAGCCGCTACTGCTAGTTAAGTAATTGATGATTAATTTGAATTAAAACATAATCGATACGCAAACTGATTCACATCAGTGAATAATGACGTAACTAATGCCCCCGAGCGAAAGTTTAAATTGCAACCGATTGAACGAACAGCAACAGGCTTTGTTTGACTCTAATGCAACATAATTTACAACACTTTGTTGTGTGTTTGTTATTCGGTTTGTTGTTTGTTGTACAAGCTATATCACTGGTACGTTTATTGAACGATACGTGTTAATACATTTCGTCGGAAACTTTAGCTATAAACATTTTGTATGATATATTAATAGATGTATTTATTTACGTAGCTTGTTTAGATATTCATACTCATTGCATGGTTCAAGAAAGGGGAAGTGGATTTGACGAACAACAGACGCATGGGAAGGATAAATGTCCCCTTTCTGTGCGTCTCCCTCTGTCGATTAATCGACAGATTAAAGGAATCTGCAAATGCGGTGGAATATGGATGATGATTTTTCGCTGTTATGGCGATTTCATATAGTCGCAGGAGCGAAAACTTGTTGTAGATATAAATAGCTATAAATTATGTTGCTTTACCTCTTTTTTTTGTACTTATCAAGTAAAATTTGACTTAGTACTTCTTCAACTGTTTTTAAACATTTTGTAAAACTTAGTTTATCCCAGCACCCCTTTTATTGCTTACGATACAACACAATTAAGAACCCTTGTATAGATTAATGAAAACTTTAATAGGACTTGCGCGAAAGCAACATCTGCGCTTCTGTCATAAACATCTGAGACCAGCTTTCGCTTCAAACTTAAAAGCATTTGTGATCTTAAAGAAAGAACTTGAAACGTTGCTTTAAAACTTTCATGAAGTTAATTATGCTTAAGCTTGATGTATTAGCTTCAAAGCCTTAAATTTTGGCATTAATGATCGATTCATCATCATCATCATCTCCTTATCCTACTCCCGTAGGGTCGGCGCAACAGGTTTTTGTCCTCCACATAACTCTATCATACGTTATCTCAGTCATCACTCCCTTTTTGATCATGTCACCTTTTACACAATCCATCCATCTCTTTCTAGGTCTAATGATTGATTCAGTCGGCGAAGAATTAAAAAATCTTAATAACTAGATTATGTGTTTTTCCAGACTATGTTCTACATTAATGCAAAATTTCAGCGAGATCCGTTTTGGAGGTAGCTAGTAACAAACATAAATCCATCTAAATTTTTTCATTTATTTTTCATTTATAATATTTGTCACAAGTAAGATTTGCTGATCATACTTTATCAAAACAATTTGTTGGAGCCAATAACGTTAATTGAAATAGAATATATTAATTTATTCTTTTTACTTGAGGCTTAAAACTTTACTATAAAGAGATTTGAAAGCATGGATTTAAATGGGATTTAGTTTTTATACTAACACAAGAGTATTTAAAAAAGCCCTATTAATTTGAAATTTAAATAGGGCGTCTACCTAATCCTGAAACCATCTCACACTTTTCCAATTCACTATTGCAACTAATTAAAACTTTAGTTTAATTCAAGACTCCCATTATACTTTTAGAATGGCGACGGGTTAACCTAAAACTGCGAAAGCCATTCGCTTTTTCACCCGACTTTCTTTTACACCGAATTTTATTTTCACTTCTTGATTCCGTAAAATAATTATATACTGGTCTCATTGTGTAATATGGTTTTACAATTTATTTTATGATTAATAACATCCAAAAACATGTTAATATTCTTATTCCCAATTATTCAGATTATTCTAATAAAAAAAACAACGAGACTGTTAATTTTGTGAGCGTCTAAAATTGTATTAAAAAAAAAAAAAAAAAAACAACGAGACTGTTAATTTTGGGAGTGTCCAAAATTGTCATCATCATCATCATCATCATCTCCTTATCCTACTCCCGTAGGGTCGGCGCGACAGGTTTTTGTCCTCCACATAACTCTATCATACGTTATCTCAGTCATCACTCCCTTTTTGATCATGTCACCTTTTACACAATCCATCCATCTCTTTCTAGGTCTAATGATTGATTCAGTCGGCGAAGAATTAAAAAATCTTAATAACTAGATTATGTGTTTTTCCAGACTATGTTCTACATTAATGCAAAATTTCAACGAGATCCGTTTTGGAGGTAGCTAGTAACAAACATAAATCCATCTAAACTTTTTCATTTATAATATTTGTCACAAGTAAGATTTGCTGATCATACTTTATCAAAACAATTTGTTGGAGCCAATAACGTTAATTGAAATAGAATATATTAATTTATTCTTTTTACTTGAGGCTTAAAACTTTACTATAAAGAGATTTGAAAGCATGGATTTAAATGGGATTTAGTTTTTATACTAACACAAGAGTATTTAAAAAAGCCCTATTAATTTGAAATTTAAATAGGGCGTCTACCTAATCCTGAAACCATCTCACACTTTTCCAATTCACTATTGCAACTAATTAAAACTTTAGTTTAATTCGAGACTCCCATTATACTTTTAGAATGGCGACGGGTTAACCTAAAACTGCGAAAGCCATTCGCTTTTTCACCCGACTTTCTTTTACACCGAATTTTATTTTCACTTCTTGATTCCGTAAAATAATTATATACTGGTCTCATTGTGTAATATGGTTTTACAATTTATTTTATGATTAATAACATCCAAAAACATGTTAATATTCTTATTCCCAATTATTCAGATTATTCTAATAAAAAAAACAACGAGACTGTTAATTTTGGGAGTGTCCAAAATTGTCATCATCATCATCATCATCATCTCCTTATCCTACTCCCGTAGCGTCGGCGCAACAGGTTTTTGTCCTTCACATAACTCTATCATACGTCATCTCAGTCATCACTCCCTTTTTGATCATGTCACCTTTTAGACAATTGTAAAAAGTGTCCAAAATTGTATTGAAACTTGAGTTTATCTAAACAGTTTAAAAAATAAGCGACAATAAAATACGGTGTAAATGTGGACAATGTCGAGTAAAAGAGGACAAAAACAAAGTGACTTAAATGCTTTCCTCTTAGCGAGGGCAATTTCCTAATGTTCTCATTATCATCTGTTCATGTTCTGGAAACAAAATCAGCGGCTTCTTTTGTATAATAACGTTAAAAAAACTAGATTTTCCTCGTTCATTTATCCTCATGGAATGGAAGAAAATACATCGACTTTCACTGAAGACTATCGGCCTCATTATTTTTATTATATCTTGTTGTTGACATTCATTGGCTTCAAACAAAAAAGTCATTGTTGTTATCAGTAAAAAATGCTAAAAACTGCTAAAATAATTTGTTAAACATATCCGGTTTACAAATGCTTTTGACACTAGGTTATCATTATTTATCTTTATTTTTAGATAAAGCGACGGCATTAATAAAATATTTTTTTTAGAATGTAATTTTATGATTGAAAATATCATATGGAAAAGGTTGCTAATTTCTGGACTGTCTAAAATGACGTCATCGGCGAATTGCCATGAATTACAAATGTCAAGGCCAAGACCTAAAACAGTAATGTCTATCTATCTTAAAATTAATTAATTATTGTGCCTAATCTACGTACACGTAAACAGAACGTACGTAATACATACATACACAATTACAGTTAAATAATATATCTAGAACTACACCGTTCTACATAGGTTGTTTTACGACGCGACGTAACGACAGTTAATGTCAGTTAATGGTCAATGCATCGCGATAGGTTCACGTCCTGTCACATTGTGACAGCAATCTCTGTCCATGGAGGATTGCTATCTATGTCTATCTAGATTAATTTTGAATATTGTAGCTTATTTTTAATTAGTATATTATTTTTAAGTAGCTTAATGCAACCGTTGTGCTTTGTAGATTAATGTAGTTGGACACATTAAAATAGCTAATAATACTAGTAATCGTAGTTCACAGTTAATTTTAGAAGGAAATGAAAAAAATTAGTTACATTTCTCTCACTAGTAGAAAATGTTTTTGAAGTAAAACTAGCAATAACAGTGACATTAGGAACCACAGAATTTTGTAAATTTTTAGAGCATTTTATTTAATACTGGCTTTCGTCCGCGACTCCGTCCGTGTGGAATTAAAAAAAGCAAAAGTGAGTAGCCTATGTGTTCTTCTAGACTATCTTCTACATCTATACCAAATTTAATCGAAATCCGTTCAGTCGTTTAGGCTACAAACTCTAACAAACATCCATCCATCCATCTAAACTTTCGCATTTATAATATTATTATAGTAAGATTAGTATGAAGTATGATTAGTTTAATTCGACAGTATTTTGAAATAATTTTAAACTTAGTTATTGTAAAATCCTTGCCATACTTTATTTTTCAAACATATTAATTTCAGATTTCCATACAAATCCCACTACTACTTAAACATTATTTCTCTTAATAAATCATCTTCTTCAGAAAACATTTTTAATTTCCTACAACTTTGTATTACTTGTATTGATTTTTTATAATAATTCTACATTTTAAGTTACAATTGCAAAACATTTATAGAACCAAATATATTCAAAATGCTTACAATTTTAAACCCCAATTTGCTACGCTGTTATGCGTATTTTTCCTTAAGTATCCTTCTCAAAATCTTACCCGAAGGATTTCTCGGTAAACTATCTACAAACATAACATCACCTATTCTCTTATAAGCAGCTACTCTTTCTTCTACGAATTGTTTTAAGTCATTCGAATTAATACTTCTTCCTTCTTTAACTACCACAAATGCTCTAGGAACTTCACCCGTTTTAGAATCCGGAACACCTATCACTGCTACATCGAGGACGTCAGAATGTTCTTTCAATACACTCTCTAGTTCCGCTGGAGCAACTTGGAAACCTTTTACCTGATAAAATAAGACTTTGTTAATAAATACATTACTAGCTACAATACTAAGAAAATCTTTAACAAAAGTTCAGTAACAATTCCCGGAATCGCTCTCATTTAATTAATTGCTTGTTATTTCTGCGTTCTTATGAATTACTTCGCGAGAAATGTGTACGTTATGTTGCCAAGTTCAGTTTCGATATTTTACACTACCTTTATAAGTTCTTTAATCCTATCACATATCGTGACCACACCATCTTGATCGATAGAAGCCAAGTCACCAGATCTGAACCAACCATCATCTGTTATTGCAGCCTTTGTTGCTTCTGGATTATCTTTGTAGCCTTTCATTACTTGAGGTCCTTTAATTAATAATTCACCAACCTGTAAATTAACAGTAATAATTTACAATGAAAAATTTCAGTGATTTATGTAAAGAATGTTATGTAAACGATATCTAGAATGATGTGTTTACCTCATTCGGACCTAAGCTTTCGTCGTTCGAATTGACTATCCGTAGTTTCGTATTGGGTAAGGCGAGACCAACTGTTGCATAATTTTTGAATCCCAGTGGCGCCGTTGTTGCTAATGGTGATACTTCCGTTAGTCCGTATATTTGTAAGAAGTCTACATCTGTCTAAGAAAAAAAATGCTTAGTTATCTCTCAACTGTTTCAATTTATTTAGGGTTAAAAAAATATTTACCTTAGATTTATCTAAAAGTCTGAAAATATCTTGTTTAGGTAAAGGTGCAGCGCCGCAGATGTAGGTATGGACGGTTGATAAATCTTCCTTTTTACATTCAGAATGAGACGCCAGGAAAGATGCTAGAAAAACAATGCAATTATTGTTATTTTCTCTATAGTAAAAAAAACTTTCTAATTTATTCAATAAGAACAATGTATAAACCAGATTCTTGTAATCAATTTACTATTATTATATTAATAAAAAATAAGTAAATAACAACTGAATATTTACCCAAAGGAGGAGCGAGATGCAGTATACTTGATTTTTGCATTTTAATAGCATTAAGAAATGTGTTCTTTTCAAATTTAGGCAACGTAACAACTTTTGCACCCATCGACAACTTGTGTAGCATAATTACCCCTGAACCATAGATGTGATAGAATGGTAGAACTGCTAGAAGCGATTCTTGACTGGACTCTGAAAAATAGAAATAATAATTAAAAGTACAGCTAATATTGTAATTGTAGCTTTTTTTCCGAAACCTATACCTTTAGCTATTAACAATTATTGAAAGAAACTTTACTATAGTGACCTGTAGCAGATTTACAGTATTTGAATCCTTCCCCATTTTGTTGAGCAAAATTGGCAACAATAGTCCGGTGTACCAGTTCCACGGCTTTCGGTAAACCAGTCGTTCCACTCGAATGCGGTAAAAGCGCTATTCTGTCTATATCTTTATTAACTCTTTGCAGAACACTGGTATCTACATGGTCATCATTTATGAGTTCATGATATGATATGGTTCCATTGGGTAAGACCTCTCCTGTACTAGTTACTGTTATGATTGGTATATTCAATTTGGCTAATTTACACGCTTCTTTTAGTACTTCAATTGTTTCCGGTATTCCAATTATTATTTTCGGAGATGATAGAATTAGTTGCCTTTGAACTTCGTCTGCAAGAGAATAGAGATTAATTTTGTTTTTAACTCTGAATGAATTTAGATAAATTTAGACAATAAATACAACTTTTTATATTACTGTCAATTATGTATTGTAAGATAAGATTGCGTTGTTTAATTACATTAAAGATTCGAGTTACATGTGGATTTTTCATTGTCAAATACAATACTGAGAAAATCATAATTTAAATTTATCGTATACATTTTATTATAATAATAATAAATCTTTATTTCAAGAAAATCTCTAATTTTGTTATTACAAGGATTTTTTGACCGTGTTTCCCAAAGACAGATAATGATATAGTAGTAATTAATAATGGAGGTTCCATTAAGAATAAATATACATATGCTTGAATACTTACGGACTGTATAAATGGGATTGATTGTGGTCACCGTTGCGCCTGCTTCAAGGGAGCCGAGTGTGGCCACGGCGTATTCTGGGTTATTGGACATCATTATGCAAGTCACATCGTCTTCTCGGATATTGAATTGGGTTAGCAATTTTGCAGCAAATCTCCGAGAATATTTATAGAGTTGATGATACGTATATGTTCGATTTGTGATTCCACAAACCTGAATAAAATATATCATGTTAGTACAAATATTTACACACTATAGCTTGTATTAGATTTATTTAATACAGAGTTAAGCTTAAGATATACTCCAAGGAAAGATACACTTTGTAATCCTAATAAAGATCAAGATGCAAGATCAGAATAAATCTCAGTTTCATATTCAGTAAGAAAGTAGTTAAAATTCTTAATATACTGAAGCTATCTTTTATAATTAACACTGAACTAAGGTTTGGTTGAATATGGATGATACAAAGGTAGAGAATTACCAAAGAACCTATGGGTGGATTATGCGAAATGCGTTAGGTGTGAGTTAATTCAGATATGAAGATTGATAGAGATGTACATATGTATAGACACACCTAACACTGACCTAAGGTTTTACGTAAGTGCAGCATTCGATAAATGATTTGCATACAAATTTCGTTAAGTTATATTTACCATTGCCGGTTTCTCTGCCCATTTCTCTAAATTCTGCCAAATGAAATCGTTGACCGTGAGCAAAGGTAAGTGAACATCGTTGCTCGGTGAAGAAACGACGTTTTCTTTGTTCCACAAATTGCGAGGATTATTGCTAAAGCTTCTGATAAACATCAACCTTTGAACGTTCTTTATCCCAAAATTTGTTCGTGCCATGATATCTAAAATTATAATAATCATATTACGGAAATAAACACAATTTAAGTCACAATTTTGCTAAGATATCGGGTTGTCTTTGATGTTTGAATCATCATCATCATCATCATCATCATCATCCTTATCCTGCTCCCATAGGGTCGGCGCAACAGGTTTTTGTCTTCCAAAAAACTCTATCATACGTCATCTCAGTCATCACTCCCTTTTTGTACATGTCACCTTTCACGCAATCCATCCATCTCTTTCTAGGTTAGAATATCCAAATAAATATATCATTAATAGAAATCTGTTCCTGTTACATGTTGATTCACGTAATTTCGACAATCTAAACTATTTTATGTTAGATATTTTAGTATGTAATAAGATGTTTCTCTTAGATGTTAATCACAATAATAGTAAAAAACTTACCTCAATATAACAATCTTTTTGACGTTTTAAACAAGTATGATCCCAAGTATTTATTTGTACTTCACATTCCCACTCGCATTAGAAGATAATATTATCAAAGTTTAAGAATAATCGAGAGAATAAAAATAAACAATTATCAGACACTGATAAGAACGATTTTTTAGCAAATGCGTTATAAACAATGTTATACTATTATTTGATTATTGTTTAAATAATATCATTTCTCACATTTAATATTTATTTGGAATTAAATATTACTGAATTAGTTTACGTCCAAACGCTATGTGTATCTCTATTAATGTTATTCGAATAAGAATGTTTACAAGGCATTTATATTTTATGTATTCATTCAGTTTATATTTTCAAGGATGAGTTGTGCGATTTGTTTATGAATTGTATACATTTATCATTTTTTACGTATTTACTCACATTATATGTAAATTTGCATAATCATTTATTATAAAACAACTTATCATTTTTTCTCAAAATGATAAATGGATTACTTTGTCTTAAATGTAACTTACATTAATTATAAAAATTCTTAAGATTATTAAAATTGTAAATGCCTTCTTATAAACATTGGTTATCTATACTAATATTATAAAGAGAAAAGATTTGTATTTTTGTACGTATTGAAATAACTCAAAAACTACTGGACCTATTTCAAAAATTCTTGCATCATTAAAAAGCTATGTTATCACTGAGTAACGTAGGCTAGGTTTTTACTATTTTTTTTTACACGCGTGCGAAGTCGCGAGCAACAGCTAGTCAGTCATATAAAAATTAAGAAAACGCTTTGAAATAAAAGAAAATTGTAAACAAAATTTTTACATAGAATTTGTAATATATGATTTAGTTATGTTTAAACTTAGTCGGAGTTTAAACGTTTACACCACGAGTTCTTACATTAGCTCTTTAGTGTTTCACAGGTGCACGACTCACCGCCTCCATTGCGACAACGAATCGTGTTCATACACTACATTTAACAATTGCTACTCGATTAAACTCGAAGGATGTTATTCTTAAAACGACGAAATTTTGTTAAGAAAATCATTTTATTATCAACGAACGTCACATTAACGTTGTCGAGAACATTTTTAACATAAGCTGTGAAAAGAATTTATGTTTTTGTTTCTGCGATAAAGATGTAAATATTATCTTTTAAAAATACGGATGTTAGATGAATGATGGATGTTTATTAGAGTTTAACGCCTAAACGGCTAAACGGATTTCGATGAAATTCGGCATAGTTATAGAGCATAGCCTGGAAGACAGTTGTAGAGCATAGGCTACTTGATTTGTCTTTGTAACTCATAGTCGCGGGCGAAAGCTTGTATTTTATAAATGCGAAAGTTTTGATTTGAAGATGTTTGTTACCACGTCCTGAGAAATATTACTCTGGACTAGGGCTTAGGCTACTTATTTTTTTAATACCCCGCAAACACAGTCGTTAGCAACAATAAGTTCAAATAACAAAACACTCACACCGCAAAAGACGAACCTCCCACATTTCTTTTGCTTCGTCTAGATTTATACAAGAGGGAAAGAGTGACAAAGAATATTTATATTATAAAAGAAACTGGTAGCCCTTGATGCAATTAAACTGACCAGATTAATTACGATAACCAGTCTTAATCAAAGCCGTTACATATTATTTCTGTAGTACCTAGCCTAGTAATTTTAAAATTCCTGTCTTAAGTGTTGAATTTAATTTAACAGTATAAAATTATTTATACAGATAAAGTTTACAATTATCTAAAGTATAGGTAACGTAATTGCTATAAACAATAACAAGCAAAAATACTTTAGAATATAGAAAAAGTTAAGCAATGTCGAAGAATTGACTTTACATTTTGATAGGGTTACAACATACTCAATATCAAAACAAAACAAATAATTACAACGCATAAATCTTTAACAATACACGTGTTAACCAATTTCAACAAAACACATTTCAACAAACAAGAGGTAACTCGGTGGAAATTCCTTTGGATGAATTTGTTCTATTACTGTATGTTCGTTTAGAACTGTACATAAGTTAATTTAAGCATTTGTACGTGGTGCAGTAAATTTATTAGTGAGTCAAGCGCTGTTGTGAATTAATTTGAAACGTGCCAATGATTTACAACTGCAAGTTCGGTAGTTCGGTAGGTGGGGCCAGTTGCCGACTGGAATTAGCATTTGAAGGGTTAAATGTTTTACCTCTGCACATTTTAAACGGTTTCTACCTATTTTATGTTATACGCTCATACTATTTACTACACGTGTAAAATCATATGTGAAAAGAAACTTCAAACAGGAATCTAAGACCATCAAACTGCTACTAGTAGGTATTCGAGACAATTTACTTTGTCATATGGTTCTATTTTTTTTTTATAACAGAAGGTGGGAAACGAACAACCGGCCACCTGAATCCGCTAAAATGGCGAAGTGCCCGCTGCCCATAGACATCCGCAATTGCAGATGCGTTGCCTACCCTTATCCGACGGAGGAGGAGACACACATCAAGAGGATATTTCCCCTTCCTATGCATCTCCTCTACCGTCAAATCCATTTCCCCTTCCCATCCTCTCCTTATAAGAAAAGGGAGGTAAAGAGAAAGGGACTTAAATTAGGCCTATTTTATCTCATCATAACCACTATACGTTCCCACAGGAGAGCTCAAAGCCTACACTAAGTTAAGGGTAACTAGGCCTTAGTCAATCATGCGGAACCACTGCGTGTTGGTTGACTTTACACATACCTTTGTATTTCTTCGCCGATATGTGCAGGTTGCAAAACGATGTTTTCCTTCACCGTAAGAACGTAAATTATGTACATATGAAATTCGAAAATCACATTAGTACATGGGCGATTCATACCCAGAACATGTAGATTACAAGTCAAGGGAAGCCCTGAGCCACCGTACTCATCATACTTCATACTAATATTATAATTGTGAAAGTTTAGATGGATGGATGGACGGATGGATGTATGTTAGAGTTTGTAGGCTAAACGGCTGAACGGATATCGATGAAATTTGGCATAGATGTAGATGACAGTCTGGAAGAACACATAGGCTACTTACTTTTGTTTTTTTTAATACCACGCGGACGGAGTCGCGGGCGAAAGCTAGAAGTTTAATAAGACTTAAAAATATTGTTCTATTTTTTTGCACTGAAATGTAATTCAAATTAGATAGGTTTTCGCATTGCATTAATTTGAAATGTTCAAATGATTTGTTAGTTCAATTTACGTGTAATTCGGTTGCGGACTCGCGTGGTTTATTGAGCATGTATTTGCATTTTAGAATCATTGCAAGTTAGCGATATACCTAATGAACCTAATAATAGTATGTTTCCATAATTGCGTATACAACCTAGGTTTTCACTAAATACCTGGGCATAATGTTATTGCAGTATCTAGTTAGTTCTACGTTATTTTCAACTAGCTTTCGCCCGCGATACTGTCCGCGTGAAAATAAAAAGCAAAGCAGCCTATGTGTTCTTCCAGACTGTCCTCTACGTCTATGCAAAATTACATCGAGATCCATTCCGCAGTTTAGGCTACAAACTCTAACAAACATCCATCCACCCAAACTTTCGCATTTGTTATGTTAGTGAGATGTTCGGTCCGTTTCAGGACGGTATATAATAAAAACTTATTTATTCTTTCATTGATATATGTATTTTCGACCATTGGCTTTGATTCGAAATACCTTAATACCAAATTTATGATTTTTCCTCTAAGCCATTGTGCATGCATGAAAAAATGCAATT
The DNA here is from genome assembly GCA_029286645.1 of Papilio protenor. NCBI lineage: Eukaryota > Metazoa > Arthropoda > Insecta > Lepidoptera > Papilionidae > Papilio > Papilio protenor. Next base: position 4,991,280 of record JAGSMZ010000043.1, read on the forward strand.
CGACTATAGTGAAATTTTAATTTAAGCTACACCCATACAGTGCATGACTTTATGTCGGCAGCATAAAAGTTATTCGAAAAATATTACAGTATTCATTCTTGCGTGGCCGAATTTTTATGGATATTTTATATATTTTTGATCTAAAAAAATATACCGTGCTAGGGTTGTACAGTTTTACTAACATGAACGTTATAATCACAAAAAGTTTTTTTTTTAAACATAATATGGCAAGCGGCCACCTGAATCCGCCAAAATCGAAAGCGACCGCTGCCCATAGACATCCGCAATTGCAGATGCGTTGCCTACCTTTATCCGACGGAGACACACACAAAGAGGATGTTTCCCCTTCCTATGCATCTTCTCTACCGTCAATTCGTGCTAAGATGTTAAAGCGGGCACTACCACTGTCCAGTTTAGGAAGTGAGTTTTAATAAAATGAATTGCATCAACATAAAAAAACTTAGATAGAGTTTAAAAGATGTTTTGTTAACATACGTCAACCCTTTTATGCTAGTTTTCGCCCGCGACTCCGCCAGCGCGGAATTAAAAAAACAATATCAAGTTGCCTATGGACTCTATCAGACTCTTCAGATCTCTTAAGTCGTTTAGGCTGCAAACTCTAATAAACATCCATCCATCTAAACTTTCGCATTTATAATATTATAAGAAGTATCATGTATCATTTTGATTGTTTCTTTGTTTTAGTTCCCAGCACATAAACAATTGTTAAATATTTACAATTATAATAAATGATGTTTTAATATCTTATTTTTTTAATATCATCATAATTTTGACTGCCTGAGAATGAGTTCGTTCTTGTTTCTTTGTTGTTTAAATAATCTTTAAATCTCAATCACAAAATATTTTTACAAGGTAATATTTGAAAATGATTAGGCTTAGTGTTGCCACATTTATCGTTCTTATAATTATTTCAAGGGGTGGTAACACCATCACCAAATATCACAGTAAATATCTTTATTCTTCTATTCTTTATTCTATCCCAAATGTGTTTTTGTGATTTTAAGGCTTTGGCTGCCAAATTTCTGTTTTTTTTTAACTTAAATGTTACATCTTGTCATAAATCAAAGAGTAGGGCAATTTCACTTTCGAATTATTGGTTTTATGCTTAAGTTCACGAAGTGGAAAATACGTCCCATTCGAGCGCCGCTAACCACCATTCCACTCGATGTGAAAATGTCAAAGGGAATCGGTTGTGCTGAAAATATATTACGAACAAATAAACCTTGATCTTTGTTTCTCTTTCAATGTGATTTAATTCCATTTTATTATCGTTCTGCATGATTGGTTTCGCTCGCAGATTGAAATAAATCAATAGGGAATATCATTCAGTTTAAAAATAGGAAAGGTTAGTTTGAATTGAGATTGAAACTTGAATAACCTCGTATTAGTTACCTCATAAGGTTTTCTTTTATGATTTTCAACTATTGCAATGCATCGGACAATTACCTACAATGTAAGAAATATTTTTTTTTTTATAGTGTTATAAGGTGATGAACGAGCAAGCGGCCACCAAAATAGCGAAGGAACCACAGACATCCGCATTTACATATGCATTACCTTTCATCTACAAAGGTAGGGACGCACTAATTCGTCTCATTTCCTGACAAAACCGCTGTGTCAACGGTGTGATTTTCACTGAATTTCGTACTACGCACAACTGCATCGTGGAACTGTGCTGGAAGGTTTTTCCAAATGAGATAACGTATTTGATGTTCCTGGTTTTACACCTCGATATTCTACGTTTGCTCCCTTATCTTATAAAAAGAGATTGCCCAATATAAAGTTTACAGTGCTTCAATAGTTTCAATTTATATAGGCGTATAAATCTGTACGCCTATAGTATTTTGGTTGTTTCTTTCTCGTATACATTTACGACTGCGGACTCGTGTTGCGTTGAAGCCACATAACGCTACCAGCGTTTGCTGTTAAGCCTTGATTAATTGAATTTCTATTACAGAAAGTGAATTGCAAAAAACTGACTGCCAAAGTTTAAAAATTAATTATTTTAAGCAATATATTATTATTTTAATGATAAATTGATATTAATCGTTAAGATTACGCATAATTTATATTTCGTGTGTAAAAAGTTACAAATTAAAAAATCTACTTAGAGTACATTTTCTATTCAAGGTTAATAAATCAATATGTATTTGAAGTTATTTATTTACATTTTAAAATATCTCTAAATATTCAAGTAAATTGTTGAAGCATTTATTTTGAAGATTTTTTACTTTTTTAACTTTTTTGTATAAGGAAATGACATTGTTAAAAGATAAATTATTTCTATTGTAGATGCTATTTTATGAGAATTGTTATTTACAATACAATTATTGTATACTAGCTGTTCGCGTGCGGATTCATCTGCGTGAAATTATAAAAACTTTATTTTATTGTTTACATTTGTCAAATTAACAATAGCAAATGTCAAAATGACATGACATGACATGACAAACCTTAGCAATCTTTCTTTCTTGATGTTGGCAGCAACTTATGGTTTCTTTCCCACATTAGGGTTTTTATCCAAAATATTTACCCCTAAGTTTAACGGCGTGAAAATATATAGCCTAAAGCGTGACGCAAGTGTAGGGCTTTTTATTAAAAAAAGAGTTATTCGAAAATATGCTGTGATTGCTGACATCTTAGGCAACAAAGAAGTGTGTGTTTACGCTTTATTATATTAGTATAGAAGTATAGATAGTATATTATAGATATAGACTAGGTTTTTGTCTGTTATGATTAAATCATTTTTTTTAGAATACTCCCAAAACTAAGGATGTCACATATTACAGTAAGCTACTACTACGTAGTGAAAGTACAGTCAGCTTCAAATATGTACACATTTACAAAACTTTAGAAACCTATACGGCTTCGGTTACAAAAATATTTATGCACGTATTCATCAACAGTGTGATTGGAGGCAAACAGATCGATTCGTACATTCATATTTTTGAAACAGAAAGCGTATACAAGTTTCCGAGGCTTTGTAAATTGGATACATATTTATGCAGCTGACTATACATTCTACGTAATTGTAGGAATTCCTAGAGGTGTACCCAATTGCACATGTTAATTCCTCGAATGCAAATTTTATTTCTTGTATAAATATACTAGCTATTCCCGTGCGGCTTCATCCGCATTAAGTTATAAAAACTTTATTTCATTGTTTAAATTTGTGAAATGTCAAAATTCAAATGCATAAATGACAACCTTGCTTCCTTGATGTTGGCAGATTGCACTTTATGGTCCCTTTCTCACGTGAAGGTTTGTTTCCAATTTATTTACCCCCTAAGTTTAATAGCGTGAAAATATATAATCTAAAGCGTGTCGTAAGTGTAGGATTATTATTAAAGATTTTTTTTTCTTCTAAATATGCTGTGATTGCTGACATCCTACGCTAAGAAGTAGTGTGTGTTTACGCTGTATTATATTAGTATATACATAATAATAAAATTTAATATCAGAGAAGTTTGAAATATTTCTCAGTAAACGTACGACGGTGGTTACAAATTATCCGATAGAAATTCTCTTGATTTCAAGTACGTGCATCGCCGCTGTACATATTCCACTGAATTCCAATAAGCATTTTATATCATCTATCCCAAGCGACTTGCAACACAAAATATTCAACATTCTCTACAAAACACTTGAATTCGCTAACTGCAGAGCACAATGTCTCGAGTTCTGAACAGAAGTGAACTTTAATACCATGTAATAAGAGCGATTTACGTTGGTTTGGAGCAAGAATAAAAGTTAAAAGAAGATAGTCAAATCGAGTATATTCTTCAGGTATAAAATATTTGACTCGGTATGACATTTCATCACAATAGAGTTTGTTCTCCAAACATATTATAAACTACACGAAGCAATTTTTTGCAGCAAACATTCATAAAAACATGTTATCTTCATTCATCAAATAAATCTCTATCTATATCTATACTTAATATTATAAAGAGGAAAGATTTGTATTTTTGTACTTTTGTATGTATTTGATTCACACAAAAACTAGTGGGCCGATTTTAAAAATTCTTTCACCATCAGAAAGGTAATTTATCTGTGAGTATCATAGGCTATATTTTTTATTATTTTTTTAATTTCACGCGGACGAAGTCGCGAGCAACAGCTAGTTATTTATAAATCTGTTACTAATATTATAAAGTGGAAAGATTTGTATTTTTGTATGTATTGGATTAACTCAATAACTACTGGACCGATTTCAAAAATTCTTTCACCATTAGAAATCTACGTTATCAGTGAGTAACATAGGCTATGTTTTTATTATTTTTTAAGTCTCGAGCAACAGCTACTTATTCATATACAAATAACAACACTATAAGATACATTGCCGGAAGCACTTTGCATAAAAAGGATTACCGTTCCGTAAGTTTTACCTGCTTATTTACTTACGGCGCCTTCATCCTTTATATGCTTAAAGCTCATAACTTTCTATTATTCTTTTATATTCATATTCTCTTTCTTAAAAAAATCCTTAAAATATCTCTAAAAATATAGTCAAGAACACGTTAAAAACTATAATATTTTTGAATAAAAAGAGGTAAATTAATTTTATATGTATTTATCTTAAAAATTAGCATCCACAATAACCAGTAATTGTTTTTATCTAAATTTTAATAGAGAAATGCGAAACAGAAGTAAAGTATGAACTGAACGCAAAGCATCCTAAACATTTCGGGGTTAACAATGCTACACACGAAGTGGGTCTTAGCCTCTGACAGGAGAGATCGCCAACGCCGCCTGTCCTTCGCCGTCGTCTGCCAGTCGGTCGCTTCTAGCTCACGCAGTTTCAGCTACACGGTTTGTCGCCAGAGGAGAATAGCCCATCATCATCATTGCTCTTGTCCGTACAGAGGTTCGGCACAGTATGTGCTGCTTTTCCATACATTTATATCAGCCGTCATATCTGAATCCACTGTTATGAGAAGAGATGAATCGCATGTAACAAGAAGGACGTTAGTTTTTAATGTGGAGGGGTACACCGGTAGAGCTAGTCCTAGAAAGAGATGGATGGATTGCGTATAAAGTGACATGATCAAGAAGGGAGTGATGACTGAGATGACGGATGATAGAGTTATTTGGAGGACGAAAAGCCGGTGCGCCGACCTTACGGGAGTAGAGTAAGGTAGGGGTAGATAATGATGATATCTGAATCCACTCCCTTCTTAAGAATAGCCAATAATAAAATATTCTTTTCAATTATAACGGCTATAAGATTTAAATAATACATTTTAGTTCTGCCAAATCTTCATTATTATACTATTTACGGTTCAACTATTGTTGTCCTATTGTTTGTTTTTAAATTGATTTTAATTATGAATCATAATATTTAGAAATTCTATGTCAAAGTCTAAACGCCGAGGGCAATTCTGAGATTTAGTTGTGTAATTAACTTTGAGCTTGGTGAAGATCTTCAAGTGGAAATTTGGCTCCGTTTAATTTATGTTCACGTGGATTGGTAGCCAACCGAGTGCAATTAGCATTTATAACACTCTGCTTGTTTGAGGCTCTCCTTGTTAACCGTCAGTTAAATTAACATACTATTGCTAATGGAGGATAATAAAACTTAAGTATGTATAAACCCTCTATAAACATGGCTTTATGTTGGCAAAATTAGTTTATATTTCGTTATTAAAAAGATTATTTTTAGAGTTAATATAAACATCATGCTCTTTTTAAATTCACGTATCCAAAATGTAAATATAATGTATCAATTTCCGTTTTTAATATAATCATAATAATCTTCTACATAATAAAGCGTAAATATTCATAAAATCAGATCAATGTATCCACTTTCAAACACTTCCGCGAAAAAGTATTTTAAGAAATCAAACTGAAGTCCCTGAATAATTTCCTGTAGAAATCTTTTTCCTTTTCTCATCTCGGACGCCTGAAGAAATGGAATAGCAATAAAGTGCTAGAAACGACATTGCAAATCTAATTATAACAGTAATTAGAGAAATAGAAATCCTGGATTGCAAATATGCATGTTATTAGCTATTGTAACTATAATCTTGTCCAAGATAATTAAAACTGCAAACAGATTAAGACAGTGTAATAATGATAAATTAAACAAATTAATGCCATAGTTTACTATTTTATAAATAATCACTCTTTCTTTTTAATAATTGGACTAAATACGAGACAAATTATATTTCCTCTCTTAGAAAGTACCAGAGCTTTGAACGTGAATTCACCGTAGAAGAACGAAGTCCCGATGTAGTTATGAATTATTTCCGTGAAATTCAAATTACAGTTGTACGTTCCCTGGAAAATAGATGGATTTTGTTAAAAATACTTTTTGTGTAACAACTGCACTCACATACTAACGGAGATAAATCTTGGGATGCTAGTAAGTTTGATATTTATTAGCACGTAATAAACTATAGATTAAAATTAATAAATGATTTATAAAAGTCATTATCAAGGAAATCCATCTCGATTGATTACGACGTTGATTATTGACGTATATCTTTCTAATGTTATAAATGTTAGTTTGTAGCTGAAACTGCTGAACAGATATTTATGAAATTTGGCATAGATGTAGATAATGGACTGGAAGAACACGGATGGAGTCACGGGCGAAAGCTAGTTATTTATATATTTCTAAAACCAACCAATTCGATTAAGCAGGTTCCTAAAATCACCAACACTTTATAGTAGTTGAAACTAGCTTTCGCCGGCGACTCCGTCCGCGTGGAATAAAAAAAAACGAAAGAGAGTAGTCTATGTGTTCTTCCAGACTATCCTCTACATCTATACCAAATTTCAAAGAAATCCATTCAGCCGTTTAGGCTACAAACTCTAACAAACATCCATCCATCCATCCATCTAAACTTTCACATTTATTATATTAGTATGATTACCATAGCCTGAATAAGATATTCTTATGAACTGACCTTTTTGACGACACAATTTTTGGCACCTACATAAGTTTCCAATACCGCCGCAAGTGCAAAATGTTGGCAAGGCTTCACAACAATGTAATTCCAGAGTAGGGTTTTTCGTTTTTCCTTAATAGCAAATACGGACATTTTTACCTGTGAAATTGTACATTGTGTAAAAATGTCTTCGCACATTTAAATGAGGAAAACTGGAAATATGGTTTATAGTTTTATATCAAGACTAGCTGTTCCCATGCGACTTCATCCGCATAAAATTATAGAAATTTCATTTTATTGTTCACATTTGTCAATTTATCTATTGCAAATGTCAACAACATGACATGATGTCAAACCATGGCAACCTTGCTTCCTTGATGTTGGCAACAACTTATTCCCAAATTAGAATTTTTATCCAAAATATTTACTCTTTCCCAAATTAGGATTTTTATCCAAAATATTTACCCCTAAGTTTAACGGTGTGAAAATATATAGCCTAAAGGTGACATAAGTGTAGGGCTTTTTATTAAAAAAAAAGTTATTCAAAAATATTCTGTAATTGCTGACATCTTAGGCAACAAAGAAGCGTGTGTTTGCGCTTTATTATATTAGTATAGATTAAATATTTTTCACTTACTTCTTCTATTACCGTTTGATCAAGGAAAGTGAGATTGACTATACCTCTATACATATTATTTTCAATAATCAATTCAGAGGTATATTTAGTTAAATTCACAGATTTTGGCCCGTGACAGGCATCGAAATTCTTCCATTCCACAATATACGGTCCCTGTAAATTAAAAACCGAAACACAAATACAATAACCTAATGGTTTGGGGTACGGACTACCGATCGTGAGGTCGAGGGTTCGAATCCCGCCATTCGACTATTGTCGTGAACCATATCCTAGCACAAGCCTAGAGCTTAGTTGGAATGGTTAAAGGAAATATTAGTAAATTAACAAAAATCTACTAATATTTTTAAAAAAAAAACCACTTGACTATCGACTTCCTTTGATGCAAAAATCTAGCATGTTGCTTACAACATGAATCTTACATCATCAGTCCGCAATTTTCCCCGCGTTAGGTTGGCACTCCCTTCATATATGTACATAACTTTTTCACAAAATGCACCCATTCTTCGGTCTCCCTGTACTTTTGTGTCTTTTCATATTTAATCTTAGTACTTTCTTTATTATCTGACTTCCTTATTTGCATAATATCTCACTAATCTTACTAATATTATAAATGTGAAAGTTTAGATGGATGGATGTTTGTTAGAGTTTGTAGCCTAAACGGCTGAACGGATTTCGATGAAATTTGGCATAGATGTAGAATATAGTCTGGAAGAACACATAGGCTATTCACTTTTGTTTTTTTCAATTCCACGCGGGCGGAGTCGCGGGCGAAAGCTAGCATATAAAACTTACATAATTATTTGAATCCTTCGTCATAGACGCAGCACTAGTACAGTTGCAAAATAGGACAGGAAGTAATATTATTATACAAAACATTTTATACTTGATTAAAGCGGAATGGCGTCTCGCCAAAACGTAATAAAACTCCGAATATGTTCCTGCGCGAATGCCAAAATATTCAAAAGTAATGGATATTTAATGCTCAAATTAAATGAAAACAAACAAACAGAGCTACATTGTTCAAGCACGTAACAACTGCAATTTATATGTGATGATATTTTAATGATGATACATGAAGTAAAAGTTAATTTAAAAACAAATTGTATGATTACTATAACCCTATGACTCAAGGGAAATTATGAAACAAATGACATTCGGCAAAATCTATCAACATATTTACAACTAGCTGTTGCTCGCGACTTCGCTTGCGTAAAATGAAAAAATAAAATAAAAATTATAGTCTATGTTACTCACAGAAAAATTACCTTTCTAATCGTGAGAGAATTTTCAAAATCGGCCCAGTAGTTTTTGCGTGAATCAAATACATACAAAAATACAAATCTTTCCTCTTTATAATATTAGTATAGATAGTATAGATATAGATATATTATAAAGTGTAATGATACGAGGTGTAACTTTCGTATCGAGCGAGTTACCCCGTAACACTACGTACTGGCATGATTGACCACCGTGTAACATGCTACATCGCGTAACGTCGATAAGTACGCTCTTTTAAATATCCTTCATTTAAGTCAGGTCAATAAGGAAAGAAATAATATATGAGGTATCTTAAAGTAATTTTACACGGGATTAGAAATTCAATATTTGTTTTATTTCTTCCTTCCTTATAGCAGGTCAAGTACGATATAAGTATGTTTTGATTGAAAATTGATATCCTATTCGCTGAGTTTTACGTAAGAAATTTTTCATTAAAATAAATACAAGGGAATTTTAAAGAACGCTGTCTTTTTTTTATAATATAAGGTGGCAAACCGCGAAGCGACCGCTGCCCATAGACATCCACAATTGCAGATTCGTTGCCTACCCTTAATCGACGGAGGAGGAGATGCACATAAAGGGGATATTTCCCCTTCCTATGCGTCTCCACCGTCAAATCCACTTTCTCTTCCCATTCTTTCCTTATAAGAAAAGGGTGGTAAGAGAAAGGGACTTTAATAAGACTGTCTATGCAATTCCAGTCACATCTAGAAGTCTCTATACTTTAAAGAACGCTTGTAATATTAGACAACTTATTTAATTGATACTGTCGCTTTAAACTCAGAGCAACACTTCTCGTCAGGACTCAGAATGCGCGCCAATCTCCATCCTTCTAGTGACATTTACATCTGTCAGCTAGGGATGTGACGTTTATGCCGATAATCTAGAGTTGCGCCATTTCTATAGCACGGTACTAATTTTGTTCTTAACAGTAACTTTCCAATAATAGATATTGTTAGTACAAACTTGTATGTATAAATAAAAATAATAAACTTTTGTTGGATTTTTATTTCATAAGGTAGCAATTAGCGGCCTCCTAACCTAAATAGTGAACCGCTTGCTGCCCATAGACATCCACAATTGCAGTTATGTTGCTTACCTTAAATACACGGAGCTGAAAACGCTCTGAAGAGGTTGTTTCTAAGTGTCACCTCCATTAAATCCCCTTCCTATCTTTATCTTATAGAAGAGTGGAAAGTGTAAATCGACTAAAATTAGGCATTCAAAACGCACAATCATCAAACGCGGAATTACTTCCACTCGACGCCTGTCTCTCATATGGTCGTGGTATTGCACCGGGCGAGCTACCCATTGGAACAGATGTTGATGTTGCCGGCGTCTACCATTGTTGGAATGTTTTCAGAATACCCATACAAATATGAATAGATGATACTTTAACATTGTAATTTTTTTACTGTTAATATAAGTTTGTTATCAACTCTATATGTTACGATGAAAATATAAATAAACTAGCTGTTGCCCGCGACTTCGTCCGCGTGGTATTAGAAAACATACGAACTATATAAATAACAAAAAGCTACGTATCTCTCGGGAACCGGACATTTCTCAGGGACGAACCTTATACCATGTGTACTCCAGATTTTGTTCTATATCTGTGCCTTCAATAAGATATGTTGAACCGTTGCAGAATGATCGAGTAAACATTAAAAAACTAAATTAATGTATCCCACGGGAACCGTAACTATTCCCGGGATAAAGTTAGCGTGTGTATCTGTTCTTCCAGACTATGCTCTAAACCTGTGCCAAATTTCATGGAGATCCGTTTAGCCGTTTAGGCTACAAACGCTAACAAACATCCATCCATCCATCGTAACTTTCGCATTTATAATATTTATATGATTATTGATCGAGGAAGTCAACTGACTTCAGGAACTCCTGTGAGATGTTTTAACAGTAACTTATTGTATATAACTTATTTTACAAGGATTACCCGAGGGAACGACGGAATATATTTTGTTACATAAAATTTGACTTACCATTTTCCTGTTTCAATTCTTACGAAATAACATTGTTTTAGGGGGAAAAGGTTCAAAACGATGAATTTATTGGTAGTATGATATTTTATTTATTGACTTTAGTTGAAAATGGGGTGATAAATTCAAGATAAACTCATACATATATAGTTAAGCCCGCTACTTATGTTCAGTTCGAACTGACAGTTTTTACTGAACAGTTCAATTTTTTTTTATAATAATGGATATGGGTTGAGAAAGGAAATATGTTATTTTCTATTAGTTACGTATAAAATGTAGCGTTTTCGTTAAGGGTATTTGTATGTTTACGGAATACGTCTAAAGAATTTGTTGTGCTTCGATAACTTAGTAATAACTTGACCAAACTTTAGTACGGATCTCTCCTAATCAGTTAGGAACTACATTTTTGTTTGGCAATACATTTAGTTGCGAGTTTTATTAGTTACGAGCTGTCGCCCGCAAACTTCGTTGGCGCGGATTTTTTTTAAAGTCATCTATCACATTCCCGCGTGCATCTACCTTCTACCAGTTATCTTTCAGCCAGTCTCATCATAATTGGACCACTCGTTACGCCATTTTGACAGTATCGAATTTTAAAAAAGTTGCCTATAATATGCCTATCCATGTCAGCTACCCTCCAGTGAAACTCCCGTCGAAATTGGCCCACCCGTTTCGGAGATTACCAGGAACAAACGCGGCTTGCGGACAGACAGACAGACAGAAAGACAGACACAAAAAAATTAAATGCAATTTTCGTTATCAGCAACGCAAATACATCATCTTCTCGAAATCGGGAATTTTTCTTTTGATATTACAAACAGACACTCCAATTTTATTATATGTATAGATAGAAGATATAGATTTGATATCTCGTCTCGTCTTTCACCTTAGAATTAAGCACTTAAAAAGAATTTCAACCTTTTGAAAGGGTAAATTATGTGACAATATTTAGTTATACGTTTTTAAATATTTGTAAGGTAACTTTAAATATTAATTTAACTTATCTATAAAAATGTTTACACAGACAAACCATTTCAAGTAATCTAATGTGAAGTAAAAGTTCAAAATCGTTTCCCTTACATTTTCATAACGAGGTTATAAAATCTCTCCACACAATTCAATCAAAAACAGGAACAACTCAAAAGAGGAAAATAATGTGTAATTCGAGTAAATCATATCTGTCAATAGTTATTCACGTATAAAATAACGATATTTCTCCCCTTAAATCTTTATTCCCCCTTGTATCCCGTCGAGCTATTGTGGTTAATAATAACTCAATATTGTTCCCTTTTACAATACTACAATAATCGGCGGACGTTATTAAAAAGATATAGATTTATCACATTGATTTTATTTCGATTTTTCCATAGGGGAATCCACCCAAAATATTATAACTTGGTGAAGTTCACATGAAAACTTTATGCATCGAGTTTCTAATAAATTATGTAACAGACTTCATGTTGGTGTTTACTTTAATCGAAATTAGCTTTCGCCCGCGACTCCGTCCGCTCGGAATTAAAAAAAACAAATGCAAGTAGCCTGTGTGTTCTTCCAGGTTATCCTCTACATCTATGCCAAATTTCATCGAGATCGATTGAGCCGTTTAGGATACAAACTCATACAAACATCCATCCATCTAAACTTTCGCATTTCTAATATTAGTAAGATTAACAAAAAGTATAATTTTAGCCTGATAATTAAATGCATGTAATGAATGTCTTAGTCAATTTTGCTATTAAAAATTTAAAGGATATTCGAATTCAAGAAGTGTATATAACATGTGTTTGAATTTATCGACGTCTACGCTATAATTGTTGATTCCGATCTAGCAATTACAATCCAAATTGTCGGTTATGATTCTAAACTAGCAATGGAAAATCCAATGAAACATCTTGTATAGACATAATTTCAATGCAAACCGTATTATTAGTGAACGAATTAGACGGTGGTTTAATTGAAGTTCGGTTATAGTTTTAAATGTTACTTTTTTTTCAGAGAATCCAAATCTATTTTCGTTTTCTACTCTAATTGAATATTCTAAACTAAAATCATTTAACTAAAACACAGTTAATAATATCTAATTAATTTCTTTAATTAAGTAAAGCTATAAACAGCGATTTACGTACAATAGTTTCTCTTACAATAATTATATATTCACATCGAAACACACTAAAAGGAATCTTTACAATTTTAAATCTTTAATGATAAATATAAGATGCTAATAAAAGGATTATTATTGGCAATGACGTCACACTTAATTTTATACTTGAATTTGATTGCCAGTAACTTTCGTCTTTAGATGATAGCATCAAAGAATCTTCTCCTTTAGGCAACTTTTCACCAGGACACGGTAACGTTTCTATCGGTACATCAACTAGTACTACTTCATGTGAGACATTTCTTTCTGTCGTATCCAATTTATATAATGGGTTCTCTGCATATAATTCGTCATCAGCTTGTTGGAACACATCACCATTGGTACCAAGTTCAAACACCTTTTCAATGTTATCCTTAACGTCTTTTTCTTTGGGGTTTTCCTCATTTCTATCGAATGTACAAGTAATCGTGTTCAGTGCTAATTTAAGTGGCTCACTCTTGGTTTCGTTTCTTAAAGTAAGCAACCAAATTAATTGGCAATCGCATATAAAGTTGTTACCTGAAAATTATATATTTAGATGTTAGATATATGCATTAAAAACATAATTATACTGATGAAAATCAATTCATGATTGTTCTTGTGAGGTAAGGCTAAGTACAAAAATGTACAATGATAGTGAAATCACATGGTAACAAGAATAAAATTTAAACTAAAATCCCCCTTTACATTTAAATATAATTTTACTAACTAGTTCATAAGAGCTTTGACTTGTTGACAGGGAATAAATTACAAAGCAATACAACAAATGTTTGTACGGTTAAATAATTCTCATTCGTTGCATTCAAAAGGTTATTTTGTTGTTGATTTGCTAAAGGGGGACTTTTGTACTCAAAGTTGAGAACAGGGGATTAAAGCAGTAAAGGGGATTGATACAGATTCTATTGTTAGTAGAACAGAGTTAGTTACCCGTAAATGAACAGTTCGTAGTATTATTAAAGCACTGGAGAGCAATCTTAATGCCACGAGTCTACAATGAAGTCAGGAATCCCGGAAACACGTTATGTTTCAATTATTAGAGTTTAGATTGCAAGGGTTTAAAAATAGAAAACATTGTGATAACTTACCACTTAAGTAGAGTACCGATGATTTGTCTTTCAAATTTTCAAATATTGGTTTAACCGTATCAAGAGAAAATGTCTTTAATTCATTATTCCTCAAATCCAATAACTTGAGTCCTCGAACGCCTTCCAAAAGTCCTTCATTGATTGACTGCAATTGATTACCCGTCATTGACAACTTCTCCAGCAAAGCGAGCCCATCAAAAGCCCTTTCAGACAAATATTTCAATTCATTGTTATCCAAGAGTAGCTCATTCAAATTCCACAATTCCGTGAATGTTAAATCGCCGATCATTGATAACTTGTTCGACCTCAAATCCAATCTTGTCAAATTAGCAAGTCCTCGGAAAGTATCTCTAGTCAGAACTGTAATCAAATTCGCCTCCAGTACTAGATCGTTCAGTATAGATAGATGTTCGAAACAGCCGTCGTGGGCGAGATTGATGTTGTTAAACGATAAATCAAGATATTTCAAACTTGGTAATTCGACAAATATGTCTCTTTGTATTTCTGTTATTTTGTTCTCTTTGATTGTTAAATTGACTAGAGCTGGAAGTCCTTTGAATGCGGAGAAATCTAATTCTGTAATTTTATTATTCATTAATGTTATTTCTTTAATTGACGTCAGATTTGTGAATGTTTTCTTTTCTATTTTATTGAACGTCGCATAGTGTATGTACAGCTTTTGCAATCTCTTAAGTCGATGAATCACAGCTAACGGAATGAACGTCAAGGCTCCGTCCGATCTAACATTAAACGTGAGTCTCTCTAAATACATTTGAGAATTGAAGCTCGCCCATATAGGGTCGCTTTCGTCAATGCCACCATTGAACACCCAGCAATCAGCCCTAGTCGCAGTATTGATTTCAGTTCTCTCACAGTAGCAATGCACTTTGGACTCTCTATTTGCGATTTCGCATAAATTATCCTTTACTTGTACTGAATGTTTCCTGTCAGTTTTATCTCTGCGTTTCTCATTAAGCCGACTTTCTGTGTATGATATTTGAAATGAAGTCAAAGCCAAAGTTAGAAGCAAATATTTGACGACCAACTCCATGTCGCGCATTTTAATGTACCTGAAAGCATTAAAATACATTATGAGAATATTTTGATAAAAAAGGTTTAACAAAAATGAGTATTTTTAGGAATGAAATATAGAACAGTGAAGGCCTTTGTTTGACTGGCTTTCTACATCAAAGGTTTTATGAAAATGTTATGTCGAGTTTTCCAACAATTTTTATAAGTAAGGGGACAATCAAATAAATGTAAAAATACCATAAAAAAACTTAATACGGGAATTAAAACATAGAACAATAGGACATCAGTTGTTAAAAAAATCTTATTTAGTTATTACTAGAATAAAATGTGTAAACATTTAGATAAATATCTTTCACTGATACATTAAAAGTTGACAAACAATTAAGCAGTCTCTAAATATATTTTTTGTCATGTTTAATCGCTTATTTATAAATCGTACGATTTGTACTACTTAAAACTTGGTACCTACGAGTAAAGTTGCTAGTTACGAAGTAATTACTTTGTAAAATATGAATACACAGAAACACTAGTAAATAATCTCCAAGTCTAAAACAAAGAATTCACTATCGTATTAAATTTAATTTTAAAAGTTAATTCTTATACATTTTAATCTTTCGTGTCTTTAATAATTCATTTTTAAAAAGTCTATACAGTTTTCAACAAAAAAAACCATGGACTTTTATTACTCAACTTCTAAAGACCTCTCGTCTTTTGTTTAAGAAGGTTTTCGACAATTTCCATTCAAAGAGACTTGAAGTGGAGGATCGAGAATCAAGCCCGCCTTTTGTTTTTAGATTTAATTTTTTTCACTTGGACTATACCCGATCGTTTGTCTTTCGAAATAAGCTGTAAAGATACACTCGGAAAGAAATGAACAAAATCATTTTGCTTTCTGCTTACTTTGTTCGTATTTTTATATTGTTGCTCTTTGTGAACGAAACGAGGTACGTATACACTTTAATATTACAATTCTTTTTTATATCTGCTTAAGTGCGTTTAAAATGTTTGAAGTGGTTGCGGTTCTTTTGTCGATTTTCAAGTGTTAGACTTTCAGTTTTTTTACTTTGTTTTTTATTCTGGTCACTTCACGTAGGTCAAAATTACTTTATACGTGTCCTTGGTTTCCTTTTATGTTAAATACTAGATTCTCGTAAGAGACAAAACGTACTAAGATTCCACCGAAACTACGTATATAATTTATTACGTAAGAGACATCACGTTATAATGTTAAAATACGTCTAGTTTGGTTAAAACGGGTCTAAACCCTACGCAGTAAGATTTTGTAATATTAATCCTGTTACAAAATAGGTCATACAATTTGAGACAGAAACCTTGAGATCCCTTTAGGCGAGTATAAGATTAATCCAGTGAATACGGTGTTCTTCATGCTGTTTTAGAGATAAGCCTTTAAGTTGTTTAATATGTCTTTTGATAATGAAATCCTTGAACGGACTTGAGAATACACGCTTGTCCAAATCAAGACCTAAACTTTGTGAACACGAGAGAGCATAACATTATTCTATTTCAAAAATTTTAATACTAAATAAATAAAATAAATAAATGCGAAAATTTGGATGGATGTATGAATTTACATATGTTACTATGTATCACCAAAACGTTTTAACGAATATCGCTAAAATTTGACACAGATAGAACATCGTCTGGAAAAACACATAGGCTGCTTACTAAGTTTTTTTTAATCTGCGCGGACATAGTCATGGGCAGAAGCTAGTTAAAAAAAGCTAACGCAATGTTAACCAACTGCTTAATGAAATTGGTTTAAATTATTTAGGTCTTGACTTGAAATAAACTATAACAATAAAGGCGTACTTCTGTGTTTCAAGTCCTTATGTACTGCTATAATTCAGGTAAATCAATTTATAACAACTTGAAACTAGAACCTGGCTAAGTTGTGTAACTTAAATTTCAGTAAGTTACGGCGCTGGTAAGTGTCTATCCCCGCTTAAGGTAATTAGTTGCGAAGTATTTATGTGCGGGATAAAATTTGATTGATGTAGGAAATTGCGGTACAGCTGCCTTAAGTTTTGTATAAGTTATGCAACTACGGATTACGAGGTTTGATAAAGTTACATCAAGTTTTCGACTACATAATGGATATTAAATAGTTGTAAAATATTTTCGAGTGTTCGTAGAAGTTTGATTTATAAATGGTTATGATTTTATTACGAGCGTCGAAAAACTTTGTCTACAAAATGAAAGCATAGTTTTTATCGGGTAAATTTTGATTAAAAATATATAGGACAGGATTTTTTTTCTTTTAAATGTTCAATACCGTACAAAGTATTCTTTGCCGGGGCTCGGAACTAATAAACGAGTGACACTAATTGGCGCCGAGATCGTCTCAGGGAAGACCACTTACAATGAAATTCCTGTAAAAATTTCTACGAAAAATTCTCGCCCGAGCTTCCTCGCCATCGTTTATTAAAGACGCTAAATTTTTTTACTTTTCAAATTTAGAACGAACGAGGCTCTTAGGGTTTTCGTGACAAGGAAAATATGTCACGTCCAGGATTTTTTATAACATCATCTCCGCGGACATGCCCTTTTACCTGCCAAGAATTTGGTTGTTTTAAATTTACGACCTCTTACAATTATGATGTCTTTTTAACCAAGTTCTTGTAGTTCTTTTATTTAGTTGAGACAATTTTAAAGATTTAAGTAATAAAATTACTGTAATTTTACATTCGTATTTAACAAAAGGATACTTTATACATTTTAGACAATCATAATAAATTTTAAAAAAAACGAAGTTACTGTTTAAACTCGATTATTAAACTAAAAACTAATTAGTAAGCAAAATAAATGTTTTAATTCTACTAAATCTATAAATATTTATAAATATGGTTACGTATTCTGAAACATGTTATCTTAATAGTTATTTAATTCTGTAAAGTTCAATCCACATTATTCTTTCGTGACACAAACGATCATTCTTCATCTTGCCTTAATTCTGACAATTGGTGCTCATGCGACGAAATTAATCATTACACCTACACCATACTTATGTTTATATGTGGCTCACTTTAAACGTTTTAAGTTCAAATGGGTGCATGTAGAGACAACATGTAGAGATGTATAAAATTAAGAAACTTAAATTAATTATGAAGACTACTCTAAAAATATATATTATCACTAGTAATAGAAACAATTTTCATTTTATAAGGGCTAGCAAAAAGTAACTCTAGACTTTAATTTACTACAAATAAATAATTTACTACTATACTAATAAATTAGAACAAAGCTATTATATAATAGTACAGAATAAAGCAAGAAAAAAGGAGAATCACAATTTAATTAAAAATAACAAAACGTAGACCTTCAAAAGAAGAATAATTAAATAATATCCAACAGAAATCAAATGAAACTCTTTAACCAACTTATTACAGTTAAAATAACTAATAATCAATACATACCTTAAATAAAAACAGTTGCTACCATGAAGCACACACAAACAAAAACACAGCAATAATTGAATTAAAAAGTTAGGCGTCGTTAAAGCACCACGAAAGTTCGGGGAATGGGAAGTCGTTAATAAAGGACGTTCATCCCGGTACGACACGCGGCAACGACTGAAGTAGGGGCGTAGATTCAACACAGGGAGTGGACAATATGGAAGTCCTTGTACAAAATAATACATTATTTTCCCTAGAACATGTTTACAATTTTTGAGAGCGGCTCTGTTAGTCCTGTGGTATTTTTCTATGCATAAAATTTTATAATTAAAATTTTATTTTTCTTAAATTTAAAGAAATCATGAATTTAAATGAATTGTTAACTGATTTTAAGATATTATAATGGCTCTAATGTTAGAGGTTTTTTTTTATAAATATGTAGAAATATCTAAATTTATTCTCTAGGAAGTCCTGTACAAAATAATACATTATTTTCCCTAGAACATGTTTACAATTTTTGAGAGCGGCTCTGTTAGTCCTGTGGTATTTTTCTATGCATAAAATTTTATAATTAAAATTTTATTTTTCTTAAATTTAAAGAAATCATGAATTTAAATGAATTGTTAACTGATTTTAAGATATTATAATGGCTCTAATGTTAGAGGTTTTTTTTTATAAATATGTAGAAATATCTAAATTTATTCACAAGGAAGTCTGTTAAACAAAATTCGTAATTCATAGGAGATACGAATTTGCGAAAGGGAATTTTGTTGCGCCAGCTGCCGCTGCTTGTATTTTCCAAAACTCTTGCCTTTATTAATAAACTAGCTTTCGCCAGCGACTCCGTCCGCGTGGAATTAAAAAAAAACAAAAATGAGTAGCCTATGTGTTCTTCCAGACTATGCTCTACGTCTATGCCAAATTTCATCGAAATCCGTTCAGCCGTTTAGGCTACAAACTCTAACAAACATCCATCCATCTAAACTTTCGCATTTATAATATTAGTATGATGTCATTAGATAAAAACAAGTTTAAGTAATTAACATATGCTATGTTAGTAGCAATACTTAATTTAATATTATAGTAAGATTTTAAAGTATTTTTAAAAGGAAACAATGTTTCCAACAGTACCTTACTATTGGGTCGCTAAAATTCGTAAATAATATTTTCAAACCTATAAAAAATTCACAAAGACTTAAGGAACTAATTAATAACTGCATGCATTAGACTTCAAAAAAATATCGTATCATATTTTTAACTACCATTTATCCATCGGTTTTATCCGTCTGCAACCCTTATGCACATAAGTAGATAAATACTGTGATAACACACCCCACGCGGCGCCGTACCTACCGTGATAGTTCCCCGTCTACTGACCCCTGCACGTCATAGCGTGAGTCATAACGCCACCTGCCTGTAATAGCATTAAGTAGCCAAAGAGCACGACATTCTTTACACACTTTTGAAAAAAACCTAAACTTAAAGAATAGAGTGCACTTTATATTAGCTGTTGCTTGCTGCCAAATGGAATTAAATTGAGATATATATTTTTTTATATAAATATAAAAATAGCATATGCGGACTACGTTCTTTTCCTGTGTCAAATTCTGTCGAAATGTATTCAACTTTTACTTGTAACTTTCATGGAATCTAAGTAAGATTTTTAATTCAAGCAATAAATATCCCTTTTACAATATTTGACCGTTGATATTTTTAATTATGTGATATTAGATTCAGAGCTTTCGCCCAACAAAAGGCAAAAATACAAAAAATGACATCAAAAATCACCGCACCCCCAGTTATGATAATATTTTCGTATTATGTCTATTAAACAGATTCTGTACACAAAAAGTTCTATTCACATTACGATAAAGACCATAATCGTTTACCGACATCAAATGGATAATTGAAGGGTCAGGGAGTCTGGTTCCCCTTTCATAAAGAGATTATTAGAAAAAATCTAACACATTCACGGGGAGCCATTCGAAGAGTTAATACGTTCGAAATCATACGGAGCTTTTGTCATAGTAAACTAAGATTTAGCTAAACACGTAATTACGAGAATTATATTTCGTTGAATACGGCTTTGTTCGCGTATAAATTACATTGGGATATTAAAGGTAGGGGTGCTCGTAGCTATTATTATTTCCACCTTGTTACTGTAACATAAAAAATGCAATATGGACATTTATTTAAAAAATATACCAATGATTGAAATGCTACATTTGTCTTGTTCTTCTTTTTATTTCGTGTGTCTATAATTATTTTACTATTGTGTCATTCTTCAATGTTTTAAAATATTCTAGAAATAAATTAGTTTAAACATTAAATTTTGAACGCGGAATTTCGTGGCCCTTTATCAAAACTAAATAAATAATGTTAATATAACTTTAATATAAATATATAGCATATTTAAAATAAAGTATTCCATCTTGAGAATACTCTTGATACAAATAATGTATGAAAAATAATTACAAAAAACTGTACAATAAAATTATAGATGCAAACATTGCAAACTACGTGGTAGAGACAGATATACTAACAATATGTTCATCTCTTTCACGTACATAATTACTATACCTTACTAATTCAGGTAGTAAGTATTTGGCGCCACAAAGAAAATAATCCTTCCAAGATTTATTTACTGCACGGAAATCCCGACTTACCTAGAATTATATTGTGTCCATTATATTGAACAAGTGCCTTTATACCTGTGGTATTTCGCCACTTCTTGAAAATGTAAGACCTTTTGGGTAAACCGTCTTTTTAAAATATAATTAGGACGATAGCCACACGACATTTTTGATGAAGATTTAGAGTCCATCGATATATTTTGTTAAATCAAAAAAGAAAAACATTTTTTTGAATATCTAGTCGCTTAAAGTTCTTCTCTAAAAATGTGTCAATCAAAGTGAGCTTTGCCACTATCGGCGTGGTCAACCGATGATCTAGGCTAGGTCTAGCGGCTGCCCCCCCCCCCCATGCCTGCAACTTAATTCATCATCAACTTGCCCTTATCCCTTATGGAGGGTCGGCACAGTATGTGCTGCTCTTCCATACATCTCTATCAGTCGTCATATCTGAATCCACTCCTTTCTTAAGCATATCCTCTTTCACACAATCCATCCATACTTTCTTCGGTCTTCCTCTTCCTTTGTAGCCATTCTCATGCATTCTTAACACTTTCTGGTTTATGTCCCCATTGTCTCGTCGCATAACATGTCCATACCACGCTAACCTTTTGCTTCTCAATTTCGCCACCACTGGCGCCACTTTCAAACTTCCTCTAATATACACATTCTTAACTTTATCCATTCTTGTCACACCACACATCCATCTTAACATACGCATCTCAGCCACATGCAATCTCCTTTCATCCGCAACTTTGGTGGCCCAACATTCAGACCCATACAATACGACAGGTCTAATGATGGACTTGTAGATCTGTCCCTTAAGCTGCAACTTAATTAATCTTTCTTTATTTTTAGGTAATAGCACAGATAATACAATATTATACTAGTAATAATAATTTTCATTCGAATCTTTTCATCATCATCATCCACTTGCCCTTATCCCTTATGGAGGGTCGGCACAGTATGTGCTGCTCTTCCATACATCTCTATCAGTCGTCATATCTGAATTCACTCCTTTCTTAAGCATATACTCTTTCACACAATCCATCTATACTTTCTTCTGTCTTCCTCTACGTTTGTAGCCATCCACATGCATTCTTAACACTTTCTGGTTTATGTCCCCATCGTCTCCTCGCATAACATGTTCATTCGAATCTTTTCATTAAAGTAAATTATATATTTTAGGTTGAATAGAAATAATACATTACGTGAACACATAAAGGACACACCCGCTAAAATGTAATCTGATTCCAGTGATCGATCTAACAGTTGACAATTTGTAACGGCGACGGCAGATGTTTGTATGATTGGAATACAATGGATAAAACCATATTGAACATTTTCCGTTAACATCTAGGATTGGGAATTTAAATTAATTTGACAAAAACCTAGTATGCATCAATTGTAATAAAAATAAACATTATTTTGTATTTCACAGCCAAATAATTAAAGAAACTTAGAGATGAAACGAAAATACGCGGGAAGCTAAATAGGGCGGCAATGTACCTCGCACATAGCCACTAAAAATTAAAGATTTTTCTATACTTGACACAATAACGGAGGGGTACACCGGTAGAGGTAGACCTAGAAAGAGATGGATGGATTGCGTGAAAGGTGACATGGTCAAAAAGGGAGTGATGACTGAGATGACGTATGATAGAGTTATTTGGAGGACGAAAACGCGGTGCGCCGACCCTACGGGAGTAGGATAAGGCAGGGGAGACGATGATGATGACACAATGGCTCGTAAATAGTTTTACATATTTGTACTTTCTTTTTAACAAAGTTCAATAAATCACTTTTAAATCACTTTTTTCTCCGACTAAGAGGCATTTTTCGCGTGTACGTAAGTTTGTTTGTATGTACATGGGTTCGTATGTATGTAAATTCCATTGTGATAGCCTACAGCCTAAACTACTTAACCGATTTGGAATAATGTGGTGTCATTCGATTCGCCTTTTTCTCGAGAGTGTCACAGAGTATATTATATCACAAAACAGCTACTTACTCGTATAGTGGACGCGAGAATTGGAAATTCTAAAAAAATTGAAAAAAATTAGTTCGAATTTCGAGAGAGAAAACTTTTTTTTCGTTTCTCAATCTTTTTTCGGACGTTTTTGAGGTTATCCATCTGTTAGATTTAATCAGACGGGATTTTTTGTTTTATATAATTTAGCTTAAGTTATTTACAAATAGCTGTGGAAGATATTATTTTTAATTAATTTAGCTATCAAGTTATTGCAGCTACGTTCGTATTATTCATTCTAATTTGTATAATTATTTGTTACGTTAATTTAAGCGAATACAACACGATATTAATTAATTCTAGAAACAAGAAACTAGGCTAATGATGCACTACAACATCGACAGACATTGAAGCTCTGGAATAAAGAGAAAAAATATATATTAATGCAACAGCGATTGCTTTGTTTGAATAAATATAATACTTAATTGTGTTATTAAAGTCAGTATTGAAAATATGACAAGATTATAATCAGGATGACAAATCTTATTAGAAGAAAAACAAATGCAATGCGGTGGGCTAGTACTTTGTCACGACTATATCAGATATTGCGTATTGGGAAGTCGTTGGATGCGGAATACGGAATTGGGGAAGGCCTTACCCAACAGTGGGCAAACTAAGTCTGATGATGATGATAAGATATTTCCTGAATTTAATCGAACAATTACAATGACCATCGAAAACCTGATATATAGTTTAGTAGGGTTATCAGTCCTAGTTTTTACTCCCTCCCATAAGAGTAATTAGAATAATTTTAAGATCAAATTTTGGGATTGCTTATTGGGTTCGGCCGTTATCTTACTAATATTATAAATGCAAAAGTTTAAATGAATGGATGTTTGATAGAGTTTGTAGCCTAAGCTGCTGAACGAAACCGATTAAATTTGGCATAGGTATAGAGGATAGTCTGGAAGAACACATATGCTACTCTCTTTTGTTTTTTTTCCACGCGGACGGAGTCGCGGGCGAAAGCTAGCAATATAAATTTAGATGGATAGATTTTGTAGCCAAAACTCCTGAACGTAATCGATTAAATTTGGCATAGAAGTAGAGGATAGCCTAGAAGGTTATTATGCTGTTTACTTTTTTTAATCCAGGTTAACGGAGTCGCGGTTGAAAGCTAGTATTTAATAAATAGTTTATAATTTAGTGTTATTTAATAGATCTGGTGGTGCGTGAGTAAGCAACATAAAGAGCAAGCATGAGCATTTAGCTGGAGTAATTCTGGATAATAATTCACCGCTAAAATTTACTACACGCTCCTGCAGCGTGATTAATGTTGCAATGAAAAAAAAATCTGCAACGTAATGTACTACTTTTTATAGACATTTTTTATATGTTTTTAAAAACTGTACAAATTAAGCAACAGATTACTTACTTGGTTTTTTTTCGATTTAAAATCAATTATCAACATGAATACTTGGCAATACTAAAAGTTGTACAGGACTATCGGAATACACCGACAAGACGTCGACACGAATTAACTTTCATCATCATCATCATCATCTTTCTCCTTATCCTACTTCCGTAGAGCGCAACAGGTTCTTGTCCTCCACATAACTCAATCATACGTCATCTCAGTTATCACTCCCTTTTTGACACGAATTAACTTTATTTATACAATATTCAAAGATTCTACGAACAAAGTGAAGTTCAATCTATCTTTACTACGAAAAGGAAAAATTTGTATCTTTGTATGTTACTAATAAACTCAAAAAGTACTGGACCTATTTAAAAAAAATACAATTAGAAAGCTACAATATCACTGAGTAACATAGGCTTTATTTATTTATAATTCACCCTGACTAAACCTTTTGTGTAAAATGTAAATATAAAGTGCACAGATATAGGTAATTCTACTGTATTACCTATATCTGTGCCTGTATTAACCTGATTATTTTTATTATTAAAAATAATTCATCTTGGCTACTTAAGTAACAAAAGCTAGTGTGCCAAGATGAATTAATTGTAATAATAAAATTAATCAGTTTAATATACCTATATCTGTGCACTTTATATTTACAGTTTACACAAAAGGTTTAAGAACCTAAAGTAAAAGTTGATATTGTATCTAATATATTTGGAATTAAATAAAATAAATAATATGAGGACATACTAAGAATTTATTTCAAGCAGCTTGTCTATAAAATACCACTCAAAAGTTATATTCTCATGACTTAATTAGCATAATTCCTATTAACAGTTAAATATAAAGCATTTACTATGTAATAAATCTCACGAATGTGTTGCCGGCGTACGTTTCCTTTGTATTCTGCTTACTTAATTATCTACGCCAAAATAAGCCGATCATTCAGCGGAGGATCCTCACGCTAAATAAACATGGGGTGGACACGACCACACGGGTATAGTTACTACTAGACAATTTGTGCAATAGAGACATGACTGTGTTTTTGTGTAGACTTTCAAATTGTATACATTTGTTAATCACTTTTGTCACTTGAATATGAAAATGCTGTAAAACAAATTATAAAATGTATAAGCGTAGAGTTCTTGATAATATAATTTTTAGCTTAATCGAGGGATTCTTTGTTCTTGTTGCGCAATTTCCAATCCTTCATTTTTCATTGTGTGCCTTCATGATACATTTCTTCCCTTCAACGCCGTTTTCTATACTAATATAATAAAGAGGAAAGATTTGTATTTTTGTATGTATTGAAATAACTCAAAAACAACTGGGCCGATTTCAAAAATTCTTTCACCATTAGAAACCTACGTTATCAGTGAGTAACATAGGCTACATAATTTTTTTTAAATTCACGCGCGCGATGTCGCGACCAACAGCTAGTATTTCATAAAATCGAGTTTTGTTTTTTTAATTATCTAAAACAATACAATTGATATGTTTTCTTAGCTAATAGAATGCCACTTCCAGTGACTACCGCTTCCATGTTGACAAAGGCGGTTGTTTAATTTACCCACTGATTGCTCATTGTTCGAGGGCTGCCGATCCATTCCACGCTATTATATAGGGTGCATTCTAAGGGTGTTTGTTTACGTTAAATGTTTACTTTAGGGGTGCAACACTCATTGACTTGGACGTAGTTTAAATTAAAATGAAACAATACTTGGGAAGAACTCAATTTTGTAGTGATTCATTTTTTATTTTGGAGAAGAATCACACGTGATTTTTTTGTAATGTAAAAAAAACATTAGTGATGTAACAGAATGATGATCAATCAATCGAAGTAAATTCCCTTTACGTTTATTTAATAGGAAAAATGTAGGTGCTAAGTTGCAATGGGGGTTCGCATGACAAATGACGATGATCGTTTATCTTCTTAAACGTCAACGAAGCCAATCAACACATGTGTGGCATGGAACAAAGTTCTCTAAACCAATGTCAATAGAATCCCACTCTTATAACAATCGAAATTAAGGTCCATAATCCTAAATCAGTAACATTGCAAGCAACCAATATCTAACGGGCCGCAAAAAGTGATCACTTTGATTGACGAAACGTAGTCGATGGAGATCTAATTAAAGTGGTCTTGTGAAAATTTCAACGTGTCTTTACGGATCGGTCGACCGATTCGTAATCGTACAATCGATCAAACGTTTCAAACGCTGGCTTAATCTAAATTAAATTCCGATCGTGTACAAAACGAAAACATTGCAAATACACGTGCGAGAAATGGGGAATAGAAAGCGATGAAAAAATATATTAAGAGGGAATTACAAAAATTTGGTTTCAAAACTTTAAAGAATTATTTCAATATGCCTTGAGTTTTTTATAACATTTAAAACTATGATTTCGTCATAATAAGTTTCATTAAACATTTACATTATTTTACGTTAACGTATAAGCTGTTCGTATAAAACATTAACGTTCGCTTACCTTTTATTATAATAGCGTAAAATAAAGCGAGTTTGAAACATTTTGTTGCATTCTTCCCAAACGTATTTGAAGAACTCATACGGAATGGTATCTTTAGTACGTGACAAAGAAGAGCACAAAGAACTACAAATCAAAATGGATGTGGTATCTTAGAAAAAAAATGTATTACCACAAAAATATAGTTAGATAGTGTTTGGTTAAATACGTGTTCTAATTCTTTGACATCAACGTGGTTATAAGTTTCACCATAAATATTTATCACCACACTGTTTTTGATATAAGTACTTTATTATTTGTTGTTCAAGATCGTCTTTCGCAAGCCTTAATAATGTCACGGTATAAGAGCGGGCTCACATCTGAAACTAAACTATCGCACAACTGTTTAGTCTCGCTTTGATTCATATGAGTTTAATGGAGCTGCGCACACTACTCGATTTTTAATTGTGCAACTAAACAGTTAAATTGGCTGCGAAATAATCAGAAATCGTAAAACAGTTGTGCGATAGTTTAATCAAAGGTGTGCACCCGCTTTAAGTATTAACTTATAAAAATAGTCGTTAAATTAAAATCTTCAGATTTACATATAGTTGAATAAAAAAATACTGCTGCTATAAAGTTTTAAAAGTTATCTAAGATCCATGTCCCAGCATCTTTATACCACATCGATGTAACTTGTGTCTCTCGGAGGCCATTATTTAGAGATCAAATGGGCTATTCAGCTGCGGGGTGCGCGAAAGTATTAAACAAAATTTTATTTTCTCAATACTTAAATGTCTACAAAACATCCCGAGGGAATTGCTTGTCTTTGTAATATAATGTGTGAATTGAAAGAGCTTTCATGTTTTAATACAATTGTATTCAGATATATTAAATTGTAAATTATAATTTCAACTCAATGCCTAATGCAAGATTTTTTAAATATGATTTATCTATCGTTTAACAAGTATACTTTGGGATGAGTTGAAATATACAAATCTAGCCTTCGGAATTTCTCGGTAATAAATGGAAACAGGTCTTTTTTCAAAACTTTAGAAATATGACGACAGACGGACAGTAACCATAAGGATAGTAAAAGTATAGTACGAGTAAATACATAAAATAAAAGTTCAAAGATAAATCCTCAAGACTTGTCGAAGTGCCACCTTAAGTTGACATTGAAAATGTTATTAAAGGTTTGCCCCTGAGTTTATTTAGTTATTGGAAAGTTGGATAAAATGAAAGATGGTTTTCGAGACTCATATTATAATATACTAAGAAATGACAATTAGTAAGCAAGAATGAGTGTCAAAATGTCATATTTATTACATCAGAATTATTATTGTCAAGGTAAAATGACATGATAATAATTTTATTTTAGTTTTGCTTCAGCTAAATATGACGTTGGTGATTAAAAACAAAATCTTTGTAATAGCACAAGAACCGCAATAAACAGGTAGGGATGTAAAATAGAGGCAGGTAGATAACCAGGTAGTTAAATTCCCACAAAGGGACCGCAGATAATAAGAGCAGGTATAAACTTTACTGATTGTCAAACTAATGGACAAATAGCTGTCACCGATTTATTGTAATCTATGACAATTTTAAAAGTGCCCGGATATATTATAAGCTAGCTGTTCCCGTGCAGCTTTATCCGCATGACTATAACTTTATTTTATTGTTTACATTTGTCAAATGTCTTAATTCAAATGCATAAATGACAACCTTGCTTCCTTGATGTTGACAGTTTGTTGTATACGGTAAATGATGATTTTTTCCGATTTATTTACCTCCTAAGTTTAATAGCGTGAAAATATGTAGTCTAAAGTGTGACGTAAGTGTAGGACTTTTTATTAAAAAAAAGAATTATTCAAAAATATGCTGTAAATACCGACATCTTACGCCACAAAGAAGTGTGTGTTTACGCTTTATTATATTAGTATAGATCATCAATATTATATTTTTTAAATGAATTCCTGAATGACGAGAAACCTATATTTTCTTTTCACAAGTGTTATCGACCTCATTTCCGGTGTACTAAAAATGCATGGTTATTGGCGAAAAACCAATGGTTGTTGTATTGACTTTTATTATAAAAGTCCATGTTGATAGCAATCTATACATATAATAAAAATGGAGTGTCTGTTTGTAATATCAAAAGAAAAAATCAAGATTTCGGTAAGATGATGTATTTGCGTTGCTGATGTCTGTCTGTCTGTCTGTCTGCAAGCCGCGTTTGTTCCGGGTAATCTCCGAAACGGCTGGGCCGATTTCGACGGGACTTTCACTGGAGGATAGCTGACATGGATAGGCATGTTATACTTGCTTTAATTGCGCGCTGTTAGAATGGCGTAACGGGTGGTCCAAGATTGCGTTAACGAAGTTTGGGGGCGACATCTCGTATGACATATTTGCATATCTGACAAGTATAGCGGCAACACCTCTCTTGCTGATGGTTGTTTTGCTTCTCATTATAATTATTGTTCAGTATAGTTTAAAATCCACGTATTTGCCGTATTATCGGCGGTAGATTACACAAGTGACTTATATGTGTGACTTTACATAACGATATACTATACATTCAACGCTTAAGCCGAACTATTTAATTGTAAATCCTTAAATTCCAGTTCTCGATTTTACAATATGTCTTGTGATATTTTTAAACTGCCAATATTAACATACGGTCGGTGACATAGACACAAGTGGTTGTTGTTTGTTGGAGTCTTTAGTAAAATATTTCCCTTTGTCCAATGTTACATGTCGGCTAGCTAGGTTTAATTTTATAAATAATTGAGTAGACCGCCCTCGCGACGTGATCTCGTAAAGTATTTATAAGTAAGTTACAAATGAAAAAGAACAACGCTATGTGTAAATTAAATAAGGCGTTACTAATTACTTGATTACCTACGCTTACATAAATGAAAACTTAATTTTAGCATCAACTCTACTAACCGCTAGCCACACTCAGAGACATTTTAAAACGACTTAACCCTTACGGCCTGTTTCACAATGTCCAATTAAACTATTAATAAACTAGCTTTCGCCCGCGACTCCGCATTTTAAAAAACAAAAGTTAGTAGCCTATGTGTTCTTCCAGACTATCCTCTTTATCTTTACCAAATTTCATCGAAATCCGTTCAGCCGTTTAGGATACAAACTCTAACAAACATCCATCCATCCATCTAAACTTTCACATTTATAATATTAAGTAAAGTAATTAGTAATATTAACTGGCACATAAAACTTCCTGTTGAAATTATTTGCGTTTTACAGTTTATTTGGAGATTGTGTGGGGAGAAGTAAAAATTATAACTTTTTTATTTCTCACTTAACCAGTAAGCGTGAGAACTGACGCTCTTGAAGGACCTGTCATTTTTCACACATAATACAAGAACTGACGAAATTTGAACTTTGTGGTTTAAACAAACTTTGAATGATTCTCACGGCAGTTGTAGATTTATTTCGACTCTAGGAAGTTGATTGTACAAAATTTTCATCTAAACTTGGATCTTATCCCTTACGGAGGGTCGGCACAGTTTGTGCTGCTCTTCCATACATCTCTATCAACCGTCATATCTGAATCCACTTTCTTAAGCATATCCTCTTTCACACAATCCATCCATACTTTCTTCGGTCTTCTCCTTCCTGTGTAGCCATCCACATTCATTCTTAACACTTTCTGGTTTATGTCCCCATCGTCTCGTCGCATAACATGTCCATACCACCCTAACCTTTTGGTTCTCAATTTTAAATTTTATTTTTTTTGTACATAAATTACTAACATTATTAAAAAGAAAGGACCAACTTTATGCAGAAATATAATAAGAATAGTAGTTACGTAAGAGACTTTAGTTGATGTAGTGGAAATTAAAGGAGTAGACAAACAGTGAAAAATCTAAGTTTAATGTACATATTATGTAGAAGACATTGTTTATTAATTTTTGTATGAGTAAAATATAATCTTACTAATATTATAAATGCGAAAGTTTAGATGGATGGATGTTTGTTAAAGTTTGTAGCCTAAACGTTTAAACGGATTATGATGAAATTTGGCACAGATGTAGAGCATAGTCTAAAAGAACACATAGGCTACTTACTTTTGTTTATTTTTTTTAATTCCACTCGGACGTAGTCGCGGGCGAAAGCTAGTATTTTTATAAAATTGCAAACAGATAAAAGTATGCAAATTTAATAGAGTAAGGAAAATGTTTGATTTTACATAAATTACTAACAAAATTAAAAAAGCTTTAGGTGTGTCTATTTAGGAATGCAATATTTTTTTTTTAAATGAAATGCCGTGGCAGTGTCACATCAAATCAATCAGCGCGATCGCCAGTCCGTCAATTGAAGTCATAGAAAATGTTTACTCTGTGACTCGGTTGTACAAATATATGTACATTTAGATGTTACTGTTCCATTTTAGAAAATAAATATTGCAATACACTCTATCTGTTGTGTGAAGTACTTTTTGGGAGGAATTAAAAATCTCTAGCACTTCCTTAGTTATACGATCGTGTCAGGATATTTTAATTATTGTTGATTTAGGGCCTGTCCCACCATATTTTAAATTATCTGATAACAATCTAACGTGTTAAATATGTGATGGAAACATCGTAGTTTCCTTATCTGACAGTGACGTCATTTTTAAGCTATCTGAGCCTCTATCAGCCAGTGGTGGGACAAGCCCTTAGTATTGGAAATTGAAAGATTAAATATAGGTACTGTTATAAAGAAATCCTTCACCTTAAACTAAAGGCATTCAAGGCCTGCAAGGAGATGCCTCTAATTTCACACAATGTTTACTGTTGTTGTACACTTTACTGAAATTGTTAACTAAAAGAACAGACTAATTGATAACCTCTTTTTTTGGCAAGTCTGTTGTAAAACTATTACTCTTTCAGATTTGGACTTTGGCAGAGTAATTCCTCTCCATTCATCTATCGTAATAAATCCTATCATATTTTCAACAAAAAATATGTAATGTAATTCGTTTTTTATTTAATTTATCGCCATTTCTTGGTGATTTGATTCCCCCAAAAGCACCCCTTTTTACTAGCTTCTTGTGTTTCCGGGTGTATGTTTTTGTTACAAATAAAACGGGTTCCTGTGTTAAAAAATGAGGTTAACATTTAGTAAGTTTACTTATGACCTACTGGCTGTCAAAAAACGCAACAAGAAAAATGTTTTATATTCCACTTTTGTTAATAATTGAAGTCAACTGCGCAACCGTAGTAAGGCGACAAATTTCAAGCCACTGGGGTATATTCAATTATTCAGTTGCCTTTGTATAATTTTTAGGCCAAAACAACCTTCGTTTTTTTACCTCCTATGTACAAGTAGATAAAGCAGAAAACGAAAGTCAATAAGGAAATTAATGAAATTTTACTGGATTTTTCCTTTGTTCATATTTGATACTCTGTATAAAATTGTGCGGTGAAGTTGGCAATACTTTGACGAATCCCTAAATCTACAAATATTAATTTTTACTTTTATAGTAGGACTGGCTGTTACGGGCGACTCATTTCGCGCGGAATTTAAAAAAAATCTTAGCCTACGTGTTCTTCCAGACTATGCTCTACATGGGTCATTTTATGAAGATCCATTCAGGAATTTAGGAGATATCTTCTAACAAACATCCATCCAAACATACAAACATTCCCATCTATCTATACTATTATAATAAAGCGTAAACACACACTTCTTTGTTGCCTAAGATGTCAGCAATTACAGCATATTTTGAATAATTCTATTTTTAATAAAAACCCCTACACTTACGTCATGCTTTAGGCTATATATTTTAACGCCATTAAACTTAGGGGGTAAATATTTTGGATAAAAACCCTAATGTGGGAAAGAGACCTTAAGTTGCTGCCAACTTCAAGAAAGATTGCTAAGTTTTGTCATGTCATTTTGACATTTGCTATTGATAATTTGACAAATGTAAACAATAAAATAAAGTTTTTATAATTTCACGCGGATGAATCCGCACGCGAACAGCTTATAATATTAGTAAGAAACCAATGCTCATGTTTCTGCATGTTTCATACGTATACGTATTAGAATATTTAGCACTAAAACTTTTACTCTTTGAGAGACACAAAATATCCTTAAACTGCAAATTAATCCATTATCTTAAGTAAATTGCTGGAACAACAACAAAGTAAGCAACAATAGACGCGATAAACTTAGTTTTATCCCTTGCCGCAGTTCCTTTATAAAACAAAACAATGATCTTTTGAATGTAACCCATTTGTTTATATAACAAGAAACTGTCACAATTCTATACAAGATGATTTATATGGACTTCCTGACTTCGTATAGTGAAAAGGCATATATTACGTATTTACTGTTTTCACGTGACTTTGTTTTTGTTAAATTTTATAAAGACTGAATTTCATTGCGGAATAATTAGAGGTAAAAAGCCATTTTGTAACTTAATCAAAATTATTAAAAACATTTATAATACATATAAATAGAAAACTGTTATCTTAAGTGTAAATTAAACTTCAAGTGATTAACGTTGGTACGCAATAAAAATGAAAATCTCCAAAACTTAATTAAGAAATTCCAGGCTATTTTTTCTTAAACCTTAGTCTGTAAAGAAAGTAATTTAATATATATAGAATAATTAATTAATAAAACCTTTTCAATTTGATTAAATTTTGAAAATACATAGTAAAATTAATTTCATCAAGATTGTTGGATAGACTAGTACAATAGGTATTAAAGTAAAAAGGCTTGAAAGTAAAGCTTCCAAGAATATATTTAATTAAAAGGTTTACTTAAATCATAATAACTTATGAGACAGAAAATAAATCAGTTATTACAATATCATAACTGATAGTAGACACTGTAATATTAAAAATTAAATTATAATACTAGCAGTCCCACGCGACTCCGTCTGTGCGGAAGTATTATAATAAAAACATAACTAGTAGTATAAAGTGTTCTTCCAGACTATCATACTAATATTATGAATGCGAAAGTTTAGACTCCTGGACTTTAGAGTTTGTAGCCTACACGGCTGAACGGATTTCGATGAAATTTGGTGTAAATGTAGAGAATAGTCTGGAAGAACATGTGTTACTCAATTTTTTTTTGTAATTCCACGCAGACGGATACGCGGGCGAAAGCTAGTATTCTATATCTACGTTAAACATCAGCGACATTCGTCAAACTGTTCTACAGATACGTAGTGACAAACATTCATTTAAACTTTCGCATTTATAATATTAGTAAGATTAATACCGACATATCTACGAGTATATGGATGAAACAACAAAGCAGAGTATTTGTTATATCACACGTTAATAGATATAAAAACTTATGACTATAAAAGTTTGGGTGCTTGGTTTTAGCGCGTCGTTTAGAGCGTCGGAGGCTCAGTGGTTTAAGCACTTGACTTGTAATCTACAGGTCTTGGGTTCGAATCCCGCCATGTACCAATGTGATGTTCTTACGGTGAAGGAAAACATCGTGATGCAACGTGTACATATCGGCGAAGAAATTCAAAGATATGTGTGAAGTTAACCAACCCGCTCTTGGCCAGCGTGGTTGACTATGGCCTAATCACCCTTTCTTAGGATAGGCTCCGAGCTCCTCGGTGGGGACGTATAGTGAGCTGGTGATGATGAAATGTATCTCTTTATATCTAGACTATCTACACACCTTTAATGATAGAGAATAAGTCCATATAGACCGACAGGTTAACAAATTCACCTCTGTCAATATCAAAAAAGTGTTACGATCTCACATGAACCACGATTAGTTCAAAAAAACATAGCAACATGCATAGTACTGTGATATACAAAACTCTGAAAAACGAATAATGTTATATATTTAACGGACACCATTTTCTTTTATAAATATCTCGGCGTGATTTTCAATTCTTGTTCTTAATTGGTCCGACCTCAAACACCTAATTTTCAAAGCTAATTTTGTATCTCGTAGCGATAAATAGGCTGTATTTTGTGTTTCTAATTTCTTAACCTAAAAAAAATGTCTTTCGCATTACTAATATCTATACTTTATACTTATTACTTAATATTATAAAGAGGAAAACTTTGTATTTTTGTATGTATTGAAATAACTCAAAAACTACTGCGCTGATTTTAAAAATTCTTTCACCATCAGAAAGGTAATTTATCTGTAAGTAACATAGGCTATATTTTATTATTACTAATGTTCAGGAACTATTAATAAACAGCGTGTTTAGCATAGCATATATCTATCTTTAACGGTTTTCTTACAATAACCACTTTTGTGTTTACAAAATGAATTAAAAAGCCAACGCTATTTGCAGCGTTCTTTTATTGGTTTCAACATTAATCCTTATCCAAATAAATGCGTTTGTTATCAGGAGATTTTAATGTAGAATAAAATTGTCATTTACAGTATTAAAATTGGACTAATAGTTTAGAAGATATCGCGAACACAAACAATAAGGGTAACCGAAAAATCAGCTTACAAGTTACCGGACTTAGAAATTTGGAATCTTGCATCGGTAGATTTCTGTTATTACGTAGATTACTACTACTACTACTAAGTTAATACTTTTGGTGATAGGTTGAAAAAAAGGGCGAACGTAATAGGTTATATTTGTAATTTCACGCGGGCGATGTCGCGAGCAACGGCTCGTATTAAATAAGTGGTTTTTTAAATATTAATGGAAATTTATAATGTTAAAAAAAATGTATCCGGCTATTAGGATTAAACACTTAATTATCTATCAGATGCATTAATAAAAAGCACTGTTGTCGCTGAAAATTAAAAGATAACTAACAGTAAACGTTTCTCAAAGGCCTTCGCTAATATTTTTTTTTTCTTATAAATGGAACCGATAATTAAAAATATATTTGGATAATATAACAGTTTAAATATCCATCTACGCACATTATTTTTTTCAAGATTATACACTCAACCAGCTCAATAGAATTTACACGGAAAAGTGCCTGTTTTTCGGATTTCCTGGGATTGCCTTGCCTTTAGAAAGGAGTGGATTCAGATATGACGGCTGATAGAGATGTATGGAAGAGCAACACATACTGTGCCGACCCTCCATAAGGGCAAGTTGATGATGATGATGATGATGATGATGATGATGATGATGATGATGATGATGATGATGATGATGATGATGATGATGATGATGATGATGATGATGATGATGATGATGATGATGATGATGATGATGATGATGATGATGATGATGATGATGATGATGATGATGATGATGATGATGATGATGATGATGATGATGATGATGATGATGATGATGATGATGATGATGATGATGATGATGATGATGATGATGATGATGATGATGATGATGATGATGATGATGATGATGATGATGATGATGATGATGATGATGATGATGATGATGATGATGATGATGATGATGATGATGATGATGATGATGATGATGATGATGATGATGATGATGATGATGATGATGATGATGATGATGATGATGATGATGATGATGATGATGATGATGATGATGATGATGATGATGATGATGATGATGATGATGATGATGATGATGATGATGATGATGATGATGATGATGATGATGATGATGATGATGATGATGATGATGATGATGATGATGATGATGATGATGATGATGATGATGATGATGATGATGATGATGATGATGATGATGATGATGATGATGATGATGATGATGATGATGATGATGATGATGATGATGATGATGATGATGATGATGATGATGATGATGATGATGATGATGATGATGATGATGATGATGATGATGATGATGATGATGATGATGATGATGATGATGATGATGATGATGATGATGATGATGATGATGATGATGATGATGATGATGATGATGATGATGATGATGATGATGATGATGATGATGATGATGATGATGATGATGATGATGATGATGATGATGATGATGATGATGATGATGATGATGATGATGATGATGATGATGATGATGATGATGATGATGATGATGATGATGATGATGATGATGATGATGATGATGATGATGATGATGATGATGATATAACAGTTTAAATATCCATCTACGCACATTATTTTTTTCAAGATTATACACTCAACCAGCTCAATAGAATTTTCTTAGTTAATAATCTTAAGTATTAGAGATATGAGATTTTTAGCCACGTTGAATGTTATTTAGTAAAAAAAACAAAACAGAAACTATAATAAATAAAATATAATTGTCCGGGAAATTCCCTAAATAAAGCCGGTAACAAGCTTGTTCCAAATTGACTCACAAGTGGTTACTGTTTGCAATCTAATTTAAAAACTCTCCGGGCAGCAATTTAGGAAATTCCTTCTAATTGGAGACATCTGGCCCCGGTTTCTATTTACCGTTTGCTAAATTCTCCAAATTTTTAAATTACCGCTTAAACTTTGCATAAAACGTAACAAAACTGTACCGAAATGTAGTACAAGAGACATTTGATAGGTTTACTTACGACCAAATACAGAAATAACTTTTATATATGTAACAGAACAGGGTATCTATCTATACTTATACTTATTACTTATCTATACTAATATTATAAAGAGGAAAACTTTGTTTGTTTGATTGTAATGAATAGACTCAAAAACTACTGGACCAATTTCAAAATTCTTTTACCAATAAATAGGTATGTTATCACTTAGTAACATGGGCTTTTATTATTATTTTTTAAGACCTTGCAGACGAAGTCGTGGGCGACAGCTAGTTATTATATAAAGAGGAAAACTTTGTTTGTTTGATTGTAATGAATAGACTCAAAAACTACTGGACCAATTTCAAAATTCTTTTACCAATAAATAGGTATGTTATCACTTAGTAACATGGGCTTTTATTATTATTTTTTAAGACCTTGCAGACGAAGTCGTGGGCGACAGCTAGTTATTATATAAAGAGGAAAACTTTGTTTGTTTGATTGTAATGAATAGACTCAAAAACTACTGGACCAATTTCAAAATTCTTTTACCAATAAATAGGTATGTTATCACTTAGTAACATGGGCTTTTATTATTATTTTTTAAGACCTTGCAGACGAAGTCGTGGGCGACAGCTAGTTATTATATAAAGAGGAAAACTTTGTTTGTTTGATTGTAATGAATAGACTCAAAAACTACTGGACCAATTTCAAAATTCTTTTACCAATAAATAGGTATGTTATCACTTAGTAACATGGGCTTTTATTATTATTTTTTTAAGACCTTGCAGACGAAGTCGTGGGCGACAGCTAGTTATTATATAAAGAGGAAAACTTTGTTTGTTTGATTGTAATGAATAGACTCAAAAACTACTAGGCCGATTCACCGTTAGAAAGGTAATTTATCTGTAAGTAACATAGGCTATATTTTTTCATTTCTTTTTCATTATTTTTAAATTTCACGCGGACGGAGTCGCGGGCAAAAGCTAGTCATAAATATATTTATAATAATTTATACATTTGTTAAACAAAAAGAGCCTGAATATCACAAAATATTCATACAAATATGTGAACTAAATTACACTCATATGAAGAATATTTATATCTTTTTACCCGCCGTATTCTGAAACGAATCTCAAACACATCGCTTTGTAAACTTTAGCCTTGGCTTTCTCAAATTAGAATTTTCTTAGTTGATAATCTTAAGTATTAGAGATATGAGATTTTTAGCCACGTTGAATGTTATTTAGTAAAAAAAACAAAACAGAAACTATAATAAATAAAATATAATTGTCCGGGAAATTCCCTAAATAAAGCCGGTAACAAGCTTGTTCCAAATTGACTCACAAGTGGTTACTGTTTGCAATCTAATTTAAAAACTCTCCGGGCAGCAATTTAGGAAATTCCTTCTAATTGGAGACATCTGGCCCCGGTTTCTATTTACCGTTTGCTAAATTCTCAAAATTTTTAAATTACCGCTTAAACTTTGCATAAAACGTAACAAAACTGTACCGAAATGTAGTACAAGAGACATTTGATAGGTTTACTTACGACCAAATACAGAAATAACTTTTATATATGTAACAGAACAGGGTATCTATCTATACTTATACTTATTACTTATCTATACTAATATAATAAAGCGTAAACACACACTTCTTTGTTGCCTAAGATATCAGCAATTACAGCATATTTTTGAATAATTCTTTTTTTAATAAAAAGCCCTACACTTACGTCATGATTTAGGCTATATATTTTCACGCCATTAAACTTAGGGGGTAAATATTTTGGATAAAAACGCTAACGTGGAAAGGAGACCATAAGTTGCTGCCAACATCAAGATAGAAAGATTGCTAAGGTTTGTCATGTCATGTCATTTTGACATTTGCTATTGATAATTTGACAAATGTAAACAATAAAACAAAATTGTTATAAATTCACGCGGATGAATCCGCACGCAAACAGCTAGTTAATTGATAAATTTCATTAAAAGTTTGCCGTCGTTTACGATTCGTTTCTTTAATCCCATGCTCTAAAGGTATAAAGCACAAAATAATTTTACAAAATGTTTTATTTATGTCACTATAGTAAAATATAGCACTATTTTACTCTTATTCAAATATTTAGACCAGCTGTTTAGTATTTTTACTTCGGTAAGTTTATACGCCAAAGTTTGCATTGTGGCGCATCTGAAACAGTGACATACTGGCATGCCAGCGACTTTGTGCGACGCAAAAGTTGAAAACCGCATTACGTGTACCAACAACTTTATGTTCGTTTTAAAATTTAGGACGTACTGGCTTTTTGTGCAAATACAAGAATTATGACTTAATATTTTTACTCATACTAGCTTTCGCCTGGGATCCCGTCCGCGTAGAATTAAAAAAGAAACAAAAGTTAGTAGCCTATGTGCTCTTTCAGACTATCCTCTACAACTATGCCAAATTTCATCCTAGTCCGTTCAGTACTTTAGGATACGAACTCTAAAAAATATCCATCCATCTATCAATCTGTCCATCCAAATTTTCGCATTTATAATATTAGTAAGATTACTTTCTACGATATCCTTTGAGCCCACTATCGCACGGGCGTTTTTCTAACGCATAGCGTTGGCGCATGTTTAACTTGCTCACTGCTGTACAATCACTCTTGTTTCTTTCGCTCAACGCTCAAAATATAGTACAGTTGGAACGCTAATGTATGAACAGAAACAAAGAAATGCGTTTGTTATATTTCGACGCTTTTTTCCGCGCGATTTAAAAACGCTAATGCGAATTGGGGCTTAATCAAGACTGGATTCAGAAACAAATGACAGTGTACAGTTAATACTAAAAGTATTCTTCTTTCGGCGCAAATTAAACGAGACAAATGGTCATCAGATTTATTGAATACAGTAGTAGGGGACTTTGGGTATGTCTACCTAAACATTAAATTGTTAGATAACAATAGTTTTGTTTTACAAAGCCTTAGTAATAAACTATCCGCGACATTATTAAGGAAATGTGACATTAATTTGTCACTTAAGAATGGGTCTACATTGAAAATACTTCATTGTTTTCCTTTGCTACAACGGAGAACAATAACTAGCAGGTGACAAACAAATTAAGTGGATCCCCTCCATTGTTACCGTTGCCTAACTCCTATTGTTCTGTGCGTAATAGGTCGAAAATGCCTCGCACTTAGGAAAATTAATGAACAAACAGTTCTAGACAGACTAGATACCTATAAGAAATGTATTTAGCTAGACCATTATCCATACTATTATAAAAGGAAATTTATTATTTGCTTGTAATAACTTTTGTTTTTTTATTTAACTATTACTTATTACGTAATATAGTTGCCCCCATAACTAAAAGGTTATGTTTATCTCGGGTTACGTATCCGAAAAAACAGTTTATACAAAAGGCTTTATAAAAAAATTTAGGCTTCAAACTCTAACAAACATCCATCCATCCATTTAAACTTTCGCATTTATAGTATCAACTAGATTTCGCCCGTACTCCGTCCGCGTGGTATTAAAAAAAACAAAACCAAGTAGCCTATGTGTTCTTCCAGACTATCCTTTACATGTATGCCAAATTTCATTGAGATCCGTTCAGCAGTTTAGGCTACAAACATCCATCCATCCATCCATCTAAACTTTCGCATTTATAATATTAGTAAGATTAAAATAATTAAAATAAATATAAGTAATAAGTAATAAGTATATAAGTAGATAAGTATATAAGTATAAAAGTATATAAGTATATAAGTATATAAGTAAATAAGTAATAAGTAATGAGTATAAGTATATAAGTATATAAGTATATAAGTGTAATATTTTTAACCCCCTGTTACATAAATATCTGAAACAATTACGAGTAAGGTGGCATGATTTGCATTTTTTCGGGACTGTCAGTCGTTGGCTATTATATTTTGAAATAATCTATACTTATTTTACTTAACAATTTTATGTTTTCTTAATGAAATAATAACTTCAAATCTTCAATTGATCTAGGTTAACACGACGTGAAAATGTAATTATAGAGTCAACAGAACAAGTTATAAAATAAGCAGACGGTTAAGTTGCAGAGCAATTGAAAACTCGAGCGTACCACGATAGTTGGAGTAATGGTACGAGCTCGATGAGTTGTTACTAAGTATTCTCATTACCGACTAACGAAGCTGTTCATAATTCAAATACTCGAGAGAAATTATAATTTATAATGTAGTTTTATTTTATTGGAATTACATTAAATAAAGAGATTTATAACTCTCATGTGACGTTAGAAAAGACTACTCGGATAAACAAAGAGATTTATAATAATACATCCCTAAGTGGTGCTATCAGTCATTTAGTAGTTACTGAGGGTGGCCCTTAATATATCATCATCAAATCACTATATGATCAACGACCAATACGACTTAGGGTCCTTCAAGAAGCGTGCCTATTATTTCCTCAAAGGCCGGCAACGCATCTGTAGTTCCTCTGGTGTTGCGGATGTCCATGGGCGTCGTTGACTACTTCGGTGTTCTCGCCGCTCCTTTGCCCCCTTTTATTATAAAAAAAAAACGAGGGGCTCCAAGCCTACCCTAAGTAACTGGTGACGTTAGTATATATTTGGTATGAAATCAACACTTAGAGACTGCTTAAATAATAATTATAGGGCTCTAAACCACTTCAGTTTTAACAGCGTATTAGTTTAACTGAA
The DNA here is from genome assembly GCA_029286645.1 of Papilio protenor. NCBI lineage: Eukaryota > Metazoa > Arthropoda > Insecta > Lepidoptera > Papilionidae > Papilio > Papilio protenor. Next base: position 5,033,391 of record JAGSMZ010000043.1, read on the forward strand.
CAGTCTACTGTTCAGTTAAAACTGAAGGCATGCAGCGAACTTGAATGTGTAATAGGCTTTATTCCATTCGACTTTATCATCAGAATCCTTAAACGCATGACATCGATGAAACTAAACCTTAGAAAATATTAATCATTCATCGAGTTTTAATTAAATTTGAAGCTACAAATTTTACAACATGTCACGTAATGTATTCGCTTTGTTCAATAAATTTGTACAATAGCAGCTAGCTTATTAATGTTGATGAAATTGTTTTCATATATGAATGCTGGTATTGGGGAAGGCCTATGTCCAACAGTGGGCAGATAAAGGCTGATGATGATGATGATAGGAATGCTCAATACAGAAGACATTTGTACTCTGTTGTGAGAATTTATTTATTCCCCAATACTGTGTCAACTAAGTATGAGTGAACTATATCTAGCAGTGGACAGAAAAAAGTTGATGATAATGATAATTATTATGATGATGGTGATGGTGATTATGATGATGGTGATGATGACTGTGTTATATTGTTATGATCTATTTTTAAACAGATGCAGCAAATGACAATAAAACGGAAAGAAGAAATAGAAAAAAAGCAGCAAGAGAAATTTTCACGTAATTATTGTGCGAGATTTACACTTTTTAATGCCGAAATGTTGTCAGTTTTTTAAACTTTAGTAAACTTAATTACTTCTCCGGTTAGTTCATATTGCCATATAATAAGGCTGTAAGTTGTTATTTAGTTAAAGTTTACAATGAAATTATGGTTTCGAATGGCGGAGTTTACTAACAAATTGGAGCTTGCAAACAAAATTCCTGTTGAATTTACTTCATTAATAAGCAAAATATCCTTTCAGCAAAACAGGAAACTTAAGACGGATATTTCAAAGACTTTAAAAGTAGTACCGGCTTGTTTATGAATTTTATGAGGAGAAATATAATGTTTTACTTTGAACAATTTAGTTTGTAATCAAATCAACCCATAGAAGAAATAAAGTTGGTTAATATTTTTTTTAATTCATACAAATGCCACTGCAATGTACGCAATGACTGAGATGACGTATGATAGAGTTTTGTGGATGACAAAAACCTGTTGGACCGACCCTACGGGAGTAGGATATGGAGATGATGATGATGATGTCCTAATCTTTGGGTATTGCAAGATGTTTAACACAAACCTTTTTCAAAACCATAGTTAGTAGTTATCAAAAAACCCATTTTATTCAAAAGTATAAATGTTAAATAGTAGATTATTTACAACAGTTTGCTTTTTTATAGTAGAAGGGGGCAAACGAGCAGCGGATCGCGTGATGCTACACGATCCGACGCCCATGAACATCTGCAATGCCAGAGGAACCGCTGCCGTCGAACCGAATCCGTTGCCGGCCTTAAAGGGACGCTCTTTTCTTGAAGATCCCTAAGTCGTAACTGTTTGGAAATACCGCTGACGACAGAGCATTCTAAAACGCGGCTGTGCGAGGAATTTTCGCGAAAACCTTATTCTTGTGGAATGCCAACCATCGAGGTTGCATTCTATTGCAAATCTTACTTTCTTACTTATACTAAAAATACAAATGGATGGATGGATGTATGTTACCACGTACCCCCAGAACGGCTGAACGGATCTCGCTAAATTTGTCATAGCTATAGAACATATAGTTAAGAAGAATACATTGGCTACTAATTAAGGTTTTTTCTATTCCGCGCGGTTTGATTCGCGAGCGTCAGCTACTATATAAATAACACTAGCTTTCGCCCGCGACTCCGTCCGCGTCGATTTAAAGAAAAATAAGTAAGTAGCCTATGCGTTCTTCCAGACTATCCTCTACGTCTATGCTAAATTTAATCTAGATCCGTTCAGCCTTTTAGGCTACAAACTCTAAAAAATATCCATCCATCCATCTATCCAAACTTTCGCATTTATAATATTAGCGAGATTAGTAAGATTTAGAACATGACAGAATACGAGCATGTTAATTTCAGTTATCCCGATACGGATGAAACGCTGCACGGGATGAAGTTATGAAACGATCGGCCGCGGTAACAGACAACCACAACATCCATTGGCACAGATAAATTTAATTCCATACCACACCAATATTTAATAACATAGGAATATATTCACTGAGATTTATTCTATTTTAAAATAGTGGCCACAAACAATAGATTGATTTTATAAATGGAATACGAATTATTTGTAGTTTACAACAATGCATTATGTTATTCTCTTTTCACTCACCCACTCATTCACTCACTCACTCATGCTGGTTTTCTAAAGTTACCATTTATTTTATCTTTACTAGGTTCATTAGTATTCTTTAGTGTTAGGTTAACCTAAGTTTCAACGGAGTAAAACTCAAGTTACTTAGTTTCGAAACGCATTTCATGAATTAATCGAACCAAACAAACAATAACGAATGGTTAAATGTAGCTGGGAAACCGGCTATTAGTCGTACACTTACATTATATTAGGGTTGTAACGGAACTCCGCATTCGCATCCGCAAGTGCGGAACTTCCGCAAGAAATGATTACTCCGCATCCGCTTCCGCTTCCGTTATTTCTCATACGGAGTTATAACGGAGGTTAATTTACGCATTTAATGCGAGTGGGGCGATTAGGTATCGTTTATGCGGCCCGCGCGGACGTCCTAGGTCAACTAACTATAATTGTTATACATTATATTTGCATAATAAAATGTATCTTGTAATTATGTACCAATATATATTTAGTTTTAGTTTTTATTTCTTTAATATATCGCAATTCATATTTTATTATTGACCTCCGTTTCCGCTTCCGTTAACCTCCGCTTCTGCAGAGGTAAAGCCCTTCGGCTCTGCATCCGCATCCGCTTCCGTAAAATGGCCTCCGTTACAACCCTACATTATATGTAGTTGAATATTGCTGTTAGTTTAGCATATTCCTCAGGACAGTGCAACGAGTAACTAGTTGAACAACTGTTAGTTGTTATACAGTTTATTTTATAAATCAGCCAGTACGTTGAATCACGTTCGATTAACAAAGCTAGTCAACGCTAGCTAACTTGATTCGTTAGATTTACAAACATTGCATTTTAACCGCGATGTTCTTATTATTTTAGTGACTGAAATGATTTTTTTACTTAATTATTAGCACCAGAACTAATGGATAATGACAAGGAATTTGTACAGCTTGTAAAAACGCTGTTATATTCCCAGAAAGTTTCTTCATCAATAGTGGTTTCAGGTTTTCATCATCATCATCATCACCAGCTCACTATACGTCCCCACCGAGGGGCTCGGAGCCTACCCTAAATTAGGGTGACTAGGCCAAAGTCAACCACGCTGGCCCAGTACGGGTTGGTTGACTTCACAAGTATCTTTAAATTTCTTCGCCGATATGTGCAGGTTGCACCACAATGTTTTCCTTCACCGTAAGACGTCGGGTAAATTATGTACATGAAAATTCGTAAAATCGAAAATCACATTGGTACATGGCGAGATTCGAACCCAAGACCCTGTAGATTACAAGTCAAGTGCTTAAACCACTGAGCCACCGACGCTTTTATAGGTTTTAAGGTTGCCTAAAATTGCAACCTATTTAAGATTTTCAATATGTAATTAAATGCCAATTAATCAACATAATACCTTCGAATAATTTTTGATTCAGTTATATTAGTAACACACATAAAAATATATTTGATTTGAGAACTAGCTCCTTTTGGAAGTCGGTTAAAAAAGTTACATTTTGTACATCAAAGGACTTTGTTAACGATTTTTCAAAGAATATTTACGGAATCACAATAAAACCTTCATTCATTTGAATATTGAAATGAGACTCGAGTTTGTTTAACCAATATTTATTCCACCCTGTTTGCTTCCACAATACTTAAAAACAAATATGTACAACACTCGAAATTCAGGCCGTTCAGTTACGATTCCCAACGAAGTGTTGGCTCTGAACATGCCTAGTGATTTATATCGTACATACAAAGAATTAAATTCCCTTCCCACTTCATATCGTACAGTAAACTGTTACCTATAATTGCAATGAAAAGTTTTTGACCTAATTGCATTAGGTCGAAAGAATATCATAGAATGGGTTGGAAATTAAATTCCTCGACTGTAAAATATGTATGCGTAATATGCAGATTACTTTATTTCCATATAGGAATATTTTATTGATTTTGTTTATTTTGAAAAGATGCTAAATTATGTGTTAAAATAACCGATCTATCTATATCTATACTTAATACTTAATACTCGTATAATAAAGCGTAAACACACACTACTTCGTGGCGTAGAATGTCAGCAATCACAGCATATTTTTAAATAATTATTTCTTTAATAAAAAGCCCTACACTTACGTCACGCTTTAAGGCTTTATATTTTCTAGTAATAAAATAGTAAATAAATTGGAAAAAACCTTCAAGTGAGTAAGGGACCATAAACTACAAGCTGACAACATCAAGGAAGCAAAGTTGCTATGGTAACGACAATTGTTATTCAATGTCAAAGGTCTTCGTTGTTATTTGTGCATTTGAATTATGACATTTGCAATTAAGATTTTGACAAATGAAAACAATAAAATAAAGTTTTCATAATTTCATGCAGATGAAGCCGCACGGGAATAGCTCGTGCTGATTAAAAGTCTACCAAGATTCTTTAATTAATATAATTATGTAAAAGTAACCAAAAACAAAATATCCTAATAGAAATAGGCCCAATTTCATTTTGTCCTCCTCGATGTTGTTGATAGGGAAAGGATAAAAAACGCCCTTTCCTTGTTTGTGTTTTCCTTTCTCTAATAACTAGCAACCGCATCTGCCGTACTACCATAGTTATCTAAGAAAAGCATCTACTTTAAAACTAGTTTCATACAATCAACCCGCTCGTGTCTCCTACATCTACATGTCGGAGTGAACGAGCGGTTTGTATAATTCAATTCCGAAGGTAGATCATATACACGGTAACGATCTTCCATTGTGGGCGTGCTTATGTCGGAGATAATGAAATAACAATCGCGTAACATCAGAAACACTATCCTTAGTTGACCACCATCTTAATTGATAACTTCACAACACACTCTAATCGAATTGCAAACATTCACAGAGATTAACCAATTGATTTTATAATAACAAAGCACACCATTCCACCATTCAATGACAACTGTCATCTGTCATTCGATCAGTTCAGTTTCTTGTCATCTATATGCACGATGCACATTCAGCCAGTACTTAAAATTATTAGTTGCCAGTTACTTTAATCGTTCAAAAAGTATCAATAATTTCGCCCCGTTATAACTATATAAAAAAAGGAATATTCGCAACTATACATTGTTAGTAATAACCGAGAAATCGTGCGCTAAATGGTGGAGTTTGATTAATGTGTGTGCCGGCTGAGCGTCAGTTTCTACTCGTAGCGATGTCAGCCGTGAATCAATCGTACCACTGTGCCACAAGAACTCTGTTTGTTTTGTTGATTAACTGCGCAACGAGGAATATTTTAGACGCACGCCAACGTTACTTCGTTATTTAGTTGTGTTTATAGATGTTCTATCAATATATTTATAGTTATGTTTATTTTCTAGAAAGAATTCGGAGCATAGCATCAGAATTTCCAATTTAAGGGAATTAGAACTCTATTGCAACTACGTTTAAAGTATAATTCCAAATTTATTGATGTCATTTTTCTTTATAACTGGATAGTTGAAAAAAAGAAGAGAATCTCTTCAGCTAAAACTATCTATTATCTATACTAATATCATAAAGAGGTAAGATTTGTATTTTTGTATGTATTGAAATAAATCAAAAATTACTAAGCCGATTCCTAAAATTCTTTCACCATTAGAAAGGTAATTTATCTGTGAGTAACATATGCTATATTTTCAAATTTCACGTCGACGAAGTCGCGAGCAACAGCTAGTAAGATATAGAGAAGTTATCAAAGTATATCTTTTATTTATTCAATAAAACAAAGTTGGATTCTACTTAGAAACGCTGAAATTTGCCGTCCTAATTTTATTACAGCGCAGACATTAATTAAGCATTCAAATCTTGTTTCGCATTTATTACTTACGAGTAATTGCTTTAACAGGTTTTACTTGAGATTAAATTTGGTTCAAGGCTCATGTTACCAAAAAACTTGGGTTGAATGGCATATCCTGAGGTGCCTTAAGAGTTAATTGGGTTCGGACCCGACCCTTGTACACTTTAGTCGACAAAATCCTAAAGGCAAATTGTGCTCGTTAAATTTCATACCACTTGTGGTCATTTTCTTGATTACTTACAATACAATTTGATTATACAATTGTTATAAACTTAAGTACTGTAACGTTATTGCGATAATATTTAGTCATTTAGTCTTAGCTCATGTGTCCCAACTGAGGGACTTGAAGCATACCCGAGTTAGGCTGATTATCAACGCTTCCGTGCGGGTTGGTTGACTTGGTCATGTAGAATGTATTACAAATTTAATTAAACATCATTAAATATTAAAAACTGATATTTGAATATAACCAAAATAGATGAAAACATACTAGTTACTTTTTATAATATTAAATCATGTTCACGTTAGCGTAATTACCAAGCATAAGGTAGAGTTTAAAGTTTGGATATGACAGCTCTTTATTCCTTGCATTTGGTTAAAGGTAATCTATACATATAATAAAATTGGAGGGTCTGTTTGTAATATCAAAAGGAAAATTCCAGATTTCGGAAGATTATGTAATTGCGTTGCTGATAACGAAAATCGCATTTAAAAAAAATTTTGTCTGTCTGTCTGTCTGGGTAATCTCCGAAACGGCTGGGCTGATTTCAACCAGTCTTTCACTGAAGGGTAGCTGACATAGACGGGTATATTATAGGCTACTTTTTTATCTTAATATTGCGTGGACGAAGTCGCGGGCAACTGTTAGTTTACAATTATAAAAAGAGGAAAGACAAAAGAATATCTAGACGTACCTATTTTGTTTCAAGATTTTACCCAGATCTCCTAGATTCATTACACACAATATTTAATGTAACACTTAGCAAGTTAAGGTAAATAGTGGTGTAAATAGCGTGTTTATCCTCTGACAGACTGATGCTCGCCGGGGCGCGATGCCAGAGTCAGTTTGACGCATGCCGCTGCAGGGACATAAATCAAATTCAACGCCGCGATAACAATGAGTTTGCACTTCAATGTTCACATCTCGTTACAGATCACGGATTTATGTCTATATCTATTCTTGTAGATACATACTAAAGATGTACTCTCTAGACATCTATACTATCTATACTATTATAATAAAGCGTAAACACAAACTTCTTTGTTGCTTAAGATGTCAGCAATTTGCTATTGATAATTTGACAAATGTAAACAATAAAATAAAGTTTTCATAATTTCACGCGGATCATTCCGCACGCGAACAGCTAGTCTAAGACAAAATCCGTTTTCAAGGAACATTATGTTAGTAAAAACCACGAAAGATTAATTATATTATTCATATTAAATACATTTCTTTTCATTCATATTTGATTAGTTGTATATTACAAAGCGTCTTACTAGCCACCTTTTTTAATACGTAACGAAATATCGATTGGTGACAAAATTTTCAGGAAACTCGATGTGGGGTTTTTCTCCAAAAATTGACCACTTCAGAGATCAATTAAACATAGCCTTGCCAGGCTAGGATTAGGCAACCCGGTTACAACATGTTTAAAAACATGTGCTCTTTCATATAATGTAGGTTTTATCAGGAAATCTGATGAGGGAAGGTCATCACTAGTGTTGTATCCCTACCTTAAATGTGGCCATGCGTAACGTGTCTTAGAAACTACACTTCCAATTTACGTCCGAAAAACTATGACTTTGAGATTTAAATAAATGTTAACATTTACCATTTAATATCTTAGCTGTTTAAGTATATTTTTGGTAGATTTAAAAGGTAAAAGATACATTTTTAGAGCAATATTCCAATGTGTAACGAAAAAATCATGTCTAAAAGCGTAGGTACTCAGTGAGCGTAAGGAATTAATTGGGTTTTGACCCGACCTTTGTGCGTCTGGTTGGCGAAATCCTTTTACTAGTAACCCTTGTCCACTCAAATTCATCCAATCTGTATTTTTTTCTCTTCCTGGGTAATTTACCGTTATATTGGCTTAGATTAACTCGCTTTTTAATCATGATTTCTTAATCAGATTTTATTCATAACTAGCTGTTCCCGTGCGGCTTCATCCGCATGTAATTACATAAACTTTTTTTAGAAAATTGCAATTGTAAATGTCAAAATTACCGTAACTATTCTTTCTTCCTTAATGTTGGCAGCTCGTAGCTTATGGTCTGTTTCCCATATTGGGGTTTTTATCCAATTTATTTACCCCTTAAATTTAATAGCGTGAAAATTATAGCCTAAAGCGTGACGTAAGCGTACGGGTTTTTATTAAAAAGAGAATTATTCAAAAACATGCTGTAATTGCTGAGATCTTACGCCACAAAGAAGTGTGTGTTTACGCTTTATTATAATAGTATAGACTATTGGGTTATATGAATCGCAGAAAGGTTTTTATTATTATTTTACAAATTAAAACTTTCAATAACTGAATTTAACAAAATATAAAGTGTGTTCATTTATTCATGTTAATATTAAAAGCATGTTATATAGAGATCATTTTATAGATATGAGGGCACTTAAATACTTGTAACTTAGTTGTAAGTTCATTTGTACCGGGCCGTAGTTCAAATAGAGGACTGTAATTTTGAATCTTCGAGTCTTGTTTGCTAAAGTTTTGAGTAAATGCCCCTTAGAGAATCGTATAACAATTTATATAACGTATGTTCTCATTGTATTGTTTAGTACCACTTTAATAAGCATAACGGGGCGAAATTATTGATACTTTATGAACGATTAAAGTAACTGGCAACTAATAATTTTGAGTACTGGCTGAATGTGCATCGTGCATATACGAGTAGATGTCAAGCGGCGATCGAATGACAGATGACAGTTGTCTTTGAATGGTGGAATGGTGCGTTTTGTTATTATAAAATCAATTGGTTAATCTCTGTGAATGTTTGCAATTCGATTAGAGTGTGTTGTGAAGTAATCAATTAAGATGGTGGTCAACTAAGAATAGTGTTTCTAATGTTACGCGATTGTTATTTCATTATCTCCGACATACGCACGCCCACAATGAAAAATCGTTACCGTCTACAAAATCTACCTTCGGAATTGAATTCTACAAGCCGCTCGTCACTCCGACAAGCATATTATAACACTAATTACGTACGTACCATTTGTATCGTAGTTTTGGTTTGTGCCAAGTATCCATAACTGGCGAACCGAGTTAAACTTGAATCCTAGACTACGCTTTGGTCTTGTCATAGTGTTCCCAAAACTACAACATGTTCAACTCCATTCAAACGAACAAAGCAAAAGGCATAGCTTTAAACTAGGCACACCGTTAAACGCAGTATCACAAGCGTTTCAAATAGACTTCGAGCATGGACAGCTACTTTTATATTTTTCTTATTTTTTTGGGTATGGATATGATTGATAGATATTTCGTTGTGTTTGTCAATTAATAAGACTTCTACTGAAGAAACAAAACGCGATGTCAACTCTCACGGATCAATCGCTTTATTTTATTTTAAACTTTCACAGGACTATCGATGATGTTATTGCCACATCTGTAATAATCTTCACATTTTATGAAATGTACATAATCAAAGCATATTTAAAAATTTTTTGGTACGAGCTGTCGCCCGCAAACTTCGTTAGCGCGGATTTTTTTAAAAAAAAAGTTCATCTATCACATTCCCGCGTGCATCTACCTTCTACCAGCTATCTTTCAATCAAAGTCACGTCCAAATCGGTCCACTTGTTCCAGAGATAGCGGTCCGGTCACAATTTTAACAGCGCGGAATTTTAAAAAAATGTAGCCTATAATATGCGCGTCCATGTTAGCTACCCTCCAGTGAAAGTCCGGTCGAAATCGGCCAAGCCGTTTGGGAGATTACCCGGAACAAACGCGGCTTGCGGACAGACAGACAGACCAAAAATTTTTAAATGCGATATTCGTTATCAGCAACGCAAATATATTATCTTTCTGTAAATCTGGAATTTTTCTTTTGATATTACAAACAGACACCCCAATAGATGATTAACATATTCCGAGACACCGAATTCGACTCGATTCGCTCTATTTTAGTAAAGATGCGTCATACAATACCCTATTGTAACTACGCATACTCACTGTGATACAAACAATATGTTGCGAGATCATTTTAGTTGAACTATCTATAAATAGACGGAATCAATAACGCCAGCGAATGGCAATCAATGTCTACCGCGTTAATCATTTAAATACAAAAGCATATTGATGAATAAATGTCAATGAACTTTTACGGCGTTGAAATGAACACATAAAAAGTAAATAATTTTCTTGAACGTACCCTAAAAGGTATAACTTACATCTATGTTCGTTCCATTGTCTTTTATCCCGTAAACAGTTGACCGATATTGTATGGCACGACGTCATTCGTCATTATGTTCTTCCCCGTTATTAAATAGTCAACCGCGGTTGTCGGTTACTAGATCCTTTTGACCGTTTTAGAGTTAACGTTAGTTAGTAAACATACATCGTTTTAAATTTTCACCTTTCTAATATTAAGATTGGCAAGTCTTTTTAAAAATTGATATTTGCTTGTATTTTATACAAAAACTGGATATTCGTATTTTAAAGAGTCATAACGATTTCTACGTTTTGACCGTTGATTCAAATGCTTAAAGACCGTTGAAGATCCTCAGTTCTAAGTGGACTGTTCAGTTTTAATTGTGAGTGTGTAGGCAAAATTTTAACAGAATGTATGTAGGCTTTAGATATCGGAATCCAATTCTTTTCTTTTATATTTATCTCTTTCTATTATAAAATAATGAGTTACTAGTTCTGTGTCTTGCTACTTTACTCGTAAATTGTTCTCACATATTCGGTTGATATATTGTTTCTATTATGTTATCTGTATTCTAAACTTCCATTTAAAAAGCAAACATGCGGCAACACAACATTATTCGACGCTCAGTTTGTTTAGGATGATTGAACATCCTTCGGTAAACTTGTTGTTTCCTCTTTTCAAATTTGAAATTTACCCTAAAATTTTCAAAGCAAACAATTTTTCATTTTTCTGTAATGTTTTATTTGTATTTGTTTGCCATGAAATGACTAACAGATTTAATTTTATATTGAGGTCAATTTGACTATGGGCGCAATACTGTATTTTTTTTATTTTCGTTATATTAATCAGTGTAATAAACTTTTTAGTTAATAAGTTTTTAAGGTAATTGTGAGAACGTATGAAAGTGAAATTCGACACAGTTAAAGTTAATGCGGAGAAGTGCACAAAGCGATTTTTAATAAAAAAATACTTTATTTAATAATTATCAATGAATTTCTTCGAATTGTTGACCTGTAGTTATAAGGAAAAATGTGTATTAATAAAAGTGTATTTTTGTACAGGATTTTTTTGCTCTTGAGTATACCACATTATGACCTGTTTCTGTGCACGTAGATGTTTGCGAAATACCGAACCTTCGTAATTAATTTGGAGAGTTCGTTCACTCGATTACCTCACTCGGAAATTGATTCAAATTGAACGGCGAAGCAAACCTTAACTGATTTAACTCCTAACTTAGTAAAGATCTACATGCTCTTGATTCATGATCATACCTGAATACAAATTTATCTTGCTTATTCTTAAGTTAACTGTTTATTTACAAGTTCTTTTATACCTTTACTAGCTTTCGCCCGCGACTCCGTCCGCGTGGTATTAAAAAAAACAAAAGTAAATAGCCTATGTGTTCTTCCAGACTATCCTCTACAACTGTGCCAAATTTAATCGAGAGTCAGAAACATCCATCGATAAACGGAATAAATATTATACTATGTCCGTCTCCTGGCTCTAAGCTAACTCCTCACCAATTTTCAGCCATATCCGTGAAGCCGTTCTTGAGTTATAAATAGCGTAACTAACACGACTTTATTTTATATATAGATTTGAGACGGTATTTTTAAGAGAAGACTAAACGAACATTCGGCTTAGAAGATACGAAATATTTGTATGTTGTTATCTTTAAACGTTTCGACAAAGGCCTCCTCTAACAAATATTCGATAGCAGGTATTTGTAATTTTTAAACATTACTTTAATTTAAGAGCAGCAATAAACGCTTCTTTTATTTTAATTTTAATTATTTATCTTTAAACGTTTATTAACAACAAGCTGTTGCCCGCGACTCCGTCTGCATGAAATTAAAAAAAAAACTTAACTAGTCTATGAGATCTTCTAGTCTATAATCTATAGCTGTTACAAATTGCATTGAGATCCGTTAAGCCGTTCAGGATATACATATATTTTAACAACCATCAATCAAAAATCCAAAATTTTTACATTTCATATCATACTAATATTATAAATGCCAAAGTTTAGATGGATGGATGGATAGATGTTTGTTAGAGTTTGTAGCCTAAACGGCTGAATGGATTTTGATGAAATTTGGTATAGATGTAGATGATAGTCTGGAAGAACTCATAGGCTACTCACTATTGTGTTTTTTAATTCCACGCGGACGGAGTCGCCGGCGAAAGCTAGTTTATAATATTAATAAACTGATATAGTAAGAAAGATAGTATGAACATCTAAAACAATAATGGCTTGTTACCGTGAGACTTATAATACGAGAAAAATAAGCTTGTAACTGCATTGTTCTCAATATTAAAATCTTCGTATTACATTTTCTATTGTTTTACCTTACTCGAGTTCCGTGTTCATTATCAAGGGGGAGAACGCGGTGTAACTGGTAATGGAGGGGGTGGTTTTAATTTACCCTGCTAAACAAATGCATACGGAATCTTGCTACAGTTTTGAGCTTATACTTGAGAAAAATGGACTCACATTCGCATTAAGTAATACAAAGCTACTTATCTATACTATTATAATAAAGCGTAAACACACACTTCTTTGTTGCCTAAATTGTCAGGAATTACAGCATATTTTTGAATTATTCTTTTTTTAATAAAAAGCCCTACACTTACGTCATGCTTTATGCTATATATTTTCACGACATTTAACTTAGGGGTAAATATTTTGGATAAAATCCCTAATGTGGGAAAGAGACCATAAGTTGCTGCCGACATCAGGAAAGAAAGATTGCTAAGGTTTGTCATGTCATATCATGTCATTTTGACATTTGATATTGATAATTTGACAAATGTAAACAATAAAATAAAGTTTTTATAATTTCAAGCGGATGAATCCGCACGCGAACAGCTAGTAAGCTAATAAAAATAGCTGTGTGTTTTAAACTTTTAAATTAGACTTATCTATAAAGATATGGACTTTTTTTTTATTCGACTTCAATTGAATAAAGCTTAATAATATTGCATCCATAAATTTTCCTTCGAGGAAAATAATTAGAGTAATTCCCTTCCGCTTTTTACCGGGATGATTAAATTATAAACGAGGCAAGGGGCGATTTTTTTTATCAAATAATGTCAGCCACAAAGTATACACTTTATACACAAAATAAATATATATTTAAGAATTACAAGAACATATAACAGAAGAACATACATAATAATAAGAACAAGAACATATGTATAAAAGCTGAGAATATCATCATCAGATTCCTTTACCTCCTCACAGAAGTGCTCAGAGCCTACTCTAAGTTATGACCGACGGCTTTAGTTAACCACGCTGGCCCTCTGCGGGTTGACTTCACACATATGTATCTTTGAATTTCTTCTCGGATATGTATATGTTGTACCACGATGTAGTCCTTCACCGTAAGAATATACAGTAAATGTACATGTTTATTTTATTTTATTTATTATATGAAATTCGATAATCAAAAAACACATTGGTACATAGCGGTGATCGAACCCGGGACCTTGTTGATTACAAGTCAAAGTGCTTGAGCCTATTGTACTCATTATCTTTTTTCCATTTACGCGTTATGTCGATTTCTAACAACTTCTTTATATGATGTCGTAAATAAGAAAAAGAGCAAAATCCTGCAATAAGAGATCGTTGGGAATTTTAAAGTTGTTAACGAGAAATTGCACAAGTGTTGAAAGCTCACCGGATGCCGAGAGTAAAATTACGCTGAAAGCTTTAAATTGAAAATACTTAACACAATTCCAATTGAGCACTTATACGAAGCTTAAAATTTAATGTGTGTGTAGTCGTTAATTAATGAAAATATAATAGTACATGGCAAACAATCTTGATGAAATTTGACACTGCTTTAGATCATAGTCTAGAAGAACACATAGACTATTAAGTTTTTTTTTTAATATCACACGACCGGAGTCGCGGGTAAAAGATGACATATAATTGGTAATATTGATAAGGTTTCAAACATAATTTGGGACAGAAATTTATTGGAAATTCCGATAATTCCCTTAATAAATTAATTGGAAACTTCAAATGATGTACAAAGCTTTCAAAAATAACATCGTTAGGAGAAAGATTTTTTCCCTAATGTTGTGTCATGAATTTTATTGTATGGCACAAACTCAAGAAACAAGCTGTTTTAACTTATCCTGCTATTTAAATATTTTCTTGTCTCAAAGGGAATTGTGAAGGTAAACAAATGAACCGAAAACAAATCTTTTGAAGTTTCAGACAAACGAAAGAATCACATTTTCACGTTCGATTATTGTACTTCATGGCTGCAAGATACAAATTCAATGTTATGTAGATTTCACAATCTGAGATATATTGTACGGAAATCGAATTAATGATTAAAAAATAAATCAAGCCATTTTGTGCCCCTACATCAATTTAAGATTGGATTGACAGAATTCTATCTCTTTTACAAGTTCAACCTACCTCTGCTACCAACCACTACTTTCAGCGCCAAAATGACAATCAAATCATATCCACTAATAAATGTCAGTGCATTGAACACATACTCTGACAAACTATATTCCCACTCAAAATATTTCCAGATAATCAGCAAACTTAACTGTAAACAATGCAAGTGAACCACATTTTTGTCATATAATAAACAAATTTCGTCCTAAAAGCACGTAGAATTTTTCCATACCAAATAATCTACTTAACGGCTCCAATCCAATGAATTATCCTCGAGCGAAGCATTAACTTGGTTTCGAATCTGATAATCAAAAATATTATTTTCAGACCCCTCGTTTTAGCCAGAATGTTGAGATAAAATCTATAAAACACAATATCCACTTAAATCAAATTAACAATGGAACTATAATTAGTATTAGGATAGGCATATACAATCCGTATTCTAACCGTTACCGGCAGTAACAGTACTGAGATTTATTTCCAAAACTCACAAGAACTTTGTCCGGTCTGCGGCTCCGGGTTACGCCCGCAGTATTCGACGGTCAATTGCCGGATGACGAACAACGACGCTGCTCACACCGGCCGCAGTGCTGCGGGCGCAAACCGCATCGTTAAAAGGAGTCAATTTTTTACAAACAAATCTGCAGTAAAAAAAAATAGTGAGTGGTTTTAAAAATACATAATCTGAAAATTAAAACTTTTCCAGAAAAGTATAAAGCCCCAATTACAATTAATTGAAATGGAAAGACGTACAATTTAGCCACCTTCATTTAAAATAGAACCCAAAAAAGCTTAATAAAGAAAAGAGCCAAATAAAGAACAAATTGTTACGATCTATAATATCGGCATGGATCATAATAAAAAAATCGGAAATGTAGAATCCAACTATTTTGAGCAACATTACAATAATGTAATATTTAACCTCTTTCGTAAGAAAAAGGGTCTAAGAAGTAAAATAACCACTAGAGTACTGATGGGTAAATATTTTGGTTGTTATTACTCTACACGAAACCTGACGATAATTTGGTCTTACCACAGTTAATATAGTAGTGATTGCGAGGGTTGTGTGTATAACAATGTGGTTAACCTCAAATTACTATATGACAGTTTCAGATAACTCTGATATACGATTAAAATTGTATGAACAATTACTAATATTAACAGAATTCTAACTTACTTTGCAGAAAAATATTTTTATAGCATCTTGCGGACAGCATTAGTTATTTAAAAAAAATTCCAGAAATCTGATGATGCTGTTATTTTCATAAAATTGATACTTTCATGAATTTTAACAGTTGTCAAAACAAATTATGGCTTTCGCACATCAAATTAATCTTGGTAATTGATTAAAAAATCTCAATCTAGCAAGATCTTCTACCTATGGTAGGTAAAATGTTGTTTTTAAGCGTTACGATGGACTACAGAAAGTAGCAAAACATTAACGTGATACGGACTTATTCGGAGAGATGATGATCTCATAAACAAGAAAATAATAAGAGTAAATATTTATGGCCACAAAGGTAAACGAAGATCGAAGAAAGTAAGAATGGTATGAAAGAGGATATGGGTACAAAGGGAGTCAATTCAGATATGACGGCTAATAGAATAGTAAATACTGTGCCGACCTTCGCATACCCCACATAAAAGTGAAAATTTTATGTATTGACGAGCTGTCGCCCGCAAACTTCGTTAGCGCGGGTTTTTTTTAAGTCATCTTTCACATTCCCGCGTGCATCTACATTCTACCAGTTACCTTCCAGTCAGAGTCCCGTCCAAATCGGTCTACCCGTTCCAGAGATAGCGGTCCGGTCGCCGTTTTGACAGCGCGGAATTTAAAAAAAATGTAGCCTATAATATGCCCGTCCATGTCAGCTACCCTTCAGTGCAAGTCCCTTTAAAATCGGCCCAGCCGTTTCGGAGATTGCCCGGAACAAACGCGGCTTGCGGGCAGACAGACAGACAACATTTTTAAATGCGTATTTCGTTATCAGCAACGCAAATACATTATCTTCCCGAAATCTGGAATTCTTCTTTTGATATTACAAACAGACACTCCAATTTTATTATATGTATAGAAGACTAGCTTTCGCCCTCGACTTCGTCCGCGTGGAATTAAAAAAAAAACAAAAATAAGTAGCCTATATGTGTTCTTCCAGACTATCCTCTACACGCATGCCAAATTTCATCGAGATCCGTTCAGCAGTTTAGGCTACAAACTCTAACAAACATCCATCCATCCATCTAAACTTTCGCATTTATAATATTTGTAAGATAGATAAATAATGCTCTTCATACAAAGACGCATAATAATGATGTTCGACGTTTGTACTGTGAGTGTATACGTGGGAGTTTAGTTAAGTAAACTTAAGTACTCACACGATTAAACAAACAAAATCCCCTATTAATTTACAAACATGAAGATTTTGAATACTTACCGCGGGAAACGATTTCAATTTCCGTCGCTTGACTAAATCAAAAGGGATTTCACGAAGTCACCAATTAGTAACTTTTAAGTGGCATTATTTTAGAACGCCGGATTAGATATCTGCAGGTATGTTACATTAAAAGCAGGCGAACACTTTTGACTAAACTATCGCACAACAGTTGTGCAATTGTCGATTGTTTCGTAGCCCATTCAACAGTTTAGTTGCACAACTAAAAAATGAGTAGTGGGTAGTGTGAAAAAAAAGAGTTATACGAAGCCATATCGGTCTATTTCTCCTGATTCGGCGACCACTACTATCATTGTCCTTGTTTTCACTACAATCTAAGTCCACACTAGATCACTTCAGTCAGCCCGTGAATATGGCGCATGCCACTGCGCCGAAATATCGGGAGCTAAAACAACCCAATCGTGGTAAGAAACCAGTATTTTACGAACATTATATCGTCGCTTTAGTCTCTCCAGTTCGTGGTCATCATGTATTAGTGATCGGGTCTCTAAGACTGCGCCACATTTTTCTGATTGCAGTTGTTCTTTCGTTTGTTAGTGCAAGGGGCTCTCCACAAAGAACGGGTTCATTTTACATTCGGTGAAGTATTATTTGACTCTGACAATGCAATTTAGTCGATTAATCATAGCGACATTGATTGACAAGGACATCTGACTCTGTGTAAGTAAATCAAACTAAATTATGAATGCTAAAAGCGACCTTTTATGCCATTTTGTCAAAGTAGGTTTTTTTTTATTGAAATTTTTTACAGAATAACACAAATTAAATATATCCACAAATATAGCCCCGCAAAAACCATATAATTGGTTTGTCCGCGGGTGCGGTGTAACATGTAACATTAGCGCTTCTCTCATAGGTTTAGATATCCTTGTTTGACTATAGTCTTATGTTGAAAGATTTCTGAACGGTATTCGATGTTAATAGGGAATTGATTTAAATTCTTTGACTGTATATTACGTCACACTTATCTATATCTATATCTATACTTCTTTACTGATATAATAAAGAGGATAGATTTGTATTTTTGTATATATTGGAATAACTCAAAAACTACTGAAACGATTTCAAATTCTTGCGCCATTAAAAAGCTACATACGTTACAATGTGAGTAATATAGGCTATATTTTTACTATTTTTTTAATTACACCCCGACGAAGTCGTCAATAGCTAGTACTCTATAAAAAAGAGACAAGATACGGTTAGCATGTCACTTCCATGTGAATATGTATTATACATAAGTGACGCAGCAGAAGGTAATAAATAGTTTCCGTCGGAAAGTGCCCTAAAAACCTGCCCGAGTGTATTTAAGTCATTACATTAATATTCGTGAGTCACCCTTATTTTACACCCTTTTTATTGCTTAAATTTCCAACTAACACAACTGGTAATATAAACCGTCCTATTTAGAGTATCATTTGGTGTAGTGTACTTGCGATCGTAAAATCAAATCCCAGTTTGAAACTAAACGAACTTTGTACAAAGTAGCTATCATACTAGTACTTTCACCTGGTTTTGCGTAGGGTATTTTATAGATAATAAAATGATGTTAATTTTTTTTTAGTAACTGTGCTATGTGCAAATCCAATTAAGTATGGGTAAGGGGGTTCATAGAATATCACCTTTGACTTGTATTTCTCCAAGAAAAAAGGGGGCCAATAGTCTAATGGTTTGGGGTACGGACTACCGATCTTGCGGTCGAGGGTTCGAATCCCGCCATTCGACTATTGTCGTGAACCATATGGTTAAAGGAAATATTAGTAAATCTTACTAATAATATAAATGCGAAAGTTTAGATGGATGGATGGATGGATGGATGTTTGTTAGAGTTTGTAGCCTAAACGGCTGAACGGATCTCGATGAAATTTGGCATAGACGTAGAGGATAGTCTGGAAGAACACATAGGCTACTCACTTTTGTTTTTTTTATTCCACGCGGACGAAGTCGCGGGCGAAAGCTAGTTAACAATAATCTACTAATATTTTTACAAAATAGTTTTGCCTAACTAGAGCATACCACCTTTAAACCACATTATTATTTAACTTAAAGTGATATAGTAGTTTTTGGCACAAAATGTAATGTGTATTAATATTATAAGAGGAAAGATTTGTATTTTTTTATGTATTGAAATAACTAAAAATTACTAGGCCGATTTTAAAAATTCTTTCACCTTAAAAAGGTATCTGTGAGTAACATAGGCTATATCTTTTATTTTTTAATTTCATGGGGACGAAGTCGCGAGCAAGAGCTATATTAAATATATATAAAGAAGTGGGATTGGCTTGTAAAACACAGGGCTCAGCCCTAGTTCAGGAGCAAAGGTTCATCATCTATGTCTATACTATTATAATAAAGCGTAAACACACACTTCTTTGTTGCCTAAGATGTCAGCAATTACAGCATATTTTTGAATAATTCTTTTTTTAATAAAAAGCCCTACACTTACGTCATGCTTTAGGCTATATATTTTCACGACATTAAACTTAGGGGGTTAATATTTTAGATAAAAACCCTAATGTGGGAAAGAGACCATAAGTTGCTGCCAACATCAAGAAAAAAAGATTGCTAAGGTTTTTCATGTCATGTCATGTCATTTTAACATTTGCAATTGATAATTTGACACATGTAAACAATAAAATAAAGTTTTTACAATTTCATGCGGGTGAATCCGCACGCGAACAGCTAGTTTATTTTATAAAGCTCTAGTTAATAAAATAAGTTAAAATTGGATTAACACATCTCAATCATTTTCAAAATTATCAATCTGACCTTTAAAAATCAAATCTATATTATGGTTAACGAACTTCTAATACTCTGGAATATTAAAATACTCAGTACAGATATTAGGCAGGTACTTCTCGAGGACGTATAATTATAAT
Source organism: Papilio protenor (assembly GCA_029286645.1). NCBI lineage: Eukaryota > Metazoa > Arthropoda > Insecta > Lepidoptera > Papilionidae > Papilio > Papilio protenor. Next base: position 5,053,529 of record JAGSMZ010000043.1, read on the forward strand.
TTATTATATATTCTCTTAACTCTCCCGGCTCCAAAATATACGTAATAAGCTACTTAAGTTCCTTAGTTCCATAATTAATTGGCTCGTGACAAATTGCTCCGAACAAGAAAGTTAAATGCGAGACTGGTTTGTAATAAAATCTAAAAATAATCAATTATTTAACTACAGTTATTATTAGACAATGAATTATAGTTCATTTATTTCAGGAAGTTTGAGAGTAGCTCCAGTGGTAGAGAAGGTAAGGAGTAACAGGTTAGCGTGGTATGGGCATGTTATGAGGAGGAATCGCACGTTACAAGGAGAACGTTAGTTATGAGTGTGGAAGGGTACACCGATAGAGGTAGACGTAGAAAGAGATGCATCAATTGCGTGAACGGTGGCATGATCAAGGGAGTGATGACTGAGATGACGTATGATAGAGTTATGTGGAGGACAAAACCCTGTTGCGCCAACCCTACGGGAGTAGGATAAGGAGAATGATAATAATGAATTATGTATAGCTCATTTACTTATAGATGTAGTAGACAATATCTTCGTGTCTTAGGCCGTGGACTTAGGGAGCGGTATCGAGACTTCGAAATGTGATGTACAAAGTAATTTTAAAGCAAATTTTGTTACAGATGGGTAGAGTCTGTAATGATTCAGTTTTAACACTGATATCTAAAAATGGATGGGTCATGGCTTGTCAACAGCTTTTGCAGCATTCTATCTCTATTAATAATTAGAAACCTCAACACTGCCACTAGCCTTAAGCACCAAAATAGGCACCAAAATGGGACAAGACATCACTTTTTAAAGCCTGTCCATTTATAGAGGTATAGGGATTAATAAAGGAAAATATAATAGCATTTATACTTTTTACGACACAAAAACAGTTTTTTTCTAAACCACGTTATCTACAAAAGATTTTTCATTTAACTTTCAGATTTTTTTCAAAACCCTGAACTAAATGTTCAATTATATATTTTTATAGTCCAGCATAGCATTAGACTGCATACCGTATCAAAAAACAATTAGAATTATTTAGTTAAGTTTATTTCAACCGTGAAACAATTTTAAAGTCCATTTCCACTTCGCTTCCGGATATTGACGTTAGCACTTAACGCCTCATTAATTTACTCTAGGAATAATTAAATTTTATTGGCGAGTTGGGATTTTTTAAGTATTCATTAACGTATATCCGATATTATGAAGTACGAAGGTTATTACAAAGATTTAAAAATAGAATATTTTTTTCTGATATTGGCAACGTAAACTTCAACCATCAAAATCCTGATAGTTAGATGTACGGATTTCCGATAATGTGATCAAAAGTTCATATCTCGCCATTCGTATAAGTTTTTGAAAAAAAATTTTTTTTTTCTTAAACTAAAAATTTTTATTACAAAAAAAAACTGACATTGATTTTTTATACATCAATTGAATAAAAGTGTTGAAAAATTTTTACTACAAGAAAACTCACAATGAATTCTTCATTATATCAATTGAATGAAAGTGTAAAAGTTTTTTGTTTTTTTGTATGTGGTAAATTACATTTCTATTTTCCAGTAAAATGCAATTGTACAACATAATTTACACGCTTCATTCGCGCCAGGATAATCATACTAATATTATAAATGCGAAAGTTTAGATGGATGGATGGATGTTTGTTAGAGTTTGTAGCCTAAACGGCTAAACGGATTTCGATTTAATTTGGTATAGATGTAGAGGATAATATGGAAGAACACATAGGCTACTCACTTTTGTTTTTTTTCATTCCACGCGGACGGAGTCGCGGGCGAAAGCTAGTTTATTTATAAAGATATTTCATTGTGGAAAATTTAAATAAATTTTAGTGCGCAAACTAAGTGCGCTTGGCATTGAAATAGCCTTTTACAGCCCGCTTTATTCATTTGCATAAGCCTCATTTTATTCGTAAACCATTAAACGGCTCTATGACAATAACCTAAATGTAGACTGGATCAGTTTAATGTGACGCGTTCAAAAATTTAATCCGCATGAATAAAACATTTCATTTTGGAAAATGTTTACGATTCGCAAATACTTTACGTAACACATTACGCGAACGCATTACAGAACAAACAAAAAGTTCGTTTTATTTTTATGACAAATAAAAATTAATTAGTTATATGACTAGCTGTTCCTCGCGACTGCGCTCGCGTGAAATATAAAAATATAGCCTATATTACTCACTGATAACGTAGCTTTTTAATGGTGTAAGAATTTCTGAAATCGATCCAGTAGTTTTTGAGTTATTTCAATACATACATAAATACAAATCTGTTCTCTTTATAATATTAGTATAGGGTAGTATAGATAAATTAACAAGAGCATTGCTTTGCTTTTTTCCCTTCTTTTTTATTTTTATAATATGAAAAAGGTGCAAATTAGTTTATTTAATATAAAATTTCTAATTTACAATTACCTGCAAAGGTAAATAAAATTGAGAAAGGATATTTTTTGGTGCAGTAGCGTAAAACTCCTAGACTAAGGTACAATAAAATGAAAAACTATAAAAAATCGAGTGCAATACACGACTACGGTAGCTTACATAAAATCATAGAGCAGCCATTATACTTTAAGTTCACGTGTTAACGGTTAATTATACTGCATTAAAGGGAAATATGTAAAATTGTTTGGCCTTACTTTCACGTTATTACCATAATTCATAGAATGAATTATTGAACAAGTGCACGACTACGGGTGTATATTAAAGACTAGCTGTTGCTCGCGACTTCGCCCGCGTGATATTCAAAAAAAAAAATTATAGCCTATGTTACTTACAGAAAAATTACCTTTCTAATGGTGAAAGAATTTTTAAAATCGGCCCAGTAGTTTTTGCGTGAATCAAATTCATACAAAAATACTAATCATTCTTCTTTATAATATCAGTATAGATTATTATTTAAAACGCAAGCCAAGCTCTTTATCATTACTCCCACGACTGTGGACAACCAAATAAGATTTTTAATATTTTAAAACCTTTTTTGCCAACTGTAATGTTATACCTAGAGAATAAGTATGGCAGATGTGTCACTTATTTAATACTAGCTTTCACCCGCGACTCCGTCCGTGTGGAATTAAAAAAAACAGAAGTGAGTAGCCTATGTGTTCTTCCAGACTATCATCTACGTCTATGCTAAATTTCATCGAGATCCATTCACCCGTTTAGGCTACAAACTCTAACAAACATTCATCCATCCATCCATCTAAACTTTCGCATTTATAATATTAGTAAGAAGTAAGATAACTACTACAACTTGCAGGTCAACTGCTTAAGAATTTTCTTAAAAAAACTTCTCAAATCTAAACGTCGATTTTTTTTTCAAACTTAAATTTACAGATTAACATAACACTGATAATAATTCCTGTGACTACTATACATTTTTTTATAACTTAAACTTACAATTCTACGGACTATATTAATCTCCTCTTTAATAAAAATAGAACATTTCATGACATAAGTAGCCTTTGTATTATTCTAGACTATGCTCTACGTTTATGCCAAATTTCATTGAAATCCATTCAGCAGTTTTGACTCCAAACTCTAACAAACATCCATCGCATTTACAACATTAGTAAGATTAGTTACATAAGTGTCATTCATCATTTCATCATTCATTCATTCATCATAAAGTTATGAAGTGTAAACGCAAGTTATTTGGTAAATGATTTAATCACAGATTAAATCTGAAATAACATTTCTTTACCTAAATGTAAGACAGGTACAACAAAGTTGCTGAAAGCTTTAACCGCTGGAGGCAATTTCACGTACCGCGTAAGACGAACACTTGAGCAATGTACTCGACTCCCATATTACCTTTAAACATACGATAAATACAGCTATAATAACTTATTAAAATGCAAATTACAACCTGCGGGTAATTTGATTCTTACATGTATGTTACGTGTAAACTGTATATAAAATTTAAGTAATGAAGTTTGAAATTTAAATATTTTATTATGCAATGAACAATATCTTCTAATAGATTTATAAAAAAACTAGCGTTCGCTCGCGACACCGTTCGCGTGGGTTTAAAAAAAATAAAGCAGATAGCCTATGTGTTCTTCCAGACTACACAAAATTTCATGGAGATCCAATCAGCAGGTTAGGCTACAAACTAACAAACATCTATCCATATAAACTTTCGCATTTATAATATTAGTAAGATTATAATAAAATTATTACTGTCGTCGTAGACCTCTATTAAAAAACTAGAAAAGTACCGATATAAATTAACTATTACTTGGACAAATGTTTTAAATTCGATTATTCAGGTTAAAATTAAAAAATATGAAATTTTGAAACCATCTGTTTAACACTACCTTTTTATATAAGGTGTAACGTCGTTATTAAATATTTTTAAAGATTTACTACCTTTTCAAAATCTAATCGACTTAGTTGAAAAGTTACTCTAACTTTAAACAAGAAACTTACTCGTCGCTTATTCTAATTTAGATCTCCATTGTATTAAACTTGAATCTGATTCAACTATGTAAGTGGTATGAAATCTTGGTCTATATATATTAAATATTTATCACGACCAAGCATGTGAAAAGGGCGGGAATGTGGGTCAACATTTACTAAGTAATACATTATACCCTTAAATATTTCATGTTGGAGTGTCGAAAATGTCAGGTCTAATCACGGATATCATAAACTTCTGTATATATTAAATATTTATCACGACCAAGCATGTGAAAAGGGCGGGAATGTGGGTCAACATTTACTAAGTAATACATTATACCCTTAAATATTTCATGTTGGAGTGTCGAAAATGTCAGGTCTAATCACGGATATCATAAACTTCTATATATATTAAATATTTATCACGACCAAGCATGTGAAAAGGGCGGGAATGTGGGTCAACATTTACTAAGTAATACATTATACCCTTAAATATTTCATGTTGGAGTGTCGAAAATGTCAGGTCTAATCACGGATATCATAAACTTCTATATATATTAAATATTTATCACGACCAAGCATGTGAAAAGGGCGGGAATGTGGGTCAACATTTACTAAGTAATACATTATACCCTTAAATATTTCATGTTGGAGTGTCGAAAATGTCAGGTCTAATCACGGATATCATAAACTTCTATATATATTAAATATTTATCACGACCAAGCATGTGAAAAGGGCGGGAATGTGGGTCAACATTTACTAAGTAATACATTATACCCTTAAATATTTCATGTTGGAGTGTCGAAAATGTCAGGTCTAATCACGGATATCATAAACTTCTATATATATTAAATATTTATCACGACCAAGCATGTGAAAAGGGCGGGAATGTGGGTCAACATTTACTAAGTAATACATTATACCCTTAAATATTTCATGTTGGAGTGTCGAAAATGTCAGGTCTAATCACGGATATCATAAACTTCTATATATATTAAATATTTTATTATGTACAGTTTTGTTAGGCAAGGATTTTACACAAAGACGGTTAATGGTCCGTCTTTAGTGTTTTGTATGATAAATTTACAGTATGGGACTTGTACAATAATAATTAACTGTGGCAGTAATCTATAAAAACATCAAAATCTATATCTGTACTATTATTATCAAGAGGAAAGATTTGTATTTTTGTATGTATTGAAATAACTCAAAAAGTACTGGGCCGAATTCAAAATTCACCATTAAAAAGCTACGTTATCAGAAAGTAGCATAGGCTATATTTTTTAATTTCACGCAGGCGAAGTCGCGAGCAACAGCTAGTAGAACATAAATAGCTATTTGTTAAAGTTTCTAGTTCGTGTGAAGGCAATTAAACCAATATCTTGTATCGTGTTAAACTTTAGAAGACGTTTGATAGGCAGCCTGTTTTTACTTTAGGTTAAATAACTACAGTAAGAAAAGTATCTAATACCAAACAATAATAATATAAAATTAGGACTTTGAGCGCAATTTCATCTGGATAATGAGAACGGGAAATTAATTATTCAATACTATTGATATGGTCTACGGTAATGTAATGTTATTTACTACAAATCTTGAGTGATATAATTTCCTAATCGCACATTTTTGATTAAATAATGCTCAACTGGTTATAAGTGGTGTTATATGAGGCCAGCTATTATGCTATGTTAATGCCAGAAATTAGTTATTATCCCCTGTATTTGTATATTAAAATTCTACTTAGTATACAATAAAATTAGGTTTTGATACGTGTTAATTCTACTCTAGATTTTTTTCAAAGTAAATTATATGTGTTGGTTATTTCTTGACATACTACGAATTTAATTCCATGAAACTGATAATCTATATATCTATACACATAATAAAATTGGAGTTTCTATTTGTAATAACAAAAGAAATTCCAGATTTCGGGAAGATGTATTTGCGTTGCTGATAACGAAAATCGCATTTAAATTTTTTTGTCTGTCTGTCTGTCTGTCCGCAAGACGCGTTTGTTCCGGGTAATCTCCGTAACAGCTGGGCCGATTTTGATCGGACTTTCACTGAAGGGTAGCTGACATAGACGGGAATATTATAGGCTTTTTATCTTAATATTGCAAGAAAGAAGTCGCGGGCAACAGCTAGTCCCAAATATAATCGGCAAAACTGAATTATAGAATAAAGAATTTAATAAAACAAAACTCAACAATAAGAATTGCTTGGATGCAACTGGAGCCAAATTCAATATCATGCTAATCTGTTTGTTATCTTTTCACACTGTCTTGTACAAAATATACGTTATATATCACTTTTCGAACTTAAATTTTTAATTAAAAGACATTTTAAAACATTAAATAAAACAATTTCAGCAAAAGTATCAATTTATTTATCTAATTCAAGAATAACACATTTCTTCTAATTTCAATCGTACAATTTGACATTAATTTATCTTATTATTGAAAACAAAATTATTTACAGATGTTAAAATAAATAAAGCTGGTAATTTTAAAAGTGAAACAACATAAGCATATTTATGACTTGAATACACTTCTATTCTAACCTATTTAAATACTACAATCTTAATCTAATACAGTCTTTATTTTTACAGTTAATTGTTCAATGACTGTATGTAAAATTAAAATTAAAATTTAAACAATTTAAAATTTTAAAATTTAAATTAAAAATTAAAAAAATTTAAATTTTAAAATTTAAACTTACTAATTGTAAAGATGCTAGTGGTACTATGTACCAAGATATCTGTTACAAGTAAGAAAATGCCAAGGTTACTGCAATTTTTTGCAATTTGTTGTTCTCGTTCAATATTTAACAAAAGAAAGAAATCTTTTCGGAAGTGAAGAAGAATTTAAAAAGAAAATGAGACAAATGTAAAAGAAGTGACCACAAAAATTGTTTACTCTTACAAATAAGAGTAATTCATAAATCAAATAAAGTAATCAAATAGACATTAATAGTTCTTCCTTAAAAATTGTTTCATACAAGCTCATAGATATACAATAATTTAAATGTAACTGAAAATATCCAAGACTATTTTGCTATAGAAAGATGTTTAAAACTGTTAACAGTAAATACATTGAAACAGTAACCTTTTTGTTCGCAGTCGATTTATAATACTTAACTTCGTCTTGAGTCGGGGGAGAGAAGGATGCTTCAAAATTCAACCGACTCGGACAAGGCAACGCCTCGCCAGGTATTTCTATCAATTTCCTACGATATTCTATTTTGTTAACATTCAATTCGTTTTCTTGGTCTTGCATTGTATCCTCGTAAACAGTATCGTCTTCTATATTTCCATCAGTTTCTTCATAACTCTTATCAATGTTATTTTTTAAAGACATTGTATTACTTTTATAATTGTTACTTTTACTGCCATTACCGCCGTTTGATTTCGGTTTCATATCACTGATGCAACTGAGTCTAGCAAGCGCAATTTTGACTCGTTTACTTCGGGTTTCGTTTCTCAGTTTTTGAAGCCAGGCTAGACTGCAATCACATGTTAGCTTGTTGCCTGTTGATTAAAATTAGTGTAAGTTTAGGAATTACATGCTATTTAATTTTAAACCGTGCACGGTGCATTTTAAATTTCAATTTTGCATGAAGTTCAGTCTATAAACCTCTCGACGATAGACTAAATTCGAAATATCTAAAAATATTGAGTGTTCTAATTAATATGAAGATTTAATTGTATATAAGTGGATACTCAGTTTCTGTTTCAGACAGTGGAACAAATATAAGCTGCTGCAAATAATGCCACTCAAAGAGCAAACAATTGGTTGCTAGAACTGTTTCGGTCTGAAGAGGGTTTTTGTTTAATAATGTAATAAACGCCGTCTGATCTACGTTATTTTGTTTTTTGGGAGGTATTTAGTACTTAAGATCTGATATAAATTTATCGAAAAAAAAATGAGAACAATTTAATTTAACTTACCATTTAGAGCTATCAAAGCATAATTCGATTTAAAATTTTCCATTAAATTTAACAAAATATCCTCTTTAAAGTATTCCAAATAATTGTTTCTCAGGTCCAAAACATACAATTTTTGAATATCATTGAATATATTACCATCTAAACTTGCCAACTTATTATCAGCGATGGAAAGTTTTCGCAATTGGGTCAAACCTCCGAAACCTCGCTCAGAAATAAATTCTATTTCATTGCTGTCAAGATATAACTCCTGGAGGCTCCAAAGTTCTGTAAACGCTAAGTCGCCGATCATCATTAATTTGTTGTTTCTCATATCTAAATTCATTAAATTCGAAAGCCCTTCAAAGTTTTCTCTAACTACGACAGCCAACAGGTTGCTACTAAGATCGAGTTTTATAAGATTATTCAAATGCTTGAAACAACCCTCGTGGATAACTTCTATCTTATTCTTTGCTAAATATAATCTTTGGAGATTCGGGAGATCGTAAAATGTATCCCTTTGCAGTTCACTTATTTGATTCTCTGTCAAGCTTACGTTCGAGAGCATAATCAGATGTGCAAAGGACATTCTTTCTAGTTTAACGATTTTATTCTTTGGTAACATAATATCTCGGAGCGACGTCGAGTTCGTGAAAGCAAAGGCTGCTATATTTGGAATATTTGCGTATTGTATGTTTAGATTTTGTAACCTTTCTAATCTAACGATGATCTTAGCTGGAATGTAGGTTAAACCACCGTCTGCTCTTACGTTGAAACTTAACTTCTCAATCATTGGTTGTGAGTAAAAGTTTGACCAGAATGGATCATCTTCTGCGATACCTCCATTGAAAACCCAACAATCTGCTTTAGTCGCTGTTTTTAATTTGATATTTTCACAGTAGCAATGTACTTTTGATACTCTATCTTGTATATCACAAATATTAACATAATGTGAATATAAACTTTTATCCGTTTTCCATCTTCTTTTATCGCTTTGTCGACTCTCCGTTAGATTAATTTCTATGCTAGCAAATGCTATAATTATGATCAAATATTTAAACGTCATGATGTTGTTTCCACACGGTGGAAGATTCTGTAACAAAAACACAATTTCCTTTAAATATTTATATACTAGCTTTCGCCCGCGACTCCGTCCATGTGGTAATAAAAAAACGAAAGTGAGTAGCCTATGTGTTCTTCCAGGCTCTCTTCTACCTCTATGCCAAATTTAATCGGAATCCCTTCAGCCGTTTAGGCTACAAACACTAACAAACATCTATCCATCCATTCAAACTTTTGCATTTATAATATTAGTAAGATATAATTTTCCAAGCTTAAACAGTATAACTTTTGGTATTCTTAGAGCATTTTCATGGATTTATTTAGTTTCTTTATCAGTTAAACATTAAAAAAATCATATTTGACTATAATACTTTATTCGATATGGAGTAAATCTTCGAATTTACGACAAAAAATTGCAAGACATTTTCGACTGCAAGATTCCAATTCGAATATTCATCGGTGCAATGCATCGGGTATTCAAATCAAATGCATGGTTGTTCAACCATTTACCTACATCGACATGAAGAACATATTATTAAAGAATAATTCGAAACTTATAGACCTAAATTGTAATTTTTTATATCTGCTACTTATCCTCAAAGTACTTACGAAAAGCTTCGAAAAGTAATATACAGGGAGAACTATTAAATTAAGTAAAACACTCAATTAAATATCAGAAACACACAAAAAAATAAACGAAACCTGGAGGATACGTCTTTAATGAAATATATAATGAATTTTCGATTTTAAGATTAAAAAAAAACACGTGTTATCTAATCTTAAGTTTTTAACTGGTGTTCGTATTTGGAGTTCTCGAGTCTACAACATCAAGAAAGCGAACCAGTGACTCTTAGATAAGTGTAAATATAATAGTTGCCCGTTTGTGCTGTATTATGTTTCTCTACTCTACTGCGGTTTACGTTAAACTTATCAAAGTTTAGTATATCTAACAGATGTTGTACAAACTAAAAACTGTTGAACTGTTCACTTCGAAAGTCTCAATAACCGGGTTTCCTCTCTTGAACACAAAAACATATTCTATCCCTCTCATTCTTTGAACAAAATGGGACAACAATCATGTTTTAATACAAATATTTTTGTAAACGAATTTTACAGAAACGTTTTTCCTATCAATCGAGCAATACTAAAATATAGAAAATACATACGTATAAAAAGTTTTATAAGCATACAAATATATGTAAAAACTAAGAGTTAAGAACCCGTTTAAAACAATGTAACAGTTAAATACGTGTTTTAAGTCCTTGACCGCCGCTGATTGATAATATGGTCGTCAACATTGTTATATGTTACACTATAAATATGTATGTATCACCACACTGCTTTCGGAATAAGTACCTTATTTTATACTGTTTAAGATTTCATTTTGCAAACCTATGCGTTATAATCTATACTAATATAATAAACCGTAAACACACACTACTTCGTGGCGTAAGATGTCAGCAATCACAGCATAATTTTGACTAATTATTTCTTTAATAAAAAGCCCTAAACTTACGAAACGCTTTAGGCTATATTTTTTCACGTTATTAAAGTTAGGGGTAAATAAATTGGAAAAAACCGTCATGTGGGTAAGGGACCATAAACTACAAGCTGCCAACACCAAGGAAGAAAGGTTGTCATTTATGCATCTAAATTTTGACATTGAACAAATGTAAGCAATAAAATAAAGTTATTATAATTACATGGGGATGAAGCCGCACAGGAACAGCTAGTGATTCTATAACTATGATTTGCAAATAATCCGCTACGGAATGATGGTATAAAAGGGTTACGGAAGTTTAAGCTAAAATACATTTAAAACACTGTCAGTTTTTATATGAGGCTCTTAAAATACTTTAGTCTTTAGTAAGAGCAAGTTAACGTTAAAAAATAATTGCTGTAACTCTTTGTTAGAATTACATGATTCTTTTCGCCTGCATCCGGCTGCTCCAATTGAACTTGATTAAAGTCTTAATAGACCCATCTTGCTGACAACCATATCAAAATTAAAACTGTTTGTGATGATACACTAAGGGGTCAACTTAATACTGTTTAATTTTTATATTTTAGATGTCATGATTGAGTCATCGTTCCTTGTGCGTACTGCAAAGGATTGGAACATGTTGCCGGCATCAGTTTTCCCGTCCAAATATCACGCGGGGGCCTTCAAAAGGACAGTGAACAGCTACCTATTAAGTTAGCGCGTTCCATCTTTCGACTGCATCGTCACTTCAGGTGACATCGTGGTCAAGCGCTAGCTTAACGAATATTAAAAAAAAGATGTTCTGAGACACCTAGAGAAGACAATAAAAAACATTTAAATCAGGCATAATTAATCATTATAATCTTCATCAACTTTAGTTTAACCGCATTGGTCACTCTTGCATGAAACCTTTCAACACAACGTTTACATGTCATTTGAAACGCCAATAGTGTTGACGCCAAAGTTTGAAGCAGGAACAGTTTTAGCATTTACGGCGCCCTGGACGATATTACTTTGACGCCCCTAAACTGCAATACAAACCCATACGAAAAAGGTATAAATATATGCCCTGGGCGGTCGCCCCACTTCGCCCTTCCCTAATCCCTGTACTTGTTTAAAGGTCATTTTAATAGGTCTTCCAATCACGATGCTATCGTAGTTCCGACAGCTTTTTAATAATCAATTTCATAAATTAATTTGCATTCAATATTTGTTAATACATTTAAGCACTTATACCCTGATAACATCAAATATAAAATAATTTATTAAAAGCACCAATAATGTTAAGTGTCAGATAATTAATTAAATTTACGTTTTATGAAGGGGCGTAAATTACGTCAAGATGGACAGTGAACTTTATTCTCTAGTGACCAAGTATAGTATTTAACTGGACGCGACATAAAACACTAGTTTATTTGAATATAAGTTTAATGAACTTCGAGCTTTCGGGGTTCATGAGCTTTATGACTGGCGACTACGAAAGCTGTCGCTTGACAGATTTATGTGACCCACTATAATTAACATTGCGTGGGGGTTTAACGCAATGTATATAGTTAATGACTAAATTTGTCACGTAAAAATTTTGACATTTATCGTGCAAATAGTAAAGAATTATAAAGCCTATTTTGTAATGTGATTTTAAGGCTGGTTTTATTTTGTTTACGCACGATATTGTAAAGTAGTACCAAACGACTTATACTATACTATTCTCTATTATATTTTACTACCTGTTCCTGTGCGGCTTCATCCGCATGAAATTATGAAAATTTTATATTATTGTTTACGTTTGTCAAATTATCAATAGCAAATGTCAAAATTACATTGACATGACAAACCTTGGCAATCTTATTTCCTTAATGTTGGCAGTAACTTATGGTCTCTTTCCCACGTTAGGGTTTTTATCCAAAATATTTACCCCCTAAGTTTAATGGCGTGAAAATATATAGCCTAAAGCGTGACGTAAGTGTAGGGCTTTTTATTAAAAAAAGGATTATTCAAAAATATGCTGTAATTGCTGACATCTTAGGCAACAAAGAAGTGTGTGTTTACGCTTTATTATAATAACATAGATATAGATTTATACAAAATAGTTTTTTTATATTTGCGTAGAATAATTGAATTTGATATGTGTATTGTAAAAAACAACTTTTATAGGATATGTTACTGCGGAATACCACTAAAAATAAACATTTAGTAAAGTTTATTTTAGTCTCTTTGCTGTCATATACGCGCGATGCCATAAAAAAACTATGTAAGCCTAAAAGCGAATTTTATTTGTACCCGACTGACGGGAAGATAATATTTTTCACGGGAAACTATGTAAAATATAAATTTTACCATATATTCTATGCCAATATGTATTTAAACGATTAAGCTTTCATTTGAATTGAATTTGAGTGTCTGTTTGTTATATCAAAAGAAAAAGATTTCGGGAAGATGATGTATTTGCGTTGCTGATAACAAAAATCGCATTTAAAAAATTTTTGTCTGTCTGTCCGCAAGCCGCGTTTGTTCCTGGTAATCTCCGAAACGACTGGGCCGATTTCGACCGGACTTTCACTGGAAGGTAGCTGACATAGACGGGCATATTATAGGCTAAATTTTTTGAAAATTCCGCGGTGTGCAAAATGGCGTAAAGGGTGGTCCAAATTTGAACTAACGAAGTTTGCAGGCGACAGCTCGTAGGTAATAAAAGAGGAAAAGCTTGTCTCGATGCAAGGAATATGGGATTTTTTCTGTAAGTAGAATACCATGGATTTCCACGAGTGTACATGTGATAAGAAGAACGCAAAGGGATATTAGATTTAAAAAAAATCATAACTTTTATGCTTATTATTGTGTATTTATGTATTTTTTTGTTATTGTTTGTAACACATTTTTTTCCTCCGTCATTATTTTTGTCAACTGTGTAATTAAATGTATGATGTTTGCCTTCTGAATAGATTAAATGACTTTATTATTATTTTTCATATATCTTTAATTTCCATATATAATATATTTTACAAGATTTGTTATAAAAAATAAAATAAAAATAATAGTAATTATTATTATTTGAGGTTAAAAGTTCCAGCGATAGTTATTTTACAAACTTTTCTTTTAAAATAACTCTGTTAGACATAGAACTAGGGAACAGAACGAAATGACAAAGAAAACATTTAAACTCGTCCGCGACGTCGGAGTTATTCTTATGTAAATATTTAAGGAAGTGGAATCAGAAACTGCCAGACATTTGTATTGTACATTTTTCAAAAAGATATTAATTTTAGCGGTCGTATTTTAGCGTCGCTCTGACAGACGTAATGCAACAAACTTCGGTTCCAGTAAGGTTAAAATAAAAACTGTAGAAAAGTGGAAAGTGTGAAACTTGAATGCGGAAATAGGATAATTTTATATAATACGTAAAACAACTAAAAGAGAACAAAAAATTATAGATCCATCTATCTACGTACAGATATTTTAGGTTATAACATGCATCTATACTACTATAATAAAGCGTAAACACACACTTCTTTGTTGCCTAAGATGTCAGCAATTACAGCATATTTTTGAATATTTCTTTGTAATAAAAAGCCGTACACTTACGTCATGCTTTAGGCTATATATTTTCACGCCATTAAACGTAGGTGGTAATTTTGTAATTTTGGTGGTTATTTTGGATAAAGACCCTAATGTGGGAAAGAGACCATAAGTTGCTGCCAACATCAAGAAAGAAAGATTGCTAAGGTTTGTCATGTCATGTCATTGACATTTGCTATTGATAATTTGACAAATGTAAACAATAAAATATTTTTTTTATAATTTCACGCGGATGAATCCGCACGCGAACAGCTAGTAGTAAGAATATGACTAGCTTAAAAAGGTTAATACGAATAGACATTGTGAATCTCAATTAAAAAAATATATTAATTAATTTTAAATAGACAATAAAAATCGATTGCAAAATTATGATTTTTGAAGTATGCTTCATACTAATCATACTAATATTATAAATGCGAAAGTTTAGATGGATGGATGGATGGATGGATGGATGTTTGTTAGAGTTTGTAGCCTAAACGGCTGAAAGGATTTCGATGAAATTTGGTATAGATGTAGAGGATAGTCTGGAAGAACACATAGGTTACTTGGTTTTTTTTTTTAACTTCACGCGGACGGAGTCGCGGGCGAAAGCTAGTAAATAATATAGTTGCGATAGTCAGCGTATTAACGGTTGATTAAATAAACCGCATCAGATTCTGTTTTCGCGTTAATTCCAGTGTAAAAACTCATCGTTGGATTCTCACAATAGCTTCATTAGTGCGGGGTTTCGATATTTTATAGGAATTGTATCGCTTTAAACGCTATTCCAACTAATTAATCGAATAATAACATTACAGAGAAATATGGAGATTGTAATCCACGCTCGTTGCTCCCTAAATGGTTATTATTTCCGGATATTCCGAAGAGGTATGCTAGTTAGGAATTGATTATGTTTTGTCCTGCGGTTTTGCCGGGTATGTCGGCCGTTAGTCGTTTAAAAATGGTCATTTTTTAAATCGGTAATTTCATTGTTAATGACCCTATTATTATAAACGTATGATATTTAAAGCTTTTTATGTTGAAAACTTTATGATGTACCCTGCCTAGTTATTAAGCTAATAAGCGACTATTAGCTTTAGCGATTGTTGAAAAATTGTAGGAATTTTTCAATAATACTGCAATATTTTTAACACCAAAACAGATATCAAAATTTAGAAATAATCCACTGAAATGTAATTAACGGAATGTAATGTAATTAATGAAATGTTATGTACAATAATATAATTATGTTTTTCACGATAAGGAGACCAAACCACAGTTTTAATGTACATTATGTACGTTAGAATTTCATAACTGAATGTCTTACGTATTAAGATTAAGATCCGAGTAGGAATTTACATTACATTTGTAATGAAACTCATTTATTCAGTCATGAATATGAACTAGTAATAAATTATATTAATTTAATCAACCAAATAACCTTTGAAACACCACAATAAACTTGATTAACACAATAATGCTAAGATGGATGGATGGATGTTTGGAGTTTACGGCCTAAACAACAGAGTGGATCTCGATGAAATTTGGTATAGACGTAGAACGCCTGGAAGAGCACATCGGCTACTGACAAGTTTTTTTTTATTCTAGCGAAACATAGTCTATACATACTAATATTATAAAGAGGAAACATTTGTATTTTTGTATGTATTGAAATAACTCAAAAACTACTGGGCCGATTTTAAAAATTCTTGCACCGTTAGAAAGGTAATTTATCTGTGAGTAACATAGGCTATATTATTAATTTATTTTTAACTTCACGCGGACAAAGTCGTGAGCAACAGCGAGTCACAAATAAGCGAAAGACTATCTGCACCGAATCAACACGATTTAAACGGTCAAAGTAATGTAGGCTGCCAAAGACATGTGTTAGTGTAGCATTTAATGCCATAAATGTACAATACGTTGTACAATCGCATCCATAATTAAAATAATGATCACAATATACAAGTCCACTAACACTTGTGTGCGTGACTGTACACCATAGCACCGGTTTTAATTGACTTCATTTATTGCTTCGACAATTAACGTGCGTGTAAATTGTTAGGCTTGGCTTAGCTATTGGATTTATTTTTAAAAATTACATACCTTTTATCACGACTTTACTGTTTGTTTAAAGTTTTCAAACATGTAAAAAGCATGTTAAAAGTTATACCAGATAAGCTGACGTAATTTAGAAGTTACTTAGTTAAGTACTAAAAGTTCTGATAAAGCCTTATTACTAGAAATAGCATGTTTTATATTTCTAAAGACATAAAACGAAATATATGGATGATTTATTTGAATAGTTTAGTGTACTGCATAGAAATGTGTCATGTAAAAATGAATTTGTGAATTTATCAAAAATCTCGTTCAGTAAAATAGATTTTTTACTATGCTCGCTTTTTTATCTGCTACATCTTACTAATATTATATTATAAATGCGAAAGTTTAGATGGATGAATGTTTGTTAGAGTTTGTAACCTAAACGGCTGAACCAATCTCGATGAAATTTAGTATAGATGTAGAGGATAGTCTGGAAGAACACATAGGCTACTCACTTTTGTTTTTTTTTAATATCACGCGGACGGTGTCGCGGGCGAAAGCTTGTATTTAAAAAAAAACAAATTATCAATTATTTTACTTGAGTTATTTTATATATTTTTAAAACAAGCGAATTAAATAATTTCACACGGACGGCGTAGCGATTTTCCACTATTTCGCCAATCGCTGTATCTCACATTTCAAATTAGACTTTTCGCTGTACGTTATTTTTAAATAACTGTTATTTAAAATACTTTATTTTATTCGTATAGTGACGTATTAATAATGTGTACTAATTGGATAATGGTCAAATAGTGTACATTTGATGTAAAAATAAAATAAATCGCTTGAAAACTTGAACTTATAAGAATACTGAACTAATAGTTAGACTTAAGAAATAAAACCATCTCAAGAACACTAATAGTGGATTTTATTTTAGACTAGCTTTCGCCCGCGACACCGTCCGCGTGGAATTAAAAAAAATCAAAAGTGTAGCCTATGTGTTCTTCCAGACTATCCTCTACATCTATACCAAATTTCATCGAAGTCGGTTCAGCCGTTTAGGATACAAACTCTAACAAACATCCATCTATCCATCCATCTAAACTTTCGTATTTATAATTCACATATATCTTTATTTCTTATTTTCTATATAATACATTTTACAAGATTTGTATAAAAATAAAAGTATTTATAATATTA
The DNA here is from genome assembly GCA_029286645.1 of Papilio protenor. Lineage (NCBI taxonomy): Eukaryota > Metazoa > Arthropoda > Insecta > Lepidoptera > Papilionidae > Papilio > Papilio protenor. The sequence continues at coordinate 5,071,203 of JAGSMZ010000043.1, forward strand.
GTATGATTTGTTTCCTGGCTTAAATACTTTAAAATTTTCACGACAACTTCATTTTGAGTCCTTTAATTTGCTTAACCACGTTAACATTATTCAACACCTCCCATTTGGTGATATCGTTAGCAATAATCATACTACTATTAATATTATAAATGCGAAAGTTTGGATAGATGGATGGATGGATGGATGTTTGTTAGAGTTTGTAGCCTAAACGGCTGAACGGATTTCAATGAAATTTGGTATAGATGTAGAGGATAGTCTGGAAGAACACATAGGCTACTCATTTTTGTTTTTTTTTTTTTTCTCAGAGACTAAAAATGCTGTTGAATTTTTCGTAAAATATATCTTAGGCAAAGATAGATCAGACTGAGCGTCGGTGGCTCAGTGGTTTAAGCACTTGACTTGTAATCTACAGGTCTTGGGTTCGAATCCCGCCGTGTTGGTACACAGTTTGTGGTTTTCGATTTTTCGAATATAATAATAATATGTACATAATTTACCCGACGTTCTTACGGTGAAGGAAAACATCGTGATGCAACCTGCACATGTCGGCGAAGAAATTCAAAGATATGTGTAAACCAACCCGCACTTGGCCAGCGTGGTTGACTATGGCCTAGTCACCCTAACTTAGGGTAGGCTCCGAGCCCCTCGGTGGGGACGTATAGAGAGCTGGTGATCATGAAAGACAGATTGTCTATAGTTGTTGATTTCATTGTCTATGGTTTTTCTCTTGTGCGTGTTTCCACGGTTTTATTATTCAAATGATTTTTGAAGTGATTATTTAAATCTGTAAAGTTTTACTCGGATAATAATAAACTTTTATTGTACACCGTTAGTTTGCCATTACCGACGCGAGCGGCGCTCGTATCGATTTTAAAAACCGGTATATTCCGCTTCAATTAAGATAATTATCATAAAAATATATTTAAAAAAAAACTTCACGTTCCTGCAACGCTCTTGCGTTCTTGTTTCATGGCTCATATCTTTTAATGGCAATTTTAAACTTTTGTTTTTTTTTTTTTTTTTTCTCAGTGACTAAAAATGCTGTTGGATTTTTCGTAAAATATATCTTAGGCAAAGATAGATCAGACTGAGCGTCGGTGGCTCAGTGGTTTAAGCACTTGACTTGTAATCTACAGGTCTTGGGTTCGAATCCCGCCGTGTTGGTACACAGTTTGTGGTTTTCGATTTTTCGAATATAATAATAATATGTACATAATTTACCCGACGTTCTTACGGTGAAGGAAAACATCGTGATGCAACCTGCACATGTCGGCGAGGAAATTCAAAGATATGTGTGAAGTCAACCAACCCGCACTTGGCCAGCGTGGTTGACTATGGCCTAGTCACCCTAACTTAGGGTAGGCTCCGAGCCCCTCGGTGGGGACGTATAGAGAGCTGGTGATGATGAAAGACAGATTGTCTATAGTTGTTGATTTCATTGTCTATGGTTTTTCTCTTGTGCGTGTTTCCACGGTTTTTATTATTCAAATGATTTTTGAAGTGATTATTTAAATCTGTAAAGTTTTACTCGGATAATAATAAACTTTTATTGTACACCATTAGTTTGCCATTACCGACGCGAGCGGCGCTCGTATCGATTTTAAAAAAAAACTTCACGTTCCTGCAACGCTCTTGCGTTCTTGTTTCATGGCTCATATCTTTTAATGGCAATTTTAAACTTTTGTTTTTTTTTTTTTTTTTTTTTTTTTTTTTTTTTTCTCAGTGACTAAAAATGCTGTTGAATTTTTCGTAAAATATATCTTAGGCAAAGATAGATCAGACTGAGCGTCGGTGGCTCAGTGGTTTAAGCACTTGACTTGTAATCTACAGGTCTTGGGTTCGAATCCCGCCGTGTTGGTACACAGTTTGTGGTTTTCGATTTTTCGAATATAATAATAATATGTACATAATTTACCCGACGTTCTTACGGTGAAGGAAAACATCGTGATGCAACCTGCACATGTCGGCGAGGAAATTCAAAGATATGTGTGAAGTCAACCAACCCGCACTTGGCCAGCGTGGTTGACTATGGCCTAGTCACCCTAACTTAGGGTAGGCTCCGAGCCCCTCGGTCCGGACGTATAGAGAGCTGGTGATCATGAAAGACAGATTGTCTATAGTTGTTGATTTCATTGTCTATGGTTTTTCTCTTGTGCGTGTTTCCACGGTTTTATTATTCAAATGATTTTTGAAGTGATTATTTAAATCTGTAAAGTTTTACTCGGATAATAATAAACTTTTATTGTACACCATTAGTTTGCCATTACCGACGCGAGCGGCGCTCGTATCGATTTTAAAAAAAAACTTCACGTTCCTGCAACGCTCTTGCGTTCTTGTTTCATGGCTCATATCTTTTAATGGCAATTTTAAACTTTTGTTTTTTTTTTTTTCTCAGAGACTAAAAATGCTGTTGGATTTTTCGTAAAATATATCTTAGGCAAAGATAGATCAGACTGAGCGTCGGTGGCTCAGTGGTTTAAGCACTTGACTTGTAATCTACAGGTCTTGGGTTCGAATCCCGCCGTGTTGGTACACAGTTTGTGGTTTTCGATTTTTCGAATATAATAATAATATGTACATAATTTACCCGACGTTCTTACGGTGAAGAAAAACATCGTGATGCAACCTGCACATGTCGGCGAAGAAATTCAAAGATATGTGTAAACCAACCCGCACTTGGCCAGCGTGGTTGACTATGGCCTAGTCACCCTAACTTAGGGTAGGCTCCGAGCCCCTCGGTGGGGACGTATAGAGAGCTGGTGATCATGAAAGACAGATTGTCTATAGTTGTTGATTTCATTGTCTATGGTTTTTCTCTTGTGCGTGTTTCCACGGTTTTATTATTCAAATGATTTTTGAAGTGATTATTTAAATCTGTAAAGTTTTACTCGGATAATAATAAACTTTTATTGTACACCGTTAGTTTGCCATTACCGACGCGAGCGGCGCTCGTATCGATTTTAAAAACCGGTATATTCCGCTTCAATGAAGATAATTATCATAAAAATATATTTAAAAAAAAACTTCACGTTCCTGCAACGCTCTTGCGTTCTTGTTTCATGGCTCATATCTTTTAATGGCAATTTTAAACTTTTGTTTTTTATTTCCTTTTTTTACGGCAACTATTATTCGGATTTACTATTGTTAAGAACACATGTACTAATTATTCTGATCATGAATTTTATACATAAATTCCATCCATATAAGTTATAAATTGTTTTAGATCGTGTACACCTGAAACTAAACTATCGCACAACTGTTTAGTCTCGCTTTGATTCATATGAGCTTATATGGAGGTGCGCACACTACTCGATTTTTAGTTGTGCAACTAAACAGTTGAATCGGCTGCGAAACAATCGCCAATCGCACAACAGTTGTTCTATAATTTAGTCAAAGGTCGATGGTCGTGTGTCGTAATTGATTTTTTTTTAAATATTTGCATAAAACGTGCAAAACACGCACACATATTTATATCCAACTCTAAAGCTATTTCAATATTCACATCACTTACTCTGACATCTGTCAACGTCCAAACGTTTTAAAGCGTCAGCATTTCAGAAATATCACAAACGTACTTTTGCCTGCGGCTCTGTCCGCGCGGATTTAAAAAAAACTTGTTATTTAACCGATATGTTCTTCCAGACTATATTCTACATATGTGGTAATTATGGCAAATCCATCCAAACTCTTGCATTTATAATATTAGTAAGTACGATTGCTAAATTAAAAAAAAAAATCATTGACAACTCGTTATAATCCAAATATTAATAAGGAGTAAGTTAAATATAAAAAAGTAGTACAAATTATATAAAAGATAAGATCCCTATTATTTACGATGGTTACAATAACATCTTAAAATTTCCCTTTATTTCACACGTCTTTATTTTTTTCTTTATGTATACTCCATACTTTCAGATCTCATGAATTCACGATTGCATACTTAATGGGTTTCATTTACAAAATCTGCGCAAGTTCACGAACATAATTCTAAATTCTATGCCGTTCAAAAATCTGAAAAGGCGCCTCGGGCTGCCTTCCAAACTTCATAAATAACAGATTCACGGACAAAGATCTTTTTATAGTATTTTTACTTAATACGAGCTGTCGCCCGCAAACTTCGTTAGCGTGGATTTAAAAAAAAAAGTCATCTATCACATTCCCGCGTGCATCTACCTTCTACCAGCTATCTTTCAGTCAAAGTCCCGTTCAAATCGGTCCACCCGTTCCAGAGATAGCGGTCCGGTCGCCATTTTGACAGCGCGGAATTAAAAAATAGCCTATAATATGGCCGTCCATGTCAGCTACTCTTTAGTGAAAGTCCGGTCGAAATCGGTCTAGCCGTTTCGGAGATTACCCGGAACAAACGCGGCTTACGGACAGACAGACAGACAGACAGACACAGATTTTTTTAAATGCGATTTTCGTTATCTGCAACGCAAATACATCATATTCCCGAAATCTGGAATTTTTCTTTTGATATTACAAACAGACAATCCAATTTTATTATATGTATAGATAATACATACCAATTAAAAAGTATTAAACACCAATTCAAATGTTACTACGTTGGTATGTCGTCACAGTTCAATTGTGAACTTTGTTAGTTTATCAACTCACTAGTAATATTAACTCTGAACCTTTTTATTTTATTACTTTATCTAAAGAAACCCGATTCTTTGGCTGTTAATTTTGCAATAACATTTTTAAAATGTTCATTCTGCGGAACTACGTCTGTATCATAATGAACGACGGCTTGGTTTATTTTTCATTAAAAATGTATTTAACGAAATGTTTGAATTTCTTTTATTTTCTTTTGTAACTTTGAATCTAGGCAATTAATTGTAAAAATCCATCTTTCAAACATTAACATACAAAAGAAAAATAAAATGATAAATGCGTTGACTTTACAATTTTATATAAAAAAAAAACAAAAAGACAACTGTGTTTTTTTTATCAAATATTCTGTGACGAAGTTTTAATATGGGTAAGAAATGAAAATGTACGTTTGACGTATCCCAAAGACAATATTTACACCCGAATACTCTTTTATTTTATAAAAGTTTTTCGTGACCTCGTAAATTATTCAGGAGCGTATCGCGTAAAGTATATGAAAGGCATAATGTTGGGGAAACGGGATAGTGTAAAATTCACTTATGTTATGACTTTCATTTCGTATCGATATTTCAATGTGACATGCTCGCCCTCGGTAGATCCGTCCCTGTGTTTATCTACACGCCCAAAGCACTAGTATAAAACATGTACCTATTTTCATAAACATTAACTATCGGAAGCTGTGTTATTAAAGAAATTTAATTAAATTAAAAAAAAAAACGGTCACGACTACGGGTCTTCGAAGCGGTTAGAAAAAAATTACAAATAACTACTATTACTAACTTCTATAGTAACCATTTATCGTCAAATAAATTACTGAAAAAAGTAAAAAAAGTTATGAATTACCCCAATTAGAGCCGTTTTAACGCTCGATTTAACATTTCGTTTATTACCCACGCTGATTATTTGCCGAGATTGATACCGTCGGCAGTTTAACTTGCTTACATAAGAATTTAGATAATTACTGAGTCCGCTACCGCTTCTTTAACCCCGAATAACACGTAACATTGCCTGCATTGAGAAATTAGCGAACAACGAAACAACGAAACTTACTTGAAAGGAAAATTCAACATTGAAACAAAACAATGTCTAAACATTTCTATAATGTTTAGCTGTTGTTTAACATGTAACTATCGGCCATGTATTACGGAGTCTATGTTTGATTCCTAGATACGAAAAAACAATGAAGTTTTTTGCTCATTTAAAACTAACTGTTGCTTGCGAATTCGTCCGCGTGAAATTAAATAATAATAAAAATATAGCCCATGTTACTCACAGATAAATTACCTTTCCAACGATGAAAGAATTTTTAAAATCGGCCCAGTAGTTTTTGAGTTATTTCAATACATACAAAAATACAAATATTTCCTTTTTATAATATTAGTATAGATGTCTTCTATGCATTTAGATTTAACTCCTATGTCATTTTTTCTTTTAAAACATTAATGAAAAGCGATTTCTAAGTAAACCACTCAGTATTTGTAAGGCGCAAAAAGTATGCGATTATTAAAACAGTTTTTATGTGCATTTCAATTAAAGAAAAGTCGAATACGGGCTTCTGAGGTGCTTTCTTAGGGCTTTCGCCCGCGACTCCGTTCACGTCGAATTAAAACAAAACAAAATATAGTAATATGTTCTTCCAGGCTATGCCATCTATGCCAAATTTAATCAAGAATCGTTCAGCAGTTTAGGCTACAAACAATAACAAACATCCATTTATCTGAACTTTCAGATTTATAATATTAGTAAGAATCCGTGTCCAAATCCGTAACCTCTGCTTACCACAAAAATAGGTTACTTTCAAGTTTTTTGCATACTTATTATGACATGATACTTTAAATTTATTGCGGTGAATACCATAAAGTATAATTTAATTTAATTCACGAATTTAAAAATGTTTCAGTTATCGAATTCATTGTTGTGCTCGTTCCCTATAAAATTGACTTTGTAATAAATAAATCTATTCGATTCATCGAATCGTGCAATATTATTGTGATATTGCAGTTTTCCGATGTCATTGCGAATACATGGAAGTAAGAAATCCTTGGATAAGTATATATTCCATTTTTAAACATCAATACAAAAGAGATGTTATTTATCCTCTGATAGTCCTTAGTCTTTGTCTAATTGTAGATGTTCATTAGCTGATACAATTTATTATCATCTAAAAATTATCTGTACTTGTATAAACTATTAGCTGTCGCCGCGACTCCGTCCCTTCCGAATTAAATCTTCTATATCCATACATTTCATCCAGGTACATGTATCCGGTCTAGAGATAACTTCTAACAAACTTCCACCCATCCAAACATTCGCATTTATTACTAGCTGTTCCCGTGCGTCTTTATCCGCATGAAATAAAAACTACATTGTTTACATTTGTCAAATTCTCAATTGCAAATATCAAAATTACCGTTACCATAATAACCTAGCTTCCTTAATGTTGGCATCTTGTAGTTTATGGTCCCTTTCACACATGAAGGTTTTTTCTAATTTATTCATCCCCTAAATTTAGCAGCGTGAAAATATATAGCCTAAAGCGTGTCGTGAGTATATGGCTTTTTATTAAATAAATAATTATTCGAAAATATGCTCTGATTGCTGACATCCTACGCCACAAAGTAGTGTGTATTTACTCTTTATTATATTAGTATAGATTAAGTACGATAAGAATGGTCGACCATTGTTGGATTTCGACTGTAATTGCGATTTTTTTTTAAACTGAAAATAGCTCTTCGGATTTCTTGTCTACATTAAAAATAGGTACCTGTGTCTTTCGCGCATTTTCCTTAAAAGTGGTAAAATGTTTAGTTTTATCGCTTATATATATAAATATATTTTATAAACACTTCCTATTATTGTGACAATATTGATAAATCATATTTACATACGTCAGAATCTAACTTCTTATCAGTATTATAACGCATGATGTTTTTTATAGATAAATCGAAAAAAAAAATGGTTAGCTTCAGATAAAGACATTAGACGATATGTATTTGTTAATTACAAGATTTGCTATATTTTTAGAGAAATACGTAATTATGATTTATATTTCTAACCGTATAATTCCATAGTGTAACTGTTTTTTTATATTTGAAATTATTATTAGCTAAAAAAGATAAACATAATCATAATATACTAAAGTTATTCTATATTGTTGTAAATCAGCGACACAATTTAATAAAACACATTTAAGTTTCCAATCTATATCTATACTAGTATACTAAAGAGGAAAGATTTGTATCTTTGTATGTATTCGATTCACGTAAAAACTACTGAACCGATTTCAAAAATTCTATCACCATTAGAAAGGCAATTTATCTGTGAGTAACAAAGACTATATTTTCTATTATTTTTTAATTATACGCGGGCGAAGTCGCGAGCAACAGTTAGTAATAAATAATTTATAACTCTAGTATAAGTCTAAAATCGAATACTTTTAATTTGAAGTATGAAAATAACCACAAGGTTACCTTGAACCGACAGGAAAACTTTAATACAAAATGAAATCCATTTACATAAATTAAATTTAAAAACTTGTTCTTCCGTCGACATCCAATATTTTAAGGAATACTTGCGAGAATTTAAAAGGCAAAGTAAACTTAATAATATTAAAAACACAACAGATAAAACACATAAAATACTTGTATTAATAAATAAAAATTCGTACCTAAGTCAGCATGTTTCCGACACTGTTTTTAGCACGAACTTGTAACACTTCGATCGAACAGCCGACGTCGAGACACGTCTGTACGCTACGGTGGCCGAGATCTAACTACGCTTGGCTTTGCTCCTTGCATAATGGAACAGAATATTTTCAGAAGGCTATTACCAAAGTAGAACTGAACGCACTTTGTTTTGAATTTCTTAATGAACACAGAAGGATAATTGTGTAAACAATTTATGTGCTTATTAAAAATAATAAATAAATAAATGCTAGATATAATTAAAGCTACAGTATGCAAAAATAATACTAAAGATGCTTGGATTTCATCTGTATAATCCAGTAGTGTCAGCTAAATCAAGTGGTAAAAAAACTTTTAATACAAAAAGTCTTTTAAAAAAATTCTTTATTAAAATGAAAACTTCATCATTCAAAGTATCAGTAATTCATCGTTATTATAGTGTCAAATATCAAGCTAACTGTTGAACATTTCCTTCATCAAAAAATAATATAATACATCGGTAATCGATTTCCAATTACTCAAGTAAAACACACCCTGTACAAGAGTGTTAGAAAAAGTGAATAAAACCACCTCCCATTTCGGTCTGAGCGCTCTCGCAAATGCACCTTCATCATTTCTGTTATTGTTCAGTTCCCTCTTCCCGCAGCCGCGTCTCTTTGCGTACCAGACACATTCCATTAACAAGTGCAGATCCTTTGTCATAAAAGGTTTGCACCGTACAAGCTTTTTTTCTTCATAACTATCGTGATACGGACGATTTTATAGATAAAGTATATGCAAACAGATGTCAGTTATACGGAGAAATGTTTTAACTGTTAACTGTTGTAGCTTCAGCCAACACATCACAAGTTCAAATCAGCAAATAATAGGGTTAAATTTCACTTCATATATTTTGTAAAACTACTTCGTAATTACATTTGAATAACAACGAATTAGTTTGATTAAAACTTAAATTAAGCTTCAAAGTTAATTAAGCATAGCAAGCCTTATTAACAAATGAAAATAATTAAAGTTGCCGTGCTTAGCGGGAGATTTGACAACCGCAGAGCGGGGTTCAAGCATACATATGTACATTCGTGCCATTTTAATTATTCCCTTTGTCATTTCTAATGTACCTGTACGTAGGTTGACAAGGGGTCCTTAAATCAACCCTCTCGGTAAATAGCTGCAAATATTAGAAATGGTGTCTGAAAAATACCTGATTGAAATATCATATTAATCTTAACAATATTATAAATGTGAAAGTTTAGATGGATGGATGGATGTTTGTTATAGTTTGTAGCCTAAACGGCTGAACGGATTTCGATGAAATTTGGCATAGATGTAGAAGATAATCTGGAAGAACACATAGGCTATTCGCTTTTGTTTTTTTCAATTCCACGGACGGAGTCGCGGGCGAAAGCTAGTATTATAAATGCGAAAGTTTAGGTGTATGGATGGATGGATGGATGTTTGTTAGAGTTTGTAGCCTAAACGGCTGAACGGATCACTATAAAATTTGTCAGAGACGTATAGGATATTCTGGAAGGACATATAGGCTACTCACTTTTGTTTCTTTTTAATTCCACGGGGACGGAGTCGGGGGGAGAGCTAGTATTATAAATGCGAAAGTTTAGGTGTTTGGATGGATGGATGTTTGTTATAGTTTGTAGCCTAAACGGCTGAACGGATCACTATGAAATTTGGCAGAGACGTATAGGATATTCTGGAAGGACATATAGGCTACTCACTTTTGTTTCTTTTTAATTCCACGCGGACGGAGTCGGGGGGAGAGCTAGTATTATAAATGCGAAAGTTTAGGTGTTTGGATGGATGGATGTTTGTTATAGTTTGTAGCCTAAACGGCTGAACGGATCACTATAAAATTTGTCAGAGACGTATAGGATATTCTGGAAGGACATATAGGCTACTCACTTTTGTTTCTTTTTAATTCCACGCGGACGGAGTCGGGGGGAGAGCTAGTATTATAAATGCGAAAGTTTAGGTGTTTGGATGGATGGATGTTTGTTATAGTTTGTAGCCTAAACGGCTGAACGGATCACTATGAAATTTGGCAGAGACGTATAGGATATTCTGGAAGGACATATAGGCTACTCACTTTTGTTTCTTTTTAATTCCACGCGGACGGAGTCGGGGGGAGAGCTAGTATTATAAATGCGAAAGTTTAGGTGTTTGGATGGATGGATGTTTGTTATAGTTTGTAGCCTAAACGGCTGAACGGATCACTATGAAATTTGGCAGAGACGTATAGGATATTCTGGAAGGACATATAGGCTACTCACTTTTGTTTCTTTTTAATTCCACGCGGACGGAGTCGGGGGGAGAGCTAGTATTATAAATGCGAAAGTTTAGGTGTTTGGATGGATGGATGTTTGTTAGAGTTTGTTGCCTAAGATGTCAGCAATTACGGCATATTTTTGAATAACTCTTTTTTTAATAAAAAGCCCTACACTTACGTCATGCTTTAGGCTATATATTTTCACGCCATTAAACTTAGGGGGTAAATATTTTGGATAAAAACCCTAATGTGGGAAAGAGACCATAAGTTGCTGCCAACATCAAGAAATAAAGATTGCTAAGGTTTGTCATGTCATGTCATGTCATGTCATGTCATGTCATGTCATGTCATGTCATGTCATGTCATGTCATGTCATGTCATGTCATGTCATGTCATGTCATGTCATGTCATGTCATGTCATGTCATGTCATGTCATGTCATGTCATGTCATGTCATGTCATGTCATGTCATGTCATTTTGACATTTGCTATTGATAATTTGACAAATGTAAACAATAAAATAAAGTTTTTATAATTTCAAGCGGATGAATCCGCACGCGAACAGTTAGTAGTATTTATAACAACTTATAAAATGTTGTACTGGTAAAATATTTGTATAATTACTAATTAGAATAAGAAAAATACCTTACCTAGTATGTTAAATACTAGTTTATTATATTACTAGATTTCGCCGGCGACTCCGTCCGCGTGGAAAACAAGTAGCGTATGCGTTCTTCCTATTCGACTATCCTCTACATATATGCCAAATTTAATCGAAATCCGTTAAGCACTTTAGGCTACAAACTCTAACAAACATCCAATCATCTTAGCTTTCGCATTTTAATATTAGTAAGTTGACCGATAAACAAGATGAATTAAAAAAAAAGTATAAAATTTAATTTTTATTTAAATGAATAACACCAAAATCTTTTCAAATAATTAATCTCGGCCTAATTTCAATAACAGGTCGGACATTAATTTTACTCATTAATTAAAAAAAATACTCATCCACTAAATACAAACTTCCTACAAAACCGCCCACTGAGGAATGAATACAACGAAATAAGTAGGAAAAAAACATTTTCCACAGAATCAAGAAGAGTCACCGGATAATTAAGGCATCGGCTATTTTATTCATTTCACTCCGAAAAGATTAAAAAATTCATTTACGAAGAATATTTTATCATTTACTTGGTAAAATATATTTGTATTTAAATTTGGGTTCGGATAAAGAGTGCTGTCTTTTTCTACAAAAAATAAATTTTAACGAGATGGACTGTAAATATTTGGGTAATATTTACGAATCGTAAAATTACCAACGGTGAACTCATTTTTTTTATAACATAAGGTGACAAACGAGCAACCGGCCACTTGAATCCGCCAAAATGGCGAAGCGACCGCTGCCCATAGACATCCGCAATTGCAGATGAGTTACCTACCCTTATCCGACAAAGGAGGAGACACACATAAAGAGGATATTTCCCCTTTCTATGCATCTCCTCTACCGTCAAATCCACTTCCCCTTCCCATCCTCTCCTTATAAGAAAAGGGTGGTAAAGAGAAAGGGACTTAAATTAGACCTCCGGCACCACACTCATCAGACGAAATACGGAATTGCTTCCATTTCACGCCTATCTTCTGTGTGGTCGTGGTATTACACCGGGTATGCCGGCCCATTCGTGCTAAGATGTTAAAGCGGGCACTACCACTGTTAAGCTACTACTACTACCTACTACCTTTAGAACTTTCCCACTGCCTATAACTTCATCGTTCTACTTCGCCTTATATTACTAGAATTACCATACACCTCTAACATAATACGGTAAGTAGTAATAACTTAGTTTAAATAAGTGTTAATTTCAAAAGCTCTCTACGATGTTTATGCATAACACAGCAACTTCTACGATTTCGTAGCACTTACTACGCAACACGCTACGCTTGCGTAGCTCGCGCATAATTTAGACATTCTCTACGCAGATGTATTCATTGTGTTCCTTTGGAAGATATATTTCATACTTGTCCCTATAATTTTGATAATATATTACTACTCGTACATTGTCATCACAATTAGCAAACCCAGATACCATTCTATTAATGTAAATAATTTAAAATTCTCTTAATCTTGATCAGTTGTACAAACTTTTTATTTGTTGTAAATAAAATAGCTACAATAGTAATGACATTTATTGTAATCAAATACATTACAATAGGCATAATATTAAGTTACATACGTCATAAGTTATGTTTGAAAACATAACATCTTAATTATATTAACGAACTTAGTATTCAGAAAGCAAACACATGTCTCGAAGTACAAAGTTTCTTAGACATCTTGTTACATGATGACCTTCTTACGGTTTTGTGTTCTTCGAAATGTTACCTAATCTGTCCAAAGATATATGTACAAAAACATATAATCTATCTTTTTTTTAATTATGAGCAGAATGACAATATAATCTTGCATAATCCGTGAAGAATCTATACTTACTTCTTTACTATATATCTATATTAATCTATAATCTATAATCTATAATCTGTACTTAATATAATAAAGCGTAAATAAACACTACTTCGTGGCGTAGGATGTCAGCAATCACAGCATGTTTTTGTTTAATTATTTCTTTACTAAAAAACCCTACACTTACGACACGCTTTAGGCTGTTTATTTTGACGTTATTAAGCTTTGGAGGTAAATAAATTGGAAAAACTTTCATGTGGGAAAGGGACCATAAACTACAAGCTGCCAACATCAAGGAAGCAAAATTGCCATGGTACGGTAATTGGTATCCAATGTCAAAGGCCTTCGTTGTCTTTTGTGCATTTGAATTTTGACATTTGCAATTGAGAATTCGACAAATGTAAACAATAAAATAAAGTTTTTATAATTCCACGTGGATGAAGCCGCACGGGAACAGCTAGTTTTTTTTTAAATGATATGCGTGAAGTCATCTAATCCGTACTTTGTCAGTAGGATTCACTAAGGCCTAGTCCCTAACTTTAGGTAAGCTGCAAAATCAGTAGAGACGTGTGTACAACAGCTTATAGTTTCATTACTTATGCTTTCAGTTAATCAGTTAATACTGTCGCTGTTTACGAAATGTAATTAGGAATGAATACCATCAGGCCTTCAAACAGTGCAGCAATCTTTATAAATTATTCAACATAAGCTGTGTGTTAGCCTCACTTGAACTTGGGAGATACAATGGAATTGTTAATTAAAATATTTGCATTATTTAGTAGCTGGCGATATGTTGGTAGTCCGATTATTAAGTTCGTTTTGAAGATTTCAATTCTTCAGACAGTTTAAAGTGATATTCCTAATTCAACTTGGACACATATCGTTACGAAATCAAGTTGCTATAAAGGTAAATAGTTTAATTTCTAATTTGTTTTATCATGTTCTATTAAATTCTCTATATACGTAACTATTCAAAATCGCGTGTTTACTTAATTTTCATTACTATTTCATTGAGCGTCGGTGGCTCAGTGGTTTAAGCACTTGATCAGTAATCTACAGATCTTGGGTTCGAATCGCGACATGTACCAATGTGAATGTCGATTATTCGGAATTCATATGTACATAATTATCCTAACGTTCTTACAACGAAGGAAAACATCTAGATGCAACCTGCACATATCGGCGAAGAAATTCAAAGATATGTGTGAAGTCAACCAACCCGCACTTGGCCAGCGTGGTTGACTATGGCCTAGTCACCCCTAATTTGGGTTAGGCTCCGAGCCCCTCAATGGGGACATATAGTGAACTGGTGATGATAATTTCAATGTGATTCTGTATCGTTTCAAATCGATTACATCAAACGTCAAAGCCGTAGAACACAAAGCCGTATGCTTTTGAGCCGGAACAATCCTTTATGGTTATCGCTTGCGCCCAACATTGACAGTAATCATTAATGCAAGCTCTAAGCAATGTAACGGCACTGCAGCTCGTTGTCTTTAATGGTACAAGCTTTGACTATCACAGCACTGAGAAATATACGTAACATTGGTGTTGTGCGTAAAATTTAACGCCATGTTAGGTTGGTTTAACGATCAATATGAAGTTTAAGTCGGACGTATATGTAGCGCCATCTTACAAGAGTTTTCACGCATTACAAATGATTAGAAGTGCTGATATATGACGAAGAATAGCCTCTCCTCCGTTGATAAAAGTAGCCAACGCATTTGCGATTGCATGTCTATGGAAAGCATCGTTTCCCTATTTCGGCGAATTCACGTCGCTCGTTTGTTTGCCATCTTGTCGTATGAACAAATTACTTAAATATTCTTATAATCCAACGTATCATCTCCTCTCAAAAAGTTTTATAAAGGGGCGCGTTAACGCTGCTTTATGTATAATATTGTTCGGTATTTTCCTCAAGTATAATGCACGCTAAAATGTCCGACATGTAAATTCTCATCCTTTATTACAAAACGTATAGCGACCTGCACTTAAAATGTAGCGCTCGGCAAGAATAAGGCTTTGCCATTTATGTCGTAATAATAAAAGGATCATCAGAGCTACATAACTTTGCAATATTCTTCATAGACATTTTATACATTGCCAACAAAATTATAGGTTAATAGCAATATCACTTTCAATTGTTTTTATTTATCTAAGCTACGAGAATATTGAAACGAATCTTAAACACTTTCATTCCTAAGCGCCAATCAATCTGTCAGACGTTAACATTTTAATTGGAATCAAAAGTGTGCTTTGACTGTTGTCGCAAAACTGTTGTGCGATTGTCGATTGTTTCGCAGCCAATTCAACTGTTTAGTTGCACAATTAAAAATCAAGTAGTGTGCGCACCTCTATATAAGCTCATAGGAATCAAAGCGACACTAAACAGTTGTGCGATAGTTTAGTTTCAGGTGTGCGATAAATATTCAAATTTAGTTTCAATATTTTTTAACATACCTTTTAAACTAAGCTAAATGCTGACTCTAATTAATTAAAAGATAATAAATGTAAGGAAACACATGTAAATAACAAAATGGTTGTAAAATTGGGGGTTATAATCTACATGTACAAATCAAATGTAAACAGATTTCATTTTCAGGATTTAAAGACCTAATATTCAAAAGAACTGTTTATATTGAAGGAATACTATATTAATCCACTAGCTTTCGCCCGCGACTCCGTGGAATTGAAAAAAAAAGTGAATAGGACGTGGAATTGAAAAATTCTACATCTATGCCAAATTTCATCGAAATCCGTTCAGCCGTTTAGGCTACAAACTCTAACAAACATCCATCCATCTAAACCTTCACATTTATAATATTAGTAAGATTAAAGAATATAATGCTATTGAATAGTGAAATGTTTAAAATATCAGTTTAATAATCATTTCCTTTCATTACTAAAGTGGTAGTAAAATATCGATTCGTAATGTATTGCCCGAAAGAGAATTTGTATTTCGAACTGATGTTTTGAAACGGATAGTGCGCGCTCACAGAATAGAAACAGTTTTCAATTGAATTTCGTTCAAATAAATTATTAGTTTAATAGCGTTAAAATGTAAATTTAAAGTATTTTATAAAATAAATATGACCGTGCATTATCGTCGACTTGAAATAAAACGAGAACCTCATATCTATACTAATATTATAAAGAGGAAAACTATGTTTGTTTGATTGTAATAGTATTTCAATCTGATTAATACTTTAGAAGATATCGTGAACACAAACAATAAGGGTAGCCAAAAAATCAGCTCCCAAATTAGCTTAGAAATTTGGAATCTTGCATTAGAAGATTTCTGTTATTACGTAGATTACTACTAAGTTAATACTTTAGGTGATAGGTTGAAAAAAGGGGCAAACGTAAGTTTTAATCTTTTAAACTCTACGCGGACGAAGTCACGGGCGACAGCTAGTAACTAATAACTTTTTAAAATACTTTTTCATAATTTCAGGAAAAAAAGATGAATTCGTTGAAATTGCATGAACGTAAATGAAAGGTAAAAAAGCTATTTTCTTTTCCTGTCTTTTATATTTAGTTTGTTTATAGTGAAGATTAAAGTAGTAAATCGTCTTTTTCGTTTTTAATCTTTTTAAACTTTTTTTAATAAAGATTTTATAAAGTAGAAAAGACTTTCAGTTCTCCTTCGTTTCTTTCCGATTGCAAGTACGCTGTAAGGTTTAAGCAGCACTAAATTGAAACGAAATAAATTGCGGTCACGGACTTACGGTACAGCCTGCATGTTGCCTTTAATAGCTTTAAATTGTATAAAGTCTTAAACCTCAATTAGAACAAGGATTCTTGGTTTTAATCCGCTTTAAATAATGTATATGATTCTAGAAACACAAACAGTAGAATAGATAGTACCTTAATGTCCGATTTCCCAACCAAATTTAACCATTCACTAGTGTTTTTGGTTCGATAACTTTAATGCGTTTCCGAACTACGTAACTTGAGTTTTACTAATGAATCACTAGGTAATAAATAGATGGATACTTCAGCAACCCAGAACAAGTAATTTAAATAAAATACTTTTATTATTCAAATGGGTAGCGATTTAATTTCGTCATCTACGTCTAGTATTTTATTTGAACACAGTGTATTTTTTGTTAAATTCCTCTAGATAGATCGTCATTTGTTTTTAAGGTAGAATCACAGATAATATTTCGTTAAATTCGTTTACCAAAGTAACAAGTACTTATGCGTCGTAAGAAGTGAAAAATACAGATGCGTTAAATCATACTTCATACTAATATTATAAATGCGAAAGTTTAGATGGATGGATGGATGTTTGTTAGAGTTTGTAGCCTAAACGACTGAAAGGATTTGGATGGAATTTGGTATAGATGTAGAGGATAGTCTGGAAGAACACATAGGCTACTCACTTTTGTTTTTTTTAATCCCACGCGGACGGAGTCGCGGGCGAAAGCTAGTACTTTAATGTTGCCAGTTATATGATAAATATGAATGGACTGAAGTGAAACTAGTGGATTTCCTACTTCTAATTCACATGGACACATTAGGAAAATATTACTATAAGGAAATTTTGTTAAATAGATGTCGCTACTGGTTCTTCTTTCAAAATTTTCTCACTATTTAAGACTGAGAAAATCTTCTCTCATTTCGTGTTGAGAATTAAAGTATAAATAAGATCGGATTAAACAACTCCAGTCGTTTATTTTGAGAATGTAAATTTCGTATAAGAAATTCAAATGAGGAAGTCTCGTCTCCGCTAAGGCCGTCAAAGGCGCGAATCTAAGCGGCTTATTCCATATAAGAAGATTCAGTATTACAATCCTCTTTGTTACTGACCACAGAATGTTTGAACCTCCTTGGATTTAGATTTGAACAATCCGATGTATCTCAAAAGGTACCTTTAATACCGTTGTTATTTAAAGGATTGATAACCTTTTAACTCAATAAATCTTTAAGATTATGTTAGTTAAATCGGTATTTCAGATGTAAATATAATTTTAAAGATCTCTTTGGCATTGAGACAATATTTAACTGTGCTAATTTTATGATATTGATTTATGATGACATAATTGCCTTATGAGAAGCGCTACGTAATTTTTTAAAGTACTACTAATATAGTAAAAAGTATAGAAGAGAAACCATTCATTTTCCTTTCTCTATTTTCATTCAATTTATTTTGTATGTTCTCGTCTCTGTTTAGAATATATATTTATAAAATTGAGGATTTTAATAAAGTTTGTTATGCCCGCATTGTTTGCATAACTGAGCTTAACACAAACTAAAGCTTCCGTCAAATGAATGCTGTATTTGTGACTAAATTCAAAAGTACTCGAAGCATTTTGCATTAAAACCTTTTCGAAACCGATGCTTAGTAACGCTAGAATAATTTGACGTGATTTCAAACTTGTTTAAAAGGAAACGTTTAAACGAAATTACTTTTAAAGGAATACTTGAATCTGTTAAGCTTTTGAGCTATTTTAAGCTTTGATATTTAAGTTTGATAAATCAAACTGTTCCTTGAGCTTGAAAATCCAGCTTGCAGTAGTATCTTTTCGTAATCGTTTGCTGGACTCAAGCATTTCCTGTTGCAACAAAGATCAGTCCCCAGTCTCATTCCAGTGTGCTTTTGACGTCATTTTATGAATTTAATATATTAACTAAATCTATTTCATATTGAGCTATCTAGGCCAAAGTATTCATAAATTATAGTACATGTCAAATAATATCTTAAAAACAAAAGCAAAGGACACAAACTTTGATGACTTCGTTTAAGAACTTATAAGTGACAACCATTTCAAAAGATATAAATCTAAAGCTACTTACTCAAGCTTTCTTAAAAGTGGGCGAACAGCTTTTATTAAACTATCGCACAACTGTTGTGCGATTTTCGATTGTTTTGAAGCCAATTACAACAAATAAAAATCGAGTAGTGTGCGCACCTCCATATAAGCTGATAGGAATCCAAGCGAGACTAAACAGTTGTGCGATTTAATTCCATTATATAACCGTCTATGAAAGATACGATAAGAACGTTTTTCTTTTTCTTAGAAAAACATGACAAAAAGTTTTGAACGAATTTTCGCCATCTGTCTGTTAAGTGTGACACTCGTTGATTATATTTCGCTCGGCGTCGGCCGCGTAATATGATCCGACCCCCAGCGACCTGACGTGATTACTTAATGGGACCAAATCTCAGATTTAGCAACACAAATCTTAAACGGATTTACACTATGTTTGAAGAGAATAAAATCCTTTAATATTCCTCGATGACGTTTGTCTCTTTATTTTTCTTTTACAAGCTTAGGGTTCTTCAAAAAGCGTGCGTACTTAAAGGCAATGCAGCTGCAAATCGTCTGGTGTTTCGGTTGACCACATGCGTCGATGAGCACTTCGGTGTAAACGCCGCTCGTTTCTCCCCTGCTCCAATAAACAGATTTAAATCCATTATTTCAAGTTAACCAATACAAAATTCATGTCACGCTACATTCAAAAGAATATTACATTTTGTTCAACATTTTTAGAGGTAATGTTTCCACATTATTAACATGTTATTTCTAAGCCAAAATACAAGAACAAAAGTTAATATTATCATCCCTTTTACTCTATATGACCAAAAAATAACGTTTTGTCTACATGTTTCGACAGTGGAACTCGACGGTTAAACAGAAAATAAAATACATGTTTCTGGAATTCTAAAATACAACTTCCACAGTCATTTGTTTACTTTCCAGACAGCAAACCGTCGCTTATGTAAGCAATTTAACGGAAGCTATTGTTAAAATAATTAAATAGGTATGTTTGTTCTCTAGGGAACGCACCGTATGTGCGTAATAATTTACAAATATATGCAACGACATAAATTTGCAACGAGCATGCTCGTAGAATGAACTGCCGGGAAACCGGCAATAACATTAATTTACTTTTGCATTTCATTATTTCACGGTATTTTAATTCTTTGTTAATTGATAATGTTTTTTTATTCACGTACGGCATGAGTTATTTTGACATTTAGATTAAAGAAGGCTTGACATACACGGAATCATTGAAGCAACCTATCGACAGTTTCAATTATTCGTTTATGTCGGCCCTAATGTTCATATAAATCCTTGCATCCTGTAAGATAATGTAACTGTACAAATTATTTTATTTACTTCTGTATTTATGTAAGGGTTTACGTTTGAGAGTAGCTCCAGTGGTAGAGAAGGTAAGGAGTAAAAGGTTAGCATGGTATGGGTATGTTATGAGGAGGGATGAATCGCATGTAACAAGAAGGACGATAGTTATGAATGTGGAAGGGTACACCGGTAGAGGTAGACCTAGAGATGGATGGATTGCGTGAAAGGTGACATGATCAAAAAGGTAGTGATGACTGAGATGACGTATGATAGAGTTATTTGGAGGACAAAAACCTGCTGCGCCGACGCTACGGGAGTAGGATAAGGAGGATGATGATGATTTATGTAAGGGTTTCTATACATGCATGTAAGTCAATTCCATTTTAGTTAGACGTTAAGGGCATTTAATTTTAATGATAATCTTCAACTCTGTGTAATCACAACCTCTAATGGATTTCGCCGTGATTAATGAACGCTACATTGCCACCTTTAATGTAGATGAATGTCTTTTATAAGTGACTTATGCAATTACTATCATTGTAGTGTCTACGAGCATTGTAATTAAATTGTTTAAATCTTCCTTAGATATTATTAACTAATTCTAAGCTACATTTTTTTTCGTACACCCCTGACATTCTAGTCGTCAGAGACTTTGTCGTTCTGTTTATTTAATTTTTTACAATATTTATTACAATTTAACTTATATTTAGTCTTTCTTCTTTAATTGGTTTAATTGTTATGAGGAGGGATGAATCGCATGTTACAAGGAGAACGTTAGTTATGAGTGTGGAAGGGTACATCGGTAGAGGTAGACCTAGAAAGAGATGGATGGATTGTGTAAAAGGTGACATGATCAAAAAGGGAGTGATGACTGAGATGACGTATGATAGAGTTATGTGGAGGACAAAAACCTGTTGCGCCGACCCTACGGGAGTAGGATAAGGAGATGATGATGATGATGATGATGATGATGATGAATTGGTGCTATTGATATCAGTTGCGGTGGCCCTTCTCTCTATGTATTTTTTTATTCCTGTATAGTTAAATCGAAGTGACCGACTAGTTTTAGACTCACCGGACGGATTTGGACTGGATCACTCACAATATGGACCCTTGTCAGGTCTGAAAATAGCGACGACAGTTTATTGTCTATACGAGTTTTGTCATTTATAAATCGTTTATCGTTATTTACATATTACTTTTAAAAGTGTTATCTGTTTTATTTTATTTAAATGTGAAGAATAATAAATTCTTAATAAAATATACAGTACACAGAAATATAATTACAAACTCAAAGTTTAATTATGCATGCTCTTTGAACTGTGTCAGATCTTATGGCGCTTGTTATCTACATTACAAATTAAAATTAGAAGTAGTGTTGAGTGGGTGCATTAATATTTAATTCAAAATAGAATTGATATCACGTTTAAGTAATAAATAGTTGATGTCTGAAGTGCTTTGACATAAGCTTTATGGAGAAAATAATACAGACTTTCGTAGAATGTACCCATTATTCCTACAAAAACCCTCTTTCATACTCTACCTATGGGAGTTTTCAAAGAATTTTTCCATTGCTAGTTACAAAATTTGTACAATAAGCAAAATCATAAAACAAGGAAATGTTTCTTCTATTTTAAAGTTTTTTTTTAATAACTAACTAACCCCTAATAGGATTACATTGCAATCTATTTAGTGGTTTAAGAACGCAAAGGAGAATGAGTTTCAGTTATTTAAATTATAAGACCATTTTACTTTTTTTTTATATACAACAAGAATGCAAACGAGGAAGCGGCCATCTTAATCCGCCAGAATGGCGAAGCGACCGTTGCCCGTAGACATCCGCAATTGCAGATGTGTTGCCTGCCTCAAATCGACAGAGGAAGAGACGCGCATAAATAGAATGTTTCTCCTTCCTATGCGTCTCCTCCACCGTCAAATCCACTAAAATTGGGCCTCCTGAACCACACTCATAAGACGAAACGCGGGCTTCCACTTCACGCCTGTCTTCTGTGTGGTCGTGGTATTACACCGGGCGAGCTGACCCATTTGTGCGAAGATGTTAAAGCGGGCTCTACCACTGTAAACTACCACTACCATTTTACTAAAAACGAATTACATAAAATGTTATAAATTATCATTTCCTTTAATTTGCGACGTAGAATATTGCTATGGCAGAGCATTTATTGCCATTTAAATAAATGTAAAAGAAATGTTTATTAATAAAAGTGCGGGTAGTTCAGTGAAGCAAATAAAACAACCGCAGCTTTAATTATCCGGTCAGAACTCGAGCTACGTTAGAAAAAGCGGTATCTTGTTTATTAGAGTCGGAAAACTTCCGTTTTACAGATATATTTGTGCTTATATACAGTTCAATGGTTACAAAAGTCCTGATATTTCGTTGGACAAAAATATCTATACTAATATTATAAAGAGGAAAGATTTGTATTTTTGTATGTATTGAAATAACTCAAAAACTACTGGGCTGATTTTAAAAATTCTTTCACCATTAGAAAGGAAATTTACCTGTGTGTAACATAGGCTATATTTTGTATTATTTTTTTAATTTCACGCGGGTGAAGTCGCGAGCAACAGCTAGTTTTGACATAAATGTGTATTTTAAACTACCGGATGAACGGTGATGCCAAAAGTTTATATTTTATTGTGATATGCGTTGCTTTCCATTTGATGGTAAGCTGTATTCTTTATTCGCAAAATTTCATTTGGCACAGTGTTTAGGTTTTCTTATCTATATTGATATTAAAAAGAGGAAAGATTTGTATTTTTGGATTTTTGTATGTATTTGATTCACGCAAAAACTACTGGGCCAATTTTAAAAATTCTTTCACCGTTAGAAAGGTAATTTATCTGTGAGTAACATAGGGTATTTTTTATATTATTTTTTTTAATTTCAAGCGGGCGGAGTCGCGACCAATTAAACCTATTAACCACTATCCCACATGTAATTGGTCGAAAGTCGATATGATCTAATTAGTATTTCTACGAACCAATATGCTGGCTATTTTAAAGTAATATTAAAAGTAAATATAAGAAAAGAAGTAATTTGTAACGTTTTTTTTGATAAACATCTAATAAATATTACACGGTTACGATAACGTAAATAAAATTGAAGCGACTTCCCTTTGCAAGGTAACAGCAATAAGGCTTATAAAACGTCGCGACGTTCTCACAAAGCGTTTCATTTCCGATTTCAATTTACGTACAGATTTCCTTAGTAAATGTCGCAATGTTGTCAAGCTTCGCTAATAACCCCTTTAGGCGTAATGAGTGATGTGGGAAACATTTATGTATTTCGTAAGACGCCTACCTTTATCAGTGAAAAGAAAATCAAATACGAATATCATTTACTTCCCTAAATACCGAATATTCATATTAATATTCAATGCTTGATACATCCTATTAATATTTGAATTACTCATATTTAAACAAAACATCGTATTATTCTGCTATTACGATGTTTAGATCGGAAAAGATTGAACCAAAAAACCGTTTCGAGATCGAATATTGAGTTTGGCTTATGGTTTTTATATTACATAGTAGTACTTAGGAACAGTTTTATTAAAAAAAAAAACAAAAGAGAGTAGCCTATATGTTCTTCCAGACTATCCTCTACATCTATACCTAATTTCATCGAAATCCGTTAAGCAGTTTAGGCTACAAACTCTAACAAACATCCATCCTTCCATCCATCCATCCATCCATCCATCCATCTAAACTTTCGCATTTATAATATTAGTATGATGGATGGATGAATGTTTGTTAGAGTTTGTAGCCTAAACTGCTTAACGGATTTCGATGAAATTAGGTATAGATGTAGAGGATAGTCTGGAAGAACATATAGGCTACTCACTTTTGTTTTTTTAGTTCTACGCGGACGGAATCGCGGGCGAAAGCTAGTAGAATCATACATCTATGATCTACAATTATATGACTCTTATTCATTAAACATGTCAAATGGTAATAGAATCCACAAAATTTGAGAGGCAAAATTAAAACATTAATTTTAAATGGCGGCTGTCGACTAATGGATGTTGTAGGAAGCAATATCGTCGCAGGTACGTCTCTCAATGAGGTAATTACACGCTGGAGAGACTCGGGTATTTTTAAATAAAGTGCGGGACTTCGCTTAGACGAATTTTAATAATCTTCTTAGGTGACTCGACTTCATACGCTTGCAAGCTTCAGGTTTCATACTTAATATATATTTTTTTAATCGACAGAAAACAGGACGCAAAAATGAGTATATTTCCCCTTCTTATGCCACTTCCCATCATAATGTACTAATATTATAAATACGAATGTTTAAATGTTTAGATGGATGATTGTTTACGTTTATATGGTAACACTATTAGCTACACTATTTTATTTGCACAAGCATAAAATAGACAATTGTTTGATCTTTATAAGCGTAGATCAGATTCAGATCGATCTCTTGTCTATAAATAATTAAACTAAATAACAACCAATCAAATATTTATAACATTTGATAACATATGCAGTGGATACGGAATTCCTTTCTGAAATCATTAATAATTGATTTGTGAGCTTGTAATGTGATTTCAATATACAAGTAAGGGTGAGATTCCATTGCGGAAACATCCATGCAAAAAGATATTGCTATCTCTATTTACTCAAATATAGTGATAGGGATCGCAATACTTTTTCATACAAGTGTTCCAGTAATACAACACCCTGTGAGCACGCTTACAAATACGTTAGTGAGCTGTGCTTAAATAATAAACACGTTTTAACACATCCTGTATAATTAGGTGCTAGGTATGAAATCGGAAATGACAAAATCATGTCTATGTTAAATTACATTAAGATTATAAAGGTGAAGGACTTCTATTTTTGTAACGAAGAAACTTAAAAAGTACTGGACTGATTACAAAAAAATCTTTTCCCGTTAAAAAGCTTAATAATACCTGAGTAAGAATTTTAATTCCGCACAGCCAAAGTCGCGACAAAAGCTAGTAGATATCAAGGGGGATACTGATTTTATAAATATTTTCACAATGAAATCCCGTAGTAAACCGTGTTTTTCCATACTTTTAGATGACAAGTAAAAAGGAATTGTGATGTAAGAAAACAGTTTAAAATTTTCGACCTTTCTCTACTACTTTGAAATAATAATGATTTGACGTCTCAGTCGCGGCTGCAATTTTCTTAAAACAGCTCTTCCTGTCCGTAGTTTGTTAGGAGTAACAGCTTTTATGTAAAACGTTTTTTTTCTATTTTTATAATATTAACATTTTATAGCCTTTCTATTTTATAAGAGTCGTTGTAACATAAGTTACATATATACAGGGTGTTAAAAATATGACTATTTTTTTACTAGCAGTCACTTTTGAGATCGTACATACAAAAAAAAATAACCTACACATTCCAGGCTGTAATCTATAAGTATACCAAATTAACTAATATTATAAAGTGGAAATATTTGCGTTTTTGGATTTTTATATGTATTAAAATAACTCAAAAACTACTTTTGGTCCGATCTTTCACCATTAAAAAGCTCTTTTATCAGTTAGTAACATAAGCTATATTTTTACTATAATTTAATTTCATGCAGACGAAGTCGGGAGTAACAACTAGTAAAGTAAATAAAAATAAAGTCATCTCCAGCATTTGTATGTTAAATAGTATGAGCATAATTAAAGGCAGACAACAAAAGTCACAGCTGATCAGCCGTCTTCAAAGCAAATGAATTCAATATGGATGCTCGGTGGCACCGCACTGCGGTTACATGCTTATCCTACTTTCACACGAAGGCAGAGTAGAGTAGTACAGAGTCCAGCAATCAAAATAGCACCACCGCACTGTCCTACTGCTATATCTAACTATTCTGCACTCGTATGTCCATTAATGAGCCATCACTGGCTACCACTCCCATTCTCATCAAGTGGCCCAGCCAGCGAAGTCTCTGGGCTTTGACTTCGCCTAGGATGTTCGGCTGGCCTAAAATTAAACTCCATTAAATTTGTTCGATTGCAAAATTCTCGTCCGACATGACGTCAATAAACTTCACCTGATTTAAGAATCGAATAATGTTGAAATATGAAACCTAGTTCGTGCAAAGAACCTTTTATTGTTACAAGTCGCTGGCAAAATAAAACAGTCAGGGTTATGTTGAAATTACGTATGTAATGGTTTTTAATTACCTCGCATTTTGTAATATTTATTTTAAGACTGCGGGAATGTGGAATGACGTCATACATCGATATTTTTAGCTAACTAAAAATGCCTTACAATTGTTTTATTGACGAAAAATCTATTTAATATTATGTGGATTGATTTCCATTCTTTTTTTTTGTATTGATTTTTCAATATTAAACTTTCACAAATAAAAACATTTTACAGAGTTTTAGGAGAAAATAAACTTCTTGAATAATAAAGCGTAATTTACGAATAGGGAGCAGTAACATGCTACAAAGTAATTGTTCTTTCCGCGCTGTTTTTAAAAATGTGTTCCACAAACATTTTCTTGTTATTTTGGGTAACTGCATGAAACTTTGTTGTACGACGTAGTTTAAACTATGAGCCTGTTTTTATAAAATTATTTGATTAAAAATACTACGTCGTAGTTTTAAATGTATATTAATAGTTACTTAATACAAAATATTAAAAATAAAATATTTCTTTGACATTCGTATAAAATAAAAGAAAATGTTACTTTTCAATCTTGCTATTCCCAAAGTACAAATCTATTACTTATGCAAAATAATCCCTCTTACTTAATATTGTTTTATATTTATATAGCTTTCGCCAGCGGCTCCGTCCGCATGGAATTTAAAAAAAAGTAAGTAACCTATGTGTTCTTCCCGATTATCCTCTACACCTATGCCAAATTTCACCGAGATCCGTTTATTAGTTTAGGCTACAACTCTAAGAACCATCTAAACTTTCGCATTTGTAACAATAGTAAGATTTCGGTAAGGAAAGGGCAGGCTGATTAAACGCGCGATTTATTAACGCGCGATATAAAAACGCTAGTGCGAATGGGGCTTAGACAAAAAGTTACATTTCACGAAGTTTATTTTACATATAGGTTCTTTGATCCCGTTTTATAACATTCTAAAATACTTCAGGTATTGTCTGGATACAAACGAGCATAACAAATAAGTTCTAAGTGCAGCGAACGATAGCAAGCTTCATATTTTATCGTACATTATACTTAAGACTATACTCTGGGATCTATACAACGGAGCGATGTAACTTTGAATAAAGTCGCTCACATTAATGTTACCTTTGATAAAAGTAGGGTCGTAAAATTTTAAGCTTTATTTAAACCAAGTCATTGTAAAGGTAAAACATAAATGTGTCTTAAGAATCTATAACTTTGCAATTAACTTGACAGTGGTAGAGCCCGCTTGAACATCTTCGCACGAATGGGTCGGCTCGCCCGGTGCAATACCACGACCACACAGAAGACAGGCGTGAAGTGGAAGCAATTCCGCGTTTCGTCTGATGAGTGTGGTGCCGAAGGCCCAATTTTAGTCCTTTTCCCGTTCCACCTTTTTCTTATAAGGAAAGGATTGGATGGGAAGGTGGATTTGACGGTGGAGACGCATAGGAAGGGGAAACATCCTCTTTATGTGCGTCCCCTCCTCCGTCGATTAAGGGTAGGCAACGCATCTGCAATTGCGGTTGTCTATGGGCAGCGGTCGCTTCGCCATTTTGGCGGATTCAGGTGGCCGCTTGCTCGTTTGCCACCTTATGATATAAAAAAAAAAAAATCTACTAGCTGTTGCTTGCGACTTCGTACCCGTGGAGTTAAAAAAAAAAAAAAAATCTACTAGCTGTTGCTTGCGACTTCGTACCCGTGGAGTTAAAAAAAATAGTAATAAATATAGGCTATGTTACTCAGTGATAATGTAGCTTTTTATTGGTGACAGAATTTTTAAAATCAGCCCAGTAGCTTTTGAGTTATTTCAATACATATAGAAATACAAATCTTGCCTCTTTATGATATTAGTATAGAATTGAGTTAAGTCATAAGTTGCCTTCTTTAGCTAGTCGGCAATCTTAACTATTTTTTATTTCGCTATATTTCTTTATCTATACTCTATACTAATATTATAAAGAGGAAAACTTTGTATTTTTGTATTTTTGTATTTTTGTATGTATTGAAATAACTCAAAAACTACTGGGCAGATTTTAAAAATTTTTTCACATCAGAAAGGTAATTTATCTGTGAGTAACATAGGCTATATTTTATTATTACTAATGATTAGGAACTATTAATAAACAGCGTGTTTCTGGACGCCGGCGTTAAAAATTCACTAAACTTTATCTTTTCTCGGCTTACGCTGCCTAAACCGTTAGAGGTATATAAAAATGATGTATGAAAGAATTGTAGATCTCAAAAAGTCCTACAGAAAAGTCAGCGATAGCATATATCTATCTTTAACGGTTTTCTTACAATAACCACTTTTTTGTTTACAAAATGAATTAAAAACCTTACGCTATTTGCAGCGTTCTTTTACTGGTTTCAATATTAATCCTTATCCAAATAAATGCGTTTGTTATCAGGAGAATTTAATGTAGAAAAAAATTGTTCTTTACAGTATTTCAATTGGACTAATAGTTTAGAAGATATCGCGAACACAAACAATAAGGGTAACCGAAAAATCAGCTTACAAGCTACCGGGCTTAGAAATTTGGAATCTTGCATCGGTAGATTTCTGTTATTACGTAGATTGCTACTAAGTTAATAGTTTTGGTAATAGGTTGAAAAAAAGGGCGAACGTAATAGGTTATATTTGTAATTTCAAGCGGGCGAAGTCGCGAGCAACAGCTAGTATAAATATAATTGTTTAACCCTTTTAATGTATTTGATGACAATTTATTGCGGTAAAATCTGCTTTCGGTATAAATTACAAATATATTTTCTATAACTTAAGAAATGTATACTTATATCAACAAGTATAAATTTCTTCATCACTTTCGAAAACCTTGAACAAGCTACCCGAACCGCCTAAACATTCCCGTGAAAGTTTTAACCCTTTTCCTAACTGCGCGTGAAAGATTGACCGCAGGCGCTTTTTCAACAAGAAAGAAATATTGAAAATGGTTAATAAAATTGTTTCGACGAAAGTTTCTTTCGAAATTCGCTTGATTGTTTAAATCGTTTTCTTAATAACCTTCCGCTTGTATCTCAATTAGCAAATTTAATTAACTACATTGATAAGGAAAAGTTTAATGAAACAAAACAGTCAAAATTCGTTTTTGTAACTTCTCTATACGTTTTGATAGTCCTGTATGACTATACTATACTAGCTGTTCGCGTGCGGATTCATCCGCGTGAAATTATAAAAACTTTATTTTATTGTTTACATTTGTCGAATTATCAATAGCAAATGTCAAAATGACATGACATGACATGACAAACCTTAGCAATCTTTCTTTCTTGATGTTGGCAGCAACTTATGGGCTCTTTCCCACATTAGGGTTTTTATCCAAAATATTTACCCCTAAGTTTAATACCGTGAAAATATATAGCTTAAAGCATGACGTAAGTGTAGGGCTTTTTCTTAAAAAAAGAATTATTCAAACATATGCTGTAATTGCTGACATCTTAGGCAACAAAGAAGTGTGTGTTTACGCTTTATTATAATATAGTATATAGTATAGATCTATCTAGCTATAACCAGTAGTGTTGACCGACATCAAGTTTGCTTCGCTCAGCTACTGTCTCATGTTTATCTATTATGTAAGCCAGGCTTCAATTAGCTGTAATGGAACTTGCATAACCATATACAATTGAATTGCAAATGAAATAATTTCATTATTTTACACGTTTGAATACAATCTATCTATACTCGTACTTCTATACTAATATAATAAAGCGTAAACACACACTTCTTTGTTTCAAAGAAAGATTGCTAAGGTTTGTCATGTCATGTCATGTCATTTTGACATTTGCTATTGATAATTTGACAAAATGTAAACAATAAAATAAAGTTTTAAAAATTTCACGCGGATAAATCCGCACGCGAACAGCTAGTGTTCTATAAAATATAGACATTTTGAAGTTTTAATAATCAATACGAAAATAAAGTAGGATAACATACTGTTTGCCAGTGCGTATTCGTAACATAAATAATAGCATAATTTTGCTTATTGCATAATTTAGTATTCTATTTTGACAGACGCTGAATTTGTTGGCATAATAGGAAATATTGTGATTTGACTCGGCATAAATGTTTTACTTACTTTGTTTTAAAATGTATAGTTCTTTGAATTGACTATAGTATTTATTGGGAATTTACAATGTCCTAATTTTAAGTTGCGCAATTTAAGCCTTAATTAACTACACGTTTAAAAACGACTTTCTAAAAAGTCTATAAATTCGTTTGTCAATAAAACTTTTGCAAAGAGAACCCGTAAATTGAAGTTGAACCCGGGGTCAGAGCGTGAAATACACGATCATATATTTACAAGAATTTATTGACTGAAATAAAAATAGGCAGAAAATTTTCTTATACCCCGTCAAGGGACGCAGACGGTGCCCATTTCAATATTTAAGTGACAGTTTTTATATTTCGCGACCGTAACTTTCACAATAAATATGTTATTTTATGTAAAATCAACTGCCAACAAAATACCTAAGCATATATTATCAGTACATAACCTTATTTTTATTAGTAGGATAAAGTGTTAATTTATATTTAAGTTTAGGTGTTAATCACGTAAATGCAGTGCTGTTCGTCTGGTATTACAGATGTCTATGGGCGTCGATAAGCACCTTCATGTTCCCACATATAATTGGCCCCCTTCTTTTATAAAAAGATCGCGTGTTACTTGGTTTCAGTGAACAAGATTTACAATCTTAGAGCGGGCGAACCTTTGACTAAACTATCGCTCAACTATTGTGCGATTGTCGAATGTTTCGCAGCCCATTCAACTGTTTAGTTGCACAACTAAAAATGGAGTAGTGTCCGCACCTCCATATAAGCTCATAGGAATGAAAGCGAGACTAAACAGTTGTGCGATAGTTTAGTTTCAGGTGTGCACACGCTATACAAGACAAATACAGTAACATTACACAGACTACATTCTACAAAATTGTAAAAACATTTCAGTCGTCAACATTCGTATTAACCCGTTTCCAGTGGAACAAATCAAAATGATTTTCTTGAAAAATGTTTGTAACAAACGCAATGCATACATTTTCTTATCTGGAGGCATCGGCATTGACAAATGCGAGCCGTACATCAATGCAGCGGTACACTCGGCGACAAACATATGTATTCCAAACTTATTTTATATTCTTACTAAATGCATTCGAATATACAATCTTTATTGTCATCAGGTTTATTTAAAGCAAGATTTTCTTTCTTAATATCAATCGATTTATATTTGAAAATATATGTAGAGTAAATGAAAAACCAAGAAATCTAACACTTTTTCTTCTAACCAATCGAATCACATCTCGCAATTCATAATTATTTAAACCGTTTACCTACTGGCAATACCAAATAGAACATCTGTTTGACCAGCGTGAAAATACCTCCTACTCGTAAATATACTTATCAAATCGTAAATATGTCCTATCTCATTATCTAAAATTATTAATAACCTTAATCCGTTTTTATATATTTTATATAATATATTATAAGGTAGCAAACGAGCAAGAGGCCACCTAAAACCGCCAAAATGGCGAAGCGATCACTGCCCATAGACATCCGCAATAGCGGATGCGTTGCCTACCCTTAAACGACGGAGGAGGAGACGCACATAAAGAAGACATTTCCTCTTCCTATGCGTCTCCTCCACCGTCAAATCCACGTTCCCTTTCCATCCTATTCTTATGAGAAAAAGGATAGGAAGGAAAATTTACTAAAGTTGGGCCTCGGGCCGTTTTCTATTTTTATACTGTTAATTGTGGAACTGAGTGTACGATGTTAACGTTCTATCGTTAAATGGATCGGATTTTAAGCTTAACGATCCTTCTAATATTATAATTAACCCTATGTTACGTACAACCTATATGTAGAAAGGGATTTTAGTAACTTTTTTATTAAGAGCATTTGGCTCTTTTATAATAAATTAATAAGAAATGTCTTAAGGCAATACGACCAAGCTTGTCCTTTCCTTATTATACTCGTTAGAAAAATGTAATGAAACATGTTTAAATACATTCAAGGTTATGTTACGAAAAAACATTCCATGTCCATAGCAATGTAATCAGGTAAAAGCAGGGAAAGAAATGGCAATTTCCTGGGTTAAAAATAACTGTAACAAACAATATCTTGTTTCTGGTAATA
Organism: Papilio protenor; assembly: GCA_029286645.1. NCBI lineage: Eukaryota > Metazoa > Arthropoda > Insecta > Lepidoptera > Papilionidae > Papilio > Papilio protenor. Next base: position 5,103,613 of record JAGSMZ010000043.1, read on the forward strand.
TAATGGGATGGTAATTACATAGGTAGGATTATATAGGTAATATAATGGTAATAAGACCCAGTAAATATAAAAAAATGTGTAATCTCCTCTATATTAAATACTAGTTGCTCACGACATCGTCTAATGAAACTAAAAAAATAATAAAAAATATAGCCTATGTGACAGACAGGATGAACTTTTAAAAATTCTTTCACCATTAGAAGTGAAAGAATTTTTAAAAGTTTTTCAGTATTTTTTACATAAAAATACAAATCTTTCCTCTTTATAATATTAGACTAGACCTTTTTCCTACGACTTCTTCCGCGTTTATTACCTATTTTCCTCGCTGATTTTTTAAGTAATTCAAGTGAAATAATCGATGGCCTGTCGATTGGTCATACTCTTGTACCGATAGTAGTTATCTTATGATGATTTTTTCTGTTAATCATGATCATTTAGAAATTTAAAATCGAACATACAATTAGCCGAAACGTTTAAAAATTTAAAAACACTACTTAGCTTGACGTTCGGTTTTAAAATATCTATTACTAGCTTTCGCCCGCGACTCCGTCCGCGTGGAATTAAAAAAAAGAAAAGTAAGTAGCCTATGTGTTCTTCTAGACTATCCTCTACATCTATACCAAATTTCATCGAGATCCGTTCAGCCGTTTAGGGTACAAACTCTAACAAACATCCATCCATTCATCCATCCATCCACCCATCCATCTAAACTTTGGCATTTATAATATTAGTAAGAGTAAGAAATATATTATATATTATGTAATATAAATTAACTTAAATCGATCGAAGCTGATTAATGCCGCCGTTAGTTCTGATAACGACGGAAAGCACTCCATGCGTGAGATATTAATAAAGCCTTGAATATTTCATTAATTGGAACAGATTTTATATCGGAAATTATGAGGTATTAAGACGATAAATCGCTTTTCGATATTAATAATACGCACACGGCATATTTATATTCAGAGAATATTCATTTGCCCTGAATTCTTTAAAAATAAATTGATGATGTGATAGAATAATTAAGAAGCAAAAGTTTAGCATGGAGATATTATAAGAAGGGAAGAATTTTATGTGACAAGTAGAGATTTCATAAAGAATGTGGAAGGGTGTAAAGGTGTGAAGGGGGTAGTGGTGAGGCTAGAAAAAGAATCGATTGCGTGGAAGGTTGATGTCGAATGGATTCACAACTGATATGTCAAATGGTAGAACGTTCTAGATAACCTGGTACGTCCAACCAGATAGAGGAAGATGAGGTCAGGGAGATGGTGACAATTTTGTCGAAATTGACATGTATATTTGCAATTACCTTTTTCTTTATTTATGTATCTTTTATTTATTGACTAGCTTTCGCCCGCGATTCCATTAGCGTGGTATTTTAAAAAAAGATATGTAAGTAGCCTATGTGTTCTTCCAGACTATCCTCTACATCTATGCCAAATTTTATCAAGATCCGTTCAGCCGTTTAGGCTACAAACTCTAACATCCATCCATCCATCTAAACTTTCGCATTTATAATATTAAAGTAAGATTGTCACGATAATTATAGACTGTCGCCAACAAAGCATTGTGATTCAACATTCTTACAACCCTTTATTAAAAGTATGTATAGTCACTTTATATGATTAATGTGGTGAATATTTTTAACATTTCCGAAAGTGTTAGCGTACGTTCGCACGGGCAGACTTTGTACGCCGCGGTAAAATTCAAGGTCAGCAGACTTTTTACGCCCACGCGATAGGTGTTCGTACGAGCGTAAAAAATCCACTCTTGAATCGTATCTCGTGGCAGTAAGACGTGTAAATTGTTTCTGTTAAATTACTAGCCCGACCCGAAAACTGGCGACTGAATCCGAAGTCACGTAGTTAGAGAGCAAACTAAAAGTAGACAGTACATTTTCTTTAAAACTAACATTTGCTAATGTTTAAAGAAAAGGTTTTTTCTACACGCACTAACAAAGCTCTCATGCAATGTTTTATTTTATTTTCGCCCGAATATTGATAAAAAGTGTTCTACTTGATACATATAATAAGTTTACATATTATATAGAAAATTTATTTATTAGATTTCTATTAATCAGTAGCGGCTCGTGGCTCGTGGGTCCTGGAACTAGTGGTGCACGATTTAAATTGTAGGAAATCAAACCAACTATATTCTTTTGATTTTACACAAAGACATTTAAGAAATATATAAGACTAGGCATGTTTTCATCGGTACTTTCTCTAGAAGGTACTATGTAAATCAGTTGTCAAATTTAATATGCGGCCTCGTAACCTTGTATTGACATCTGATAAAACATTTTACAAAATTATAAGCTCCATCTTTCATTGTAAAATAAACAGTATCACAAAATAAAATAACAAATGTAAGAGAGCAGGGGTGTCGTAAGCCGAATCAGCCAAAGAAAACAACACAGGTGGGCAAAAAGTCGTTTATTGGTTTTACATAACCAATGCGTTCGATCTGCGCGCGGACCCCAGGTTGGGAACCACACGCAGATACAAAAAATGTTACATATTTACAACATCGGATAGCCGTCACAACAGCAAGCGGCTATCTGCTGAATTAGGCCGTCACTACCGCAAGCAACCTAATTCGGCTACACTACTGTGCAATTCTGAGTAAAATTAGTCACAAGGCAGCAAGCTAATATACTCAGAATCGCGTCGTAGGAACTAACTTGAGAAGACAATATTTGTTATCCCCTAATTTGCGTAATGAACATAAAAATGACTTAAGATAAGGCGCATGCAAAACAACATCGTGTTTTAAAATACAGGTGGCGCCATCTATTTTGTACGTGAAACAACTGGGTTGCAGCGAATATTTGTTACAATCTCCCCCTCAGTTTCTGAAGTCGTCCCGACGATGAAACTGGAAGATTCATCCTTCTGTTGACGTAGTCGTCTTCATCCTCCCCCTGGATTGGAACAGCTTCTGTGTTGGTCGCCAGATTGTAGTGACTGGTCGACTCCTTCCACGTTGTTTACAAAAATGTTTATTATTGATAACCGTCACAATCCAGCAAGCGGTTATCTACTGAATTAGGTCGTCACTGTCCCGCAAGCAACCTGACTTCAATGTCACTACACAAAAATGTCAATTGTGGATAACCGTCACAATCCAGCAAGCGGTTATCTACTGAATTAGGTCGTCACTGTCCCGCAAGCAACCTAAGTTCAGTGTTACTACAAAATGTCAATTATGGATAACCGTCACAATCCAGCAAGCGGTTATCTACTGAATTAGGTCGTCACTATCCCGCAAGCAACCTAAGTTCAGTGTTACTACAAAAATGTCAATTATGGATAACCGTCACAATCCAGCAAGCGGTTATCTACTGAATTAGGTCGTCACTGTCCCGCAAGCAACCTAACTTCAACGACACTACTAGTGCCATTGTCCTGATCTTCTGTTGTTTCTCGGCTGACTCGTCCTCTGCTGATTCGCCCTGCCCCACGTTGGGCGCCAGATTTGTAATATGAGCAGGGGTAACCGTCACAATACAGCAAGCGGTTACCTGCTGGATAGACCAATGAGAATGGTCTGTCTGCGCGCGGACCCCAGGTTGGGAACCACACGCAGATACAAAAAATGTTACATATTTACTATATCGGATAGCCGTCACAACAGCAAGCGGCTATCTGCTGGATTAGGCCGTCACTACCGCAAGCAACCTAATCCAGCTACACTACAGTGCAATTCTGAGTAAAATTAGTCACAAGGCAGCAAGCTAATATACTCAGAATCGCGTCGTAGGAACTAACTTGAGAAGACAATATTTGTTATCCCCTTATTTGCGTAATGAACATAAAAATGACTTAAGATAAGGCGCATGCAAAACAACATCGTGTTTGAAAATACAGGTGGCGCCATCTATCTTGTACGTGAAACAACTGGGTTGCAGCGAATATTTGTTACACAAATAAATTAAATTACATATAAATATGATTTAGTGACACTTGCTGGCAATTAATTTAAATATAGTTAATTATATTGATATGTGGTTATGGGGATCTATCAATAGACAACGGTAATGAAATCTCATTTTTTTTTTGTGATTCTCATTATTTTATTTTGTGATACTGTTTATTTTACAATAAAAGATGGAGCTTATAATTTTGTAAAATGTTTTATCATGTGAAAAATGTTTCAAGTGAAGTGTAAACTATGCCTACTCTATATATATTTTTAATCTCTTTGATTTTATACCACCAATCCCTAAAAAAAATTCAAGTTAATTGCCAAACTAATCATCCTTATTTAGACAAACTATAAGATAAACTTTATTTATTTGTAAAGGTCAATTTAGGTACTTAATTTAGTTATGTATGTTAAAGTATTAAAATGTTTGTCGAGTCAATTTCATGAAAGCGATGGTTCCTGTTGGATAAAACATAATACAGCTAGGGGTTGGGTCGCTTAAATTTGAAACGAATATGTAATAAAACAACTGTTAGCAAAATTATTTCAAGTCACTGTATTTATTATTTAAAAACATATACAATTCGTGTTTTTAATTTAATAACATATGAAAAGTACACAAAATACACCACAATGACGTCACGCTATCACCATGACATTCATTGGTTACGTAAGGAATATAAGGCAGAGTCCGTGATAAATATCCAAATAACAGTGAGAGAATTATTATATTATCAGGGTCCAAAAACACACCAAATTAAAAGTAAAGAGGAAAATACGATCAGAAAATTTCTGACATTTTAGTTTCATTTACTTTATTTATTTAATTAATTTTGACATGTGACATTATCATGTCAAAGCAGTAAAGAGTATGGTAGCTATTTATAGTTTGTCTAAATAAGATGGATTAGTTTGACAATTCATTTAAAATTTAGTAGGGATGGGTTGTGTAAAATCAGTCATGAATCTTATCGATTTTAGCTTTTATTCTTATAGAAGTTGAAATCGATAGATTCATAGTTATAACTTAAGAATTAAAAAAAATCACTGTTTTCTCAAATTAATAATGACCTGCAGAACTATTACAAATAATGACAGTAAATAAATATTTATTACTACTACAGCCGTACGTAATCGAATTGGATTTCGCTATTATTAATGTCATCGCTAAATTCTCTACACTATAATCAATACTAGAATTGTCCTCTAAATTAGTTAATAAGAAAATAATAATTTTAGTTAAGTTCGATAAATTTTATTTAAACCGAATATCGATAGTTCATAATTGTTCGCTATGCGTGTTTGTTTCGACACTACGATACCTGTCTATTAAGTACGGTATTTTCCTTCATACAAATTTAATTCGATACTTCATATGCGTCAATTATCAAACTAATCTAATCTTATGTAGATAAACTATAACTGACCGGTTACAAAGTTAAGTCGCCCTCTCCACTCCACGAGATTGCGCCACTGTCTATAGGACATTTTTATTCAATGATATAGTTTGCCCCTGTCACTCCCCTGATATCATCCTTGTCAGTCTATAGTTTAATGATCGAAATATTAACGAAATTCGTAAAAGATAATTTTTATTGTAGCTGTGCATTATAAGTTCTGCTGCCACATATTTTTCCGTCTCGTTAAATAAAATCCTAACTCCTATACAACAATTACTGATTGTGATAGAACGTCTGCCAAAGTTATAATAAGCTCCTTTTGTTAATTCGTATAAAATGAAAAGTATTATAAAAATCGTGTTTCGTATTGAATGTATTATATTTATTGCGTTAATTACTAGGACAGAAATCAATGTGTCTGAAAGTCCGTGTATGTTATGGATAATCTCCGAACCTACTGCACCGGATGTAACAGGACTTTAAATGCAATGTTATAGGTAGCCTAGTCTTTATAACATGGTATATTCAATCCAATAACATAATTAGTAAATCTTATTGATGATCTTTTTTTGCCCCACGCTATACTTAGAACTTTGGGATCTACAACCCACGACAGAGCTCTGATAGTACAATATGTACACTTGTTAAAGTTTGCGATCCTAGCACTTAGTTATAATATGAACATAAACATGTTTCATTTATAGGTAAACATAAAATTCATAGATAGAAAAACAAACAATGTGCAAATTACAATTCATCATCATACAAAAAAATCTCAACATTTCCTTTAAAAGTGCGAGTGAGTTCGAAATTAAAAAAGGTATTTTGACCTTCTTGTTATGTTTTCCCGAGTTTTACAGAAGGCTATTTTCCAGAATACTCCCGTACATTTAATGAATTGAATTACGGACCACGTCATTTAATTTACGAAGAAACTCAAAAACTACTGAGATTTTCAAAAAATATTTTGCCATTAGCTAAATTATTATCCCTGAGTAACATAGACTATATAATAAAAAAAAATAATTAAATGTCTGCGATGTTGTGAGAAAAAGTTAATAAAAAATATAAATATTCGTCCATTCGTATCAAAAACATTGATTTTGTCTTCTTTGTAATTAGAATTAAAACTATGAATTTATTTAGAGTTATTTGCTAGTAAAAGTTCAATTAGAAGACAGTAATCATCCAATTTATTTGATCTATAATGCGGAAAGATTTGTATTTTTGTTACGAAGAAACTCAAAAACTACTGAGATTTTCAAAAAATATTTTGCCATTAGCTAAATTATTATCCCTGAGTAACATAGACTATATAATAAAAAAAAATAATTAAATGTCTGCGATGTTGTGAGAAAAAGTTAATAAAAAATATAAATATTCGTCCATTCGTATCAAATGAAGAAGAAAATGTGATGCTTTTGAGAGTTATTTCCAAGTATCATCATCATACAAAAAAATCTCAACATTTCCTTTAAAAGTGCGAGTGAGTTCGAAATTAAAAAAGGTATTTTGACCTTCTTGTTATGTTTTCCCGAGTTTTTACAGAAGGCTATTTTCCAGAATACTCCCGTACATTTAATGAATTGAATTACGGACCACGTCATTTAATTTACGAAGAAACTCAAAAACTACTGAGATTTTCAAAAAATATTTTGCCATTAGCTAAATTATTATCCCTGAGTAACATAGACTATATAATAAAAAAAAATAATTAAATGTCTGCGATGTTGTGAGAAAAAGTTAATAAAAAACATGAATATTCGTCCATTTGTATCAAATGAAGAAGAAAATGTGATGCTTTTGAGAGTTATTTCCAAGTACTTACATCATACAAAAAAATCTCAACATTTCCTTTAAAAGTGCGAGTGAGTTCGAAATTAAAAAAGGTATTTTGACCTTCTTGTTATGTTTTCCCGAGTTTTACAGAAGGCTATTTTCCAGAATACTCCCGTACATTTAATGAATTGAATTACGGACCACGTCATTTAATTTACGAAGAAACTCAAAAACTACTGAGATTTTCAAAAAATATTTTGCCATTAGCTAAATTATTATCCCTGAGTAACATAGACTATATAATAAAAAAAAAAAAAAAAAAAAAAAAAAAAAAAAAAAAAAAAAAAAAAAAAAAAAAAATAATTAAATGTCTGCGATGTTGTGAGAAAAAGTTAATAAAAAATATAAATATTCGTCCATTCGTATCAAATGAAGAAGAAAATGTGATGCTTTTGAGAGTTATTTCCAAGTACTTACATCATACAAAAAAATCTCAACATTTCCTTTAAAAGTGCGAGTGAGTTCGAAATTAAAAAAGGTATTTTGACCTTCTTGTTATGTTTTCCCGAGTTTTACAGAAGGCTATTTTCCAGAATACTCCCGTACATTTAATGAATTGAATTACGGACCACGTCATTTAATTTACGAAGAAACTCAAAAACTACTGAGATTTTCAAAAAATATTTTGCCATTAGCTAAATTATTATCCCTGAGTAACATAGACTATATAATAAAAAAAAATAATTAAATGTCTGCGATGTTGTGAGAAAAAGTTAATAAAAAATATAAATATTCGTCCATTCGTATCAAAAACATAATTTCGTCTTCTTTGTAATTAGAATTAAAACTATGAATTTATTTAGAGTTATTTGCTAGTAAAAGTTCAATTAGAAGACGTAATCATCCAATTTATTTGATCTATACAAATGTAATGCGGAAAGATTTGTATTTTTGTTACGAAGAAACTCAAAAACTACTGAGATTTTCAAAAAATATTTTGCCATTAGCTAAATTATTATCCCTGAGTAACAACGACTATATAATAAAAAATATTAATTAAATGTCTGCGATGTCGTGAGCAAAAGTTAATAAAAAACATGAATATTCGTCCATTTGTATCAAATGAAGAAGAAAATGTGATGCTTTTGAGAGTTATTTCCAAGTATCATCATCATACAAAAAAATCTCAACATTTCCTTTAAAAGTGCGAGTGAGTTCGAAATTAAAAAAGGTATTTTGACCTTCTTGTTATGTTTTCCCGAGTTTTACAGAAGGCTATTTTCCAGACTACTCCCGTACATTTAATGAATTGAATTACGTACCACGTCATTTAATTTATGAAGGAAACTTTAAAAACAAGCTAATTTATTGAAAAACAGAATTTATATTTATTACAGATATTTTTGGTAGAAATATCATACTTACTAATATTACAAATGCGAAAGTTTAGGTGGATGGATCAATAGATTTCATGCGGACGAAATCGCGTTGGAAAGCTTGTATTAAATATTATGTTCTATGTTAGACTCTCAAATCGTTGTTGCGTAAATCCTTATTTATTAAATACTAGCTTTCGCCCGCGACTCCGTCCGCGTGGAATTAAAAAAAACAAAACTGAGTAGCCTATGTGTTCTGTCAGACTATCTACCTCTACCTATACCAAATTTCATCGAAATCCGTTCAGCCGTTTAGGCTACAAACTCTAACAAACATCCATCCATACATGCATCTAAACTTTCGCATTTATAATATTAGTGTGATGTCTAATAATTGATTGCCTAATTTTGTTTCCTATTATGTTGTGCGAATTAATTGTACTCTATTAAAACCTTTACAAATCCATAACATTTATATATTAAAAAAACAACCGATTCTAAAGTTACGTAACTTGTTCCACTACAAAGCTATTAAGTTCCTCGACTGAGAAATGATTCGCAAACTGCTAAGACCCCTAAATTTAATGAGGCAATTTAAAGTTTTTCCACGATGCAAAAGTAACGATTTTTCTTAAAGTGATTTTAAAGTGGTGCAATTAAAATAAACGGTACAACGATTATACAGGTAATAGTGTTTTAATAACGTCATAGTCTATATCTATACTAATATAATAAAGCGTAAACACACACTTCTTTCTTGCCTAAGATGTCAGCAATTACAGCATATTTTTGAATAACCCTTTTTTTAATAAAAAGCCCTACACTTACGTCACGCTTTAGGCTATATATTTTCACGCCATTAAACTTAGGGGTAAATATTTTGGATAAAAACCCTAATGTGGGAAAGAGACCATAAGTTGCTGCCAACATCAAGAAAGCAAGGTTGCCATGGTTTGACATCATGTCATGTCATTTTGACATTTGCAATTGATAATATGAAAAATGTAAACAATAAAATGATTTTTTATAATTTTACGCAGATGAAGTCGCATGGGAACAGCTAGTAAAGAGATAAAGCCCGTTACACACGCTCAGTTGTATCTGAACAGTGGAATCGTTCAGGTAAAACTCAGGTTCTCAGTTTTGTTAGATTTATCTGAACAGTCCGAGTGTTCGGATAAAACTTAGCGCTTAATATTAAGGACTAGCTGTTCCCGTGCGGCTTCATCCGCATGAAATTATAAAAACTTTACTTTATTGTTTACATTTGTCAAATTCTCAATTGCAAATGTCAAAATTACCGTTATCATAATAACCTTGCTTCTTTATGTTGGCAGCTTGTAGTTTATGGTCACTTTCCCACATGAAGGTTTTTTTTCCAATTTATTTCCCCCCAAAGTTTAACAGCGTGAAAATATATAGCCTAATGCGTGTCGTAAGTGTAGGGCTTTTTATTAAAGAAGGAATTATTTAAAAACATGTTGTGAGTGCTGACATCTTATTATAAGAGGCCCAACTTTGGTCCCTTTTCCTTCCCACCCTTCTTCTTTTGAGAAAGGATGGGAAGGGAAAGTGGATTTGACGGCGGAGGTGACGCATAGGAAGGGAAAATATCCTTTTTATGTGCTTCTCCTCCTCCGTCGATTAAGGGTAGGCAACGCATCTGCAATTGCGGATGTCTATGGGCAGCGGTCGCTTCGCCATTTTGGGCGGATACAGGTGATCGCTTGCTCGTTTACCATCTTATATTATAAAAAATATATATTTTGTATGTAACGAATAAACTAAAAAACTGCTAAACTAATTAAAAAAAATATTCTGCCATTAATATATACATTATCAGTAACTTAAGCTATATTTAAAACTAAATTTTGTTTTCAATACCGCTTGGACGAAGTTGTAAGCAGACGCTAATAGATACTAAGTAGGACCATTAATGTTGGAATGTGTTTCTTTTACATAGATAATTTTACTTTACCAAATACAAGTTGAATAATTATTTTATTGAAATAAAGTTGATAAAAAACAGAAAATTTTATAATTTTTACAATCAAGTTAAGTCTCAGTATAAGTATTCTCTTCGCTTCGAAAAGTGGTTATTAACGGACGCTTCAAACGTGTCGACATAATTGTAATAGGAAACGAATCGGAGAGAGGGACTTCAACTTTTACCGCTCTATTTCCTGCCTATGAAAATTACGTAAATGATTACCGTATTATTGCATAATTCGGTAGAGTTATGACGCAAATATTTTGGAATTTTTTATTATAATTGGATATTCAATGAACATTTCACTGTGACTTATTAAATATTTAGTAGCCAAACAAAAGTTAGATTTCGAAATAAATCTTACTAATATTATAAACAAGCTTTCGCCCGCGACTCCGTCCGCGTGGAATTAAAAAAAAACAAAACTGAGTAGGCTATGTGTTCTTCCAGACTATCCTCTACGTCTTTGCCAAATTTCATCGAAATCCGTTCAGCCGTTTAGGCTACAAACTCTAACAAACATCCATCAATCCATCCATCCATCTAATCTTTCGCATTTATAATATTAGTATGATGGGAATGTTTGGATGGATGTTTGTTAGTGTCTGTAGCCTAAATTGCTGAAAGGATCTCAATTAAATTTGGCACAGATGTAGAGGATAATCTGGAAGAACACATAGGCTACATACTATTGCTTTTTTTTAATTCCACGCGGACGAAATCGCTGGCAAAATACACGATATTCCAATATTAAATAATATACAGTAAAAAATAACAAATATTTTTATATCAGGAAATAAAATATTATTTCAAAGAGTAATGTTACTTTACAAATATCGTGTATCATCAAAGCGAAAATAATAATACGATTTGCGATACCAAGATTTCTGTTAACAAAAAACCGATAACATTTTCAAAGAAAACTTAAATATCATATACAGGTCATACACTTGTAAACGAAAGGAAAGTTCCTTAAATATACACCCAATACTTTACGAAAAAAAAAAAAAAAAAAAAAAAAAAAAACATACGGACGAATTGAGTACCTCCTTCTTTTGGGAAGTCGGTCAAAAAAAAAACACTACCTATTGTTAAACACGACTTTCTGCTCCGTATCCCAAATGAACACGTTCTCCACACTTTAAGCTTGAAATCGTTAAAAATGATTGATGAAAAACAAGCTAGTCTAAATCCCTTAAACTCATTATTTCGGTAAAAGTACACGTAACAAAGTGTGAGCGCGTTGCAAAACGATTCCGCAAACAAAACGACACAAATCGTCCCAAACATTCCTCGTTAAAATAAACTTATATCGAAATAAACTGATCTTTTAAAATTCGTCTATTCAATAGAAGACTAGATGTTGTATTAAATCATTGATTATTCATCCACAGGGAGTATTTTCTTTCACCAAGATGTGAATTTACCTACGATATATTTATTATCATCAGCCTGTATCCACTACAGATAGGGATTTCCAATAGTCTTTCACTTCTTTGCGCATTACATCTAGCGTCTTGCTGCTTCATAAGGTCATAAGTCCAACCGCCTAACATTACTGTTTTAAAATTTTACAATTAAGAGCGCGCGCACACCTTTGACTAAACTTTCGCACAATTGTTTAGTCTCGCTTTGATTCCTATGTATATAACTCTATATAACTAAGGTGTAATCCTTGGCCAATCTAGATTGTGCTTGATAAGATTTATTTTTGTTTCGTTCTGTTGTTTTTGTGTTATAAAGTGTTTAGTTGCAAATATGATATGGTAAATAAAAGAAATAATCAATTTAGTATCAAGTAGATCGGGCAATCCCTCCCGAGTAATAAAAGAATGAAAGATGACGAAAGATAGAAAGACAAAGTATGCAGAATAAAAGTGCGAGAGGAATACTAGCGAGAACTGGAATGAATGAAGTATAGTTAAAATAGGCTCTGACCACGTCAGAGGTAGAGATAAAAAAAAAAAAAAAAGATATGGTTTTAGGTGCATTATGTTGTTATTCCCAAAGTTTATTTCGCTACATTTGTACTCATTATATTACACGCCCGAAGGGGTACTTATTGTTGTTACTTGGTATAGATGTTTGTTTAATGTTTGTATAATTTAATTGCAATAAATAAATAAATAAATGGAGGTGCACACACTACTCGATTTTTAGTTGTACATAAACAGTTAAATTAGCTGCGAAACAATCGACAATCGCACAACAGTTGTGCGATTGTTTAGTCAAAGGTGTGCGCCCGCTCTAAGGTGTATACTTTGTCATCTTTAGTCAATATACTGCATGTAGAAACTTAATCAAATCGAGCAACCATATCGTATTAATCGCAGACAGTAATCTCAGATTATAGAGTCACATAAAACTTAGTTGTGGAAAGCAATTGCATGGACCACTCTAAAATGCACTTCGTCTTCATTAAAGGTAGCACTGTCGCTGTAATTAATCACCGCTGGCTCCATTAGTGACCGTGATTACGTTAAGTATCGGACGCTTTGATTACAGCCCGGCGAAACTTACGGACACGCCATCGCTTCAAATTAAAACCAACAATTTAGAACTTTGCGGCGCCATAATTATCTTCTACTAGATTTCGCCCGCGACTCCGTCTGTGTGGAATTATAAAACCTAAATCAAGTAACCTATGTGTTCTTTCAGACTATCCTCTACATCTATGCCAAATTTCATCGAGCCCGTTCAGGCGTTTAGACTACAAACTCGAATATCAATGCATCTATACTTTCGCATTTGTATTATAATATTAGTAAGATTAATGAGTGAAAGTAATGTCGGCGATACTCAGACACATTAAATGGTCACTAAATGAGTCCCGTAGATTTGATATGAGGATTCTATACTAAGCGACAGTTTAAGTAACCATTTGTATATGATTTCACTTTTCTATTCAAGCCAAATATAGTTTTGTATAATCTTTAGGAAAAATTAATAGAGTTTTTTAAAAATAAATAACTAAAATCAGATAATAGAAATGTTATAAGAAGTTCGTTTTTAATTTTAATAACGAAGCTAAAATGTCTTTTGGTAGGAAAATTTTAAAAATAATTTCAAAGAAACTTGAAGAGGAAAATATTTGTTTTACAACGAATCAGTTTCTTGTTTGCACAGATTTAGGTCATCTGTTATGGCGCATTTATTATTTCGAAGCGGAAATAAGAAGGATCAGAAGTAAAGAGCTGCATTTTTATTGTACTCTCAAGAGAAATGATAGTTTAGATTCGATGAAAGGGGAAAGAAATTGCATATTCTTATTAAAATAATTATTCATCTGTGCGTCATTGGATTTGAAAGAACATTGTTATGAAATATTCTCTTGCAAATACTATGACAATGTGTGACAGGCGACCAAACACGCCCAGAATCATTAACTGTTATTTAATCAATCCCTTAATGTACATTCTCCTTAGTAAAGCTTATATGACTGAGTGTAGCAGGTAACGATTTATAAAGTGACCGCAAGTAAACTTAAAATATATATTTAGAGGAAGTTTGTAGCCCCAGTGGTTGAGAAAATAAGGAGTAAAAGGTTAGCATGGTATGGGCATGTTATGAGAAGGGATGAATCGCATGTAACAAGAAGGACGTTAGTTTTGAATGTGGAGGGGTACACCGTTAGAGGTAGACCTATAAAAAGATGGACGGATTGCGTGAAAGATGACATGATCAAGAAGGGAGTGATGACTGAGATGACGGATGATAGACTTATTTGGAGGACGAAAACCCGGTGTAGGATAAGGCAGGGGAGATGATGATATATTTATAAATGTCTAAAAATGGTAGATTAATTAGACTAGGAACCTATTCATGCGATCCATCATTAAAAAGCTTTCGAAGTTGAAGCTCAAAGTTCCAGTATTTTATCTATAACATATTTGAGCCATAACTCTGCAGTTCGACGGAGCTTAAAACCGATTATGCAGGACTGAGTTCATTAAATGTAACAAATGGCGCTATCGGTTTTTAAAGCTTCGTACGTTGTTTTTATACAGTTAAATTCCGATAGCCAGTAACATTGTCCGTGCGAGTTAACTAAAACTATTTTTACAGTTTTTAATTGCATTATTTCATTTAACGCAGAATACATTCGTTGGAAAAACTAGTTGGCTTTTTAATCCTTCTAGTTTGTTTTAATTAACAGGATTATTCCTGGCGATCAAAGGAAGAGGAAGACCGAAGAAAGTATGGATGGATTGTGTGAAAGAGGATATGCTTAAGAAAGGAGTGGAACTAGATATGACGGCTGATAGAGATGTATGGAAGAGTGGTGATCAAAATCACTGTATTACATTGTTTTTTGCAAATGACATCCATTTTACAATGATACGAATATGGTAAATGTTAACCTATTAGTATTTACAATTTTTTTACCATTACCATTTGGAAATCATATCTATAACATCTATCAAGTATGCAAAGCTAATTTAAAGGTATTAATGAGTAAAGTTATGACCAAATCTCTGTTTTAATGAGTGTAGTTTCTCTTATTAGATATTTGTTAATGCAACAAATTCTATATTCTGAATATTATTTATCATTTTGAAGTCTAATTCTAATAAACGAATTTGATATTTTAAATTTCTTTTTCTAAGAAAAACAATGACACATGAAAATGTTAGCATAATCAGTAGGTACGTGTACAGAGTACGTGTACATTGTATGAATTTTCCAAGAAACACGTTCGCATTCAGGAATCAAAGGTGAATCCATTGAAATTCCCTTTGTATTGTACACAATGTATGTACAAGCCGTGAATTCTTAACACAAGCACTAAACGTATTATAATAGAATATGATTTATTGTGTGCCAGTATTCTTTCTCCTATATCATAATAAAAACATGAGAGTTACTACTAATAAAGACCATTTTACACTTTTTTTCGCTATTTCAATTTTACTTTCTCCCGATTCTAGCGCACCTTTTTCGAATGTCTACGGAAAATATTTCATTCTTAAACATGCGATAGGATTTTTAGTTTAAAAATAATACAATACAAAGTAATTTTTTTATTTTTTTTTTGGTTAAAAATATTAGTATATTTTTGTTAATTTACTAATTTTTCCTTTGACCATTTCAACTAAGCTCTAGTCTAGGCTTGTGCTAGAATATGGTTCACGACGATAGTCGAATGGCGGGATTCGAACCCTCGACCTCACGATCGGTAGTCCGTACCCCAAACCATTAGGCTATTGGCGCTCTAGTTAGTCAAGTTGTTAAATTTCATATTTATATTCACAGAATGATTTTTGTTTCCAATTTGTCTATTTAAGTGTTATATAAATTTGGGCAAGCAATTTATCGTCAGGAAATCGGTCTTTATCGGAAATTGCTTGTCCCTGCACTCTGTAATTTTCCACACGAATAATCTGCAACATTATAAACGAATTCTCTTCGATGCGGTCCTGTGATGACGGTTTAAATGTATGTAAACTTCGATAACATATTTATAAAAGATTCATTTAAAATCTCAAGCGATAATTTGCAATATTTTCAATACCATCATACAAGTATACATAGATAAATATAAATAAGTAAAGCGCATAAAAATTACACATCTTATACTAATATTATAAATGCGAAAGTTTAGATGGAAATGGATGGATGTTTGTTAGAGTTTGTAGCCTAAACGGCTGAACGGATCTCGATTAAACTTGGCAGACATAGAGGATATCTGGAAGAACAAATAGGCTCCTCCCTTTTGTTTTTTTTAATTCCAAACGGACGCACAGTGTTTCGCGTTGTACGGAGAGATTGGCCAAAATGCCAAAATAGAAATTGAAGTATTGTAATAATATCAAAAAATAGCTCGATATATAGCACATTTAGATTTGTAAATAAGAAATATATTCAATGTATGGTTTAGTCATAATAGTCGTAGTAAAACTAGTCATTTATTGGACATCGGTTTGGTCGAGAAAATATGATAACTTTAAACAGAGTATTATTCCACTAAAAAGTTATTATGCAGTAAATCTTGATAGATATTATTTCGTCATGACATGTATTATGTTTAGATCCAAAAATTATGTGTTTTTGTGTATGTGTTACGTTTTCACAGAGTATCGAAACTTGTGACAGGAGCCTTGGCACAATCTTGTTGTAAACAAGCATTTTGTTTATGTTCTATGTATTTCTACCCCATAGTATGTACTACAGAAATGTAGCTGAGGATGTGTTCTTTTAGATGTCATTTAAATTTTGCGTGTCCTTTTCCGGCGCCCATACTAACATAGCCCAAAAACCGTTGGTTTTCATATGATTTTACAAATACCCTTTTGCAAGCATTGTAATTTTTTTTCTGTGCATTTCTACCCCATAGTATGTACTACAGAAATGTAGCTGAGGATGTGTTCTTTTAGATGTCATTTAAATTTTGCGTGTCCTTTTCCGGCGCCCATACTAACATAGCCCAAAAACCGTTGGTTTTCATATGATTTTACAAATACCCTTTTGCAAGCATTGTAATTTTTTTTCTGTGCATTTCTACCCCATAGTATGTACTACAGAAATGTAGCTGAGGATGTGTTCTTTTAGATGTCATTTAAATTTTGCGTGTCCTTTTCCGGCGCCCATACTAACATAGCCCAAAAACCGTTGGTTTTCATATGATTTTACAAATACCCTTTTGCAAGCATTGTAATTTTTTTTCTGTGCATTTCTACCCCATAGTATGTACTACAGAAATGTAGCTGAGGATGTGTTCTTTTAGATGTCATTTAAATTTTGCGTGTCCTTTTCCGGCGCCCATACTAACATAGCCCAAAAACCGTTGATTTTCATATGATTTTACAAATACCCTTTTGCAAGCATTGTAATTTTTTTTCTGTGCATTTCTACCCCATAGTATGTACTACAGAAATGTAGCTGAGGATATGTTCTTTTAGATGTCATTTAAATTTTTCGTGTCCTTTTCCGGCGCCCATACTAACATAGCCCAAAAACCGTTGATTTTCATATGATTTTACAAATACCCTTTTGCAAGCATTATAATTTTTTTTCTGTGCATTTCTACCCCATAGTATGTACTACAGAAATGTAGCTGAGGATGTGTTCTTTTAGATGTCATTTAAATTTTGCGTGTCCTTTTCCGGCGCCCATACTAACATAGCCCAAAAACCGTTGATTTTCATATGATTTTACAAATACCCTTTTGCAAGCATTGTAATTTTTTTTCTGTGCATTTCTACCCCATAGTATGTACTACAGAAATGTAGCTGAGGATGTGTTCTTTTAGATGTCATTTAAATTTTGCGTGTCCTTTTCCGGCGCCCATACTAACATAGCCCAAAAACCGTTGATTTTCATATGATTTTACAAATACCCTTTTGCAAGCATTGTAATTTTTTTTCTGTGCATTTCTACCCCATAGTATGTACTACAGAAATGTAGCTGAGGATGTGTTCTTTTAGATGTCATTTAAATTTTGCGTGTCCTTTTCCGGCGCCCATACTAACATAGCCCAAAAACCGTTGATTTTCATATGATTTTACAAATACCCTTTTGCAAGCATTGTAATTTTTTTTCTGTGCATTTCTACCCCATAGTATGTACTACAGAAATGTAGCTGAGGATGTGTTCTTTTAGATGTCATTTAAATTTTGCGTGTCCTTTTCCGGCGCCCATACTAACATAGCCCAAAAACCGTTGATTTTCATATGATTTTACAAATACCCTTTTGCAAGCATTGTAATTTTTTTTCTGTGCATTTCTACCCCATAGTATGTACTACAGAAATGTAGCTGAGGATGTGTTCTTTTAGATGTCATTTAAATTTTGCGTGTCCTTTTCCGGCGCCCATACTAACATAGCCCAAAAACCGTTGATTTTCATATGATTTTACAAATACCCTTTTGCAAGCATTGTAATTTTTTTTCTGTGCATTTCTACCCCATAGTATGTACTACAGAAATGTAGCTGAGGATGTGTTCTTTTAGATGTCATTTAAATTTTGCGTGTCCTTTTCCGGCGCCCATACTAACATAGCCCAAAAACCGTTGATTTTCATATGATTTTACAAATACCCTTTTGCAAGCATTGTAATTTTTTTTCTGTGCATTTCTACCCCATAGTATGTACTACAGAAATGTAGCTGAGGATGTGTTCTTTTAGATGTCATTTAAATTTTGCGTGTCCTTTTCCGGCGCCCATACTAACATAGCCCAAAAACCGTTGATTTTCATATGATTTTACAAATACCCTTTTGCAAGCATTGTAATTTTTTTTCTGTGCATTTCTACCCCATAGTATGTACTACAGAAATGTAGCTGAGGATGTGTTCTTTTAGATGTCATTTAAATTTTGCGTGTCCTTTTCCGGCGCCCATACTAACATAGCCCAAAAACCGTTGATTTTCATATGATTTTACAAATACCCTTTTGCAAGCATTGTAATTTTTTTTCTGTGCATTTCTACCCCATAGTATGTACTACAGAAATGTAGCTGAGGATGTGTTCTTTTAGATGTCATTTAAATTTTGCGTGTCCTTTTCCGGCGCCCATACTAACATAGCCCAAAAACCGTTGATTTTCATATGATTTTACAAATACCCTTTTGCAAGCATTGTAATTTTTTTTCTGTGCATTTCTACCCCATAGTATGTACTACAGAAATGTAGCTGAGGATGTGTTCTTTTAGATGTCATTTAAATTTTGCGTGTCCTTTTCCGGCGCCCATACTAACATAGCCCAAAAACCGTTGATTTTCATATGATTTTACAAATACCCTTTTGCAAGCATTGTAATTTTTTTTCTGTGCATTTCTACCCCATAGTATGTACTACAGAAATGTAGCTGAGGATGTGTTCTTTTAGATGTCATTTAAATTTTGCGTGTCCTTTTCCGGCGCCCATACTAACATAGCCCAAAAACCGTTGATTTTCATATGATTTTACAAATACCCTTTTGCAAGCATTGTAATTTTTTTTCTGTGCATTTCTACCCCATAGTATGTACTACAGAAATGTAGCTAGGTCTATGGGGGGCAGTTTCCATTAATATTGTATTCGAAGTAGTTACATTTTTCGATTTACTATTAAACTTTCAAATAAAATTTTAGAATTAGAGGAATTTCTTAATCATACCACTTTTCGGCATAAGCCAAATTTGAAATCCATCTTTACAATTTTTCATCGCGTGCTATTTTCATATTAATGTGTATGAAAAATGAATTTCCAAAGCGTTATTAGTAATTATGAAAAAGCAACTGCTTCCGCAAGTAAGTTTCACTCGAAGTGCCGTGACCGCTTAAATCATGTTATTTCTTAGTAAATCACGAGTATCGCAACAAAAGCAGTACAAACAGCTTACAGTTAAAACTTATACTTAGAATTATTTGAAACTTGTCGCCGCATTATGTTGTTTTTGGTGTGGTTTAAACGTACAAATTAAACTTTTCACCACGTTCATATACGTGTGTGTTGTTTTTAATTTAATTTTTACAAAAATTCAAAACTATTCTAGGGAAATAAACGAAGTGGGTTAAGCATTGTATTCTTACTAATGTTACAAACTTGCTTTTGCCCGCGTGGAATTAATAAAAAACAAAAGTATGTGTTCTTCCAGACTATCCTCTACATCTATGCCAAATTTCATCGAGATCCGTTCAGCTATTTATGCTACAAACTCTAACAAACATCCATCCATCCATCCATCTATCCATCCATCCATCTAAACTCGCATTTATAATATTAGTATGAGTATCATAAATATTTAGTTTTATAAGAATATGAGAGGATCACAACATTTGTGTCCTGCCGTGTTAGTGGAAACTTAGGAGTAGTATTATGCTAGATTGTAAAATCATTCTAAAGTTATTTATTTCAAAGTATAGGTTAGTACTAAAGTTAGGAACAAAATTAAAAAAACAAGCATCAAATAGCGAGTACACATAACAAAAAAAGTTTGCAATCACTACGCTAGTAAATGAAAAGTTTAAATTTTTTATGTATTTCAAAGAGACAAAATCTTTTACTTCATATAGACGCTTTATATTTTTACGAACATATCGACTTTTGTTAGTGATCGCAAAACTGTTTTTGTTGTGTGTACTTTATTCCGACACTCTCAAGATATCTGGCCGGATAATTAAATCCGCCATTGTTTCGTTCACTTCCTTTAAATAACAATCCTTTAATGCGAAAGGACCTTTCATCTTTGTGCTTTCTTTGGCAATTCCTGGTCTTTTTGTGAAACGTTGAAGAATTGAAAATGATTCTTTTACACTTTTTTCACTCCAGGGACTCTTACTTCAGTTTTTATTAATTGGAACACTCTCTTTAATTAAATGTAAATTCGAATTTTATCAGAATAAATGGAATTTGAAGTCAAATTTAATATGAGTTCACTTCTATCATCATCACCAGCTCACTACACGTCCTAACTAAAGGGCTCGGAGCCGACTCTAAGTAAGAGGCGACTAGGCCTTCGTCAACCACGCAGGCCCAGTGGTAGTTGGTTGACTTCACACATATCTTTGAATTTCTTCTCCGATATGTGTTACCCTGAGTTATTATGTGATTGCTAAGTGGTGGCCTCGAACTTGAACTGTGTAAATAATTTACTAACTTATAAACTCATGGCAGCGAGTTATTTGACGTCGGGTAAGACATTACCCTACTCAATTAGTGTAGTGTTCATAAGGTAAAGTAACTTTACCCTTACCTAAGTGTCCAGTCCTGAAATCCGAACTCGGAAACATATTTATTATCATAAATATTTAGTTTTTTAAGAATACTTGCTTTCGCCCGCTACTCCATCCGCGTGGAAAAAAAAACAAACCTGAGTAGCCTGTGTGTTCTTCCAGACTATCCTCTACGTCTATGCCAAATTTCATCGAAATCCGTTCAGCCCTTTAGGCTACAAACTCTTACAAACATCCATCCATCCATCTAAACTCGCATTTATAATATTAGTATGAGTATCATAAATATTTAGTTTTATAAGAATATAAGAGGATCACAACATTTGTGTCCTGCCGTGTTAGTGGAAACTTAGGAGTAGTATTATGCTAGATTGTAAAATCATTCTAAAGTTATTTATTTCAAAGTATAGGTTAGTACTAAAGTTAGGAACAAAATTAAAAAAACAAGCATCAAATAGCGAGTACACATAACAAAAAAAGTTTGCAATCACTACGCTAGTAAATGAAAAGTTTAAATTTTTTATGTATTTCAAAGAGACAAAATCTTTTACTTCATATAGACGCTTTATATTTTTACGAACATATCGACTTTTGTTAGTGATCGCAAAACTGTTTTTGTTGTGTGTACTTTATTCCGTCACTCTCAAGATATCTGGCCGGATAATTAAATCCGCCATTGTTTCGTTCACTTCCTTTAAATAACAATCCTTTAATACGAAAGGATCTTTCATCTTTGTGCTTTCTTTGGCAATTCCTGGTCTTTTTGTGAAACGTTGAAGAATTGAAAATGATTCTTTTACACTTTTTTCACTCCAGGGACTCTTACTTCAGTTTTTATTAATTGGAACACTCTCTTTAATTAAATGTAAATTCGAATTTTATCAGAATAAATGGAATTTGAAGTCAAATTTAATATGAGTTCACTTCTATCATCATCACCAGCTCACTACACGTCCTAACTAAAGGGCTCGGAGCCGACTCTAAGTAAGAGGCGACTAGGCCTTCGTCAACCACGCAGGCCCAGTGGTAGTTGGTTGACTTCACACATATCTTTGAATTTCTTCTCCGATATGTGTTACCCTGAGTTATTATGTGATTGCTAAGGGTGCCTCTTTAAGTACTGGTTGCGCCCCTATATAGTATGGTGCTTTAAAATAAAAAACCTAGACTAAGAAATTGTTTAAGCAACCATTTAACTCTTCGGAGTATAGCAGTTTCAACTCCGTTGTTACCCTGTAAAGAACATTGTTGTATTAGGTATTTTCGGACTCTTTCCTCGTATATATTAAAATCTCATTAAAGAATTCTTTGAATATTTGAAAGAAAATAAGGAAGCATCGTGTAATTATGAAGCGTTAAACTTTTCTTTGATATAAAATTGTTCAGAAAAAGTAAATTATAACACGTGATATGCTTTAAATGACCGAAAAAACACTTTATTATTTTTTATTACTATTATTGGTACTGTTTACAGTTTTTATACATATATTTTAATGAAAAAAGAGGCAAAAGACAACATAATTACGCTTTTAGTTATTTAGCAATGATGATCTAATGAAATAAATCATGTTGCGTGAAAGTTGAAAAACTTTCCTGACCTAGGAATTGAACCCAGGATTTTGGTAGGTTGCTATTTCGTCGGCATTTGTTTTACAAGGACTTCTAGTTTCTATATGGCGTCGCTGAGTACGCGGTTTGTGATCGGCATTAAATGACCATTAGGAACAAGTTTTAGAACAAGCTCGCTGTAAAATTGAACGCGACGCTAATTGAATAAGCTAATGAAGTCTTACACAAAGTTTAATGAGGAAGTCGACTCCACGGTTTCGTAGTTAGAAACTAATTACCACTTTGTCAATGAATAATCGATTGTTCTGTGTCATTAGATTTTAAATGTTAAACAGGTAAGCAATACCATTCCACGTTCCACGTGGAAACGAGGACAAAAATGTTTTTTTTTTCTCTTTTTCGTTTTTCAAGAGAAGTAGGTAGGCGTAGGCTTATCATGATTTATTACTACCACGAATTAAACACCATTTACGATGACAATGTATTTTTTTATAAATGTTACGGTAGTGGAAGCTCACGGTTATGCCAATTGTTATGTAATAACAAGATTAACACAGAACATAAACACATTACGATTACTATTGATTTACGTATATAAAATGAACTAAAAGTAATGCTTTTTATAATTAATCTGACGAAAACACGAAGCTGCATTTCGAAACATTCAAAATATGACCTTAGAACTTTTCTTTTGACTATGTCGTTTTAATCACATTAAGAAAGTCCTCACAAAGAGATAGCTCTTAAGAAATTGCACACATGCTTTTTATAATTAATCTGACGAAAACACGAAGCTGCATTTCGAAACATTCAAAATATGACCTTAGAACTTTTCTTTTGACTATGTCGTTTTAATCACATTAAGAAAGTCCTCACAAAGAGATAGCTCTTAAGAAATTGCACACATGCTTTTAAAGAAATTCTACTCTTAGTTGAACATGGTACTGGACTAGAAATCAGGGAATGTAGCCTCTTTCTCAGCCAGATTATAGGGTAACGTTGGGTTAGATTACAATTGAGTTTGGATAAAAAATTACTAGCTTTCGCCCGTGACATCGTCCGTGCAGAAATAAAATTAAGTAGCCAATGTTTTCTTCCAGATTATATTCTACATCTGTGTCTTTCATCGAAATCCGTTCAGTAGTACAGGCGGCAAACTCTTACAAATATCTCTATTCATCTAAACTTTCACTTTAATATTAGTAAGATATCCCTTAATATCATAAAAATGTTCTCACGACCGAATAAAGCATTCGATACGACGATCAATTTGTACGTTGTTAACGAACAATGGTGCCTAATATGTCTCTTTCGACGTCGGTTTGCAATGGAATAAAAATTTGGCGAAGCAATTTGTCCCCACAACGCCCTCCTTTGTCGGAAAACTACAGCGATCGTCAAACCGAAGCATTTGTAGATTTAAAAATGTTGATACGACATACTTTCGAACTGAGTATTCCTAAATGGGATTCCTTCATTGTCACTGTAAAATTGTAATTATCGTTAGTTTATAATCTGATTATGATCTCTTGTAATTGTCAAAGCAGTTTACAATTTATTTTCTCTCTATACAATTTGTTATAGTCAAATCGTCATATAACCAGATTCAAAACACATCTGCAACTTCGTAAATCTGTAATTTTCTTACAAAGTAAAAAGTTTTTCAAGCATGAATGGTTATTAGGTTCTTTACAATTCAAATTCTTATTGCAATGTATATTGTACAAGGAAATGAGAATCTGAGATAATTGGATATGACAAGAATTTTGGGGAAAAATGTGTCGGAAAAATGCGGATAATAGCGTTTAGCGTTTGGATTAATATTTAAAATTAAGTTTTATGAAAATTACTTAATGTATAAGAGAATTTATAAGAGATTTTGCCCTGCGAAAGTACTAGTGTAAATGGGTATTAGAATACAATATAATAGAAAATATATAAGCGTACAACACAAAAGGTTTAGTACAAGCAAAGACATTTAGGGAATATATAGACTAGGCATAGTGAACAACATTTTTTTATCGGTGCTTTCTTTGAAAGGTACTTTATCAGTTGTCAAGTTTAGTACGCCACCTCGCGTCCTTGTGATAAAACATTTGACTAAATTATATAATAATAAGCTCCGTCTTTTGTTGACCGATTTCCCAAAGAAGGAGGTACTCAATTCGTCTGTATGTTTTTTTTATGTTGTGTGTTACGGCATAACTCCGCCGCTAGTGGACCGATTTTGATAATTCTTTTTTTATCCGAAAGGTAGTGCTTGCAGGTGGGTCCCATTTTTTTGTTTGATTGTTTATAAAATAAACTAAACAGTGTCAAAAAAATATAAACATTTAAATATTATTTAATGACGCCTATTGGCAATTAATTTAAATTTAATTAATTATATTGACATGTGATTTTGAGGATCAATCAATAGATAGTGTTAATGAGATTATGTGAAAAATGTATAAGTGAAGTGTCAACTATGCCTACTCTATATATTATTTGAATCTCTTTGAGTACAAATCCTACGTCCTATAGAATCTTAAGTGAAGAACATCCGTACATTGTGTTCGATACAAAAGAAAATTTAACATATTAATTCAACATTAATAAAAAAATCCTTGTATATATTTTAAAAAATATACAATAACCATGTGTTGCTAGATACAGTTTACCCGTATAATTGTGACGAAGCAATCTAAGAGATAAACCAGACTAACTCATCATCCACTTGGCCTTATCCCTTACGGAGGGCCGGCACAGTATGTGCTGCTCTTCCATACATCTCTATCAGCCGTTATCTGAATCCACTTTCTTAAGCATATCCTCTCTCACACAATCCATCCATACTTTCTTCGGTCTTCCTC
Organism: Papilio protenor; assembly: GCA_029286645.1. NCBI lineage: Eukaryota > Metazoa > Arthropoda > Insecta > Lepidoptera > Papilionidae > Papilio > Papilio protenor. The sequence continues at coordinate 5,129,156 of JAGSMZ010000043.1, forward strand.
TACCTTTGTAGCCATCCACATTCAATTTTAACACTTTCTGGTTTATGTCCCCATCGTCTCGTCGCATAACATAAACCTGACTAACCATTGAGTCAAATATAAAACCATTTTTGCAGTGAACGTAAAATTAAACTACTAAAACATTTGTATGTAAACGTGTTTAAATCTCACTTTTATCAAAGAAAAAGTCTAGGATGCCAATATTTGAACATTGCGAAACCCACGCTTTTCCATCGCTACCCAATTTATTTTATACTAGCTTTCGCCCGCGACTTCGTCCGCGTGGAATAAAAAAAACAAAAGTGAGTAGCCTATGTGTTCTTCCAGACTATCCTCTACGTCTATGCCAAATTTCATCGAAATCCGTTCAGCTGTTTAGGCTACAAACTCTAACAAACATCCATCCATCCATCTAAACTTTCGCATTTATAATATTATAATAGTATGATTGTCTACGAAAAAATCTTGGTTATCTGTTTAAAAAGTATTTTTCTTTCATATTAAATTCAAGTTGTAATTTACAAAAATGGCTAAACATTGCAAACGATTATGTAAATTGCAAGTTCATTGTGTTACAGGTTAGTGATCTTACATTGGGCCAGGGGAAAACATTGTAGATTTTAATAAGATTACAAGATTTCAAAACGAAGAAAGGAAGTCTTTTACTATACTTTTAATAAACATTTTGCTTAAATTACACGCACAAATAATAATGTTTTATATGTGATAGTAATTTACATAGATTTTGCGGGTGCATTAGTTCCTGAGCCAGGTTATCTTGTATTTTAGAAGCCAATAATATCACTAAAGTGACATGTTTTTTAAAAAAACTTGTCTTGTGTGTTTAAATCAAAAGTGGATTTATTCCATACTTTTTTTTTTATATTATAAGGTGGCAAACGAGCAAGCGGCCACCTGAACCCGCTATATGGCGAAGCGACCGCTACCCATAGACATTCGCAATAGCGGAAGCGTTGCCTACCCTTAATCGACGGAGGAGGAGACGCACATAAGAGAATATTTCCTCTTCCTATCCGTCTCCTCTACCGTCAAATCCACGTTCCCTTCCCATCCTATTCTTATGAGAAAAAGAGTGGGAAAGAAAAGGGACTTAAGTTGGGCCTCCGGCACCACACTCATCAGACGAAACACGGAATTACTCCTACTTCACGCCTGTCTTCTGTGTGGTCGTGGTATCGCACCGGGCGAGCCGACCCATTCGTGCGAAGATGTTAAAGCGGGCTCTACCACTGTTAAGGCGAGGTTATGGCAAATTGCGCATCTTTGGAAGCATAGAACAGCATTTCTACAAAGATTTGATTCGTGATATTTTAGTATGTGTAACTTCAGTCCTTTAACTAAAGCCTCGTGGAACAGAATCACGATTGGACAAACTTTTCTCGATAGATTTATTTTTTGAAAATGTGCCTAATTCTGTAAAGATCACCATATATCTGCAATACAACAACGAAAGTAAAAACTCGAAGTGGTTTATTTGATACACGAGTACTTTATCTTCGGTTAACCCGAAGCTTTTTGCAATACATTGATTAGTTAATTTTTAATCGAATTTAATTAAAATGAGCTCCCAAAACCATTCGGATTTCGCGTCAGTCCGCCCGCGGGCGTCGATGGAAGCGGACCTGTGCTCGTCGCTCCGGCGAAACCCCCTGCGCGTCCCGCATTTATGTGACCACGTGAGTGACGGAAAGGGCGATAGTCTGCCCGATAGCTCGCTCTCTTTTTATCAAGCCCGAACGTAAAAACACTGATCTATATAAAATGGAACTTCCCACAATACAGAAAGCGCCACGCGAATGGAATATAAATATTAATTATTTTTTTTATTTTATTAAAAACTTACATATTTCTATTTAATTAAATTTATAATGAATCGGAAAATAAGCTTTTTCATTAAATAATATTTTCCAAATTCGTAAGCGATTCTTTAAGTATAAACGGACGATTTTGTCACAAAACAGTATTATCTATACTATAGTGGGTCTAAATAATTTAGATTAGTTAGACAATTCATTTAAAATTTAGTAGGGATGGGTTGTGTAAAATCAGTCATGAATCTTATCAATTTTCGATTTTTATTCTTATAGAAGTTGGAATCGACAGATTTATTGTTATAACTAATGAAATAAAAAAAAACACTGTTTTCTCAAATTAATAATAACCATAACAATTAGTGAGAGTAAATAAATGTTTATTACAACTACAGCCGTTTTGTTATTTATATAGTTTGTATGTTTTCTAATACCACGTGGACGAAGTCGCGGGCAACAGCTAGTTATAATTAAACTTAATGTAAAAATCTAAAACGGAGTCGGGATGGCGCTTCGCGGCGTTCGATGTTAAGGACACGGCCGCGAAGACCGACGATAGTGATGGGACTCGAGTTGCTTTTCACTCGAGTGACTCGAGTAAGTTTTACATTACTCGGACTCGAGTGAAATTTTTGCCAACTCGAGTTTCAAGTGACTCGAGTCGACTCGAATTACGAGTGACTCGTAATCATTAGAGTGGTTTATACCGAGCCGAGTAAGAAATTCTGACAGCAATTTCAGTTTTTTTTTTTTAATACCTTGTTTCTGTTCTTTTGTTGACTTATTTAAACTTCATTTAAGTTAATTTTAAAGCATATTTATTATTATCTAAATTGTGTAAGAATATAATAAAACTGTTCATATTTTGATCTCGTGAAAATCCTCGTTACAATAAATTAAATTGGAAACTTTTTAGTATTACATTATAATATTTCAATTCGACTGATAGTTTATATAAGAGGTTTCTTGGTTACGTAGACAGGTTAAGTTTAAACGAAAATTTTATTTAATTAATATTTTTATCGTTTTGTTTAGATTTTTTGAGTAGCTTTTAAAAAATAATATTCTATGTTAAATTATTATTGTTTTATTCGCTTTAAAATTTTGGTTATTCGAGTTTTATATTCCGAGTGACTCAAGTCAATAAAAATCACTCGAGTCCTATCTTCACTCGAGTGGCATTCGAGTGAGAAAGTTACCAGTACCGAGTGACTCGAGTGAAAAAAAGTCACTCGAGTCCCATCACTAACCGACGAGACTCGACTCACGCGATCTAACCGTGCGGTGCACCCCGCTCATTGTTTGCGCGCGCCTACTTCTTCCCCCCAAAAAACGCAAATTGTCCCGAATACAGCCCCTTAAATAGCTTTCGTCCGCGACTCCGTTCGTGCGGAAATAAAAAAATACAAATACAAGTAGCCTATGTGCTCTACCAAACTATCCTCTACTTCTATGCCAAATTTCATCCAGATCCGTTCAGCCATTTAGGCTACAAACTCCAACAAACATCCATCCATCCATCTAAACATTCGCATTTATAATATTAGTATTAGTATGATAGTTGATTAGTTATGAATGAAAGAACATGGTTTAACCTATAAGTAAAGGTTTTTCTTTGCGTGTAGAGATACTATCAAAGCTGAAATCATTTTAAAAGACCCGCTTGAATGCTGAACATTCATTCAATTACGAGCGAACTGTTCATTACGACTATTATTTTAAAAATCCTATAACCAAAGTACGTTGAGCTCCGATAACTGCCGTGACGCTTTACAAGTATCGGATAAACATGAACTATGCAGGTCATTCAAGCTGGTTTTTATTTAAAATTGTCGATGTTTACAAGCCGTGAATTAATTATTTATGAGTTGGTGTTAATTTATTTCTGAATTGCATATTTTTATGGTAAGCCACGGTTGTATCATTTTTTTATAATAATACTATTGTTTTTTAAATCATAAGGTATAAATAAAAATTACAAAGAATAAGTTCCCGTAGTTTATCATTTGTAACATTTGTTTTATTAAAAACTAGCTGTTCCCGTGCGACTTCATCCGCATGAAATTATAAACAATTTATTATATTGTTTACATTTGTCAAATTATCAATAGCAAATGTCAAACTGACATGACAAGACAAACCTTTGCAATCTTGCTTCCTTGTTGGCAGCAACTTATGGTCTCTTTTCCACATAAGGGTTTTTTATCCAAAATATTTACCTCTAAGTTCAAATGCATGAAAATATATAGCCTAAAGCGTGACGTAAGTGTAGGGCTTTTTATTAAAAAAAGAATTATTCAAAAATATGCTGTAATTGCTGACATGTTATGCAACAAAGAAGTGTGTGTTTACGCTTTATTATAATAGTATAGATGTTACGGTAATTCTGTAAATATTTTTACGATTAACTTGGTTATTGGGTGTCAAAAGGTTACGCATATCAAGTAACCGAGTGTCATAATATATCAAAAAGTGATACAAACTGCTTCAGTAATTGAACCTAAATGGGGTCAAACTTTTCGCATATCAGTGAAACTAGAAATTTATGTGCGACCACTTACGGCAACTTAGTAATAGCTTTCTGTTAAATTTGTTTCTGCGCAAATTGAAACGTTTAGATTTTAATTTATGAGGCTATTTTCGTAATTTTTATTACAATAAACTGTCAAAGAATAAGAAACTTAAAGTCAGAACTTGTACCAATATAAAATTAATCAATTGCAAATTGACGCTTTTTCAGTCGACGCTTAGGATGAAGTCTTCATATAAATTTCGCCCGCAACTCCGTCCGCGTGGAATTGAAAAATAAAAATAGTAGCCTATATGTTCTTCCAGACTATCCTCTACGTCTATGCCAAATTTCACCGAGATCCGTTCAGCGGATTAGGCTACAAACTCTAACGAACATCCATCCATCTAAACTTTCGTATTTATAATATTAGTATTAACCATAATTAAGAACGGCTTAACTCACGTATAGAGTCTAGCGACATCATCAACTTTTCTAGTTCTAGGATTAGTTAAAAAGCATCGAAGGGTCCGAAATTAGTCTCTCCTGTGACTGGATCATACATGCGTTAAGCCATTCTTAATTAGTTACTGATGTCTTACAAAATTAATTAAAACAATGGGACAATCGGACTAATAGGACCTATAGGTTAGTTCAAAATTGGAAGAGCCATATAGACTACTAGCTGTCGCCCTCGACTCCGACCGCGTGGAATTAAAAAAAACAAAAGTGAATAGCCTATGTGTTCTTCCAGACTGTTCTCTACATCTATACCAAATTTCATCGAAATCCGTTCAGCCGTTTAGGCTACAAACTCTAACAAACATCCATCCATCCATCCATCCATCTAAACTTTCGCATTTATAATATTAGTATGAAGTATGATGTTTCACTTATCAACTGCGCGGACGCCGTTAAGAGAGCAGTTCGCTTTAGGCGCACAGACTCTATCAGTATAACCACAGCTACAGGGCAAGTTGGTCGTTGTCTGTGCCGTATTGAACGTTGTGCTTTTCATTCAGTTTGATTACAGACTGTGACGTTATTGTTCTGTGATGGCATTGAAATGTGTGACTTTAGGCTTGTTGGCGCTGTTTTTAGGTAAATTCTTTTGTTTTGATCTGAATGGAAATAGTTTTTACATGTAATTAAATAGTTGGGCTTTGTTTTTTGGCAATTAGCATGTAATTATTAAAGACTAGCTTCTACCCGCGACTCCGTGCGCGTGGAATTAAAAAAAATAAGTAGCCTATGTGTTCTTCCAGACTATCCTCTACATCTATGCCAAATTTCATCGAAATCCGTTCAGCCGTTTAGGCTACAAACTCTAACAAACATCCATCCATCCATCTATCCATCCATCTAAACTTTCGCATTTATAATATTAGTAAGATTAAAAGGTTAAATATTACGCTTTTTTAATACTTAAAATCTTGTCGAATAACTTTTGTGTCACAACTATTTGACCCAGGGTTTACTTGTTGCGTACTAAGATATTAGAAATGGAAATGAGTAAAATTATAACCGCGAGTTTTGACTGTCGAAATACATGTATAAAATATTGTTATCTCTCTTTTTTCAATGAGAGCGAATGGGATGGCAATATATTCTTGTGCGAAGGATTTTGGTAGTAGAGAGAGTAGAGACCTATAGTCGAATTCAATGGAAATGAGAAATAAGGTTTACATGTCACTGGCTAACTGTTGTCTATGGATTTATTTTGTAAAGAAGTGTTTAAACGTATTATACGGACATGTCTGTTTTTAATACTCTATGATAGTGTTAGAAAGGTTGAGATAGGTTTGTTATTATTTTTCATTTTAATTAAATTCGAATCTATTGTGATTCACACATACTACGTCCTAACAAACGCAAATCATATAGGTAGGGTTATAAATGTAAACATCTTAGAAATACAATGAATATTCTTTCTAAGAAAAGATTATATTCTCCCTTAACCTATAATTTATTGTATACAGAACTATTCTCCGGATATTAAAGCCTCAGATACCCTTCTGTCTTGCTTTTCTCACAGCAAAATAGACTTGCAGATGTTGTTAATCATAACCAATTGGTAGCAATTAGTTAATGGTCCAAATGGTACTTATATAAGGGACGCCATAACTTTACTTATTGTTTTGAAGAGGACAATAAAACGTTGAATTGCTTTAATAAAATAAACGAATCTTTTGATCCTTGACGACCTATTAAGAGCAGAAAATGTTTTTTTGTTATTTACGCTACATAGCTTTGACAAATTTTGTTTTGTAAATTCAAATTGATTAGACTTCTAATTGGTCTTTTATTATTTTACTGATTTTGAAACACATAAAAGATTTGTACGTTTATTAAGATAATCTACTAGCTAATTTCAGGTTGAAATATGATTAATTTAAGAATAAAATGAAGTAAAAGGTGACTCATTAATTTTAATAACACTATATACAATTTTTTAAAGTTGTGAAACTGATTTCAAAGTTAAATAAAAACTATTATTATAAAAGGTGTTATAAGTTTTCCTTACGTTGAAGGAACGTTTCGTTCACATATAGTTACATATGCGGAAGACTCAAATAGGAAAGGAAGATCTCATCACGTATATAAAGGATCTCCGGGCACAAGCTGTAACTTAACCAATCATACAAACGAAAAAGAAATTAAATCATTGCCATAGGCCATACTAATATTATAAAGAGGAAAGATTTTTTTTTGTATGTATTGAAATAACTCAAAAACTACAGGCCGATTTCAGAAATTCTTTCACTATTAAAAAGCTACGTTATCAGTGATTAACATAGGCTATATTTTTTAATTTTACACGGGCGAAGTCGCGAGCATCAGCTAGCACTGTTATATTTTGGTATTAATATTATTTTGTATGTACACTACGCATACAAAATATTGTTTAAATGCTAAGATAAGTTAGAACTTAAATAAACTCAGACATTATGAGACCTAACATATATTTCTGAGTACTGAAAGCGGGAAATTACATATACATATACAGTAGTGTTCAGAGAATTTAAAAATTACTTGATTATATCTCTCTTAACATGATAAAAATAATAATTCAAATGATCGCTTCTAATCAATTGCATTTCATCTTAATTTATTCTAATAGATGAAGGTTCATTGCCATCCTGCATGCGGGATCGTATTACCATGTCAGTTGCACATCGGTAATTGCGCTTTATTCTCTTAATTATAACGACAAGGGTATATCTGGATATACCATTTACTCTTTGAGACTGATCTCAGAGTCAAAGAGTAAATGGTTAATGAAGCGGACAAGTATTGGCATCCTTTTTATTGACATTAAAAAAATGGCAACATTTCTATTGGTGTTTAGGTAGTGGAAGCTTGTGGTAATAGATACAAATAGTGCATAACGATTGAAATCTATCTATATCTATACTATTATAATAAAGCGTAAACACACACTTCTTTGTTGCCTAAGATGTCAGCAATTACAGCATATTGTTGATTAATCCTTTTTTTTAATAAAAAAGCTCTACTTACGTCACGCTTTATATATTTTCACGCCATTAAACTTAGGGGGTAAATATTTTGCATAAAAACCCTAATGTGGGAAAGAGACCATAAGTTGCTGCCAACATCAAGAAAGAATGATTGCTAAGGTTTGTCATGTCATGTCATGTTATTTTGACATTTGCTATTGATAATTTGATAAATGTAAACAATAAAATAAAGTTTTCATAATTTCACGCGGATGAATCCGCACGCGAACAGCTAGTTCTAAATATGAACACTACGAACCGTCATCCAGGTTGTCCATTTATTCTATCAGATTACTTTATCTAGATTCTCTTCATTTAACACTATCACTTCTACACTAAGATCGTAAGTATCACTAATGGGTAGCTCATCTATCACTCGCATGAATATATTTTAAAATAAACTAGCTGTCAACACAGCAATTGTACACTCATATTTCTTCCGCCCCTCATGATCTCTGCTATCACAAGGCGACGTCCTAAATATGCTACATTAAAGTATTAAGGCGCGCACGACCGTCCAATTGAGCATATTAACTGTCCTCTTGAGTTGAGCATCAAGCGATATGAGTGTAGCGTGACCACTTTATTTCCATCGCTAATGTTATGGATAAAAATCATTAGAACCTATTCCGCACATTTATCAGATTATAACCTGCGTGTTATTTGTTACGTGTGTTTTGTTCAAATGTTTGCTAAATAAGAGTTAAACAATTTAAAACTGTAATGTGTAGTTTGTTAAAGTCAGTATATTTTAAGCAACCTGTATAACTCATAAGCTTTAAAACAGTTATCGTTGTTGAATTGATTTGCATACTAAACAAGACTAATGAAAGTGTTTTATTATCATCACGGTAATAAACGTATGACGCGCGCGTGTTTACGATTTATTGCGTACTCAAACAATTGTGTTGAGATGGGGCTCGAATAGACTCATTAGGGTGATCAAAATGGAGTCGTTAAGTTACAGTGAAATTAATCGAGAGTACATGTCCCTTTTAAATATTTGGTGATATTCTTAATTAATAAAATACAATGATTAAGTGTGAAACATGATACATGTTTTAATTTCAAATTCAGATATTTTAAATATTAAATTTAGTCATTTATAACTTTCAGTACTTTACAATTTATTGATTTAACTTTCATTGTATCAATTAGATAACTTTGTTCTAGGTAAAGTTTCGATTTTCATTTCTAACGCTCGAATTAAGTAATAAATCTTTTGTAATAAATTTTTGACATTGTTAGTAGGCGTTTGCTATTAATAGTCCAAAGCATTGAGTTATTTCGAACCACGTTTCAGTAAGTTATTTTAATTAAGGTGATCTCAATTAGATCTAAAAATATTTGTTTCGAAATTAAAAACTTGTTAAGGGTTTTTTAATAATTTAGATTATTATTGTAACTGAACATGTTTCTTTTTTATCTAATTTGAATTTTTGCATGAGTCTTCTCAGTATGAAAGTTTTATATCTTACTTCTTACTTTTTATAAATGAGAAAGTTTAGATGGATGTTTGTTTGAATTTGTAACCTAAACTGCTAAATGTAGTCTGGAACGTAACACGCTGACGGAGTCGCCAGCGAAAGATAGTACTATTATACATAAAAAGCTTAGTATTGGTTTCGCTTTCGTGTGTAGTTGTGCAGATCACTGAAATGACAAGGAATATATTGCGTACAAAAAGGTCGTACGTACTATTTTTGCTTACATTTAATGTAGTCGCAATGCAGTCGTTGTTTACACTACTTTATGACTTTATTTAAGTTAGTAAATTGGTTCGCGTGGTCACGAGTGGATTAAACAATTAATTATGTAAATGCGAAGGTATGAACAACAGTTTATAAGCATGGGTCACGCACGGTCGACTGCAGTGGAAACGAACCTTAACGTGGGTGTGTTGTCACATTAATTAAATGGGAATTACATTAAACTATGTGGAAAAATAACACCATCCAGCTACATATTAAATGTAAACAAGCAAACGCTAAGGTATACAATTTAACATGAAATAACTGTAGCTACAGAAAAAGTTCTGTTTGAACGTTATAAAGCTGTTAGTTGTTTATTTTAGCATTTATTTCAACTAACCTGTATTAAAGTAAAGCAAATCATACTAATATTATAAATGCGAAAGTTTAGATGGATGTTTGTTAGAGTTTGTAGCCTAAACGGCTGAACGGATTTCGATGAAATTTGGTATAGACGTAGAGGATAGTCTGGAAGAACACATAGGCTACTAACTTTTGTTTTTTTTTTAATTCCACGCGGACGAAGTCGCGGGCGAAAGCTAGTTTATAATAAATAAATGAAGGTTATTAAAATCTATATTTTATACAAGCGTTGCTTCATCTCTCCGTGTCCTACTCCCGTAAGTTCGAAGCTCCAGTCTTCTGTCATCTCAATCATCACTCCCTTCTTAATCATGTCACATTTCACGCAATCCATCTCTTTCTCCTCCACCGCCACACTCATAACTAAAGAAGAAATGTGTTTCTAAAACCGTGTTGTTATATTTCCAGAAGTAGCAACAGAAGGAATCCATTTGAATATAACTAGCGCTTGGAAGCCAGACTTCGGTTGGGAAGTGACGTGCATGTGGGAGACACCGCCCAATGATACTCTACAGTCGGTGCGGTTGCAGAATAATGGACAGCAGTTCATGATCTACAGACCTGAGGTAAGTTTTATTTGTACCTGGAAAAATAGGATTATTCTCAACCGTCACCCCGCTCTGTCCCCACGTGAGAATAAAAAGTTTCATCCGTCCCACCTTTTAGTCCCACTATCACCAATAAGGTGACAGATGGAACCGTTGTGAAATAAAATAAGTTCCAACCGTCCCCTCGTCGCAAAAGGTGGGACGGATGAAACTTTTTATTCTCATATGTCTCCACGTGGGGACAGAGCGGGGTGACGGTTGGGGATAATCCGAAGAATAAACTTCTGTCTTATCCTTCACTTATGTGAAGAAAATATCGCGTTAAAAATGTAGTTATATGCTTTTTTATAAACTTAGTACTTGAAGACTACTAGTTTTTATTGAGTCGAGAATACCCTATTAATGCCGGGTTTCTGAAATTTCTACTTATTTTGTCATTACCTAGCGATTCATAAGTGATAGGTTAAACTAAATTTCAAAGGAGTAAAACTCAAGTTACGTGGTTCAAAAACCCTAACGAATGGTTAAACATAGCTGAGAAACCGGCCATAAGTGGTTTCCTTTATTTTAAACAGATACACGGCGCATCTAGAATGGAAGCGTTTAGAACACCAGAGAACGTGATGAGCGTCGATTGTACGGTAACCGCGACAAAGGGACGCAAAGGACGTTGTGTTCTCACAATCGAGCCCTACCAGCCGCCCACGAACGATTTCACGTACACGTGTGAGGTGTCCGGAGAGAGGCCGACGTTCATGATTGAGAGAATGGACTACGTAGTTAAAACCATCGGTGAGTAATTTAATGTTTAAACACAAAGCATCTTGTACATGCTATTTTCTATATATTCTTGTAATTAAAATCTTTTGTAATGAGCTGCGTTTAATACTGGACATTTTTTATATTCCCTGTTTTATGTCTGAATGTTTGAATCTTTATTATTACCTTTACTAAGAATAATATTATCATTGTACACTGAACCGACGTTAACCCTTGCTGAGGTTAATAATAACATATCGCAAGTTAAAAGGGGAACCAAATTATTAAATTATACATGTTTTTATTTGTTCATATTTCTGTGTATTTTATAGTGCCTCCGAGCAATGCTAAATTGGAATATAAAAAATACGATGAAGTTTCTCCTGGACGTGTTATGATGAACTGCACATCAACTGGTCTTCCGGCGCCGATCTTGCAGTGGACTGTCGCTAATGATAAGGTTAGCTTTGAAAATTCTACAAACGCCATATGTAATCGATTAGTTTTTCTTCTAGATTTGTCATTCCTTCGCGTTATATATTTTTTTAATGTTAAGCCTTTTCTAGAGGAGAGTCGTTACAAGACAAAAGGTAAATGTTCATAGGCATTTATATCATGAGGTGGCAAACGAGCAAGCGGCCACCTCCGCCGAAATGGCGAAGCGACCGCTGCCTATAGACATTCGCAATAGGGGATGCGTTGCCCTTAATCGACGAAGGAGGAGACGTACATAAACAGGATATTTCCCCTTCCTATGCGTCTCCTCCACCGTCAAATCCCTTCCCATCGTTTTCTTATAAGAAAAAGGGTGGGGAGGAATAGGGACTATAGTTGGGCCTCCGGCACCACACTCATCAGACGAAACACGGGATTGCTCCCACTTCACGTCTGTCTTCTGTGTGGTCGTGGTATTCACCGGGCGAGCCGGCCCATTCGTGCGAAGATGTGAAAGCGAGCTCTACCACTGTTAAATTTGCATTTTGTCTGCAATATAATATTCTATCCACAAACATTTGGTCTTAATTTATACGTAGCCTCAGAATGATTAAAATTCAGATAACAAATACTTTTAGCATACGCCGGTACGAATTTGTCGGATGTAATGCATCAGATAAAGCGTTTTAAATTAAACGTAACGTTGACGAGAGGCGTTAGGGTTGCCTTTTATCATTACTTTCTGCTCCCTAATTTATTTTCTCGCATACCATTTATCAAAGCTTGTATTTGTATGGCATATTGTGACGTGGGACATTTGATAAAAATATATTCCGGATTAGTAAATACGATTGTCATGTTTAATTTTTGATTTATTAATGGTGTAATGATAACATCAAATGTGTTTATACGAATTTTCGTGTTTTTACTACGAAAACTATTTGAAAAACTGAGTTTTGAAACGGGTACACTTTCCACAACTAATGACTATTCGATTTTATCAGAACTGAACAATTTGGGCCAAAAGTTCAATAAAACTTTTGACTTTAAAAATCATAACTATCATTTGAATTTTGTGTATTTATTACTTTTGACTTTTGCGGGTCTGATTTAGCAATGTAAAAATTCTTTCTAAACCTTTATATTCCCTAAAAGGTCCCACCACTGGCTGATAGAGGCTCAGATAGCTTAAAAATGACGTCACTGTGTGATAAGGTAACAAAATCCGATATTTCCATCACATATTTTACACGTTGGATTGTTATCAGATCACGACCTCCTTCAAATACTAAATTGACAGGATTTTATGTAGGTGTTTGAGGAGTGTTAACCCACGGCAATGACTTACGTTCTTTTGTTGACAGGTCCAAGCTGACTTTACTGGAAGGTTCTGGAATAGGACAACAAAGTTATGGCATGTGTGGTCGTTCTTCGCGTATACTCGGGTGGATCCATCGACAACTATCACATGTAGTCCTGAAGTATTGACTCATGAAGAGCTGCTCAAAGGAACGCCAGCTGCATTCAGTTCTGCTAGTCTTTTAGGTATATCTTCACACTTAAGCGCAAAGTTGGTTTTTTGTTGATTTTTACGTGATCAAATTCTTTGAATGCATGCCGTTTATTTGACGCTTTTGTCCGTATTTGAATAATTGATCGTTTACTGAAATATTAGATGCAAATAATTACGCAAATTAAGGTATTCTATGGTTTTATAAGACACGAAGAAGCTACTATTTTTGAAACCCTAATTACAATTCAATACCTATGAATATTCGTTTTTTTATTTCATAAAAGTTAATTTAGATAATGATATATTTTCATTCGATACTGTTAGAGGTAGTTATTTTCGTAACAATAAACCATGTTTTGCGTAATTATTGTCTACTCTTTAATTCATCTTAAATACCGTCGCTAACGTTTTCGCCTTATTTTCTCTCGTACACTTTGTCCTCGCATTTTCGTACTCGACGCTAAATTACCAGAAAATCGTTGACGAGACAAGCCTGAGATTTGTAGTAATTTGTCCCGTAATTAAATACTAACTTCTTAGAATTTACTGAAAGGTTTTCAATTTGATAACTTAATTTTACCAACTAAAAGATTATTAGAATTTGTCAAGATTCTACAATGTGATTATATTTAAAAATAAATACTTGGGATTGTAAATTATTTTCTCGTGTTAAAAATATTAGGTTTATTGATCTTTTCTATCAGTAGAAAAAATGCTTTACACAATTAAAAAGGCGAACTCATTGATAAATGCCCTATATCGATAAGTTCGCTTTTTAATCGTAAAATGGAATGTCATGTGTATGTAACCGTGAACTTCCACTGTTATAACACTTGTATCACTGTTTTTTTTTTTCAGATTCAGCCAAAACAATGATATTGCTGTTTACAATTATAGCTCTTCGGTGACGTTTGATGATTGAATATAGGAAAAGATACTTAAATGAAACAAGACACTTCAAGTATAGGTATTATAATTTCAGAGTTTTACATAATGCTGTGGTTACACCTTATATACCCGTAAACAGTACATAAGCGACGAAAAAAGTTACATATTGATACCTCTTAAGAGATGTAACTATTCGTCATCGTACAGTAAAATTTAAATGTAAAAGCTTTTAATGACACTAGCAGACTATAAATATGTATGGAACTATAAGAAATGGATGGCCAAATTCGTTTAGCGATTGATAAAATATTTTACAATATTAATTGGCGATTTCTTACATAAATAACTTATACATTATAGTTTTGTTGGAATTTGCGATGTATACATAAGCTAGTGTAACCGCAGCTTAAGAGTTTTACACTTGAGTGTTGGCAACACTGCATTTTTTTTCGTTAGTCACTAAACTGTTGTCATTTTTTACTCTTAAGTTATTATGAATATTAAATTGAAGGATTAAATTATATTGCTTTATTTACTTCTGATATTTCTTATATGTGTACTTTAAATGGCATAAAACTGAGCCTTTGTAAATGCCCTTTCTATTTCTGAAATGACATTTTGCCAAAAGGAATGCAGTGTTGCCAACATAATTAGAAAATCTTTCAAATTGCAAATTATATAAGAGATTCTCATCGCAGCAATGTTATATTTTAAATTTTATCATCTTAATGTTAACATTTTCATGGAGATTATTATTGTTTTCTAATAAATCAATGTTTACTATATTTTTATGGAATTGAAAATTCAAAATTATCAATAAATTTAGCTAATAGTTAACATTGACAAAATCTATGAATAATCGTTTCATAGAAGTTAGTTACCATAAGTGCGAGATTTTAAAATATTAAAGCATTTATTTAATAATAGGATGATTATGAATGTAAATAATAAAATTATTTTGGACGTATGAGGTAATGGTTTTAATGTTTTATCTTAAAAATAAAATAACATGACATATTGGGTAATATGTTGTGTTCACAACTTAAATACATTACGACGGGTGAAAGGCTAATTTAATTCAACCGCCATTTTAGGCGATATTCATCATCTCCTTATCCTACTCCCGTAGGGTCGGCGCAACGGGTTTTTGTCCTCCACATAACTCTATCATACGTCATCTCAGTCATCACTCCCTTTTTGATCATGTCACCTTTTACACAATCCATCCATCTCTTTCTAGGTCTACCTCTACCGATGTACCCTTCCACACTCAAAACTAACGTTCTCCTTGTAACATGCGGTTCATTCGGATGTAGGATAGATGCTCATTTTAGGTGATATTGACTTATATATATATATATATATATGTATATTCAGAATCAGCGAATTTTAAATATGAAATAAATAAAGTATGCAGAATTATAGTAATTTTAATCTAGAACCGGTCTGAAAATCTATCAATTGAAATTGTTTTCCGGATTTGCTTTTATGTTTTTTTTTTCTAAAAATGTAAACTTTAAATGGCTCTCTTGAACATTTAACCTAATGGCACTTAAAACAGTCTTTCACCCATCGATTAGGAATTGTGACTAGATAGACGACACCGATCCACTGCTACCTGTACAGAAACATTCTTGTTTTTTTTTCCAAAAGAAACGACAAGGACGGCTATATATTTTTAAACAAGTTTTGCATCGATGATTTGTAAAACTTTTAAATGATTGTTATTTTATATTTTCCAATATTGATTTTTAACGTTTATTTTTTTTTAATTTATTACGATGAAATTCAATAATTTAATACAAGGACGATATTAATGATTCTTTGTCCACACCAATCGACTAATGTTAACTATCACAGTGCCTTTCTCTATTTATTTCTTTTCCTTTCTTTTTTCCTTACTTATATTCACTAGACTTGTAAAAGAATGCACAAATCTATACTAATATTATAAAGAGGAAAGATTTGTATTTTTGTATGTATTTGATTCACGCAAAAACTACTGGGCCGATTTTGAAAATTCTTTCACCATTATAAAGGTAATTTTTCTGTGACATAGGCTATAATTTTTATTTTTTTAATTTCACTAGAGCGAAGTCGCGAGCAACAGCTAGTCTTCATATATAATGTATTCGTAGGCCCTAATAATTCTATCAGATAGACTGGTCACTATTAAAGTATTGCTTGGATTCGATTCGCGAATCTGTCTATTGAAAATTTGAATGTCTTTGGAACGAAAATATTTTTTTCTTATTTAAAACGTAGAATCTATAATGGACCAATAAAAATATTTGAGTATTTTTTTAGTTTTAAATCTACCATGTAAATAATTAGATACATACAGACATCATATTTGTTATTTATCGATACTATACTAATATTATAAGAGGAAAGATTTGTATTTTTGTAAATTGTATTGAAATAACTCAAAAACCTTGGACCGATTTTAAAATTCTTGCAACATTAAAAATGTTATAACTGAGAAACAGGCTACGTTTTTTGTTATTTTTTAATTTCACGCGGACGAAGTCGCGAGCAACAGCTAGTGATAGATATACGAGGATTGTCAGTTTGTGCATTCTTTTAAACAGTAGGCGGACCCAATTTCAAACCGCAGATATAAAATCAGTCTCGTACTTAAAAATCTTTTATAACTGCACTTTCAAATATTGCATTTTTACTTTTTAAAATTAACAATTAAATTTTTGACGAAAAAAAAATTGTGCATTATTTAAAGTAAAAAGCACTCACGTAATTTGTAAACTTGAATTCTATACGTGATAATAAAATTTGAAAAACCAACATAACTTTAATTTGGATGGATTTTAAATAAGATTTTTATCAGCATAATGAAACGCTAGATTTAAGACTATCGCAATTATGTCTAAGAACTTCAAATCAACTGCTAATTTTCAATTAAATTTCACTTCAAAATACTTTAACTTTTACTGAAATAGTTTGAGAACCTTATAAGTTAATACTTGAGCTTACTTATCTACAACTTTCCATATACATTGGAGGTACTAGTTTTAATATGCGAACTATTCAAGACTTAGATGTACGACAAATGACGACAAACTTTGTCCCGGTGGAAAATTTTAAATCAAAATGTAATCACAGGCTCTGTTATGTTAAAAACATTATTTTATTTATAGCTTTGAAGGCCCATTTACATGATGCAAGTTACTTGCCCATTGCATACAGTAAAATTTGAAGCAATAATTGTCTTGTCTTGATGTTAAGACTATCATATAAATATTATAAATGCGAAAGTTACGATGGATGTTTGCTAGCGTTTGTAGCCTGAACGGCTGAACGGATCTTTATGAAATTTGGCATAGATGTAAAGGATAGTCTGGAAGAACACATAGGCTACGTACTTTTTTTTTTTTTTTAATCCACGCCGACGGAGTCGCGGGCAAAAGCTAGTACAAAATAATTATTGCTTAATTTTTTTTTTATCATGTGGCAAAGGAGCAAGCGGCCACCTGAATCCGCCAAAATGGCGAAGCGACTGCCCATAGACATTCGCAATGCAATGCGTTGCCTATCCTTAATCGACGGAGGAGACGCACATAAAGTGGATATTTCCCCTTCCTATGCATCTCCATTTATGTTTGCAACGGGCAAGAAACTAGCATCGTGTAAACGGCCCTTCATTCTTATATCTTATTTCATGTCAATTTGTGGGTTTCATATACATTTATTTCTAAAACTAACCGCGTTAATAGGCCTTAATTTGGCAAAAAAAAATGTTTTTGAAAATCCAATGAATGTTTAGGACCTTGTAATAAGGTTAAAAATGGTTTTTTTATACTTTATGTTCTTTGTAGCGGTTAATATCAAATCAAGGTCTATCCCTGCCAGTTAAGTTTGTCGTATACCGGGACAACATGCACATGAAATATTACATTAAAATATATATGAATATATAAAAAGGATATATAAATATCACGTTTTAATTGGAATGATAGCTAGAGATCTAAAAGACAATTATATACGCTTAAAATGTGTAAGTTACATAATTGAATACAAATGCTATTGCTTAGATTACACTTGAAATGTTTTTACAAAACTTATGTTACATAAGTGTAAATAATAAGGTAAACTGAAACATAATAACTAACTTGAATTTGACTAAGTTACGATAAGTATATAAGTATAACTAGTACCACTAAAAGCACTATTCAAGAATGTACTATCAAAGTGACTAGACATCTAAAAATTGGCTTAACCTTCAGTTTTAATTGAACAGTTGGACTGTTCAGTTAGAACTGTAGCGATTACTAGCTTAAATCAGCCGTACAGTCTTCAACTAAGAAATTATATTATCATAGACATGTTAAAAACTCTGTCCATAGACATTATAAAATGCTATTTAATTAAAAAAAAAACATAACTTATTATATCTTAACATACTTATAATAACTTGTGCGAATAAAGACACTAAGATAATCGATTTTAATTACATTTATATCGAATCAATATCGATTTTTACAGATAAAACATCGATTTTAAACAACCATTTTCACATACCTAAATTGAAACATAATAAAAAAATAATTGGATATGTTAATTATATCGATTAAAATAAATAAAGCTTTAATGGAATGTTTTATTAGACATATTTTTACCGTATTTTTTTTTACATTAAAACCTGTTAAATATCTGATTAAAAATCTATTAAAACGCAATAAAACTTTTGACATATTCGAAATAATTGCAAACTAGATGTGACTTATAATTAAATAGCAGTCTTTATTAATAATTCTACACGAAACATATAAAATATATGTCTATTTAAATAATTATAACCATAATTTCATACACCAAACAGTTCAATGAGAACAAATATATGAAACTGTAATATAAAACTAAGTAAATATGAAATCAGATTACTTAGAAAGAAGAGCACCATATAACTAACGTTATTAGAAATTTTTAGAAGGAATTAAAACATCATAAATAGCATTATTATTTGAAACAAGATATTTATACTTTTAAAGTAGCAACTCATTAAACATATTTAAAATTAATTTCTAATATATTGTGGTTTAAGAAGCTAAATAATAAACGGGAACATCGAACAAATGGTCCTTCAAGTCGGATTTATTTCTTCGACAAACACTTCTAGACGATTATATCAGATATTATCTAAAATGTACAATAAATGAACAATTTTAATTATTTCCTACGTTTTTCATATTGTGATAAATGAACATAAAAATAATAAACTACCATACAAATGTTCAACAACATATTTTCTATTGTTAGAGTGTAATTCGGTTATATTTGGCATAAGTAACACAAGTATGGAATAGGAATTAAATATACATTTGGAAATAGACTAGAGTATAAGAGAATCAGTCGGCCATGTTTCATGGCGCCGTTTGGAGCCACGCGCGGAGTCCTTTGGCCCTTTCTGTTACTCCATCCGATGTCTCATTTACCATTGGATCTGGCTGGAAAATTACATTTCAAATACTTCCTACTAATATTATAAATGCGAAAGTTTAGATGGATGGATGGACATTTGTTAGAGTTTGTAGCCTAAACGATACCACATTACCACTTAACTATAGGTGGGATCGTGATCAAGCGCTGTTTTTAAAAATCATAAAAAAAAACGGCTGCTCGGGTTTTGATGAAATTTGGTATAGATGTAAAGGATAGTCTGTAAGGACACATAGGCTACTCACTTTGGTTTTTTTAATGCCACGCGGACGGAGTCGCGGCCGAAAGCTTGTTATATAATAAAGCGTAACACAGACTACTTAGTTACGTAAGATGTCAGCAATCATATTAGCAATAATAATTCACTTTTGAATTAAAACGCCCTACACTTACGACACGCTTTAGGCTATATATTTTCACGCTATTAAACTTAGGGAGTAAATAATTTTGAAAAAAACCGTCAACCAGGAGAGTTACAAAAACTACAAGCTGACAACAAGGAAGCAAGGTTGCCATGTGTTCGTGTGAACGACCATGACAACAAGAAGCTGGTACGTGATCGTTGAAGATCACGAAATCAGTGGAAAAGAGGGCAAGATTATGCAGAGTTGTTGCCTAGCAGAAATTAGCAATGTTACCAGAAAGCCAAATGAGATTGGGGCCGCAAGTGTCGCCGCGCCAGCGTCTAGTTACGCACACTAACGTCTCGTGTAAAGCAGCAAGTGCGGTCAGCAGTCAAGACGAAATATAAAGTGATACATCTCCACCAATAAACGAGTCTTTCAAAAACCAGCTTTACGTGGTTTTATTTCCCCGTATCCCGTATCATTGGGGGTGTACCGTTGATTATTGCCGGTGCACCCCCCGTGCCTCTAGTACTGTATGTTCGGTCTCAACCTCTTCGGGGTTGATATCGTTCGTACATTTTGGTCCTTCGAGCCGGAAATGGTAACGATAATTGTTATCCAATGTCAAAGCCCTTTGTTGACATTTGTACATTTTACAAATTGAAAATTTCACAAATGTAAACAATACAATAAAGAGTGGATTAGTGTGGTTTTTATAATTTCATGCGGATGAAGCCGCATGGGAACAGCTAGTTTTAAATAAAACCTGCAAACTGGAAAGATCTGTCTACAGGAGAAACGGTGAATGATTTTAAGATAAGAATGTTTCAGTATTAAATAACTTACTGCGGATAAAGTCATTCTCGTCTGCGAAGTAGTAGCTACGTTGTAGGAACTGGTTTCTGGTGACGCTGAAACAATAAATTACACAATAAAAAATTAAAATAATCAAATCAAATCCCTTTCCGGTTGAAAATTATAGACGATGATTAACATATTCTAAATCAAGAGGTTTTACAATTTTAGTCTATAGAAAAAAAGCTGATATGAAACTTTAGTAAATTAGTGTAAGTTACGTAAAAACATGATTAAAGCGGGTTATGCCGCGCAAAACGGGTAGTCAGAAAAACTCTATGTTTCTAATTTCATAAATATTCAGAAATATTTTTATTATATTCTACTTCTAGACCTTGATAAGTGTATCAGATATTTTTCTAATATAGTAATTGGTTAAAGGACCTTAAAATTTTAACCAACTTATGGACTTCAAACTTCAAACACTTTATTAAAGAGTTTTGACTATTTAATTCGCGTAAAAAACTTCAAGTATTAAATTACACTTGGAGGGAACTTTTTGAACTCATCATCATCTCTATCCTACTCCCGTAGGGTCGGCGCATCGGGTTTTCGTCCTCCAAATAATCACCATCCGTCATCTCAGTCATCACTCCCTTTTTGACCATGTCACCTTTCACGCAATACATCCATCTCTTTCTAGGTCTACCTCTACCGGTGTACCTCCACATTCATAACTAACGTCCTTCTTGTTACATGCGATTCATCCCTTCTCATAACATGCCCATACCACGCTAACCTTTTACTCCTTAATTCTCAACCACCGGGGCTACTCTCAAACTTCCTCTAATATACTCATTTCGTATCTTATCCAATCGTGTTACCCCACACATCCATCTTAACATTCGAATTTTCGCCACGTTTCCTTTCATCCGTCCCTTGGAACTTTTTGGACTATGGTCGGGTAATGTTTAACGAGCGGGCAGTTTAAGTCGGGCAAACTAACCAGTGTTAGGTCTGCGTGCGTCCAGCGCCCGCCAGATGTCGCGCACGTCGGCGTGCAGCGCGCGCAGCGAGCGCAGCACCGCGCCGCTAGACTCCGCCCCCGCCGCGCCCTCGCCCTCGCCCTCGCCCTCGCCCTCGCCCTCGCCCTCGCCCTCGCCCTCGCCCTCGCCCTCGCTGCCGGACGATGCCTCGCTTGTAGTCTCCTATACCATACCAACAACCATTAACCCTTAAATACCTAAAGTTTCAAAGATACCGGGGTTATAAATCGCATTGGGAACCTACAATCAATTTTATTGACCGACTTCCCAAAAGAAGCAGGTACTCAATTCGTCTGTGTTTCTTTATTTTTAATACTAACTGTTCCCGTGCGGCGTCATCCGCATGAAATTGTGAAAATTTTATTTTATTGTTTACTTTTGTCAAATTCTCAATTACAAATGTCAAAATTACCGTTACCGTAATAACCTTGCTTCCTTAATGTTGGCAACTTGTAGTTTATGGTCTCTTTCCCACATGAAGGTTTTTTCCAATTTATTTATCCCTTAAGTTAATTAACTTGAAAATATATAGCCTAAAACGTGTCGTAAGATTAGAGCTTTTTATTAAAGTGAGAATTATTCAAAAATTTGCTGTGATTGCTGACATCCTACGCCACAAAGTAGTGCGTGTTTACGCTTTACTATATTAGTAAGTATAGATTAGACTGTTTACATGTTACTTTTGACTGATAATCTTCAAGTTAGAAAACAAAAAGGAGCATATCACGAAAATATATAAAAATATAGGTTTTTTTTTTCTAATTTTCACCTTTACTAAAAAACACAATAGCTTGCAAAACAATGAGCAACATATGAAAATGGAAAAAAAAAACATAAATAGCCAATGTGAACAACAACAATTTAGTTATTCAAAAAATGACCGAATCGCCAGATCGAAAAATTCTAACATTTTTTTTTTTTTTTATAATATAAGATGGCAAACGAGCAATCGATCACCTGAATCCGCCCAAAATGGCGAAGCGACGCTGCCCATAGACACCCGCAATTGCAGATGCGTTGCCTACCCTTAATCGACAGAGGAGGAGACGTACAAAAATAGGATATTTCCCCTTCCTATGCGTCTCCTCCACCATCAAATCCACTTTCCCTTCCCATCCTTTCTCAAAAGAAAAAGGGTGGGAAGGAAAAGGGACCAAAGTTGGGCCTCCGGCACCACACTCATCAGACGAAACGCGGAATTTACATTGCAAAGTATACGAAAACAAGACACTATAAACAAACCGAAATGAACAATGAAAGCCAATCGAAACCAAATACGATGAACGCAAATGAACAGCCACTAAATCGAAACATCAAGAAATGAAACACTGAAGAACAAAGCAACAGAAACATTTTTAGAAACAAACTACTAAGAACTAGCTATAAGATGAGCAGGAGCCGGAAAAAGAGCAAGAGCAAGAGTAAGAGCAGGAGCCATAGCTGGAGAAGGACCAGGATCAAAAGTAGCAGCCGGAGCAACAGCTGGAACCGTAACTGGAGTAGAAGCCGGTTCAGAATAAAGAGCAGGAGTAAAATCAGAAGTAGGAGCATGAGTTTCTGCTGATCTTCTGCATGAGGTACAGGATCAGAAGTAGCAGTCGGGGCGGTAGCAAAAACAAGACTAGGAACAGAAACAGAAGTAGGAGAATAAGCAGGAGCAGCGCAAAAATGGCAGCGGGAGCGGGTGGCGGAGCAGAAACAGAGACGGGATTCGATGGAGGAACAGGATCAAAGCAAGATCAGAAATATGATGAGAAGTAGCAGCCGGAGCAGGATCGTGAGCAGGAACCGGTGCAGGAGGTGGGGCAAGAGCCGGAGTAGGTGGCAGAGTAGGAGAATAACAGAAGCGCGAGCAGTAGCCGAAAAGGGAACAAGAGCAGCAGCCGGAGCAGCGCAGGAGCCGTAACAGGAGCCGGAGTAGGAGCCGGAGCGGGAACAGTAGCCGGAGCAGCGCAGGAGCCGGAGCGGGAGCAGGACCAGCGGCAGTAGGCTGCGACCTGTATGAGGTGCGGGTGCGGGGGCGCGCGGGCGAGCGGCAGGCGGCGCAGCGCGCGCTCGATGTGCCGCAGCCGGATCTCCTTCTCGCCGAGCAGCGCGCGCGCCCGGTGCAGCGCCACCTCCAGCTCCGTCGTCTCGCGGTCCTCCTGCGCCACACCACTCTTAACCACGATTTAACCTTACTACTTTTAGACAGTAATATAATTGTAACAACTTAATTACCTTCAACAGTTCTACTATTCATTCCAGCCAGAATGGTGAGCTTATTCTAATAGTTGATAGGTGTCATAGGGACGGGACGTATAGGGCAACGATTTAGTGTTTCGCCGATTTACTTCTTAACTCTACCAACATTTTGGTTGATTATGGAACATCCAGCATGAGTATGGAACTTGAGTGCGAGGTATATGTAAGATACTTAGTTACAAACATCCATCCAAACGTACGCACTTATAACATTAGTTAGTATTAGTAAGATAAGTAAGACGTATTACAAGTTTGAAGCATTTGACGTGCATGAGTATGTAGTACGATAATTACGAAGTACATATCATGAGTATACAGAATGTTGTATGAGTATGAAGTAGCTATTCTCATAGTAGATGGAAGCGTCATACTGTAGCAAGTACGTAGTACGCAGCGCGAACGTGCAGTACGCAGTACGCAGTGCGCAGTACGCAGTATACATACGGAACAAGCGCGGCGCGGGGAGAGCGCGGCGCGTGAGTCACGCAGCGCGGCACGGCGACTGCGCAGCACGGCGCGCGCGCGACGCATGCCCTCGCGCTCCACCAGCGCACGATGACGCACGAACTCCAGCTCGGGTGTGTTCGCCGTTGTCACACTACCTAGTATTACATATACTATACTAGCTTTCGCCCGCGATTCCGTAGGCGAGCAATCAAAAAAAATAAAAGTCAGTAGCCCACGTGTTCCGGACTACACTCAAAATCTATGCCAATTTTTTATTAAGATCCGTTCGGCTGTTTATGATATCTAAACTTTCGAATTTGAATATTAGTAAGATTAAAATAGTAGCCGTAGTACAGAATAGCCTATAATAATCGTGCTCAAGGTCCCAAAAAAATCGGCCCAACTGAAGAATAATCGGAACAAACGCGTCCTTGTGGGCAGCGACGAGCAATGACTTAAAAAATTGTTTTTTTTTAATCAGCAACGCAAATAAATGAACGGAAATTAACGAAATATGATTTTTCTTTCAGAGAGATATTCCAAAATCGATCAAAAGAAGTCATTTTTGTCTCTAATTTTAACAAGAGTGGTGCAAATATTTGTGTTAATTCATACTTATATACAAATCGTTATAATTTAAATATTTATTCTAATAAAGTAAACTTGAGTACCTAATTCAGAGAAGGGATACCGCAGGCTGTAGGAGGGTTGGCAGGCTAAGTCCGGGAACTGGTCTTCCAGGTCATCCAGCTTCCGGAGCTGCTGGCGAAGAGATTCCAACGGACTGGACCAGCCTTCACCACGTCTGTAATACTCTGTTATGTAAAACCTTTTAAATTTTACATACTTAGTATAAGTTACTAGCTGTTGCTCGCGATTTCGCCCGCGTGAAATTAAAAAATATAATAGTAAAAATATAGCCTATGTTACTGATAACATAGCTTTTTAATGGTGCAAGAATTTTTGAAATCGGTCTAGTAGTTTTTGAGTTATTCCATACAAAAATACAAATCTTTCCTCTTTATAATATTAGTATAGATATACATATACATACTTGGGTGAGTAATTAAGTCTAGAAGTGGACGCAGACTTTAATCTTGTGAAGCACCGCCGACGACCGTGTCCTGAAATAGTTTTATATTGATTTCATGATTTAATTATAATGAACTAGCTTTCGCAAGCGACTTCGTCCACGTAAGTAGCTTATGTGATCTAGACTATCTTCTACATCTATGCCAAATTTCATTAAGATCCGTTCAGCAGTTTAGTCTCCAAATCCAACAAACATCCATCCAGCTAAACTTTCGCATTCATAACATTAATAAGATTTTTTTTAAAATAAAAATATTAGTAGATTTTTGTTAATTTACTAATATTTCATTTAACCCTTCCAACAAAGCTCTAGGCTTGTGCTAGGATATGGTTCACGACAATAGTCGAATGGCGGGATTCGAACCCTCGACCGCAAGATCGGTAGTCCGTACCCCAAACCATTAGACTATTGGCGCTTATTCTTAAGATTAAGTGTCAATTTTACTTATTTATTTTATTTTATATATTAATACTAAAAATGAGGTACAAAATATACCATTAATTGTTTCTTTGGGCTTTTCGTCTGCTGTTGTCGCGTCGGAGGAGTCTTGGTAGTCGGTTGTAACTCCTGTAAAATATTTTATCTTACCAATAATATTTCCAATTACTTGTTTATACAACTTTTAACTGAATTTAAAACAAAGTTAGTAAATAACCTATATATTCTTCCAGACTATGTCCTATAGATGTCAAATGTCAACGAGATCCGTTAAACCGTTTTAGAAATACGTACTAACAAACATCCATCCATCTAAACTTTCGCATTCATAACATTAATAAGATTTTTTTTAAATAAAAATATTAGTAGATTTTTGTTAATTTACTAATATTTCATTTAACCCTTCCAACTAAGCTTTAGGCTTGTGCTAGGATATGGTTCACGACAATAGTCGAAAGGCGGGATTCGAACTCTCGACCGCAAGATCGGTAGTCCGTACCCCAAACCATTAGACTATTGGCGCTTATTCTTAAGATTAAGTGTCAATTTTACTTATTTATTTTATTTTATATATTAATACTAAAAATGAGGTACAAAATATACCATTAATTGTTTCTTTGGGCTTTTCGTCTGCTGTTGTCGCGTCGGAGGAGTCTTGGTAGTCGGTTGTAACTCCTGTAAAATATTTTATCTTACCAATAATATTTCCAATTACTTGTTTATACAACTTTTAACTGAATTTAAAACAAAGTTAGTAAATAACCTATATATTCTTCCAGACTATGTCCTATAGATGTCAAATGTCAACGAGATCCGTTAAACCGTTTTAGAAATACGTACTAACAAACATCCATCCATCTAAACGACTTCTCAATTTTTTTTTATCTTTCCTATAAGTAGGAGAGATAAGTCTCTTACTCTGTCCGAAATGGTAAGAAAATAGCTCGAAGAATTACTAGAAAGCCTATTGCAGTCGCTTAAAATGATATCATACTTAATCAGCCACCTTTCGAGATGAACTAGCAAGGAATTAATAGTTGTATGAATATGTATGAAAATAGGGGAAGATCTAGACAAACATACTAGTAAAAGACAAAGTAGTAATAGGTAAGGGGTGGTCTTTAAATAAAAAGAAGTATAGCCAAGGTTCCTCTGCGCGTGAGATTATTCCCAACCGTCACCCCGCTCTGCCCCCACGTGGGGTCAGATGAGAGTAAAAAATTTCATCCGTCCCACCTTTTGTGACGAAGGGACGGTTGGAACTTATTTTATTTCTTAACGGTCCCATCTGTCACCTTATCGGTGATAATGTGACTAAAAGGTGGGACGGATGAAACTTTGTATTCTCATCTGTCCCCACACGGGGACAGAGAGGGGGTTATAAAGCGCATTGGGCACCTAAATTTATTTTAATATTAGGCTGTTTACTTGTTATCTTTGACTGATAATCTTCAAGTTAGGACAATATATAAATATATAGTTTTGATTTTTTTTACTATTCTTTCCCATTATACACAGTAAAGAGTACACTTATTTTTTTTTTTAATTTGACTTGAAAAGGCTTTTAACCCTTAGATGCATGATGATGCATTTATACATCAGTCTTTTCTTCCTTACCCAATAGACTATTTTGAAAAATCATTTTTTTCTTTTTTTTTCCCTTAACAGTTCAATGAACTACCCGTTTCAATTTATGGTATTTAAAAAAATTGTGCATTTAAGGGTTAAAGGTTAAGTGAGTAAGCAGTTGATTAGTGCAAACCCACTCACCCTAATCTACTGTACTCCAGTAAGCCAGTTGCCTGAAACTGGTAAAAGTGGATGCAGTGAATTGACATAGACCCCGGTTGGCACATGAGCCACATCGCTTGTATCGGCAGAGAAACCGATAACAGATATCGACAATATTCGCCCTTTACCAAAGAAGATGAATGAAGTCTTACATTACCCGTATCTCCTCTATCTCTGTGCGCGCGCGGCGGCTCGCGGAACGCCACTGCGGTGCGGCGCCGCGGAGCCTTCGCCCCCGACGTTAGAGAAGACTCCGCTGATGGTAATAACTACAAAAACATTCAAACTATAGCAGAGGTGGCGAACCACTGACACGCGTGCCGTTAATGGCACACGACATAATATTTTGGGCACGTCGATAATCATAAAAACACTAAGAAAAAAATATGAAGTAGGTGCACCATGGAAATGACGTAATAATCGCAGTCAAAATTATTCGATGGCACGCCTAAGACCGCATTAAACGTTTCTTTTAAAAAATGGCACTTTGATGCATAAATGTTCGTACCCCTGAACTATAGTAATAATAATTTCAAATATCTTGGAGGCTCAAGGTCAACTACGCACACTTGTAACGTTACACCTAAATATATTCCGAACCACCAACACATTTAAAAACTAAATAACAGGTTTGTTTCAAGTGCTTCATTAGATAAACAAATATAAAAAAAAAAAAAAAAAAATTGACGTAAATAATATGCCGATAAGTATTTTTTACTTGCAATTGACTGCGACTTTGTGAGCACAGAATTTAAAAAAATGGTTGTCCCAAATAGACCCGCATACTACTTTCGCGTCAAAGACCCGTCAAAAAATTGTCAGCCATTTCAGAGATAACCCGAAACAAACGCAACATGCGAACAAACAACATTTATTTAAAACGGTTTTTATATATTACATAGCTGTTGCTCGCGACTTCGTCCGCGTCGAATTTTAAAAAATTTAGCTTATATTACTCATTGGTTACGTGGATTTTTAATGGTGCGAGAATGTTTAAATCGGCCCAGTAGTTTTTGAGTTATTTAATACATACAAAAACACAAATCTTTCCTCTTATAATATTAGTATAGATAGACATTCCTATTATACGTATTTCATCATGGACTGCAGTTTCACAAATTAGGATATTTCTAGAATAAATACTTACATTAGTCTTCAATTTCCAGTCATTATTATTATCAGATTTATGCGCATTACTCTCCGATGCGGATGTCTCGTTGTCGCACCGAACGTTGTTGCGTCGCGCTCGCGGCTCCGCCTCCACCGCGCTCTTCTCATTCGCCTCTTTACATCTGAACAGAACAGTCATTCATTCTAAATCATTCAATCGTTCATTCGTTCGTTCAATTTTAAGAACGTGCACACCTTTGTGAACTATCATTCAACTGTTTAGTCTAGCTTTGATTCCTATGAGCTTATATGGAGGTTACACTACTCGATTTTTAGTTGTGCAACTAAATAGTTGTATAAACTGCGAAACAATCGACAATCGCACAGTAGTTGTGCGATATTTTAATCAAAGGTGTGCGCACGCTCTAAATCTATACAAATATAATATAATAAAGCGTATACTTTTTATGTAGGATATTATCACAGCAAAACATCTAGGACAAAGTCATCAGCCACCGGAACGAAAGAAAAAATAAAATAAAAACAAATAGAAATTACAAACCATTCCCAAGCCGACTGGTCCTCGTGGGGAATTAGACCGACACCCTCCATCAAATATGAAATCTAGATCTAAATCTAAAAAGAACGATAGCAATAATTATCTAAAAATTTGCACATATAATGTCAGATCCTTAGCATCAACAGAAAGGTACTTAGAACTAACAAATGCGGTTGATAAAATTAAATTCGACATTTTAGGAATCTCAGAGGTAAGGAGAATGGGCTGCAACATCGAAGAATACCAAGACTATGTCTTCTGCTACATTGGGGAAAAAAAGGACTGTATGGTGTAGGGTTCCTAATAAAAAAAGAATTAAAAAATAGGATACTGAATTTCACTGGAGTATCGGACAGGGTTGCAATACTTCAAATTCAACTGGAGAATCAAATTCTTTCCCTTATCCAGGTATATGCGCCAACAGAAAGTTCGCCAGATTCCGAATTAGAAAAATTCTACAACGACCTTAGACAAGCCCACAAAATTGCTAAAGAAAATATACTTATAATTGGAGATTTTAATGCAAAAATTGGTCAATGCAAAGGCGAAGAAAGTATGATTTTAGGTGAATACTGTTACGGTGAAAGAAATAAAAGAGGAGAACAATTAATAGACTACGCATTCGAGAATAGACTGTCCATAATGAATACATTTTTTAAAAAAAGACTGAAAAGAAAGTGGACTTGGATATCACCAGACTGTAAAACTAAAAACGAAATAGACTTTGTAATGACCAACCGCCGTAGTATTGTAACTAATTGCGAAGTTTTACACAACATCAGTTTTCCTTCAGACCACAGGCTACTACGCGCAACACTTACCTTAAAGCTTCCAAAGAAGAGCAGAAAAAAATTTAGACACTCCCAAAAAATACCAGAAACAGAATATGAAATTAATACTTATAGAAATAGCTTAAAAAATATTTACAACACAACAAAATAGAATCCAATAGTGCTCAATCCAATTATAACATACTAGAAGAGGCTATAATACAATCACTAAAGCAGAACAAAACAACACAAGAGAATAAACCTAAAATACTAAGTGAAAAAACATTAAATCTCATCAAAAGACGAACTGAACTGATACGAGATAAATTTAAAAACAAGGAGAAGAAAAAAGAATTAAGTAAGATGTACAAAGAATGTAACAGGGCAATCAGAAAAGATTATAGACAGCATAGGGAGAGTGTAATATCGAAAAGTCTCATGCAATTCAGAAGTGCCAAGAGAGCATTTAAGGAACTAAATCTTCAAAAAACGTGGATACAAAATTTAGAAACTAAAAATAAAACGACTCAAACAAGACAAGAGATTCTAGAACACGCTACATCCTACTACAGAGAACTATACAAAAAAAGAGACGAAGATAACGAAACAAACATAGAAGTTGCAACCTGTTCAGAAACAGTGAGACCAATAGACGAAAAAGAGATGTGCCAAATTATAAAGAAATTAAAATTACACAAAAGCCCAGGATCGGATGGTATAAACAACGAAGCTCTAAAGCTGGGTGCGCCAATACTACTACCATATCTGACAAACTGTTTAATATGACATTAGAAGAGGAAAAAGTACCAATACAATGGTGCACATCGGAGATCACATTACTATACAAAAAAGGTAATCCAAATGACATCGGAAACTATAGACCAATTAGTTTACTTAATAGCATTTACAAGCTCTTCGCGATGATGCTCCTACAGAGAATCGAAAAAGACATTGAAAATGGTCAATCAGTAGAACAGGCTGGCTTCCGCGCAGGTTTCAGCACACTTGACCACATACAAACTGTTGATCAGGTAGTGGAAAAGTATAAAGAGTTCAACAGACCCTTGTATTTAGCTTTTGTAGATTATAGTAAAGCGTTTGATACTATTAGCCACAAATCTATTTGGACAACATTAAAAGAGCTAAATGTTAACCACAAATACATTAATATTCTACAACATATATATACGAACTGCAAAAGCAGAATAAAACTCGAAACCTGCGGGGAAGATATACAACTTGGCCGCGGCGTAAGACAAGGCGATCCTCTGTCACCTAAACTTTTTATTGCTGTTCTCGAAGGAATATTCCGTAAACTAGACTGGAAATACAGAGGCATTAATATAGCGGCACGACAATTAAGTCACCTCCGATTCGCAGACGATATTGTTATCTTCGCGGAATCGGGGCGCACACTTCAGAAAATGCTGCTAGAACTCGACGAGGAAAGCTACAAAGTAGGGCTGGAGATGAACGCTAGCAAAACCAAAATAATGACAAACAGTTGGCAATTATAAATTGAAATTAGGAATAAAACAATAGACTATGTTGAGGACTACATTTATCTCGGCAAACAAATCTCATTCAAAAACTCAAACAACAATTACGAAATTCAAAGAAGAGCAAATATAACTTGGAAACGATTTTGGTCATTAAAAGAGATTCTCAAAGGGAAATATCCCTTGAGTTTGAAAAAAATCGTAGTCGAGACTTGTTTATTACCCTGCTTGCTATACGGCTGTCAAACCTGGACTTTCACAAATAAAGCTAAGCAAAAAATAATATCAACGCAAAGAGCAATTGAAAGAAGCATACTAAATATTAGAAAAATTCAGAAAATTAGAGAGCGATAGCATCAAACAAAAAACAAAAATAGCTGATGCCTTAACACAAGCTTTAAAATTAAAATTTCAATGGGCTGGACACCTGTCTAGATTTACTGACTCTCGGTGGACTATAGAAACAATTAAATGGAAGGGACCAGGAGGAAAAAGAAGCGTTGGAAGACCTAATAAACGGTGGGCTGATGACATTACTGAAAGAATAGGGAAAAACTGGATGATACTTGGTAGGGATAGGAAAGCTTGGAAAACGGCGGAGGAGGCCTTTTACCCAACACGGGATCCATATCTAAAACTAAGAAACTAACAATTCTAACGCAAAAACTTGTACATACTTTTTATAAGTCAATTACTAACAATACTAACAAATACTATGTAAATCAATTGTAAAAATCTTAGATATGGAAATAAAAAGGCTTTTATTATTATTATCACAGTGTTTATGAATAATTCTTTTTTTCTATTAAAAACACTACATTTCCGACAGTCTATATGCTACATTTTCATGGCTATTTAATATATAGGGTGTTCAAATTGGAAAATATTGTCAAGCGGGAAAGGGACAAAAACTACAAGCTGACATTAAGGCAGCAAGGTTGCCATGGTAACGGTAATTGTTATCCAATGGCAAAGGCCTTCGTTGTCTTATGCATTTGCAATTGAAAATTTCACAAATGTTAACAATTTTTTTTTTGTACTTCCATGCGGATGCCGCTCTGAAACAGTAAGTAAATTATAATCTTACTTGTCAATAGATTGCGTAGCTTTATGCGAGTTAGATTTCTCAGTTTCTGAGCCGGTGGTCATGCTCATCTCACGGCGCTTGTTGCGACGCTCTATCGACATCTGAAAGAACAAACGCATATTAATTGACAATGTACACTCAATCATTTGAAACCGAAGCAGTTATCGAGAAAAGACAATTAATCTATACTAGTATTATAAAAAGGAAATATTTATATTTTTGTATGTATTGAAATAACTCATAAACTACTGGGTCGATATAAAAAATTCTTTCATCATTAGAAAGGCAATTTATGAGTAACATAGTTGTTCGCAAGCGCCTGCCATATTTTTCACAGCAACGGCTAAATTTCGACATTACCGTCACGGAGCATGAATTTTATTAATCAGCATTCAAAACTTGTAACTGATGGAGTACACGCAATCCCAGCAAAATCTGTTTTATTTAACTTCTCCAAATCATCGACCACATATTTACATAGTCATTTTTCAAGTCGCAGTCGCCAACATAATTACCTTGACGTCATGTTTGAGTCGTGCGTACTTCTCCTTGAGGCAGCGGTACTTGTCCTGCAGCGCGCGGTCGCGGTCGTGCGGCGCGGTGCGCGTGCGGGCGGCCGCCGCGCGCTCGCCCGCAAGGCGCGCACGCACCTCCTCCACGTGGCACGCGTGCTGAGCGCGTAACCTCTCCACCTATTGTATACTAGGGTTGTAACGGAGGCCATTTTAACAGTGGTAGAGCCCGCTTTAACATCTTCGCACGAATGGGTCGGCTCGCCCGGTGTAATACCACGACCATACAGAAAATAAGCGTGAAGTGGAAGAAATTCCGCGTTTCGTCTGATGAGTGTGGTGCCGGAGGCCTAATTTTAGTCCCTTTCCCTTTCCACCCTTTTCTTAAGAGGAAAGGATGGGAAGGAAAAGTGGATTTGACGGTGGAGGAGACGCATAGGAAGGGGAAATGTCCTCGTTATGAGCGTCTCCTCCTCCGCCGATTAGGGTAGGCAACGCATCTGCATTCACGGATGTTTATGGGCAGCGGTCGCTTTCCATTTCGGTGGATTCAGGTGGCCGCTTGCTCGTTTGCCACCTTATATTATAAAAAAAAAAAAGCGGATGCGGATGCGGAGCCGAAGGGCTTCACCTCTGCAGAAACGGAGGTTAACGGAAGCGGAAACGGAGGTCAATAGTAAAACATTATTTGCGATTTATTAAAGAAATAAAAACTAAAATTACGTTAATTCAAAATACAGATTGGTACATAATTACAAGATACAGCTTATTGTGCAAATATAATGTATAACAATTATAGTTAGTTGACCTAGGACGTCCGCGCGGGCCGCATATACGATACCTAATCGCCCCATTCGCGTTAAAGACGTAAATTAATCTCCGTTATAACTCCGCATAAGAAATAACGGAAGCGGAAGCGGATGCGGAATTAATATTTCTTGCGGAAGCTCCGCACTTGCGGAAGCGGAAGCGGAGTTCCGTTACAACACTATTATATACCATTTTTTTTTATTCATTCCTGCTGCTCTAGTTCTTTGCAGCAACCTTGTTGCCTTTGTTGTTGCTTTTGTATACCATGTTACACTACTATAGTTTGTCTAACTAAGGATTAATTTGACAATTCACTTGACAAGTAGGGATGGGTTGTGTAGAATCAGGTATGGGATCTTTTCGATTTTCACTCTCATAGAAGTTGGAATCAATAGGTTCATAGTTATAACTTTTGGGTTAATATAAAACAAAAAAACATTGCTTTCTCCAATCAATAAGGACATACAGAATCAATACAATGAGAGTTAGTAAATATTTATTAAAAGATGTACATAATCGAATGGGATTTCGTTATTATTATTGAGATCGCTATATTCTCTGCACTATATTCTTGAAGAAAATGTCTTTGTATAAATTACAATTTTTACTTCACAAGCAATAAATATGTTTTAAACAGACACACAGTGTACTTGGAAAGATAATCTAACTTTACTTTGCCAAGAAACTTTAACAACTAAAAAATAAACCAATATTAATACAAAAAACAATTTACCTCAGCTCGATAGTCATGCCTTAGTTCGGTAATCCTTGTTGTATGTTCTTCCCGCAGAGTTTCTATAGTAGCTCTGTTCTCTTCTATCATTCGCGTTCTCTCTCTGTTCAGATTCATTTGTAACTGTTCTCTCACTTCACAGAGAGCTCGTTCATTATCTATAGAATAAATTAAAACAAGCGAAATCATTAAAATTACACTTTATCTATGGAAATAGTGCAATAGTTTAACTTATTTGAACTGGTGGGTATAAAATGTATGGTATAGTGTCGTTAGATCCTTGTCGTATTGTAGTTTTCTTAATTTGTGTGTCAAGTTCCTCGGACTATAATAACAAATATTTTAATGATGTATATTATAAAGATTTGTATTTGTGTATATGTCGGAATCTTTTTTTTATTTATATACTAGCTTTCGCCCGCGACTCCGTCAGCGTGGAATTAAAAAATAACAATAGCGAGTAGCCTATGTGTTCTTCCAGACTATCCTCTACATCTATACCAAATTTCATCGAAATCCGTTCAGCCGTTTAGGCTACAAACTCTAACAAACATCCATCCATCCATCTAAACTTTCGCATTTATAATATTATTATAGTATGATTGGAATAACTCAAAACCTACTGAAATGATTTCAAAAATTCTTTCACTTTTATCACTATTAACCTATTTTTATTATTTTTTTAATTTCACGCAGACTACGTCGCGAGCAACAGCTAGTTTAGAAATAACATTATCCATCCAAAGCGCTAAAAGTAACTTAGACACAAAATCATAGACATAAAATAAAAAATAAAGTGCCTTAAAGTTATTTACGAATTATGTTTTCAAAATACATACCAATTTCCAAACTGTCAGTTTCATCAGCTAATTTAATCTTATATTCTTCTCGCAGCCGCGCCATATTTTCTGCGTGTTGTCTCTCCGCTGACGTCACTTCGTTATGATGTCTTCTCTCTAACTCTTTGAGTGCATCTTGCAACATTTGCTCGTGATTACGTTCAGCTGAAGATAACGACTGGAAATACACCAAACAAAGAGATTCAAAATATATATAACGCATAGTTGACACTTCACTTGAAACATTTTTCACATAATCTCACTAACGCTACCTGGTGTCCGATAGTCAAAATCACATACAAACAAATAATTCAAACATGGAGCATCTTGGCATGTCTAATTTGAGATTGAGATATTATTTATTTATTTATTCTTTGGCACAAAAGTTACAAAACATATACTTAAAAGCTAAGACAAGAATACCATACATAGAAGTTACCGGTGAAAAAGGATGTTTCCTATGTCTAGTCTATATCTTTCTTAAATATCTTTAACACAAATACACTATAATATAAAATCAACAAACTACTATCGTTACTGAAGACCGATATGAGGACATAAACAGAAAGTGTTAAGAATGAATGTGGATGGTTACAAAGGAAGAGGAAGACCGAAGAAAGTATGGTCGGATTGTGTGAAAGAGGATATGCTTAAGAAAGGAGTGGATTCAGATATGACGGCTGATAGAGATGTATGGAAGAGCAGCGCATACTGTGTCGCATGCTGTGGTTGCTGATATCCTATATAACAAAGTGTGTTTTATTTTATTAGTATAAACATAACAGAATATCTTGAAATTAAAGGCAAATGCTGTTCAGCTATTTACATGAGTTACTAATTTTCTTAAAATTATTTATTCAAGAAGATTTTACCTCTTCCATGTCCTTCTTATGTCGATCTGCCTGTTCATTAAGTCTTACTCTCTTTTCAGTCAAAAACTTCTGTTCCGCTTCCTTTATCTCTTCTTGTAACTCTGCTCTCATTTTTTTCTCTTTAGCGGACCACTCCATTCTTATTATTTCCAACTCTTTTTGCATCGATAACTCCAATCTCCTTCTTTCGTCGTTTTTATTTCTTTCGATATAATCTCTCGTACCCATATCAGGTACTAAGGGTGATTTAATTGGTTTCGGAAAAGTTTCTTCCTGAGTTTCAAATTGGTAAACAACAACCACATTATCTGAACTACTTTTCCCTTGGGATATTATAACTCCATCTAATCTAGGACTTGTTTTACCTAGATTTATAGAATCAGATGATTTATTAGTTGCATTCAATTTTAAGGGTTTAAAAGTCGAAAATGGTGAAAACGTCTTGCTAAAATCTAATCTAGGTCTATCAGAACCTAAACTAGGTGTGGGAGATAATTTAATTTGAGTTTTCATATCTTTAGGTATATCAATGCTGTTAGATCTAGGTGTTGTTTTAACATCTTCTCTATTGGAAGATTTTCTAGAATCTTCTGAATCGGAATGCGTGAATTTAGATTGTTTAGACAGGAAATCTAATTTAGGTACTTTTATTTGTGGGATTGGCATGTCTGAAATTCTCTGAGGTCTGATCGGACTCGGTTCTGAGGATTTGGAATGATTTTGTACTGAATCCTCACTTTCTTTGGGACTTTTTTCATTATCAATATTGAGTTTATCTTTCTTTTGACTTTCGTGGCTTTCGTTCGAATCATCTAGATCATTAAGATCAATATTAGCGAATTCTCTATCCGGAGAATCGATTGATGTTTCTGAATCTATACTTTCCATTAGATTTATGGATATTTTATTCTTCTGTGGTATCATAGGTGATCTATGGAGACATTATAATACAATTTCATTAACAGTTACAACTTACGAAACAGTGCAAAATTAAAAAGGTACATTTCAAGCAAAGACATATAGAGATATAGCTGAGATGTAGAGGCATAGCTGACAATTCACTTGAAAAATTTTTCTATTGATAGATCCTCAAAATCACATGTCAATATAATTAACTAGCTTTAGCCCGCGACTCCGTCCGCGTGGAATTAAAAAAAACTGAGTAGCCTATGTGTTCTTCCAGATTATCCTCTATGTCTATGCCAAATCTCATCGAAATCCGTTCAGCCGTTTAGGCTACAAACTCTAACAAACATCCATCCATCCATCTAAACATTCGCATTTATAATATTAATAAGAAAATAAGATTGCCAATAGGCATAATTTATAAATGTTTATTTTATTTTGTAACACTGTTTAGTTAGTTTGACATTCGATTATGACTTTTAACTTATTTTTTTACCATTTTAACTTACCTCGGTCTACCCTCCTTATCAGAAGCCGGTTCCTCAATACTGACAGGAGTAGAATCCCCATCTCTGCGGACCAGATCGGATATCTTCTGGAAGTTCTTTTGAAATAAATCAGGTTTAATGTAATCTGACGGCGATGGTTTCAAAATACGTCTTCTTGGTGATTTTTCCCGCATATCTCCATCTGTAAATACAATTAACTTAAAATTATATGACTCTGCCCGATTACTTTAGTCTATTTTTGATTGGTTAATATTTATTGTTTGTTGAAAAATCTGAATTTGTGTTTTTAGCACTATTTCATGTAAACTATCATTTCATCAAATCATTCAGGCAAAACATCCATACATCCATCCATTTTCACATAGTATTAGTAAAAAAGTTAATTTACTATTTATAACACAGAACTTACCAAATGAATCTTTATCCGAGCTACTTTTGGGTTCTCTTGGACTTTCTGTAATATGTGGTCTCGGTGGCAAGGGAGGTCTGGCTACTAAAGGTGAAAGATGAACAGTATTTAATAAAGGCACAGGGTTTGGAATCGGCGATACTGGTACAGGGGAGGACACAACAGGGGAAGGGACAATAGGTGATGAAGGTATGATAGGTGATAAGGGTCCAAGAGTTGATGGTATGGAAACAGGAGGAGCACTGATTATTGAACTTTGTCCTTCATTTTGATCTGATGAACTGTTTGATCCCGGACTAACGGTAGGTTCTGGAACATTTTCTAATTTGAATCTGGAAATGACATTGAAATTAATTCATAAAAAGCCTATGTGTTCTTCCAAACTATGCTCTACATCTATGCCTAAATTCATTGAGATCCATTCAGCTGTTTAGGTTGTAAACTCTAACATCCATCCATCCATTTAAACTTTCGCATTTATATAGGTAATATTAGTAAGCTAGCTGTTGCTCGTGACTTCGTTCGCGTGGAATATAAAATTGTGAAAAACAAAGCTTATGTTACTCAGTGATAACATAGTTTTTAATGGTGAAACATTTTTTGAAATCTAACAGTACTTTTTAAGTTATTTCAATACATACAAAAATATAATTTTTTCCTCTTTATAATATTAGTATCTATATAAGTCAATAAGTATGTTTATTCACTTACCTGACACTTTTCTTATCTTCATCAAAACTATAAGTCTGTTTCGGCCTTCCCAGAATAGCACTCTCATGTTTCCTTTGGAAGGAATCAGATTTTTCTCTAAGAATACCTTTTGGTGGGTCACTTTTAGTTACAGAATCCCCGGGCAACGACTTCTCTGTATCTGGACTAGGCAAATCTGATTTACAAAGCCTCATAAACATGTTACCTTTACCTAAAAAACACACACATTAGAGTAAAGGCAAAGAAAGCTATTTTAAAGAGCCAAAAAAACAATATCAGAACATAGCTCTTGAAGCAATTTTCATAATACATACTTTTAAAAGCTTTTAAAAAAACTTCATAAGTTGCCTTTCAGATTATATTCTACATCTATGCCAAACTAAAGCAAGATCTGTTAAGTAGCTCTGGAAATATGTAACAAACATACATCCATCCATCCAAACTTTCACATTTAAAATATTAGTAAGATTACCTGAAAATGGCAATCCTTTATCTATTTTAGCAGTTGAGAGTAGAGGGCTAAAGTTTTCCTCTTCTGGACTACTTAGTACATGCATCTTAAGGTCGATGATCTCCGATTGTTGCTTGAACAGCATTTTTGGTCTTTCAAAGGTCGGTCGACTAAACAGATCTCTATCTGAGGTATTCCTAACTAGCGCCGGCTTAGGGGAAATGGGACCATCAACACTACGTCTTAAGGGCGATATTCTTAAATCAGTTAATTTCTTGTCTAATCTTGATAGAGGGGCTAGAGGAGGACGTCCGAGAGGGGTCAAACGTCTTTGGCCGTTCACAGCATCTTTCACATCGGACGGATGATTTTCGCTGTCTGTTGATAGATCGTCATCATCACTTTCGACTTTCGTTTCGACGCGTTCTAGATTTTTTGTATTATCCTCGGAAGTTGGTAATTCCTATAATTGAAATTGAGAATGCAAATTTGTACACAAGTGACTTTAAATGCCACACTAAGCATTACATTATGACTCAGAGTAGTTGGTGTACCAAAGAAGCTCTTAGTATGGATTTAATACATGAAATGGACCATAAGGGACTGCTTAAATAACAATTAAGTGACTCTGAATGTGATATTTAATATTTGTATTTAAATTCCTACTTTTAATTACTTAAATTTAGAATCGAAATCCTACTATTTCTTTAACTGATAAATTTAAATTAAAAACTGTTAGGGTCATATGACAACCACAAATGTGGTCAAGAAGTAAGGTACAGTGATATGGTGACCTGGCATCAACCATGTACAGCAAGTTCATATGAAATGTATAAAAATGGCTGGAAGTATGCCAGTGGCGTGACTGGAAGTTGCCGAACAACTTTTATCTCCTCACTAACCTGCACAGAAGCACAAGTATCATCCTGCATAGAGACATCTCTTGCTTTCTTCACCAGCTCTCTATAGACTGTATCTAGAGGATGTTCCCATTGCGTATTTTTCGTGTCCTCATTATAATAGTAGTGAGTTTGGAGTTTTTCATCAAAACTACAACAAAAATGTTAATCATAATTAATGTGAAATATCTCAGTTCATATTTGAATTCTTAATTTAGAAAATAATGTAATAAATGTTGTTATTGAGTTAGTATATTTGAGACTTTACTGAAATGGTGTACTAAATTATAGTGAACACCAAAATAAGAGAATTCTTAACCAAATAATAGTAGTCTAAGCAATATTTATTGCTCTAGCTTAGCATTGACATTATCATTAGTTAAATTATGAAAGCTAACTTGTAACTAGTAAATCAAAAAAGCTAATAATTTCAATAAATAAAATACTCCACAATAAGTTATTTAAACCGTTGTGAAAATTGTACATTTTATTGATTAATTCTGGGGTTAAAAAAAACCTATTAGACTTCACTAACTATGCCTTCCAGGGTGGTGGCAGAGCTTGCATAAGTCCTTCCCGCGCCAATGG
The DNA here is from genome assembly GCA_029286645.1 of Papilio protenor. NCBI lineage: Eukaryota > Metazoa > Arthropoda > Insecta > Lepidoptera > Papilionidae > Papilio > Papilio protenor. The sequence continues at coordinate 5,170,191 of JAGSMZ010000043.1, forward strand.
CAAGAGATGGCTCTCACTTTCTGGATCAATACCCAATTGTTGAGCATATTCTGATATTTCTGAAATAAAATATTAGAATTTAATTAATAGAAATATTAGGAACAAAATATTACTTAAACTGCTTGTCTTTTTAGATCAAAATACAACACTGTTATAGATATTACGTTTTCTAATACATAGAAATGATTGATTAAAGAAATGAAATTTGGTAATGCGAAAAATTTATTAAACCATTCAGATCAGATAAAAATAAGGAAATAAAGAGTATAATCATGATTTTACATGTTCTTCGATTTAATTCTCAATAAAAATATTAAAAAATAAACAATACAAACCATCAGCCGACGGTTGACTATTTTCATCGAATATTTCACGGCACACTATAGCAGACGGTGACGACATTTTATACCATATTTTATCTCACTGCTAACATAAACCTTTTTCGTAGAACTTACAGAAATTGTTTAATAAAACTGTTCATCCCATAATTTAAATAATTACGACAATAATCATCAAATCCAGGCCTTATGAAAATTTTGACATTACTCTTTAATCTTTGATTAAAAATTTCTTATTGGAAGTGGATTGTCTATGAAACGCAATTTAAATATTTCATGTGATACCTACGACGTTTCTAAATCTTAATACAGTGTCTTAACTAATACTAATACAAAGAGAAAATAACAAAATCTTGAACAAAGTAAGATCTACGAAGATTTTCATTTGCTGATGGAAAATATTATTTAGATCCGACTTTTTTACGCCTGGTTATTTGTTCACACGCACACACAAGTAATGGCAACACTAAATCTGAACAAGCAAAAATTAAATTGTCAAAAAATATTGAATTGAGATTTTTCTCTGTTTTAAAACATTGTTAAATTGAATTTTCCAAATGGCTTCTCTTAAAGATGTAGCTTCGTTATATCAAAATCTTAAAACAGAATGGTCTAAAAAACCAAGAAAACTTGATAAGTGCGGAGAGTTGTTAAACAAAATAAAGGTAAGATGACTTGTCAAAATGTTTGTTTTATTAATTTAAATGGTTATCTTTTTGTATTTTTCATCGCTTTGATACAATTAAATCAGATTCCCTTTAAAATTAGATTATCTACTCAATAAAAATTCATAACCTCTGATTCGAAATACTTTGTTTATATAAATAAAATTGGATGTTTTACTTAAGGCAAATACTGAATTAAAATTTATCTCACAGGTGGCATTAACACAGCTGAGTTTTCTCCCGAGTAATAACGCAGCGGCTAATCAGAAAGAATTAATTCTTGCGAGAGATGTGCTTGAAATTGGTGCACAATGGGCAGTCGCTAGCAAAGATGTAAAAGCGTTTGAAAGATATATGTCACAATTGAAATGTTATTACTTTGATTACAAGTAAGTACAATAGGGAAATCCGCAGTGTTCCACTACAATTGCCTTTTTTCTTACAAGGAAAACTGCTCCTTACAAATACCCAATTAGATAGCAGTAATGTAAATGATGGGGTAATAATAAAAAGCAATTTATCTACGTACTACCCACCAATGTTTCTCGTACAAAATCATTGAATAAAAAACATTAAAAAATGGATGCTTTCACATTCTACATCTATGCCAAAATACATTGAAATCTATTCAGCAGTTTAGTCTACAAACCTATAGCTACATTCATCTATCTAAACATTCACATTTATAATATTATAATTATCTCCTAATGATCAGTAAGAGACCTATACGACTTAGGATCCTTCAAGAAGCGAGCCTATCATTTCCTAAAAGGCCGGCAATGCATCTGTAGTACCTCTGGTGTTGCCGATGTCCATGGGCGTTATTGACCACCTAGGTGTTCTCGCGGCTTCTTTGCCCCTTTTTGTTATAAAAAAAATAAAAAAACCTACACTAAAGCAATGATAAAATATCAAACTGAGTTCATAGTTTGAACTACATAATTTTACACACAGCTTTAGTAAATCACATATAACTTGTTTTACAGAGACCATCTACCAGAATCAGCATTCATGTACCAGCTGCTTGGTCTAAACCTGTTGTTTTTGTTGGCACAAAATCGAGTAGCGGAGTTCCACACAGAACTTGAACGTCTCCCAGTGGATGTGATCAGAGCAGATCCATATGTGAGACATCCATTAGCATTGGAACAGTATCTGATGGAAGGAAGCTATAATAAAATCTTTTTAGCGAAGGTAGGTATTTTTTGTTTACTCTGGTCAAGACAGGCATCTTTTCTACATTTTATAGATGTCTGAACTAGCTCATTTGTCTGTTTATGAAATAAAAAAAAATTAAGCACACAAGTAGAAGTTATTAATAAAATAGTTGAATTTGTACTGCAAATTTTTACATGTATAGTTTTTTAATATTTCAATACTGTTGTTGAATGTTATTACTTGACATTATTATATACGTTAACAGATTAAAAAAAAAAGCTTTAGGTTTTATTTAAGTAAATAAAATGTATTTTCCAGGGTAATGTACCAGCAGAGAGTTACACATTGTTCATGGATAGTCTGTTGGAGACGGTGCGCGGGGAGATTGCGGCCTGCATTGAAAAGGCGTATCTCAGCATCCCGTGTGGAGAAGCGGCGCGCAGACTTAACCTCCCATCACAAGTTGCTGTTCATGAATATGGGAAGAAGGTAAATATATCCATATCTTACTAATATAAATGTGAAAAATCGGATGATAGATGGATGTTATAGTTTGTAGCCTAAACAGCTGATTGGATCTCAATGAAATTTGGCCATATTAATTTTGTTTTTTCATGTACACTTTATAACTCTGCATCGGTTCAATGTATCTTTTTGAAATTTCGCTCAGATACAAAACAATTGTTTATCCCCAATAAACGTCACGTTCCTGAAGCATACCTAGTTATTTTTTTAATACTGCGCGAACGAAGTCGAGGGCAACAGATAGACTTTTTATAATATACTAACTGTTACTTGCGACTTCGTCCGTACGGAATTAGCATAAATTGTAAAAAAAATGACTGATTCGATTTTTGTTGAAAATGTTTCTTTCGTTAGCGTAACTGGGTGCTTGGTGCGGACAACTGCTACCACTTCAACGCGGCGGACGAGGCGAGCGCCGCCGCCGCCGGCGTGCTGCCCTCCGCCGAGCTCGCCGAACAAACCATAGAGTATGCAAGACATCTAGAAATGATTGTCTAAATACTTCATTTGTAATCTTTTATCAATAAAATTATCAAAAAGCATCCTTTGATTTAACATCTGTGAATATCCTTATCTTACTTAATAAATGCTAAATTTTGTATGGATGGATGGAAGATTTTTTACAATAGCTAAATGGATTTCCAAAAAGCATATAAGTAAGAGTCGGGACTTAGAACAAAGAATGAATTCGGTCTGACACCTGCCAAACTCACTTCTCGTGGCAAAAAGTTACCAGGATAAAAATATTTAATTTCAATTTTTCCGACACAATGAAAAAACATGTGCACCAACCTAACAAAAATCATTAGTGAAGGGCTCTTATAATCGATACCTCGATATCGATATCGATTAAATGTGGGGTGATTGGGTGGCCCTTCTTAATACAATTTCATATTTCAAATAACTTTGCATTTAGGCTCAATGTAAAATTATTCGTAATGTAATTTTTCATTTACTGACATTGAACCTAAATTACCCAAAGGGAAGCAAATAAATAAAATAATCACCAAAATTACATTTATTTGTTTTATTTACAAGGCATCGCCAAGTAATATTTTAAGTATAATGAAAACAAAAAGAAATTTTTGTGAAATAATAATTGTCTAGGGTAACTGTCAAATAATAATTTTGTATACCTGGCTTCATTCCTAATAGACACATCAGAATTTACGATAAAACCTTTTCCTTCCTTCAAAAATTTTCAGGTAACAATTTCTATCCATCCACCCAGATTCCGGTATTTTACATTTTTTTCCTTTTAATTATACGTTGACCTGTATTTATATTCAAAATTTCAAGTTTGTGGGACTGCTAAAAGTACCTTAGAATTATGTTTACACGTGCGTTTCTGTAAAATGTGAAGGATTCAATTAACGGTATATACATACATGTCTCATTTTTTTTTAAAGAGAGTGTAATTCGTTTTTTGAAAATGTGAGGGATATTAATGTTTTATACAAGCATATCGACAGTGGAAACTCCCCATTACATTGAGAAACAAAAAATATCGATAATAAAATTACAATGACAACTGTAAACTAGATACATCACTAGCACAAAATAAAATTTTCAAATTTAACTTTATACAACTAATTAAAACTACCATGATAGCCAGGCAGGCGCAACTCTTTTGACAGTTGACAATATCATTAAATATACGCTAACGCAGAATCCCCATCTCGCTCTAAAATGTATATCTATCTCACTCATTAATTTGCTCTATAATTTCTGCTCTACAATAAAAAAAAAAGATATCGTATCTCTAAATTAATTAATTAAACAAAAGTAATTATACTAAAAAAAATAACAATTTAATCTTGTTAAGTGCATTATAGAATTAAAAATATATAATTTACGTTGTTTTTAATGTACCTTTGGGCATACCAACGATTTATATACTATATGTCGGCCATTTTAAACAACGGTAAACGAAAATATGCTCTCGTACTATGAAAATTCATTTATCTAGAAATCAATATTTCTTAAATCTGTTTTATTTAGTTTTATATATTATTTAGTAAGTATAGTGCAGTTTTAGTGAATTTGTGCCATCAAGACTATTTTCGCAACTTTGTCGAAGTTCGATAGTTGATGTTTTCTTCTGAGTATATCTATGAAACTTAATAAGGTAATTTCATTATGTTTTTCATGTTACATTTCCAATACTTTTTGTTATATTGACTATTCTATCTTACTACATATCAAATAAAGCATTCATAACATTTTATATGTTATGTACGTAAACAATTTTTGTGGAAATTAACCTAAAAACGTCCTTACATATTTCTTGTTCTAAATATTATGTACATTATCGAAGGTTTGTAATTTGCTAAAACGAACTGGGAAAACTGTTTGGGTTAAATTTAGACATTGATATGACCACTTCCCGTAGACGAATTATCGAAGGTTAAGTACATCTTTAGTTCTGGTTTTAATACCAATTTTAATAAAAACAACACTGTTTGATCATTAAAAAAATAAATTGAGTAAGGAGATCTGTAAATGTTCACTATTTAAAATAAAGTAAGTGACCAGCACTTATATTCAAATACTGCAGGTTTTTGCTGTTTGTTTTCATAACCAAACAAAAGTGTATTTATATTTCTGTAATTTAATAAACAAAAAAAAACTCTTTGCAGTCTTAATTAATTACAAGGGCATTGGGTTAATAATATTTAATTAGTGAATGTTTTCCATTTTCAGGTGCGAAGGAAGTAAATACTAGCAGGAACACTTATCTGGATGCATAGGAATAGAAATGGGATAAAGACAACAGTTATCATTCTAAATAATTGAGTGTATTCCAGAAGGAAAACTAGCATAATTGATATATAACAGGGAAATAAATTTATAATAAAAAGCTACAAAATTACCATATAAACAACTTCATGACATCTGCCAAATGCTTCATGATATGTAATCATTAACTTATTTAGTAGTTCCCAGAGGGCATGATTTTAGCTGAACTTTTAATTCACTTAATAAGTACTACTAAATGTTGTTAAACATATGAAAAATATTCTACAGTAAAAATGAACCTAAACATTACTAAATATGTTGTGTTTAGAGTTTATCTCAATTATTGTATCATATATTGTACAATAAACTGTCACCATAAGGAAAAAAAATTGCCGTCTTACTTACTGTAATATTTCAGCTCAAGTGTAAGGAAGAGAAATAAATTTTAAGCTATATTTGGTTATTCTGTTACAGATGGATGATTGGATGCACCTCTTTGGAAGCCTACAAAGTTCTCCACATGGGTATTGTGGCTGCGCTGCGGCCCAGTGTCGCCGCGACTTCGTTGCGCCGCCGCCGCCTCCGCAGACAATAGCGATTCTTTGAAATAGTTTTACTTGTAGTTAGTCTAAAAGATTCTACAGTAAAAATGAACCTAAACATTACTAAATATGTTGTGTTTAGAGTTTATCTCAATTATTGTATCATATATTGTACAATAAACTGTCACCATGAAGACTGGTTATTCTATATCAAATTTTCTAAAATCTAAATTGAATTAATATCTTAGCACAAGGGTTAGGCTTGCCCGTTGCAATACCACAACCACACAGGAGACTTGCTTGAAGTGTAAGACATTACACAATTAAGGGCAGCAAATAAAAGTTCTTGACTTTTAAATTTGAATTGATAAAATAATCTTAAGGTTTTAGATGATTTGTGAGTTCGTTCACCATTGTAAAAACATAAGCTGCAATCTTTAATTCTTTATTTTTCAGGTGCAAAGAAATTTTAAGAAATTAATATGAAGATGTAACTAATGGATCATAGAAAACAGAATTGAAACAGCATACAATAGCATCATCTTCTCTACAATTTTTAAAAACTTCCTTCGCAGTCAAACTCAGGATACTTACTAATAAAATTTTACAGTCATATTTATTGAATATTTCAGTTGAAGTGTAAGTAAGAGAAATTAATTTTAAGCTATCTTTGGTTATTCTGTTGCAGATGGATGATTGGATGCACCTCTTTGGAAGCCTATAAAGTTCTCCACATGAGTATTGAATGAAGAAATCTGCACAAACAACACTAGCTGCTGCTGCGGCTGCGGCTGCGGCCGAGTGTCGCTGCGACATCGATGCGCTGCCGCCGCAGACAAATGCGATTCTTTAAAATAGTTTTACTTATAGCTAGTCTAAATAAGATTAATTTGACAATTCCGTAGGCATGGATTGCGTAAAATGATATTGTAATTGTAAATGGGAAAAGATTCATTTTCGATTATCGATTTTTATTCAAATACAAGGTGTGATCGATAGAAATCAATAAAAACTTACTGTATTTTTCATTCTACTATAACATTTTTTTTAAATTGATAATTATTGTTATGTAATTTTCTAAGGAATTTTGTCAATTTTTATGTTTTGCATTAGTAAGTCATAATAAACGTTATAATTAAGAAATTTGTCTTTTTTTTTACTTCAAATTATTTCCAGATTAAAAGTAAAAAAAGCGAAACCATAGACAACGTCATTCATCCAGATTTCTTTTCTATGTTGGTTGCCTTGCAAAACATGTTCGTCATGTTGGTTGTCATGAAATGTCCTCCATCTTTTTTTCTCCGTTTTCGTATATTAATGAAATACAGATTAAAAATAATCCCGAGTCCCGACTCTTATTTTATATCCTCTTTGATGATAGCTTTACATTTGTTTTTTAATAATTAAATTATTAATAAATGATTACCGGTTCTCATCCAATGGGAATTGCGCCGTATAATCTCTTTTTTGTCCTATTTTATTAAAGGACCGTACACTACAAATTTCACATTTTATAAATCGTTTCATGATCGACATTGTATATAAAATTTAAAAAAAACTTAACAGTTAAACGAACTATTCACAAATTCATCTAAAAATTATACATAATTAGTATTATATAATTAGTTTGTCCGTAAGATAGATTTTGACGGACTTTGACAAAGACCTTCAACTGAAATGACACTTGTGGTAGAAAAGGAACTCTTGACGATAGAGTGAGAAAGCATGCTCATAATGACAACTTGACAAAATTTAATGTCATGACATTAAATTTTGTTAAGTTTGCCATCAAAAAGTCCGTTAAGCCATACAAAATATTTTTTGTTCGAAGTTTCGCTAGCCTGTGGATTTCTTTGAAATCTGGTATAAATGTAGTGTTCTCTGGGTGGGACGTCGTCATCCAGGGAAAAATAAAACAACTTTCATACTATTTTTTACGGCTTATATTTAAAGAAAAATAAAATACGAATGTGACAGTACATTAGAGGAAGTAAATTTTAAAAATATCTCTTGAGAGGGATCTTTCTCAAATTAAACAAAAGAAAAGATCCTCTTTTCTGTCTTTTCTTAGAAATTATAGAAAGGGCATCTTTCTCAAAGATTGATTAGATAAACCCTATACTTTTAAAATGAGTACATAAAGAAAACTACACAAATTCCTTTTTTCTATGTGATCAATTCACTAGAAGAGGATTTTATGTTAGCTGGGTTTAATTTGGCTATCTGAGTAAAGAATTGCAAAGCATCTTTGATATTCCAGTCCTTCTCCTCCAAATACCTGAAACGAAAGTTACAAATACCGTTTATTTTATTTCCATATGTAGGATGTAAGTTACAAAACACCATATTTTTTACCTTTCACTTTGTTGTCTATCCAATTCGGTTAAATTCATAAAAATATTCACGAGATGATCCTTCATATGTGTATCGGGGGGAGTATCCAAACTTACACTTAAAATTCTCTTTGGTAAACATACCTGAAACAGAAAAAATATTTTTATTTAAATCACCATTCAAGCAAGATAATCTATTTATTACAATATTAATTTTAATTGGATTATTTTAAAATACACATTGTTGATATAAGATGAACGCGCCATTGTATTTATTTTATAGTGGCAACAATTTCTTGTTCCATTGATTTGGCGACGCCGCTGTCAAACATTACGAATTACGACGAAGACACTCGAAATAATTAAGAAAATACCCAAAATAATAATAGTTTCACGTGTAAAATATGAAGAAACATCAAAATAGACAAAAAACACTAAATGATCCCATAATTGTGTCACGAGTGAAGAATTATTTAGCAGAAAATGTGGATAAAACGTTCGTCGATGTCAGCCAAATGGCGCGTTCTCTAAAAGAGCGATATCGTGAATACACCAACAGAAGCGATAACGCATTCTGTCAGATGGTCGAAAGTGCTTACAAGGTGGTTTTACAGAGTTACGGTTTGGACGGCGCGACAACTTCCGAAGGTTCAGAAGAGGAATCTGACATAGAATTATTAGATGAAAACAACAGTGCACTCAACAATCGGTTATTAGCGATGTACAAGATGCAGGATAAAAAGCGGCCGGCGACCTCCCGCAGAGCTACAGATAAATCGGGCGAGCCTATAGATATTCTAAGCAGTGATGAAGACGGCAGTGCGGCGCCAAAATTACCAAAAATTAGCGATCAAATTACTATAACCCCCCATATAAATGTGGCAAACGCGGTTGCGCGTATTACGAACACGTCGACAGAAACTACTAATAAACAAATAAATACTCAGCATCCAGTTGAAAAAAAACGAAAGGCTGACACAATTAAAAATCCCATAGCAAAGAAAAAAATCGAAATAGGTGAAGCTAAAAACGTGAAGGTTAGTTTTGAAGATATTGGGGGTTTATCTGACATTATAACACAGATCTGTGACTTGATATTACACATGAAACATCCAGAAGTGTACAAAGAGTTGGGTATAAAGGCTCCTAGAGGGGCTTTGTTACATGGACCACCTGGAACAGGGAAAACATTGTTAGCAAATGCTATCGCTGGTAAACTGCAGTTGCCATTAATTGCAGTCACTGGCACTGAATTAGTGGGAGGTGTATCTGGAGAGTCAGAGGAGCGGATACGTGAACTATTTGAGAGGGCAGTGTCTGTAGCACCATGTATCTTATTTATTGACGAAATAGACGCTGTGTGTGGTAATAGGATACATGCCCAAAAAGACATGGAGAAGAGAATGGTAGCACAATTATTGGCTAGTTTGGACAGTCTTAGTGAAAACAACACCTCTATATTAATACTTGCTGCTACAAACAATCCTGATGCATTAGATCCTGCTTTAAGACGGGCAGGTCGTCTTGAACAAGAAATAACTTTAGGTATTCCATCCTTAAAAGCGAGGAAGGAAATTTTAGAGATATTGTGTAAAAACTTAGCTTTGTATGAAGATGTGAATATGAGTGTACTGGCGCAAATTACTCCAGGTTTTGTTGGGGCTGATTTACAAGCGCTTGTCAATAAAGCTAGCACATATGCAATTAAGAGGATTTTTAAAGAAATTCAAAACAAGACAAAGTTGCAACCTGTCATAATACCTCATGAAGAATCTGAACTGAAAGATAATGTCAATAATATTCCAAATGGAGACCAAGTTAACGAAGAGCCCGTGCAGAATGAAGAAAAGAATGGAGATAGTCCCCAAGAAGGTGAAAATCTACAAAAGGGTGAATCAGAAGTACCATTAGTAGAAAACCCTCCTGAACCTGTAAATATATTTGAAACAAGTCCAGATGCTGTTGATGAAAAAGAAATCTCTAATAATCCATTGAATGATGTTTTGATCCTTCTTGAAAATAGCATGCCTTACACTCCTGAACAATTGGTAGGACTTTCTATAAGACATGAAGACTTTACAAGAGCCTTGAAAACAACAAAACCTTGTGCCGTCCGGGAAGGTATAGTCACTGTGCCAGATGTAACTTGGGATGATGTTGGCTCATTAAATCAAGTTCGCAAGGATTTGCAGATGGCAGTTTTAGCACCAGTAAAGTATCCTGAGCAATTAAAGAAGCTTGGCTTATCGGCACCCAGTGGTGTTCTACTTTGTGGACCACCTGGCTGTGGTAAAACATTATTAGCTAAAGCCGTTGCAAATGAGGCCGGAGTGAACTTTATATCTGTTAAAGGTCCCGAACTATTGAACATGTACGTGGGTGAGAGTGAAAGGGCGGTTCGGACGTGTTTCAGACGGGCGAGAAACTCTGCACCATGTGTAATATTCTTCGACGAGTTTGATGCGTTATGCCCTAGGCGTACATCACAGGACCACAATGGAGCTGCAAGAGTCGTAAACCAGTTGTTGACAGAAATGGATGGTATCGAAAGCCGTGAAGGGGTATTCGTCTTGGCGGCGTCAAATCGACCAGATATCATTGACCCAGCGGTATTACGACCTGGGCGTTTGGACCGCGTTATGTACGTTGGCATGCCAGCTAGAGAAGATAGATATGATATTCTAAGGAAGTTGACGAAGGAAGGTACTAGACCACAATTAGCACCTGATGTACAAATATTACAAGTTATTGCGGAGATGACGGAAGGATATACGGGTGCAGATTTATCCGGCTTAGTGAGATCGGCCGCTACAAATGCTTTAACAACGCATATTTCAAATGGTACATTGGATGAAGATATTTTCGTTACATTTGAAGATTTCCAAGCAGCTCTTACTAAATGTAAACCTTCAGTATCAGTAAAAGAGCAAATTCATTATGAAAAGTTGCGATTAAAGTATTCAGGGATCGATGAGAAGGAAATGGAAATGGAGACGGAGCCAACAAACGAGGAGTCAATGGATACAGTGTGAGAATCATTCAATTTTAGTTCATTTCTATTTATATTGAATCTTACAATGTAAGCATAAGTAATAGTGCCAAGTGTTCATTTAAGCTATTTTTTGTTGTTTAGATCTGTTAAATTGAATTTCTTTCATACATGTTACATTCCTGATAGTCATGCAAAATAATTCAGTTGACACATAATTTCAAATTTTGATTATAGATTGGTTAACAGAGTATTTTTCTGTTAAATTCTCTATTTCATACTAATTATTGGTGTATTCTAAATGTTTGCGATATTTTGCATATGCAAATGTGTGATTATATTTGGTTGGTAGTTAATGTCAAAGTAATTTATATACTGCACTTATAATCCAGTGGAATAAAAAATAAAAATATTATTTTTGAACATGTTTTTATTACTGTTTATTGCTTTTCTCCAAAGAATAAAATAATGATTTTTAAACTTAATAATATGTAAATAATGCCTTATAGACTATACTATAAATTAACTTTTTAAAAATAAGGAGAACTTTTTAAGTTTATCACAGGTCAGCCTTTTTATAACTATTCAATTTCCAGTTCAGCATGATGTAATAGTCAACGGCGGAAGCAGGGGTCATGGGGGTCATGACCCCCCCTTAGCTGATTGGTCAAGAGCTTGACAATAAAATATATACATATTTTGTCAAGCTCTTGACTTGACCACTACTATGTGACCCCCCCTGGCGCCAAAGCTGGATCCGCCCTTGGTAATAGATGCTCATAGTGTTATTTGTAAATTTAGCTTTTTATACAGAGGCGATTAAATCAAATATTTAAATTGAACTTTTGGCGCAATTTCATTAGTCGATAACTCAGTCATTATAAAGTACTAGCTGTTGCCCGCGACTTCGTCTACGCAATATTAAGATAAAAAAGTAGCCTATAATATGCCCGTCTATGTCAGCTACCCTTCAGTGTAAGTCCGGTAGTAATCGGCCCAGCTGTTTCGGAGATTACCCGGAACAAACGCGGCTTGCGGACTGACACAATTTTTTTTAAAATTCGATTTTCGTTATCAGCAACGCAAATACATCATCTTTCCGAAATCTGGAATTTTTCTTTTGATATTACAAACAGACACTCCAATTTTATTATATGTATAGATGTGGGAACTCGATTAATGAAAATCGCTCTGAAGCATATTTTATGACTGTCATGGCTGCAGTAGTTTACAAACAATGAGGCCAAGCGAATGTTTTTGGGTAGTACGTCAGTTTCAATCGACACGAAACAAAGCAGTGATGTCAACATGATTACAAAGACTGAACAATTAGGATGATAAAAGTTCTTAAGCTTAGGTTATTTTCAAATACAAGGAATTTTTGATGATTAAATCCAGGTTTGTGTTAAAATATACATGATGATTAGAAGAAGAATGAGGAACATCGGAAGACCAGTGGCCGAAAGTGTGAGAAACCCATACTTACCTATTTACAAAGTTTATTTTGTACCGTGGAGGGCTGTGTTATAGCTAAAATTGTATTCTGCACAGCGTCTAATGCGAAATTAAGCACTATTTATATATATGGAGCATCGGTGGCTCAGTGGTTTAAGCACTTGACTTGTAATCTACAGGTCTTGGGTTCGAATCCCATGTACCAATGTGGTTTTCGATTTTTCGAATTTTCATATGTACATAATTTACCCGACGCTCTTACGGTGAAGGAAAACATCGCGATGCCTGCATATCGGCGAAGAAATTCAAAGATATGTGTGAAGTCAACCAACCCGTACTTGGCCAGCGTGGTTGACTAGGGCCTAATCTCCCCTTATTAGGGTAGGCGCCGAGCCCCTCGATGGGGACGTGTAGTGAGCTGGTGATGATGATGATATATATTCTGATTTAAAGTGTAAACACACTTTGTTACGTATGATGACAGCAATCACGGTATATTTTTTAATAATACTTTTTGAAAAAAAAAAGAGCTATACTTACGACACGCTATAGGCTATATGTTTTCGCGTTATTTAATTTATGGGTGAATAAATTGATAATAATTTTCATGAAAGAAATGAACAAAAACTACAGAAGATTGCTGGTAACGGTAACTGTTAGCCAATGGCTAAGGCCTTTGTCAATTAAGCATTTCAATTTTGACATTTGCAATTGAAGCAATAAACATAAAATAAAGCTTATATTAATATAAGTAATAATTAATATAATATGCGGAGGAAGCCGCACGGGAACAGCTAGTAAGTAATAATAATATAACATAAATAGGAAAGATTTGTATTTTTGTATGTATTAAAATAACTCAAAAACTACTAGGCCAAATTCAAAAATCTTTTACCATTAAAAGGCTACATTATCACTTACTAACATAGGCTATGTTTTATTTACTACTTTTATACCATTTGGAAGAAAACGCGAGCAGCTAGTCTATATCTATACTAATATTGTAAAGAAAGATTTGTATTTTTGGATTATTGTATGTATTTAAATAACTCAAAAACTACTAGACCAAATTCAAAAATCTTTCACCATTAAAAAGCTACATTATCACTTACTAACATAGGCTATGTTTTATTTACTAATTTTATACTATGTGGACGAAGTCGCGAACAGCTAGTCTATATCTATACTAATATTATAAAGAAAGATTTGTATTTTTGGATTATTGTATGTATTGAAATAACTCAAAAACTACTAGACCAAATTCAAAAATCTTTCACCATTAAAATGCTACATTATCACTTACTAACACAGGCTATGTTTTATTTACTACTTTTATACCATTTGGAAGAAAACGCGAGCAGCTAGTCTATATCTATACTAATATTATAAAGAGGAAAAAATTATATTTTTGGATTTTTGTATGTATTGAAATAACTCAAAAACTACTAGACCAAATTCAAAAATCTTTCACCATTAAAAAGCTACATTATCACTTACTAACATAGGCTATATTTTAAGTAATAATACGGATTTGACTCACCGCTGTCTTGGTAAATGCAACCTTGAGTGATTCTTCCGAGGGCAGTTGCCAGTGCAGCATGTCGTTGCATATCTTGTACTCCAGTCCATCGGTCGTGTGCAGCACCACTGTCTTAGTGAACGCCACCATATGCTCCTCGTCAGCTAAACTGTCTGTTGTTATTTTTAAAATCCCTCCCACAGTTAGAAGCGTCGATGTATTCTAAGGAATTGATTTTTTTTTATTTATGCAAAATATTAAAAAAAAAAAAAAATATATATCTTTACATGATTTGTATGGATATAACTACCATTATAATCTTGTAGTAGCTTAGTTATGTAATATTTGTGCAAAAAGCATTAAATAAATAAAAAAAATATCAAGATGCGTTTATCGGAACGTGAAAGCTGTCATGTCCAAAAACCTATCCATTCATACAGATCAGTGATTAATTACAATTTCACATTTATCCTGTTTTACGGCTCAATTGTATTTAAAGTATGTAACGAGTAAAGTATTTTCAGATTTTTTTAAGTTGTCAATGAAAAAAAAAATGATTTACCGTATGACTCAAGACGTCTACAGTAAAGGTAGCAGGATCGTGTTGCAATTGCGGCCATTTCTTTAGCAATTTGACAATTTTCTTGGCAGTGTAGAGACAGCCGCCGATCATGTCGCCTGTCTGCCTATTGTACAGGAACAAGGCGCGGTTCCTGCGCCACTCGGACATATTTACTGCGAAACAAAATTAAATATATAACCTTCGATACCATTAAAATGTTAGTTTAATTTTTCACAGAAAATATGAGTGTTTCCCGTTGGTGTTTATTCAACCATTCATTTCGTTCAACCCAATGGGAAAAAATCTGATAGGGCCGATTGATCAATAAGCTGATCGGCCCAACGGGAAACATCAGAAAATAAAAGTATAATTTGTCTGTATGTCGCAGTGAAAAATTATGGTTTAACTCTCTTCTCATGGGCCCCATCTTTTGAAAAAAAAATCATAAAAAAATACATATAGAGTCAGGCACAAATTATAAACTTTCTAGAAAATACATATAACATTTTTTTCTGATTCAAAAGTTTTTAAACTAATAAAATTTCATATCAAGTTGCTATACACTATTTCTATTAGAGCATGCGCAAACCTTTGACTAAACTCTCGCACAACTGTGCGATTGTCGATTGCTTCGCAGCCCATTCAACTGTTTAGTTGCACAACTAAAAATTGAGTAGCACCTTCATATAAGCTCATAGGAATTAAAGCGAGAAACAGTTGTGAGATAGTTTAGTCAGAGGGGTGCGCGCTTAGTATTTAAAATATTAACTTACATAAAGAAGATCTATATGTGACAGTTAAAATGGCATTTGTGTCATACATGTCTCCAATTAAATCTCTTTCATGAGGCGGCAATTCCAGAATAGGGAAGTACGTCTCTAGAAACTTGTCTACCAATCCCTTAGCTTCGATATCGCAGTAGTTTTTATGTATCTTTGGAAAATCGCTTCTAATCGGTATTTTTATCCCGTCCTAGAATAAAAATATTTATATTAATAATTGACCTGGATATCTGAGTCAAAGTAAATTACGACAGCTAACCTTCTGTCAATGTCAAAAACTGTCATAAAATCTATGTGATAATAATTTTATGTCTTTGGTTTTTTTTTTGACAAATCAAACCACGATGAGAGCAATCATAAGCCTTTATATAAGATGGCCCATATTATAAGATGGCAAACGAACGAGCGGCCACCTGATTTCGCCAAGAAAGCGAAACGATCGCAACCCATATACATTCACAATTGCAGATGCGTTGGGTTAATCAACGGAGGAGACGCTCGAAAAGAGAATAATCATCCTAAATATCCTTGTTTGACCTTATTATTTAAAACACACATATCATTTAGCATTTAGACATAGACTTAAATACATTTCCAAATGTAAAAAATACTTACAATTTCTCTTAGCATGGGGAACAGCATCCTCGCCACTCTGATATAGAGCTGTGGGTCTCTATAGTCTGAGCAGAGCGGGTTCCCCTCCAGCATCAGCGCGGTCAGCGGCAGCTTCCTGCAGTTGAGCAGCACAGTCACTCGCTCCATGCAGTTGTACGACACGTCTAAGTGTTGCAGCAATGGTGAACTATGTTGCAAGTCGAAACCTTCTATAGAGCTGTGGAAATTAACTACTTTTTTTGATTTATGGGACAAAAATATGAAAATACAATAAAACTATTTAAAGGAGTAAAACTCATTGTATAAATACCCACAATTCGTTGTTTATACCATTTTAATTAAATTAAATTTACATTTTGATGGTTTCTTTTATTTATTTCGTATACTAAATAATGAACAAAGGTTAGTGAGTAAACACCGATTTTCCCGTTGGACCGTTCAACCTACCGATAATCGGATGAGACTTTCCCATTGGGCCGATTGATGCTAAAGGTTTAATCAATTTAATAGGATCTTGTCTTCCATTAGGCCGATTGATTATATTGATATATTGATTTTTCCCATTGAGTCCATTTATCGGTACGACAATCGGTCCAACAGTAAACACTCTTCTACAACTATCAGTGTAACAGTTTTAGACATATCTTAGTTGTATTTGTTTTAAATTTAAGTATTACTTACGTAATTCTATTGTGAGATAACACAAGATGTGTCAGATTCTTCCATACAATGGACACGTGCAAGTCTATGATGCCAATTTGGTTACTTATACGATTCAGAGGATAGTAAATAAAATGGCTTACGTCTGAAAATAAAAAATAATAAGTCAAATCTCACCTAATTTGAAACTTTTATCTATACTTATTATATTATTATTTTTTTTTTTAAGTTATTATCATTATTTTATTATTATTATTCATTATAATAAAGCGTAAACACACACTTCTTTGTTGCCTAAGATGTCAGCAATTACAGCATATTTTTGAAAATTTCTTTTTTTAATGAAAAGCCCTACACTTACGTCATGCTTTTAGGCTATATATTTTCACGCCATTAAACTTAGGGGGCAAATATAATATTTTGGATAAAAGCCTTAATGTGGGAAAGAGACCATAAGTTGCTGCCAACATCAAGGAAGCAAGATTGCCAAGGTTTGTCATGTCAACAATAAAATAAAATTTTCATAATTTGCGGAAGAAGCCGCACGGGTACAGCTAGTCGGATATAAAAATAATAAACTTACCTGGTTGTAACGTAAATTCTTTCAGATTCAATTTATTTTGATGTTCGAGGCCGTGCATTATTCGCTCCCTCAGCACTATTTTGGGCAGGAAATTGAGCGTTTTGTTATCTAAGTCAATGTCGTACACGGTGATGTGCAGTACGACGTCGCCGCGGCGCGCCGCGAACCCCAGCTTGTGGATAGCGACAAGCGCTGGACGACACCTTATCACCAGGAACTTGCATTCCATTGGTGTGAACTAAAACCAGTAGAGGTTTTATGTATACACCGGGGCGAAATCATTGTTAATTTCTGAAGATAATTCATAAAAGCATGAATTCAGAAAAAAGTGTTTTGATAAACAAAAATTTTATATACCTCTATGAAGCAAGGTACAAAACTCTTGCCTTTGAGGTTCTCCAGCAAAGTATCCAATACGTCTTCCTTACTCCACGTGGTAGGATATCCTTTGACAGTTAATTGAATAAATATATTACTCCTCTCGTACACCTCCTCCATTTGTTCTTGTTCCATTATCATTGCACTCTGAAACAGAGTTACGCAATTTAATTGGTAATTCCACTGGATAGCCGCGCGCGTTACAAGCCAATGGTCAAGAGGGGGGAACAAGTCAATAATCAAGAAGGGGGAGCAAGTCAATAATCAAGAGGGGGGAGCAGGCCAATGATCAAGAGTGGGTGAATAAGCCAATGATCAAGGGGGAGAAGAAAGCCAATGATCAAGAGGGGGAAGCAAGCCAATGATCAAGAGAGGGGAGCAAGCTAATGATCAAAAGAGGAGGAGCAAGGCAATGATCAAAAGACTATCTAGGGACAGAATGCCTTCTGATCCCCCCTCCATTTTATCAATATACTATTACTTGAAAATACCTTAGAAACTCTGGCGCCGACACTTTTCCTTACAACGATGTGATTCTTCCACGGCCAGTTGTCTAAATACGTCATCACAATATCATCGGAACTGTTTATTATGTCCTCCCGCAAATGTACGGGCACGTACTTATTAGATTCATCCTCACCCACTACTTCCCTATCAAACACACATATTTGTGTAATAGCAAAAAGTGTTATTTTTAAGAAAATAACAATGAAAAAAAGCTATTTTTGACCGACTTCCCAAAAGAAGGAGGTACTCAATTCGTCCGTATGTTTTTTTTATTTTTTTTTTAACTAAAACATTTAATACAACTTATGACATCTGTAAAGATAAATAGTATGACATCGAACTGTTTTTTTTTTGCCTATTGCCCTATTGAATCCAAATAACCAATTGACCCAAGGGAAAAAAATCCAATCGGTCGAACGGTCCAACGGGAAATATATTACAAAAAAATACATTTGAAAGTCGATCAGAAGGAAAAGAATCATTTTATTTCTTCACATATCAAAATCTTTTTGGTGTTGTTCAATGAATGAATGAAAAAAAAAACTATGAAAGACGAAATAAATGAAATAAAATATGGATGACTAGCGTTTTAAAAAAAAAATTAAGTAGCCTGTGTGTTCTTCCAGACTATGTACAACATCTATGTCAAATTTCATCAATATCCGTTCAGCCGTTTAAGCTACAAACTCTCACAAACATCCATCCATACATTCATCTAAACTTCCGTATTTATAATGTTAGTATGAAGAATGATTATATTATTACCTGATGGCTTGTTCTTTGTTGAAGCTCAGATTAATAGTCAGTTTAGGTTTCTTAGGCTGAGCGAAAGGTCCGAGTCTGTCGAACGCACTGAGACGTCTCTGTCCCACTTCACATAAGTCCGGTGATGACGAACTATCGCGTACTTCTGAAATGAAACAATTATATCTTATTAATATTATAAATGCGAAAGTTTAGATGGATGGATGTTTGTTAGAGTTTGTAGCTTAAACGGCTGAGTAGATTTTGATGAAATTTGGTACAGATGTAGATGATAGTCTGGAAGAACACATAACTTATTTTTTTTTAATTCTACGTGTACGGAGTCGCGGGAAAACGCTAGTCATCCATATTTTATTTCATTTATTCCGTCGTTCATTGATTTCTTCATTAACTCATTGAATAACACCAATAATAGTAAAATGATTTTGATACGTGAAGAAATAAAATGATCTTTTTCCTTCTGATCGACTAATGAATGTATTTGTTTTGTAATGTATTTCCCGTTGGACCGTTCGACCTATTGGATTATTTCCCTTGGGTCAATTGGTTATCTGGATTCAATCGGGCAATAGACAAAAAAAAATAAAAAAAAAATAAAAAAAAAAAACGACATCGAATTAACTTTAATAGTAAATTCCTTACCTCTTGGCAATACACCTGAAACCACAGTATTAAAAATTAATAAAAAATATGCCACTATAACTGGCCTTGAGAATCAAATGATGTAAAAAAAGATGTAAAAATCACGAATAAGACCAAATATTATTTGCCCAGATCTAACCTAAATCATCAGCTGACGACGTCTATAAAGATGTTTTTAATTAAATATAATAAAAAAAAAAACTAAAAAAAAAACGACATCGAATTAACTTTAATAGTAAATTCCTTACCTCTTGGCAATACACCTGAAACCACAGTATTAAAAATTAATAAAAAATATGCCACTATAACTGGCCTTGAGAATCAAATGATGTAAAAAAAGATGTAAAAACCACGAATAAGACCAAATATTATTTGCCCAGATCTAACCTAAATCATCAGCTGACGACGTCTATAAAGATGTTTTTAATTAAATATAATAAAAAAAAAATAAAAAAAAAAAACGACATCGAATTAACTTTAATAGTAAATTCCTTACCTCTTGGCAATACACCTGAAACCACAGTATTAAAAATTAATAAAAAATAATAGAGGTTTTACAATTATTGGAAATACTCAATTAAATCCATTGAATTACGTAACTTTTTTAAAAATAACAGACAACCTCGATTATTAAATCTATCTATATCTATACTATCTATATCTATATCTATACTTCTATACTAATATAATAAAGCGTAAACACACACCTCTTTGTGGCGTAAGATCTCAGCAATTACAGCATATTTTTTAAAAATAACTTTTTTAATAAAAAGCCCTACACTTACGTCACGCTTTAGGCTATATATTTTCACGCTATTAAACTTAGGGGGTAAATAAATTGGATAAAAACTCTAATGTGGGAAAGGGACCATAAGCTACAAGCTGCCAACATCAAGGAAGTAAGATTGCCATAGTTTGTCATCATGTCATGTCATTTTGACATTTGCAATTGATAATTTGACAAACGTAAACAAGAAAATAAAATTTTCATGCTTCCATGCGGATGAAGCCGCACGGGAACAGCTAGTTTTTTATAGTAATTGATGGTTTATGGAACGACCAGAAATATTTGACGTTTTGTTTTTTATTTCAAAATGAAATTGAAAGTCTGGACAAAGCATAAAGATTAATTTTACTAATAGATTCTTTTGAATAACTATTTTTTTGGCACTATAACAATTAAACGACGGTACAGTCTGCACCACTTACGAATTGTTTCCCGTTCGGCCGATTGAACGGGAAACACTCACAAATTATGAAAAAGATAATTCAACTTACTCTGAGGTTGGATCGCTCCAAAGTTTGCCTGTTGTATGACAAATGACATTGGCACTCCTAGCAAATAAAAAAGCCATATTACTAAATATATCCGATTAACAAAGTAAAATACTTATAATGTATTTTTTAATATACTATACATAACACTATTAAATAAAAAAAAAATAAAAAAAAAACAACATCGAATTAACTTTAATAGTAAATTCCTTACCTCTTGGCAATACACCTGAAACCACAGTATTAAAAATTAATAAAAAATATGCCACTATAACTGGCCTTGAGAATCAAATGATGTAAAAAAAGATGTAAAAATCACGAATAAGACCAAATATTATTTGCCCAGATCTAACCTAAATCATCAGCTGACGACGTCTATAAAGATGTTTTTAATTAAACATAATAAAACTACATTCCGCCCGCGACTCCGTCCGCGACGAATTAAAAGAAAACAAAACTGAGTAGCCGATGTGTTCTTCCTGACTATCAACTACGTCTATGCCAAATTTCATCGAAATCCGTTCAGACGTTTAGGCTACATACTCTAACAAACATCCATCCATCCATCCATCTAAACTTTCGCATTTATAATATAAAACTAGCTTTCGCCGGCGACTCCGTCCGCGACGAATTAAAAAAAAAACAAAACTGAGTAGCCGATGTGTTCTTCCAGACTATCAACTACGTCTATGCCAAATTTTATCGAAATCCGTTCAGCCGTTTAGGCTACAAACTCCATCCATCTAAACTTTCGCATTTATAATATAAAACTAGCTTTCGCCCGCGACTCCGTCCGCGACGAATTGAAAAAAAAACAAAACTGAGTAGCCGATGTGTTCTTCCAGACTATCAACTACGTCTATGCCAAATTTCGTCGAAATCCGTTCAGACGTTTAGGCTACATACTCTAACAAACATCCATCCATCCATCCATCTAAACTTTCGCATTTATAATATAAAACTAGCTTTCGCCCGCGACTCCGTCCGCGACGAATTAAAAAAAAAAAAAAAAGAAAACAAAACTGAGTAGCCGATGTGTTCTTCCAGACTATCAACTACGTCTATGCCAAATTTCATCGAAATCCGTTCAGACGTTTAGGCTACATACTCTAACAAACATCCATCCATCCATCCATCTAAACTTTCGCATTTATAATATAAAACTAGCTTTCGCCGGCGACTCCGTCCGCGACGAATTAAAAAAAAAACAAAACTGAGTAGCCGATGTGTTCTTCCAGACTATCAACTACGTCTATGCCAAATTTTATCGAAATCCGTTCAGCCGTTTAGGCTACAAACTCCATCCATCTAAACTTTCGCATTTATAATATAAAATAAAAAAAAAATAATGTTATTTACTTACTTCTAGGTATATTAATAGGTTCCGGGGCATAGATTCTGTGATACAATAGTTCTAAATCCGCTGTAGGATAGTCATTAGGGTTCACTGAAACATTTGTGACACAAACAATGAAAGGAATACGCAATTTTTAATGTAAATAATAAGCAACTTGAATTACAATCATAATAAAGCGCTAAATTTAGACATATTTCGTTACAAGAGGGAGAAGATATCACGAAAATAAACCAATACAAAATGATTAAGACAAATAAAGATTTTTTATATTAATAAGGTGACAAGCAAGCGGCCACTTGAATCCACCGAAATGGAAAGCGACCCCTGCCCATAGACATCCGCAATTGCAGATGCGTTGCCTACCCTTAATTGACGAAGGAGACACATAAAAAAGATATTTCCCCTTCCTATGCGTATCCTCCACCGTCAAACCAATTCCTTCCCATCCTTTCCTCTTAAGAAAAGGGTGGTAAAGCAAAGGGACTAAAATGAGGCCTCCGGCACCACATTCATCTGACTGTGGTCGTGGTATTACAAGGTGTGAAGATGTTAAAACGGGCTCTACCACTGTTAGGTCCTGTCCCACCACTGGCTGATAGAGGCTCAGATAGCTTAAAAATGACGTCACTGTCAGATAAGGGAACAAAGTCCGATATTTCCATCATATATTTTACACGTTGGTTTGTTATCTGACAATTTACAATTTGGTGGGATAGGCCCTTAAACTTTAACGTTAACACAAAATCAGTAGGGCCTCTCTAAAGAGAAAACCAAGATATTTGTTGTTGTACTAATTAATTAGTGATTAAGAATAAACTTTCATAAATCTCTTGTTAATTGTTAAGGTATTTAAGTTTTTTTGTTGTATTTAATTCTTGTGTTTTATTTGGTTTTCATACTTTATTTCATTGTAATTTGCATGCTATTTTGTTTACATGTGTAAAAGGTGCGACGCCTAAAAACCACGTAAGTGGTTTGACGGGAATGAGTAATGGAATATTTGTAACAGTTTTATGTATGTAAAATATATTTCTAAAAATATATTTTGAAATATAAAATATATCTGTAAAACAATTACTTGAAAAGAAACTCACTCATTGGTGGACACACAACATTCTGCAAGTTCTGGTATGCATTGATCGATGGGTTTGGCGTATTTATGATTTTCTTTGGTTTCATTGAAGCAGCTATAAATGCATAGACAATATTATAATAACGACATTTGTTGGACCCATAGATTTATAACCTACTAGTTTTCGCCTGAGACTCCGAACGTGTGGTATTAAAAAAAAGTGAGCATATGTGTTCTTTCACACTATGTTCTATGTCTATACCAAATTTCATAGAAATCCGTTCAACCCTTTAGGCTACAAACTCTAACAAACAAACATCTATCCATCCATCTAAACTTTCGCATTTATAATATTGGTATGATGAATATCAGGCTTCTTCTTATGTACAGTTAGCTGCATAACATATTAACAAAACTTTAAAAACTCGTATACGACTAGTTTCAAAAATTTGCATGGACCGTCCAACTTCCAAACTTGAATACATACTATTTATGAATACTTGCATGTATATATTTAAAACCGTAGGTCTATACAATTGTCAAGTTTTGTAAATGTATACACATTTATACAGCTGACTGTACATGTATAATTTTAAAGTGGAAACAAAGAATAAAAACATTATATCCTGCTCATCCTTACTGTAAATATTGAGATAAAAACATGTTTTACTACAAGTATACAGTGTAAACTCAATAATTACCTTGATTAGTTAAAATAGGTATTGTCTTGAGAACACTATTTGAATTTGGGTCACTAATTTTCATGTTGGGGAGAGGTTGTTTCATGAAGACTGGAATTTGCAATCCTCTATATGTTTCATTATCTACAATATAAGCATAATTCAACAATCAAATGAGCTTACCCACACATGGCATAAATCACAAAATGTCAATAATGCCCAAATTCTGAAACGAAATATGAGCTTTGTTTCTTAAGCACCACAATCTGAGACATCAAGTTTTTATGCAATTAAAGTGTGGCTTTAACATTGACTAGCTGTTGTTCGCGACGTCGTCCTCGTGAAATTAATAAATAATAATAAATAATGCCTTTATTACTCACTAATAACATAGCTTTTTAATGAAGAAAGAATTTTACAAATACATACAAAAATACAAATGTTTTCTTTATAATATTAGTATAGAAGAACATAAGATGTCTTTTCAGTATTTGGCCATTACATATGTATTTTAATAGGCCAATGAAATTGAGATTCCGTTAAATCTAGAAATCAGTTTTCTGTCTTAAAATAGATTAATTTTATAACATAGGTTATCTACCTGATTTTTCTTGATTTTGCATATCCAATATATACTCATTTACATGAGTTGTATTTATAGGTTTATTTTGTTCTTCACATTGATTTTGATTTGGTGTTTTAATTTTTTCTTCATTAATTGTTGCATTTTGTTCTATATTTTGCTCATTTATGGGCTGCTCTTGTTGTTTTTGATTGAATTTAAATTTCTCTTGAGTTTTCCCTTGTATGTTTAGTAAAGGTTTTTTTAATGCTTGTCTGAAAAAAAAATAGTAAACACTTAAATCGATAAAATACACTAGAAATTGTTTAATAAATTGGTTAAACGGCTTCAGACAATGCAGTAATATGAAGAATGGTCATGAAATGTTATCTATACTAATATTATAAAGAGGAAAGATTTGTATTTTTGTATAGAAATAACTCAAAAACTACAGGGCCAATTTTAAAAATTCTTTCATCGTTAGAAAGGTAATTTATCTGTCAGTAACATAGGCTATATATTTAAGTAAACGCGGGCGAAGTCGCGAGCAACAGCTAGTATGGTATATATTATTAATGTTATATGGTCATAATATGGTTATGAAATATTAAGAGTGGGTGCACACCTTTGACTAAACTATCGCACAACTCTTGTGTGATTATTTTGCAGCCCATTCAACTGTTTAGTTGCACAACTAAAAATCGAATAGTGTGCACACCACCATATAAACTTATAGGAATTAAAGCGAGACCAAACAGTTGTGTGATAGTTTAGTCAAAGGTGCTCACACACTTAATGTCTGTGGGTTCATTAGGAAACTTAGGGGTAGAAGTAGTACAAAATATTGCTCGGGAGGACAAAGAGTAGCTAGCATATAATGTGGTTAACGTTGTGTGTAACACATAATGTTGTATATATGCACAAACTCTATACTAATATAATAAAGCGTAAAACACACCACTTTGTGGCGTATGTCAACAATCACAGCATATTTTTGAATAATTCTTTTATTAAAGAAAGAATTATTAATATGAATTTAATATGAATGAACTTACGGAGTTCCTAGTGCCTGTGTTTGAGCTAGAGGTATTGATGGTGATGTATCATCAGTCAATTCTGGTACATGCTGCGTTGAAGTGTTCATTTCAATAACTTCACTTGTACTCTCTTTCTTTAAATTTTTTACATTACTATTCCCTTGTACATTAACATCTTCCCAGAATGGTAGCTTTGTTTGAGGTCTTTGAAAAGTGGGAGCAAAAATTTTACCTTGCTGCTTAAACTTCTGCTTTTTGCGTGCTTTATATCTGCAAAATGAAAAAATAATACATTATAACCTATACTAATATAATAAAGCATAAACACACACTACTTTGTGGCATAAGATGTCAGCAATTACAGCATATTTATGAATAATTCTTTTTTTTAGTAAAAATAACGGACTTATGTCACACTTTAGGCCGTATTTTCACGCTAATAGAGTGTTAATAAACTTAGGGGTTAAATAAATTGAACAAAAACCCCCAATGTGGGAACGAGACCATAAGCTACAAGCTGCCAACATTAAGGAAGCAAGATTGCATGGTAAGGAAATTGGTATTTTAACATTTGTAATTGAGAATTTGACAAGTGAAAAGAAAGAAATAAAATAAAGTTTTTTATAATTTCATGCGGATGAAGCCGCACGGGAACAGCTAGTGTGATAAAAATGTAAACATAGCAGTCTATATTCACATTGTACTGTTGGGGAAATTGGCAGTGTTCTACCATAAAAGCTACAATTATTTGAACAGTTTGAAACCAAAATCAATACAACAAAGGTTATAAATGTATCTATACGAAAAAGAGACAGTTATACATGGCTAGTTTCATTTTATCATTAACCCTTCATTTGCACTACTCACTGCTATCTAATTAGTTATTTGTAGGAATAGGCAGAGTTTGTCTTGTTGCAATGAAATAGGCAATTTTTTATGAAGTGGAACACCTCAGATTTTTGCGACTGTACAAACCACTGTGAATTGGGAATAGATTATCTATTTTGGATGTAACTGACTCTCTTTTAACTTAAAATATCTCAATAACATTTTTAAGTGTAGAACAACTGATACATTATGGAGTAAAAAATATAGATTATCTAAAATGTAATTTATTTGGTTAAAGTAAAAGTATAAGGGAAAAATATAAGAGATCTAAAACTACCTTTATAACATTGTACATATGTAGTAAAAAATATAGATTATCTAAAATGTAATTTATTTGGTTAAAGTAAAAGTATAAGGGAAAAAATATAAAGGATCTAAAACTACCTTTATAACATTGTACATATTTTGTAGGCGTACTAAGCAATATCACAATGTAAACGTATATTTTAAAAGTGTACAAAATCAATTAGAAACTATAGTTCTCCTTTTGTTCAACTACTTACTCCTCTTACACTCCTCAGTGTTGTAAATTGTGAAAATATTAGTAAGCAAACACGTTATATATTTTTAACATAAAATATCTAGTATATTATGAAAACCACTTCTATTTTGCTAGTACAAGAATGGTTATGTGAGCCGACAAATATATCAAAAACAGAACCTTTGTTTTTTCGTTAACGGAACATTCATGATAAACTTATTAATGGAGTAACAAACTTTGAAATAAAATTAAAATGGTAAAAGTATTCTTCTTTAAAAGTTAACAACAACAACAACATGTATTTTTAAAGTGACATTTGCTGATATTTTTTGGTTGACATTTGACATTGACATATGACATCATATATATACTCTTTGGTATCGCTTTGATTGTTTATGGTTCGCATATTGTTGGCATTTTTGGGCAACGTATTATCTTTGTACTTAGGTAATACGAAAAGTATTAATAATTGAATACCTACACATGAGTTGTATTTTAGTTTAAATGTAGTTTAAAACATGAAGCTATTAAATTCTTCGTTGTACACTTACTCATTTGCCACCTCCTAAACTTTTATAGTTACAACCTTCATCTATACTAATACTATAGAGAGGAAAGATTTGTATTTTTGTATGTATTGTAATAATTAAAAACTACTGGGCCGATTTCAAGAATTTTTTCACCATTAAAAAGCTACGTTATCAGTGAGTACCATAGGCTATGTTTTTTTTGTTTTTTTTTTTAATTCACGCGGACGAATTCGTGAGCAACAGCTAGTATGTAAGAATAAAATAAACCTTAATCTTAATGGGCACAAATTATTTAAAACTAAATTTAAACTTTTTCTACACATCCCCTACTGTGTTCATTAAAAGGTAGACGACGCGACGCATCTACAACCTTGCTTCAAATTCGTAGTTGAGTATTCGGATTCTAAAACCAAGCTTTTAGTTTTATTTACCAGTAAGCTGTTTTTGTTTTTAGACCTACCACTAGCTACCATACCTAGCGATTAATTCAAATCAGGAAAACCGTTAAACACAAAATATATCAAAAAGTACTGATTTAATACCAACCAATGGTTTTTCTGATTTAAAATAAATTACTTCTAACGTTATGGTTAATTATGGAATAGAAATTGCTCTGTAAGTGAGATATAGCTTCTATAAAAAATTCTAAAACAAGGAGAACGTTGGTTATGAGTGTGGAAGGTTACACCGGTAGAGGTAGACCTAGAAAGAGATGGATGGATTACGTGAAAGGAGACATGGTCAAAAAGGGAGTGATGACTGAGATGGCGTATGATAGTTATGTGGAGGACAAAAACCTTTTGCGCCGACCTTACGCGAGTAGGATAAGGAGAGAGATGATGATAAAATGACTAAAACCTTATTAAAAGCAACTATGTAAATAAAGAATAAATCTTCAAAAGAGTATGTATAGCACAAACAGATCTTTCATTGTACAAGACGGGGGTCGTTGAAAATTTTTTAATATGTATTCATGAAAGAAAATTTAGTATCATCTCTGAGATCCTCCGGGTAACATGCACTCGACGGCGCGCTGTATATTGTAGCGACACAAAATGCAATATCGCTCGTTAAAACCACTTGACCTGCAGGTCTTACGGTTATACAGGCGGTTTTATTACAGCCGAGACACTTTACTGAGCGAAGATTAAAATAACAGGCGGATATTTTGCAAGAACAACCACTCAGCCAAGCCCCGCGAGCCCTCGCAACGCAGATGAAAAAATATAACAGCTTCTTTTTAGAAAAATGAATCGGGAATGTAACTTGCTACATTTAAAGTATACGCGTTTCTTTTTTTAATATAGTCGCAGTATTTTATATGTTCCGTATTCAAAATGTATGGTATAAAATGTTATTTATGAAGCAATGCAAACGTTAGATACTATCCAACATTAAGTAATTATTTAAGTAAGGAATCTAAGATATAAGAGATTTTCCCTTCTCCTCCTAACTCCTGCTTCTGCTCGAAACTCTCTTTTTCTTATTATTATGCGTTTGGTGAGGAATTAATAATGTTAGAAAAGAAAGTAACAATCCCAGGCCCTAATATCAGCTTTAATTTCCGTTAAAATAAGTAATAACATGACAAGAGGAGGCAAATAAGTTAACCTTTCAGAAAAAAAATGTATTGTTTTATCTATTCACGGTGTAAAGCAAAAAATAA
Source organism: Papilio protenor (assembly GCA_029286645.1). Lineage (NCBI taxonomy): Eukaryota > Metazoa > Arthropoda > Insecta > Lepidoptera > Papilionidae > Papilio > Papilio protenor. The sequence goes on from JAGSMZ010000043.1 coordinate 5,199,496, forward strand.
ATTAAGAAAAGTTGGACATCCTGTACACATCTAACCTTCCACCTCCCTGCCATCCTATATTAAGAGTCCATCGAAATAAAAATTGGTAATTAAATAATTTGCACTAACTCCAATTGAAGTCAGTTGCAAGGGAAACCTTCACACTATCGGGTCATTTTGCACTAAAGTTGTGTAGAAATAGTTTATTATAGCTTTTCCTTGTTGCTAATTAGTCATCAGTTCATTAGATTGAGGTCGGCTGACGGTTAAATTCCTGTCAGTGATAAAATACTTCGCTAATAATTTATGTATACGGTCAGTATTCGTTTTTTAGTACGTATAATTATTTACTATTAATAATAATGATTTAATTAAGAAATTGTATTATTATATAATATATCGGTTTGACGGTTATTATTGTACAATCTATTATTGCTTTTGTATTTAAAAAAATATGTAAACTTATTCACCACTGAAAATGCTACGCTAACAATAAATGCTAGCGATTAAATAGCAGAGTACGAATATTAATTGTTGATTTAACACGTTTACTGCGGTAAGTAAAATAATAATTCTTCGTCTGCTGCGGCGGCGGGCCAAAATGCGCCCCCAATAATATTTCCCCCAGTGCGTGGCAGGTCTTTCTAGACCCAGCAGCACTAGGAGAGATTAAATTGCTATAATAATTTTGGAAACATAATGTATACATTTTATGTAATGTAATGTATGCACCTGAAATAATCGTTTCGCACTAGCGAGAGGGACATAGTTTTCTTCGTCCGCACCAGCTCAAGTACCGCGTCAGGCCGATATCGGCCTGTTACACAGTGAACGTGTTAATATATCTAGTATATGTAGGTTTATTTCCGGTTTTGATGGACACAAATATTTTTACAGATGACAGTTCAGAGTTAATAAATTAAAGCAATAGGACATGATACGAATATAAAATGTGTTTTCCATTCATTGGCGGAAGATACGCGTACTTGAAATTTATCCGACGGCTTTTAATAAAAAGATCTAGACCAAAAGCGCTGAAGAAATATAAGAGATTTGGCGGGAAAAAGTTAAAACCATCATGGCGACGAAAATGTTAAGCTGGTACAAGTTCAATGTGTTGATATTAAATTTAAATATACAATTTTAATAAACTTAAGCTTAGGCACTCAGTATTTGGCTTTACCTGTGTATTAAAACCTTTAAACTCTGCAATATTAAACGGTTTTAATTTTTTTTTTATTATAAAATGTCGACATTTTTCAAAATTAATGAACGTCTGTGTTCCAATTTCAAAATCAAAAACGACGCAAAAAAACTTTTTAAATCTTAGAGGTTATAGAAAAATTTTTGTTTTCAGGTTGGCAGTTTTTACAGTAATCGGATTATGTGGTTGCCAGAAAAATAATACGAATTTACGAATTCCACGTTCATTCGATCATCACGGAATCTGTAAGAGTATGTTCTGCAACACAATAGAAGCTTTGAGTAGATTGAAGAATTGTACCGTTATTCTGGGCAACCTACACGTTGTGGTTCTTGAGAGAACTAAGCGGGAAGATTTCGAAAATGTTTCATTTCCTCAACTCAAAGAGGTACTGCATTTGTTATTTCTTTTAATTTTGAACACAAGCACATACTGGCTGAATTTTCTCTATATTTATTTTTAATGGTAGATTACAGGTTTCCTGTTGGTCTACCGAGTGCGTGGTTTGGAAAGTTTAGGTCAATTATTTCCAAACTTAATAAGGATCCGGGGAAATCATCTTTTTTACAACTATGCCCTCATTGTTCATGATATGCCGAATCTTAGAGAGGTATGATGATTTTATTTTTATTCTTTATAACACAACTAGCTTTCGCCCGCGACTCCGTCCGCGTGGAATTAAAAAAACCAAAGTGAGTAGCCTATGTGCTCTTCCAGACTATGCTCTACATCTATACCAAATTTCATCGAAATCCGTTCAGCCGTTTAGACTACAAGCTCTAATAAACATCCATCCATCTAAACTTTCACATTTATAATATTAGTATTAGTATGATATGAACACTTTGTAAAAATAAATTCTAAACTTATAATCATACAAGGAGTTTGCTCATATTAAAGGTCGCTAGCAATGATCAAGGTCAAAGTCATAGGGCAATTTATTACAGAGGAGTCATAACCTTAAATAGTTCAGAGGTTTATTACAATATACCACCAATCATAGTGTAATTTAATTTAAAATGTAGAAAATGATTGGATTTAGATGTAGAAAGCGGAAGGCAAATAATATTGTAAAGTTATTTAAAACCGTTGTTCATATGATTTTGCTGACTGATAGTTATAAAAGGATGTTCGTATTCTATAGATTACTGTTAGCGAAAAATCTCATCTAAAAACTTATTGTTAACACTTTCATCTAATAAAATTGGAGTGTCGGTTTGTAATATCAAAAGAATTCCAGATTTCGGGAAGATGATGTATTTGCGTTGCTGATAACGAAAATCGCATTTAATTTTTTTTTATCTGTCTGCCTGTCTGTCTGTCCGCAAGCCGCGTTTGTACCGGGTAATCTCCGAAACGGCTGGGCTGATTTCGACGGGACTTTCTCTCGAGGGTAGCTGACACGGATGGGCATATTATCGACAGCTCGTTATCTATAAAAAACAGAGACAGGTGTTATGACCGAGGGATTTTATTGGTTTCATTGTGATGTGTAAACGGTTTGATCAATTTGAAAACTGAAGTATAATTTGGTTCAAATACTTGCCAGTGTCTTAGAGCGGGCGCACACCTTTAACTAAATTATCGCACAACTGTTGTGCGATTGTCGATTGTTTCATAGCCAATTCAACTATTTAGTTACACAACTAAAATCGAGTAGTGTGCGCATCTCAGTATAAGCTCATAGGAATCAAAGCACGACTAAACAGTTGTGCGAAGCTTTAGTCAAAGGTGTGCGCGTGCTCTTAGTTGTCACAGGAGCTTATTTTTTTCAACAACTGGGGCCAGTTGATTCTTATCAAACCTTCTTACAGATCGGACTATACAATCTTCTCAAGATCGATAGGGGGGGTGTTATAATATGGGGGGCGACGCAAGCTTGCTGGATAGATACTGTCGACTGGAAAGCGATAGCGCCAGGATATAGACATGTCCTAGACGTGGACAAGCATGCTCAGTGCGACGTCGCTTGCAGATGTTCACGGAACCCAGTTACCAATCGTTGCTGGAACATCAAGTACTCTTTTTTATATTACTGAACAATAGTAATGACTACTATCGTCTAGTCTACTTTAGTATACTATCGTACTAGACATGGATGAGATTGTCAGTTCAACGCCACTGGTGTTTGGTAACTTGTATAATTTAACAGTGGTAGAGTCCGCTTTAACATCTTCGCACGAATGGGCCGGCTCGCCCGGTGTAATACCACGACCACACAGAAGACAGGCGTCAAGTGGAAGCAATTCCGCGTTTCGTCTGATGAGTGTGGTGCCGGAGGCCTAATTTTAGCCCCTTTCCCTTTCCACCCTTTTCTTAAGAGGAAAGGATGGGAAGGAAAAGTGGATTTGACGGTAGAGGAGACACATAGGAAGGGGAAATGTCCTCTTTATGTGCGTCTCTTCCTCTGTCAATTAAGGGTAGGCAACGCATCTGTAATTGCGGATGTTTATGGGCAGCGGTCGCTTTCCATTTTGGTGGATTCAGGTGGCCGCTTGCTCGTTTGCCACCTTATATTATAAAAAAAAAATTCAAATAGAAGTGTTGAAACTTATAACGAAAGTTTTTAAACGATTTAGATTCTTCGGTTTGCCGCAATGATTATATATTTCCAGAAAGTGCCAACGTTTCCTCGACGGGCCCGAAGGTGAAAAATGTAAAAGCCAATGTCTCGGTTGTCGTAAGACAAATAGCAACGATTGCTCTGTGTGCCGACACTATACGTTCAGGGGGCAATGTGTCTCCGACTGTCCCAATGGAACGTAAGTTATAGTATTTAAGCGTTTGTTCACAAACGACATTTCAAAGGCGTCTTGTTCAAAAATTTTACGGGTAACAAATAGTGTTTTATAAAATGTTCTCATGTAGAATTTTGTTCAATATTTTGCGTAAATATATCCTTGTAGCATTATTATTTGACTTAGCCGGGGATCGAGAGGAATAGTGACCCATTATTATTATTATTCTTTACTAAGAAGATGGTGAGAGATCAAGGGTCAAGATTCTATATGATGATTACGACTTTAGAGATATGGTATTTTAGTCATAATATAGAACCTACACATCAATGAGAATGAGAATATCAACAATATAAATTGTACTTATTTCAGAGTGGTTTTACCTGCAAATTCATATTGTTTGTCCGATGAAGAATGTATCAAGGTCGGCGGATGGTCCTGGAACAATAGTTGTGTCTTCGAATGTCCATTGAATTACGTGAAAGTAAATACATCAAACAGCTCCACTTGTGAATTCTGTAAAAACTGTACAGAGGTAAGACTTTAATAGCAAACCGTCGGTGATTATCAAAATTATGATTTGCTTTTTTTATCATTAAAAAAAAACAATGATATTATAATATATTCCTCATTTTATGGCGAAGTGTTCTTGATAAATCTACATATATATCAAAATTTTAGAGGCAAGAGAAGAGTGAATAAGAATGTGAATCATCACTCCCTTTTTGATCATGTCTCCTTTCACGCAATCCATCCATCTCTTTCTAGGTCTACCTCTACCGGTGTACCCTTCCACATTCATAACTAACGTTCTCTTTGTAACATGCGATTCATCCCTCCTCATAACATGCCCATACCATGCTAACCTTTTACTCCTTACCTTCTCTACCACTGGGGCTACTCTCAAACTTCCTCTAATATACTTTATCAGTGATCAGTTAGTTATATAAACAAGCTATTAGGTGGTATTTCTCGTTAAATAATAAGTATAATAGACAAAGTATGTACAGCAATCTAATTAAGAGCGCGCGCAAACCTTTGACTAAATTATCGCACAACTATTTTGCGATTGTCGATTGTTTCGCAGCCTATTCAACTGTTTAGTTGCACAACTAAAAATCGAGTAGTGTGCGCTCCGTACAAGCTCGGAATCAAAGCGTGACTAAACAGTTGTGCGGTAGTTTAGTCAATGGTGTGCGCGCGCTCTAAAGCACCATAAATGGCTTTGACTGCATCGTACAATAAACGTGAATCAACATCTAATATTAAGCTTTTAAACTGAAAACGTTTACGAGATCGTTTGTTACATTTATTGTGTGCCGGGAATAACTGTTTCCTTCTATTTAGAGATAAATTCACACACAAGTTTACTACGAACTTCATTCGTTATTATAAACGTCCGCTACTGTAACAAATACACCACAATGCTTGCACCCTCATTTAGTATTTAATATTATTTAGTTATAAGACTTCATAATCTCTTCTAGTTTTGTATGTTGTATTTACTTCGTTGTTAACTCTTTAAACTCTTTACGTCCCTAAATAATTTAATGTGTCCTTGTCTCTCCGTCCTTTTCTACTTCTAGAGTCGCACCAGGTTTTCGTCTTTCACGTGAACTATCTTACGAAATCTCAGTCATCACTCACTACTTGATGGTGTCACCTTTCACGCTATCCATTTATCTCTTTCTAGTCTTCTCTTTACCTGTAAGTTAAGTTTATGTGAAATTAAATTATTGTTTTAGGTATGCGGCAGTCAGTTAATTAAAAACTTAGAGACGATACAGCTAGCTGGTCGCTGTGTCTACATTAACGGCTCCTTGACAATTCACGTATCATCCATACCAGAAGCCGTGACCGAGTTGAGACTGTACCTCGGTGAATTAAAAGAGGTATTTGAGTATATACTCATATATGGCTCCGTTGAAATGACGTCATTAGATTTCATGCCTTCACTCAGACGTATTAGAGGACAAAACCTAGAAAGCGGAAGATTCAGCCTTGTTGTATACAATATGCCAAACCTTCAGTCTTTATTCATAGGTAATGTGACACAAAATCTAAAAGTCGATAACGGAACGGCGAATTTTTACGGAAACCCAATGCTATGTATGAGGCATATAGAGGAACTATTAAAAGTGTTTCCAACAGAACCAAATGAAATCGATCTACTTCAAGGTATGAACGGATACAGCGGTGGTTGTCAAGAAATATCTTTGGAGCTTCACGTTGTTGTAATAAATGAAACAACAGCCCTGGTCAGATTTCTACCCATGTCTGATCCTTTCGTACAATATACAATCCTTTATGTATTATTGCCTCCAGGAAATTCTGTGAAATTCGTACCGGAGAGTTGTAGCGAATCGGAATGGTTTGTGTTAGACGTTCCAACTGTATCTAACCAGTTAGTGGAAATTCAACTAACATCATTACATCCCGCTTCTAATTATGCAATTTGTGTTGAAACGTATGATCCTATCCATCGGAATCTTGCAAGAAGTTCAATTCTTAGTTTCCAGACTCATATTGGAAAACCGCAACCACCGTTCATTTTGGAACTCGTCGCTTCTTCATCGCAAAATGTGGTTATACGTTGGGTAGATCACAAGGATTATAAAGCTCATATCGTACGATATGAATTGGATGTGAATTTAATAGAGATACGTTCTAAAGATATTGCAGCAAGAGATCACTGCAAACACAAAGATGAAGATTACGATGAACTAGACTATTCACGTCATGCGGTTGTTTCGAGACCACCTCCGAATTACGACAAGGGTTGCAAATCTATGTGCGGGGTACTATCTTCAGTTACAGAAGGAGCTTTGATTGAAGAACATTTTGATATATGCAGTAGTTACACTTTAGACTGTGACTCCGAAAATATCATAAGAAAAAATGAAACTTATGGGAAGTACATTAAAAGTTCTTCGATTAATATAAGTGGTACAGGAAACGTGTACCAAGTGGGAGGACTAGCACCATTTCGTGATTACAAATTTAATTTGCGAGCTTGCACGGACAATCATTGCAGTAGATCGGCCAGAAATGTTGTAAGAACGCTACGAAAAAAGGATGCGGATATTCCAATTATCACATTTTCCGAAGCGAATTCAAACGGATTTATAACAGTACATTGGAATCCACCTGTCGAAACGAATGGTCCCGTATTATCCTATAATGTAGAAGTTTTGCCAAAATTGAATTCAAACGATATTAATTATTTGATTCCTCAATCGTGGTGTACATCTAGAAATGAGACAAGTTTGACAGTAAAGTCAGAATTGGCCAAGAAATATATTGTAAGAGTGTGTATAACGACTTTGGGATCGAGTAAATCTTGTAGTGGATGGAAAAAGACACTTGTGACTGCAACGACAAAAAAAGTTCCGACGTGGTGGTGGAGTGGTATTTTTTATGGTGTTCTTTTGTACTTCATTTCTACAGCATTTGGATGGTTTTTCAATAAGAGGAGAGGTAACACAGATAGAATGATGTTGATAGACAACAGCTTGAATTATGCGAATGAAACGGATCCTCCTAGTTTTATGATGAGAGATTTAGCACCGAGTTATTCCATTCCATTACGTGATACGCCGTTAGATTAGAATGAATAATGAATTTTAGTCTGTGGAATTTTTAATGTCAGTATTTTATGAGTTTATTTGTTTTGTTAAGAGTTTGTTATCATTAAAGTTCTCTATATTTTCGTATGATTTTTAACTATCTGTCATGCTAAATGTTTCAAAAATCTAGGATAATTAATAATATGCTGAAATTTGGCCAATTTTTGTTAAGTTTATTCTAGTTAAACGATGATCATTTCATTCTTTACGTACAAATCTCAACAGTTCTTGTATTGCTTATTCTTACTCGTATAACCAAGTATATTTTTCTAATATATTTCAATAAAATTAAAACGACTGTTGATGTTTTATATGATGCGAGATTGAATTACAACTTTCTTCCGTTCTGAGCTTCGAATATTAAGGCCATGAAATTTTGTATTATACGAAATAAATCCTTTTAAAGCCCTTATAAAGACAAGCGACAATAACCCGGTCAAAATGGTTACCGAGGGACGAATGTAATTTAATGTAATTAGGTTTGGAATCTTATTCAATGGATATAAACGAATGAAGAAATTTGTAACACTTTTATTCAATTACGAGCTTTCGCCCGCGACTCCGTCCGCGCGGAACTAAAAAAAAAAACAAATGCAAGTAGCCTATGTGTTCTTCCAGACTATCCTCTACATCTATGCCAAATTTCATTGAAATCCGTTCAGCTGTTTAGGCTACAAACTCTAACAAACATCCATCCATCCATCCATCTAAACTTTCGCATTTATAATATTAGTTTGATAGAATTCAAAGTTTAAGATTATATTTTGCTATGTTAAACGTGAAGTAATTAAAAATAAAATATTAAATCTGTTGGTAAAAAAGACCAATTGCAATCTGAATGCTTGATGAAATCAATTTTTAAAAATACCACAAAGTAAGCCTGCAACGGAACTCGCACGAAAAAAAATAAAAAATCGGAACATCGTTTGCGAGATTGCGTTTAAAATTTTACTACCTCCATGAATTTGTATCGATATTTCGTTGTTCGATGAGAAATATAAAACGAGGAACGTCACCGATACAAAAACCCCGGCCTAATTATAAAGGAAAATAATTAGCTAATTTGTGTTGATGTTCTTTTCATAGCACGTCTTCAAGACAGGCAAGTTGACGGCTTGCCTTAATTAAAACGATCCATTACCGTCTGTGAAGTTCTGTGAATATCTGACACGTTATATGAATTATTATTCATAGCTAAAAAAAATCAAGAATAATTGCAGAATTGAATTGAAATGAAGATTTGCAGCATTCTAATCTATACTTCTATAGTAGTAATATAATAAAGCGTAAACACACACTTCTTTGTTGCCTAAGATGTCAGCAATTACAGCATAGTTTTCGAATAACTCTATTTTTTAATAAAAAGCCCTACACTTACGTCACGCTTTAGGCTATATATTTTCACGCCGTTAAACCTAAGGAGTAAATATTTTGGATAAAAACCCTAATGTGGGAAAGAGACCATAAGTTGCTGCCAACATCAAGGAAGCAAGGTTGCCATGGTTTGACATCATGTCATGTCATTTTGACATTTGCAATTGATAATTTGGCAAATGTGAACAATAAAATGATTTTTTTATAATTTTATGCGGATGAAGTCGCATGGGAACATCTAGTTATAAGGTAAAAAGGTTGGTTGTAAATAACTTTTGATTCAATTGTATTTGATCTATCCACAATACTTTATATATTTTACCTCTAATTGTTCAATCTTGTAAAATTATTATACCTTCAAGTAACAGTTATTTTTTAATATCTACTAAGTATTTTTTCCATGGAATTTGTACAATTTTAACAGAAAAATAAAAAGCCTAATTATCAAGAGTACAATTCCCACGAAACTCGTCCTTCGTTTCCATTAAACGAGATTAAAAACCTTCCATGCTCTAATCACTCAGAATTCGTTCCAATGAATATTACCTGAGGTAAATTTTACAATTTCAGCGTTCTGAAAATTATCTATAAGCTCTTAATCAAATATAGGGTTAAAAGGATTAGTAAAAGCTTTTTTAAAGTAAAAATTGGCAAACGAGCAATCGGCCACTTGAATTAGACAATCGATATATGCAATTGTAAATGCGTTGTCTACCTTTAATCGACAGTGGAGGGGACGCGTAGTAAGAGGTTTTTTTATTATTATTTTCTTTATTTCCTGCTGCTGTAGTTCTTGCAGCAACCTTGTTGTCTTTGTAGTTACATCTTTTTTTTTCTTTATCTTGTTTTTTAAATCTTTTTTTTTTTAGATATATATATCGTAGTAAGAGGTTTAATGCTTACCTTTGCGTCTCCTCTGCCAACTCCAACTTCACCTCCATTTCCTTCTTTGTTAGAAAAGAGTGGGTAGGAAAAGATGACAAAAATTGGGCCTGTAGTAGGTGACATGGTCAGTATAATCTTTAGTTTCTTCTGTCTTAACAATATTGTTTTCACTATTTTTTCTTAGATGAGCAGGATGATAAGAGTTTCGTTTTAATTATTCTCGAACGATGTCGCGGGCAACAGCTAGTTAATCATAATTTTAAATTAAATTCCATTACCAGTTTGGAAGCAGTTACAGTCGCCGCTCGGTTTAACATGAAAGATGTTTAACAAGATTTATTTCATTCGTTAGTTACAAACGGTCGAGAACTGAAATAAACTTGATTTTAAATAAATGTATTTATGTAAATTTTAACTATATTTTAAACGAAGCACTTAAGTTTAGGTCTCGTTTCCTAAGGTTAGGTGAAGAATAGATACCAAAATAAAAATTTATTTCTGTCCCACTTGACTATTTGCAATTATAAAACTTTTTTTGTTATGATTTAAAATTTAAACTTTAGCATTTCATGAAATAACTCACAGACTAACTATGTCACTTATAAATGCATCATTTCCTTTTGAAAGCGGAAAGGAGGAGGCAACTAAAAATTATGATTATATCTATCAAATTATAAGTTGCCCAGTCCATTCTGGATTAACAAATCTACAGAAACCAGTCTACACATCTGTTCTTTCTATAATCTTTTCCAGAGTTACTTAAATGTTTAACTAAAATCTATCCCAATACCTGTGAAAATTAGGTATCGAGTTTCCAATTTTAATGGTATCGTTTTTCTTAGGAATCAGATATGTGCGGAAAAATGCAGCGCAGTAAAACATTGTTTGTTTAGTGCGGTGGAGCTACCACTCCGACCGCACTAATGGGTTTTAAAGCACCGTCTATATTTCAAGTCTCCCTCTGAGGTACTAGGATTTGTTTCTCTGGCTTCATCCATTAATTTTTGTATCATTCCCCTCGTCCCTGTTGCAGTTTCATGAAATGAGTTACATTTCTTTAGTTCAAGGATTTCCAAACATTTCGTGTGGACCTCTTACAAAAGTTGAAATCTACTCTAGAGTGACATTTCTTCATAAATTTGCTATTTTTTCTTTTATTACAGATGGATTATTTTTGAAATTCCCGCTTTTAGTGTGTCAAGAAAAAAATCAGTGAAACTTTGGTGTTTGTTTGCTTGCATTGTGTTTCAATTTGTTTTTTCATTTTCACTTATTGACAATAAAAATATTTTCTTTGCAATATATTTGTTGAATAATAGTTTTAGTTTGTTCTCAAGTGGAATGAATGCATTCTTTCGATCTTGGCTTATCGATGTGATTTTTCAAGTTGAGGTTGATTTTTCAAACCAACATTGCTTAAAGTGGAGCTAAATTTTGCACCAAAGTTTCTAACAAAAGCGCTTGAATGGAAAGAAAACTTATTTCTTGGTTTTCTGTACTTTTGTTCGAAAGCTAAGAATTTAATTTTTTTTTATTATTCGATAATTAATTTATTGAAATCTTAACAAGTTTTTCCAAAATTTACCCAAAATGTCAATATTTTGATTCGTGAGGGATTTTATAATAATCTTATAATGTTCACATAATATTATTAATACTACTGTATAGGACTTGAATAGAAGATTTGACTCAAAGATAAATTGAATTTAGAAAAAGTATTTTTTTACAAGGTAAATAAAAGCCCATATAAATCTCGTTGACTTGAAATGGATGGACTTAAACCGTAAAGGGAAAAGCAAATCGGTTTACGAGTGCAAATATTCATTTCGTTGAACATCTCACGCTTCGATTCCAGTGTCGAGTGTCGACCGTTCTAGAGATTTGCCTAATCGGCCGCCATCGCCGCACGAGAGGTTAGCGTGTTAACGCATTGACATACATCGCCACCTGAATACATAATCTGTTAGATCCGTACAATAAATTAAATTACATTTATACAAGCAGATGTATGTATTATTTTGAGGCCGCGCCTGTAGAAAAGGAACAAGCAATTATCTAGTTTTGTCGCTTAGATGGAAAAAGGCTACAGGTGGAAACAATTTAACGGAATAATTATAGGTACCGCAAAGTCTTAAAATGGTAAGTAGCTATTGTTTGGTACTGTAACAGTTCAGGAAGAAATACAAATTGCTAGGTGCGCTCTCGGTACGCTATGAATCGCAGTATAACATTAAATTACTAAGCAAAAGGAAACAGAGCGGTTCCGCATGTTTACACGGAGTTTTCTCATTATTCTTAACAAAACAAAACAACACTTTTGTCTTATTTAGAGTGGCCAAACTTTTCCAATTTTCTTCTTTATTTATTAAATGGCAAGAAAACATTTTATGTCATCCTAGTCAAGAACTGCACCTGTTAGCATAAATCGCGAGTCTTATTTATTCATTTAAAATAATTTAAAAAAAGTTAAAGAAACCAGTAAGTTACATAGTCCCATAAATAAAGTAATACAATTATAAGAAAAATATTAGACTAGACGTTAATTCGATATTTTTACTTTAACTGACTCCAAATAAATATACTTCTACTAGCTGTTCGCGTGCGGATTCATCCGCGTGAAATTATAAAAACTTTATTTTATTGTTTAAATTTGTCAAATTATCAATAGCAAATGTCAAAATGACATGACATGACATGACAAACCTTAGCAATCTTTCTTTCTTGATGTTGGCAGCAACTTATGGTCTCTTTCCCACATTAGGGTTTTTATCCAAAATATTTACCCCCTAAGTTTAATGCCGTGAAAATATATAGCCTAAAGCATGACGTAAGTGTAGGGCTTTTTATTCAAAAAAGAAATATTCAAAAATATGCTGTAATTGCTGACATGTTAGGCAACAAAGAAGTGTGTGTTTACGCTTTATTATAATAGTATAGATAGAAAGATAGATTAGTACAACTAAAATAAATACAAGTAAATCCTAAATTTGGAAGAAAAATTACATCGTTTATAAAATATTCTTGTAAGATATACATGGTTACACTAATTTCGATCCCAAGAATTCAAGTTACCGACTGAAAACTAGGCTAAGTTATTCTTGTACGCGAATTAATGTAAAAACTATGAGACAGTTGCCTTTGACATTATCAGTCGTAGCAAATTGTGCAACTAGTTAGTTACTTTTATAACTATACTTTATTCACAATAACTTTTAGTAGATAAAAATAATCTATTACAAGTATTTTGCTCAACCATCGTTTATTCTTAACGTGCGTTTTCACTATCGCAACATGTATATGAAAACATTTTAACTCCCTTTTTTCGATGAATTGGAGCGCGTACACCTTTGACTAAACTATCGCAGAACTGTTTAGTCGCGCTTTAATTCCTGTGAGCTTATATGGAGGTGTGCTACTACTCGATTTTTAGTTGTGCAACTAAACAGTTAAATTGGCTGCGAAACAATCGACAATCGCACAACGTTGTGTGATAGTTTAGTCAAAGGTGTGCGCCCGCGTAACGGCATATTATGGCCGTGGAAACTAACTAAAAGTAAATTACAGCTCTTTAGCGCCCTCTGCCAACGTATGTATGTATTTTTATTAACTTTTTCAATACACTCCATGTGTTACGACTAGATATGTCCGGGAGGATGGTGCCATAGCGTGGTCCTATGTTGCCATGACGCTGCAAACATCAGGCAACGTCCTGTATTGTGTGGTAAAGTGCCGAAGGTTCCGGTTAGTTCCACGGAGGTCCCGTAACCCTCTTCTATTGCACTAGAGGCTGGCCACCGAGGGAGTTTTGGGTACAAACCTCACATAACCCTGTCTTCCCCCCATAAGGAAGGGGTATCTTTTTGAACATTTCCCCCCGATACCAAAAAAATATGTTGTAAGCTATAAAGTTTAAATAAATGCATAAAACGAGAGCTTTTGTGTACACATTCAAGTGTATCTTGACATAAATCTTGATACCGCAATAAATAACGCCTCAAATGCCACATAATGTGGGCGCTAATATCCGCATGCTTAACAAACAGCCAATATGGAAATGAAGAAAATTTATTGAGTGCTTGTGAAAGTAGGCCGCGATAACGTAGTCAACGTATACATACATATAATTACGTTTATTCTAGAATATTCCAATTTCTCGTATTACTATAAAATAAACGAAGTTTTTTATTTTGTTTTTAATATTTTCAAGAAACATATACTAGATCGAAGGTTTGTTCGTAAGAAGCAAAAGCCGTCTATTGACTTTTATATCGCGAAAACTTCGATCGGGTATTGTTAAAACTCATTTGTTTTAAAACTCATTGCAAAGTCAATAGAGTTTGTTATAAATATGATGTTATAAGTTAAATTTTTATATTTAAAAAAAAAAAAGTGATGATGAAAATGTAAAAAAATAATCGAAAGGATTTCATTGAAGAAATATATTGTGGCATTCTAAAATCACAGGCAATTTGTCGTATATATTTTTTAGATATCAATGACATTGAAATAACAATATAATTTTTACATTTCATCTGTAGCAATAGAAAAATGGAACAAATCATAAATATTTATAAATTGTTTATATTTGCAACCGGTTTCGATTCCATTGATAATAAAATATGGCGGCAAAATGTCTAACCTCTTTACATCTTCGTTTTTACAATACAAAATGTCTCGGTAGGCGATAGAACCCTTATTTAAGAAATCCTAACACTTCTGTTTATCTTGAATAGAATAAAATATTATTGAATATGGCTTGGTGTCGGTAATTATTAAATATTATTTCTGCAAACCATTCATAAAGATATTTGTATCAAGTCTTCATCTAAATATATTTTTACTAGCTTTCGCCCGCGACTTCGTCCGTGTGGAAATAAATGAATCAATATCGAGTAGCCTATGTCTTCTTACCACACTATCTTCTACGTCTATTCCAAATTTCATCGAGATCCATTCTGTCGTTTAGGCTACAAACTCTAACAAACATCCATCCATCCATCTAAACTTTCGCATTTATAATATTAGTAAGATTACGTCAAAAGAACGAATATTTCTAAAATGAAATAAGCAATTTATCCCAGGCATCTCGTTTAACTTATTTACGTAGCTTTCACGAGCTTACGTGTGTATTTTAAAATTAATTAAACATTCCTGGAATAAGGGGCATACTTTATAATCATGTACAGAATTAAATTATTCACTCCTACCATCGATACATAGAGGTTAAACAAGAAAAAGCTTATAAAAAAATCCCGACTAAAAGTTTTAGGCAATTCCAGTTTTATCTCTACTAGACTCCTAGGCGAGATTTCTACAGCCGTCTTTTTAGCATTTTCGGGGTGGTAGGGTTTAAACAGGGTTGTGTGTACATTCGCAGAGCTGTAGCGCCTTATGTCTAGCGCCCTGGGCAGACGTAAACCGCCCTAACTTAACGCCGGCACTAGTTTTAGGATAGTGTTTTTAAGGAAAACATTTTGTTAGTCTAATAATACACTTTTAATTTCCTCTAATCGGCATCAATTATTTCGAAATTGACGTACGTTAACTAATAGCTAACATTTGTTATATTTAAATATTTCACATTTTACTTGTATTTATATAAAAACTGTTTGTTGTATCTAAAGTATTGTGAAACATTACACAAGTTGCTACCACTAGCTTGAGAATTTAATCAGATTAAGTTTATGAGGCTAAGCTACGCCTGGTCTACAAACTGAGCTAATTGAAATTGAGTCTCTAAATAATACCAGTTTAGTATTTTATAGAAAAGATTTTTATTATATTTTCTTTAATTTAAAAAACGATATGTGTAATAAAAAAAATGTTTTCGTTGCCAAAAAAAAGTTTGACCCGAACTTCGAAAAGAATAATATCTCTTACTAGCTGTTCCCATGCGACTTCATCCGCATGAAATTATAAAAATTTCATAATATTGTTTACATTCGTCAAATTATCAATTGCAAATGTCAAAATGACATGACATGATGTCAAACCATGGCAACCTTGCTTCCTTGATGTTGGCAGCAAGTAATGGTCTCTTTCCCACATTAGGATTTTTATCCAAAATATTTACCCCTAAGTTTAATGGCGTGAAAATATATAGCCTAAAGCATGACGTAAATGTAGGGCTTACGTAAGTCTATAGTAAAGTAATATGTACAACCGAAAGGGATCAGTTACTACAAATACTGTGACATAAAATATTCCATTTCGTACAGTAAAACAATCATGGAATTTATATTCAACATACAAGTTCAGTGTACACTTAATCCGTTTTCAATTTATATTAAAATGTTTGTAGTAAATTTGTTTCACACAACGTTGATGCACAATTTGATATTCTCTAAAGATAATTTTAATAGAACCGCGTTGGAGCTGGAATTAGTTGCGGAGAATTACGCGATACAACAAAACTATTATTAACAGTGGTAGAGCCCGCTTTAACATCTTCGCACGAATGGGTCGGCTCGCCCGGTGTAATACCACGACCACACAGAAGACAGGCGTGTAGTGGGTGCAATTCCGCGTTTCGTCTGGTGAGTGCCGGAGGCCCAACTTTAGTCCCTTTTCCTACCCACCCTTTTTCTCATAAGAATAGGGGAAAGGAACGTGGATTTGAGGGTGGAGGAGACGCATAGGATGGGGAAATATCCTCTTTATGTGCGTCTCCTCCTCTGTCGATTAAGGGTAGGCAACGCATCCGTTTTTGCGGATGTCTATGGGCAGCGGTCGCTTCGCCATTTTGGCGGATTCAGGTGGCCGCTTGCTCGTTTGCCACCTTATGTTATATAAAAAAAAAACTATTATACTATATTTTGTTCTCAAAAAGACTGACGCAGGATGAAATATAATCAATGTTGTATTGGCTTTTTGTGCTAGATGTTGTTTTGTCTGTTATTTCACGTAAATATTAAAAGCAAAATATTAAAGATCGCTTCGTTCTGACATAAAAAATGAGGAGGTTTTCAATTCGTCTGTATATTATAATGTTAATAAGATACGGCTTTCTTACCACGATTGGGTTGTTTTAGCTCCCGATATTCCCGAAGAAACCCGTATCTTACGTACATTATAATTGTAAAAACCACGACAGTTTAAAGTTATATATCGTCTGTATATGTTTGTTATTTCATAACTTCTCTTCGGGTTGAAATTTGTTTCAATTAAGTTTTACTTGATAATTATTGCGTGTCATTTTCATAGAATTACAAACACACGTAATTAATTTCATAAACATTTTAAGCTTCAATTAGCACAGGTTTACAAACTACATTTACTGTGTGTAGACAGATTTATTCATAACACAGTATCATTAGAAATTCAGTTATTCAAAACTATGTACTTATTCATTTACATTTCGAAATTGGACAATATGAACGATGAGGTAAACTTAAACAGAATCAATCAGTTTCAGCGCTGAAAAGCAAATTATAATTAGAAGTTTCAGTATGTAGAATATTAATTTAGATCTTTGATAATTAATTTTAAAGCAATGATTTTGAAACATCCTTTATACAGATTAGGCCAGAACGAACTGAACTAGTGGGGCAGGAAAGTCCTCGAATGCTATGAAAGGGGACACGCGAGGGGTGTTCATCCAGGTAGACTGATGACCTGGCGCATGGCGGGAGGCCATTGGATGCGGAAGATGGAGGACCGTATTTTGTGTTACTGGGGAAGGCGTATGTGCAACAGTGGGCAGGGTTGTTTATGATGATGAAACTAAACCGTAATCTACGAGTTGTTTCTCTTCCAAGACGATAATGAAGTAAATATGGACCACCTCAATACAATCAGAAAAATAAGAAAAAGGCCTAATCCGATTACGAATGTTTAGTCTTGACCTAGCATATGTAACGCAAAACTCTTTACTAACAATATTTCAATTCATTAAAAATTTATCAATTGAGTGTTTATTATTAAACGTTATTGTTGTTTAAAGTGGTTGGTTATTTTAGCTTTTTATTTACTTTGTAATTTGATTATTGGAAAAAATATTACCATTGCATATCAAAGGAAGCAACGCCCACAAAATTTTATAGAAATTGTTAGCTATAATATAGAAAATGTAGGTTATAACATTTTATACAAAGTTACGTAAACTTATTACTTTGTGGTTCTGTACTTTTTTAGAATGGTATATTAAGAACCGCTAACAGTACAGTTTCCTAATTTGTTTTTAGATATTGTGATGATGAATGAAAGTAGCGGCAGTGGGGGAGAAATTGAGAAGCAAAAGGTTAGCGTTGTATGGACATGTTATGCGACGAGACGATAGGGACATAAACTAGAAAGTGTTAAGATTGAAGGTGGATGGCTACAAAGGTAGAGGAAGACCGAAGAAAGTATGGATGGATTGTGTGAAAGAGGATATGCTTAAGAAAGGAGTGGATTCAGATATGACGGCTGATAGAGATGTATGGAAGAGCAGCACATACTGTGCCGACCCTCCGTAAGGGATAAGGGCAAGTGGATGATGATATTGTGATGATGATCCCTAATTTTGTTGACGGATAACTTTTATATTTATACGTCCGTAAAGAAGAAAACTTTACTTTCGTTTACTCTCCATCATATAGTAGACAGGTTTATAACGGATATTAAAAAAAAACAAATGTTTCATTTAAATAATTATCCTAAAGAATATGCGAAACCTATTAAAATATCTTTCAGTTTGCTGGACAATTTGAATATAACTTTTTTCGAACACGATACACCGAGATGGAAGAAAATCTTGAAATTCCTGATGCTGGTACCACCTTTGGTGATCCATATTATAACAATGACTTTATACGCGAGTAAGATATTTAAAAATGAATTGAATATATCGGAATTAGCGAATATCGTACCTGTGTACTTAATTTGCATACAATGTAAGTAACTTTATTTTTTTACCGACTTCCGAAAAGAAAGAGGTACTCAATTCGTCTGTATGGTTTTTTTTTCATGTATGTTACGGCATAATCTTTATCAAATTAGTTCAATTTTAGAAAAGTTTTATCATACTAATTATACTTCATACTAATACTAATATTATAAATGCGAAAGTTTAGATGGATGGATGGATGTTTGTTAGAATTTCTAGCCTAAACGGTTGAACGAATTTAGATCAAATTTAGTAAAGATGTAGAGGATAGTCTGGATGAACACATATGCTACTTACTTTTCTTAATTCCACGCGGATGGACTCACAGGCGAAAGCTAGTTACTTATAAAGAAAAAAAATACTACGCCGATCGGATGACAGCTTTAAATAAAGTTTTTTCAACTTAAAAATGTAGCTATTAAAAATGTTTTTCTGGATTTAAAAAAAGTGAGCTTTAAAATGGGTATTTAAGTCTGAAAATGTGGTAATCAATTTAATCGTGTATCTGAATATTTTTGCAGCTCTTTTACGTGTAGCAATTATGATTTATAAGAAAAAAGAAATTGAAAACTTCATTGATGATTTGGGATTGATTTGGATGACATCCGACAGACACTATCAGCAAGTTGAGAAGAAAAGACGCCTAGTGAAACAATTGAAATTTTGGCAAACAAGTAAACTTTCTCAATTTTCATTTCGTTATTACCAATAGGTTTATTTTTTAAAGTAAAAGTCGAAGAAACAATAACAAGGCATTACAAGTTGAGTTTTATTTATCAAAAAACGGCAAAAAACTTATTTTTGCTTTCAATCAAAAGATAAATTCAATTTCATGACTCACCACTATGTATATATATTTAGTACTAGCTTTCGCCCGCGACTTCGTCTGCATGGAATTAAAAATTAACAAATAAAGTAGCCTATGTGTTCTTCCAGACTATGTTCTACATCCATGCCGAATTTCATTGAGATCAGTTTAGCCGTTTAGGTGGTAAAGTCTAACAAACATCCATTCATCCAAACTTTCGCATTTATAATATTAGTATGATTATAATATAACTGTCTTAATTTCAGTGTATTACTGGATCGATATATCTGGCTCTTGGGAATATGTTTTCGCGCCATTAGTGTCTACAATCATAAGGATTTTTATATTAAAACAGAACTTTACATATGCTTTACCAGTTGGTTGTGTTTATCCATTCGATCCTACTTCTGATTGGTTTAAATATTTGGCGACGTATGCGTTCCAAGCGATTAACGGTAGTATTTATAATTTTAGTTTCTTTTCTTTTATTGACTCACTTCTCAAAAGAAGGAGGTACTCAATTCGTCTGTATGTTTTTTTATGTCAATAAGATAAACACATGGCTAGCGATCACTTAACACCACATCACGCTTGTGATCTGGTGTTAAGTGATCGCTAGCAAGACAAATGTAACATCATAGTTGTGTTGCTGGACAAAGGACGTGAGGAGGTAGACCGAAAGAGTCCTTTTTGTTCTCTATAATTATCATCTCCTTTTGCCATCTTTATTTATTTACTTACTTACTTACTGCGTTGGCGCAGCGACCCAAAGTGGGTCATCTTAATTTGAAAGGGTAGAATTGGAAGGAGATTTTGACTTTAGTCGAATTAAAACTTCGCTATTCTTTTTTTAGTTCTTCGTTACTCATGGTTTTATATAGGTATTGAATACATGATGGTGAGTTTATGCGCCAATCTAGCTATAGAATTTTCTATATTACGAGAAGATCTACTTCGGGTTATACCAAAAACGAATTCAGAGTCATCGGAAACGGATTCCGAAGATTACGAAGGAGTTTCTATTCAAGATTTTATACGTCGACATCAAAAGCTTATAAGGTATCATAATTTTAGTCAAATGTACACATTGGGTTAACGTTACCGAAACATTTGTGCAAAACATACTCTTATCTCTCTCATTCTGGTGGCGACAAAAAGGGATAACAATATATTCTACACGTACTACGGCTACGGAAATGGAGTGTGGAATTAAATAATTATAAATTTTATTTTTTTTACAATTTATTGTTTTTTTATGTTAAAGCTTGGCAGACATATTGGATGATGTGTTTAACAAGATTGTGTTCGTTCATATTGTGATCGTCACCATTACAGTGGGATTTTTCGCATTCGCTACTACGGTTAGTACTTAATCTTGTCTGTTATAATTAATGCAATTCTAAAGAGTTTTTTGATGATTACTTCATGCTTAGCTAAGATTAAGACTATCAAGTCGGTTGAAAACGTTTTATTATCTGTATTTGATCTTTAGTTGTCGCTGTGACTCGTGTTTTTTTACAGGTGGGCACTGGCATGGTAGGGAAAGCGAACAATATCGTCGGAAGTGTAGCTATATTGTCCACAGCTTATGTCGTTTGTTATTACGGTGAAATGTTAAAAGAACAGGTTTGTTGCTTACTGATTAGCTACTAGATTAATAACCGTTATTTTGAGATCTTCTTTTGTTTTAAACAAAACTTAGAGCAGGCTTTGACTAAATTATCGCACGATTGAAGTGCAATCGTCGATTGTTTCGCAGCCAATTCAATTGTTTAGTTGCACAACTAAAAATCGAGTAGTGTGCGCACCTTCATACAAGCTCATAGGAATCAAACAAAAACGCGACTAAACAGTTGTGCAACGTTTTAATCAAAGGCGTATTCGCGCCCTTAGTATTTACTATAGTAATCGCAATAGACTTTTTCAGGCGTATGTAGAATATTAAACCGTTTTATACTTTTTTTTAAAGGGCTTTCTCTGTATTTGGAGGTTTTTTAAGTTACTTGCTTATATTAACATCTATATTTAAGAGTTCCGGTATAGCTGATGCGGCGTATGCTAGTTTATGGACTAAGGGAGATATTCGATATCAGAAAATTATATGCTTTATAATAACGCGGTGAGTAAAGTGTGTGTAAAGTGACTAAACAGCACATAGGGTTACCTTTTTATATTTATAAATCTATTATCCTGGTTGTGAAAGTAGCCGAGCGATTGTAATAGAAATAGCCATTTAATGGAAAAAAGGTTAGATTACTAAACTAATTTAACTCGAATTACTGAAAGGATAAACAAAAGGAGATAACAAAGGAATTTTACGAACTAACTTATATCGTTCAGATTGATGGGATACTTAAAAAGGCGGTGTTAAGAGCACCCGAAATCCACATGCATGTATGGATGAACAAATGTAGAAGTCCGTAGTTTCTACTACTCTTTCTACCAATCTGGGTTATGAGCGTGATTATGTTGTTATTAAATTTATTAGGGACTAGCTGTTGCTCGCGACTTCGCCCGCGTGAAATAAGAAATATAGCCTATGTTACTCACAGATAAATTACCTTTCTAATGGTGAATTTTTAAAATAAAAAGTAGTTTTTTTTTTAAATTAAATACAAAGCAGTTTTTGACTTTTTTTTTTTAATTAGACAGTTTAACTTTTAGGTCGCAAAAGCCTTGCTGTCTGACATCATTGAAACGAGTGCCGGTTACACTAAATATGTTTAGTAAGGTATATATTTTTATATGTAGTTTTTAAATTTTGTTCTCAGTATTTCGGTATTCTACATGAATATTATTTTTCAGATACTGAGTACGACGTGGTCGTATTTTTCACTAATAACTACTATTTACTCGAGTGATGATAATTAAACTGAGATTACATTACGTGCACGATAACGTGATAGCTTACTTTTCAACACTAATATAATGTTTTATCTCTACGTAATGAACTCATACTAAATATATTTTTAACAATTCCTTCAGCAGTTACAGCTACATTTATCGGAAGCATTGGAAATTATTAAGGTTTAATTTTATGCAATTGACTCTTGCACAAAAAATAATTGTAGAAAAACTAGTAACCTTCACTATTTGAATACATAATTTTATTTCACAAGAAATGTTATTTTATTTCCTCCTGTCATCTTACTGATATTATCAATGCGAAAGTTTAGATGGATGTTTGTTAGAGTTTACCGACTAAACGGCTGAATTTATCTCGATGAAAAGCAAAGACGTAGAGCATAGTCTTGAAGACCACATACTTCTATACTAATATAATAAAGCGTAATCACACACTACTTCGTGGCGTATGATGTCAGCAATCACAGCATATTTTTGAATAATTCTTTCTTTAATAAAAAGCCCTACACTTACAACACGCTTCAGGCTATATATTTCCACGCTATTAAACTTAGGGGGTAAATAAATTGGAAAAAAACCTTCACGTGGGAAAGGGACCATAAACTACAAGCTGCCAACATTAAGGAAACAAGGTTATTATGGTACCGGTAATTTTGAGATTTGCAATTGATTTGACATTGACAAATGTAAACAATAAAATAAAGTTTTTATAATTTGATGCGAATAAAGCCGTACAGCTAGTTCATGTATAAAAAGGCTATCAGAGGATTAACATTCGTTTGAAAACAGCCAATCATTATGCTATGTGGTATTCAGTAGCCCAATAAAACACAGAAATCTTTTGATATAATTTATGCAAACATTACTCGCAAACATTCAGTAATTTAATATGTATTTTATACAAACTTTTGTGCTTAAAATGTTCCATTTATTGATAATTTTCTCAATTGTTTAATTTTTGTCCAAGTTTTTCTTTTGTTTAGCTTTAGTTTATAGGACATTTTCGCTGCCCTTTGCTTTGTTATTTGTGAAAGATAATTCAACATGAAAAACAACGAAATTGTCTTTTCAAATTAGTTATAACGTATCGAAAAAATAAATTGTTTCCATTCGAAGCCGCAGTAATTGAACTTTTGATTTCAATGTTGAAGTAAATTATAGTATTTTTTGAATTTCGAAGCTCTATTAAGAAATAAACGATTTCAATTTTGTTCACATTCACGTAATTTACGAAACGGCTCTAATTGTTCGTGGTAAAATAAATAACTGGGTTCAGTATGTTTTTCAACCGAAAAATTGACAAGTTTTTTTGTATTTCGAAGCTCTATTAAGAATTAAACGATTTCAATTTTGTTCACATTCACGTAATTTACGAAACGGCTCTAATTGTTCGTAGTAAAATAAATAACTGGGTTCAGTATGTTTTTCAACCGAAAAATTGACAAGTTTTTTTGAATTTCGAAGCTCTATTAAGAAATAAACGATTTCAATTTTGTTCACATTCACGTAATTTACGAAACGGCTCTAATTGTTCGTGGTAAAATAAATAACTGGGTTCAGTATGTTTTTCAACCGAAAAATTGACAAGTTTTTTTATAATATAAGGTGGCAAACGAGCAAGCGGCCACCTGAATCCACCGAAATGGAAAGCGACCGCTGCCCATAAACATCCGCAATTGCAGATGCTTTGCCTACCTTTAATTGGCGGAGGAGACGCACATAAATATGACATTTTCCCTTCCTATGCGTCTTCTCCCCCGTCAAATCCACTTTTGCTTCCCATCCTTTCCTCTTAAGAAAAGGGTGGAAAGGGAAAGGGACTAAAATTAGGCCTCCGGCACCATACTTATCAGACGAAACGAGGAATTGCTTCCACTTCACGCCTGTTTTCTGTGTGGTCGTGGTTTTGCACCGGGCGAGCCGGCCCATTCGTGCGAAGATGTTAAAGCCGGCTCTACCACTGTTAAAACAGTTGTTGACAAGTTACAAATATTTTACCATTTTAGTTAAAGGGAGACAGAAAAACAACGGTTACTTTAACACAGTTAAATCAACATGAATATAAAAAATGTTTCACTAGTAAAAAAAGCTGATCTCTAGAATAGCATACGAAAGGTAATTAAATACACTCAAATACATAACAAATGACAACAGTTTTAGTAATTAACTAATTTAGCGACTAAAACCCAAGAGCAAAGCAAACGCAAACATTTCTAAGTAATCCAAGATGAATGACATCAACTCGGGACCGTTAAAACAATGTTTCGAATTATTTAACAAATGTTATATCTATTTCTTTTATAATAGTAACTCTGAGTTAAATAAATATTGGAAACTATGCTGTCTCGTACCTTTTGTGATTATACATAACATTAGCATGCTTGCATTCCTTTGTAAGATATTTAACGAGGAAGTTAACGCGTTTGAAGTGGCTTACATGATCCCTGTCTATTTAGTATCATTGCAAGGTAAGTGAATGCATATACTACTAAAGAGCTTTGCAATTGATATTTTAACACATTCAATGCCACGATCTGACTACTGAATGACAGAACTACTAAATGAATGATTCAGTAGTCCTCAACGTGTTAGAAAAGAAAGAATGAATGAAAGAAGGAAAGAAAGAAACTAAGAAAGAAAGAGAGAAAGACAGAAAGAAAGAAAGAAAGAAAGAAAGAAAGAAAGAAAGAAAGAAAGAAAGAAAGAAAGAAAGAAAGAAAGAAGAAAGAAGAAAGAAAGAAAGAAAGCCCTCCCTCCCTCCCTCCCTCCCTCCCTCCCTCCCTCCCTCCCTCCCTCCCTCCCTCCCTCCCTCCCTCCCTCCCTCCCTCCCTCCCTCCCTCCCTCCCTCCCTCCCTCCCTCCCTCCCTCCCTCCCTCCCTCCCTCCCTCCCTCCCTCCCTCCCTCCCTCCCTCCCTCCCTCCCTCCCTCCCTCCCTCCCTCCCTCCCTCCCTCCCTCCCTCCCTCCCTCCCTCCCTCCCTCCCTCCCTCCCTCCCTCCCTCCCTCCCTCCCTCCCTCCCTCCCTCCCTCCCTCCCTCCCTCCCTCCCTCCCTCCCTCCCTCCCTCCCTCCCTCCCTCCCTCCCTCCCTCCCTCCCTCCCTCCCTCCCTCCCTCCCTCCCTCCCTCCCTCCCTCCCTCCCTCCCTCCCTCCCTCCCTCCCTCCCTCCCTCCCTCCCTCCCTCCCTCCCTCCCTCCCTCCCTCCCTCCCTCCCTCCCTCCCTCCCTCCCTCCCTCCCTCCCTCCCTCCCTCCCTCCCTCCCTCCCTCCCTCCCTCCCTCCCTCCCTCCCTCCCTCCCTCCCTCCCTCCCTCCCTCCCTCCCTCCCTCCCTCCCTCCCTCCCTCCCTCCCTCCCTCCCTCCCTCCCTCCCTCCCTCCCTCCCTCCCTCCCTCCCTCCCTCCCTCCCTCCCTCCCTCCCTCCCTCCCTCCCTCCCTCCCTCCCTCCCTCCCTCCCTCCCTCCCTCCCTCCCTCCCTCCCTCCCTCCCTCCCTCCCTCCCTCCCTCCCTCCCTCCCTCCCTCCCTCCCTCCCTCCCTCCCTCCCTCCCTCCCTCCCTCCCTCCCTCCCTCCCTCCCTCCCTCCCTCCCTCCCTCCCTCCCTCCCTCCCTCCCTCCCTCCCTCCCTCCCTCCCTCCCTCCCTCCCTCCCTCCCTCCCTCCCTCCCTCCCTTAAAAAAAAAAAACAAAAACAGCCGCGTTGTGGAATGGTCTGTCCTCGGTGGAATTTCCAATTCCCCAGGACTTAGGGTATTTCAAGAAGCAACCGTCATGATCTTCCCAAAGGCCGGCAACGTATCTGTAATTCCTCTGGCATTGCGGATAACCGTGGCCAAAGATCACCTAGTTGTTGCCCCCTTTTCTCGGATCTTAGCTAGCGTATTTCATTTATCAAATTATTTACAGTGTTTTATTGGAGCAATATTCTTGGAACGTGGCTACATCTATTAGGGCCGTTGACTTCAGTGCTGTTTCGTCGGTTTATTCTAAGACAGTACTGCGAACTTGCGCTACCATTCGGAAGTGTATACCCGTATGAACCAACAGACAGCTGGTTAAAATATTTGGGAACATATGCGTTTCAGGTTTACACTAGTATGTAATAGTTTTTTCTTTTATAAATTTTCAAGAGACGTAAAGGGGAACTAGAAGTTAAGAAACTTTTGAATATTAGACAGATGAGTATATTTAAAAGAAGGATTATCGAACAGAAGCAGAAAACATAATAGAAAAGAGTAAGAAAGAAGAAGGTTTTCTGAGTGAAAATATATTAACTTCTAGCATATTTTCTATGAGGTCTTCTGCTTATCTAATCTTCTGACCTCGATTACTCGAATCAATAACGTAAATAGTTTTATTCTCTTGTCCATCTAAACATTTCAAGACTTTAAGAACTAGAAGAGAATAGTAAAGTTTTAAATTGTACATAATATTTTACAGTGAGTTGTGAAGTGTACGCCTACGTTGGTTCTGAATTTTTGATGATAGCACTTTGTGCAAATATAGCGATTGAATTTTCAATATTACGCGAGGATTTGCTCCACGTTGCACCATATTTTAAGACGGACAATCCTCGCAATCAAATGGGAATCGGATTAGAAACAAACTCTGAAAGTAACACGAGTTCAATTCAAGATTTTATTCGTCGACATCAAATGCTTATTAGGTACATTCATTCGTGATTTTGTAGCTAGTATGCCAATTTTAACATCTTCATACAACTATAAAACTAATTGTCTGAAAAAGAGAAGCAGAAAAGCGAATTTAACATAACCATTAGATTAATATTGGAATCTTATACAAAATGTTTTAAACAGTAAAATATAAAAATATTTAAAGATGTAAAATTTTAACCTGTACATTCAATTTCAAATTATTTAGTATCCAATGAATTTGTTTGAAAAGCGACAATAAGATTGTTAGTGAAATGCGATGCTAATATTCTTTCGAACCGAAGCAAAGAGTTGCCACTGACAATGAGCGACGGAGCAAAGAGCTTTGTCTGAATTAAAGGATTCTCTGTAACAAAAGGAACGCCTTCGCAGTCTTGATGTTTGACAATAGAAAGAACAGGCGCTTTTATAACGTAGTTATTAGTGTTGTTATTTTATTTTACAATAGGTTGTTGTCTATTTTAGAGCGTCTTAATTTAAAAAGTTAATTTTATTTTTCAGATTAGCAAAGCAACTTGATGACATATTTAACAAAATAATTTTCATTAACTTACTCTTCGTTACTGCTACATTGTGCTTTTTTGGATTTGCAATTACGGTAAACAAGACAATTAAAATTAATTCTTTGCTATTTTTTATAATTGATCAATATACTTTAATACTGATTGGTCTTTAGTATGAAAATATTTAGTTCGATGTAACTAATCAGGATCTTCCAAGAAAGTGTCTTATTTCAGGTGGCACGTGGCGCGGTTGAAACTATGAATAATTTAGTAGCCGTGCTTGCATTGTTGTTGCCAACTTATACACTTTGTTACTACGGTGAATTATTGAAAGACGAGGTATGTAACAAAATGAATTTAATTTAAATGTGTATTTATTTCATTTTTAATTTGGTAAGTTAACTTACTTCCATGTAGAGGACTGTTATAAAAATATCGTTCGAACTATGATATTTTAACAAGCCATACTAAAGAATATAAAAGAAAAAAAAAATCATGTGGTCCTCCGTTTTTTGAATCCAACGACTTCCCGCCATGCGCACTAAGTCATCGGTCCACCTGGAGGGAGGACGTCCCACGTTCCTGGTCCCCGTCCCCTGGTGCCCTCCATTCTAGGATTTCCCTTCCCCACCTGGCGTCCTCGGATCGACAGAAATCAATCGTGGATTTATAATTTGCATAGTAAAGACGAAGTAGCAGCTATCTTGCAGTGCAAACAATAAAGAAAATGTAATATTAGCTGAATCACAAATTGATATTTGACTTTTATATTCCAGAGTTCAGGAATAGCGGAATCAGCATACATTAACAAATGGTATAGAGGAGATATGCGTTATCAGAAAATGATTCAATTCATTATAGTACGGTACGTTGTAGACAGAAGCAAATTTTACATTTATTTTATTAGTGATTCATCATCAACTTGCCCTTATCCCTTATGGAGGGTCGGCACAGTATGTGTTGCTCTTTCATACATCTCTATCAGCCGTCATATCTGAAACCACTCCTTTCTTAAGCATATCCTCTTTTACACAATCCATCTATACTTTCTTCGGTCTTCCTGTTCCTCTGTAGCCATCCACATTCATTCTTAACACTTTCTGGTTTATGTCCCCATCGTCTCGTCGCATAACATGTCCATACCACGCTAACCTTTTGCTTCTCAATTTCTCCACCACTGGCGCTACTTTCAAACTTCTCAAATTTGTCTTTATTTTATTTTTTTTTATTTTTTCTATTTATTTCAAACAAATTAGTGATTATTTAATTTAATTTAATTTCAATAGATCCCAACGTCCTTGTTGTCTGACGTCATTGAGACATGTACCGGTTACAATGACCATGTTTACAAAGGTGAGTTCGTTTCTCTTATTCTCCAACTCTTCTCATTGCCAGCTATTCCTCCTGGTTTGAAAGCCGATAGAAATTTTACTCTCAATCAAAATATCAGAAACCAATATTCGTTTTTGTAATTATAGGTTCGAGTTTTCACTACAGTCTGAATGAATTTCAGTGAAACAACTTTCTTAGTATATTTATGGCAAGTGTGTTAATATTATAATTTAACATTCCAGGTACTGAGCACAACTTGGTCATATTTTTCGTTAGCCACAAGTATTTATTCAAGAGGCAAATTAATTATGCCAGCAGGAAAATAAGAATTAAAAAAATGTGTAATAATAAATATTGGAGTTCAGAAATATTAAGTATAAATGAATAGTTTTAACATAAATTAAAGATTATATACTATTTTTTTTTATTATTATTTACTAACTATATTAAAAAATACATTCAGTTGCTTACTGTATATATAAGCTTATACTCGTATCTTTTGTGATATGACTCTGTCCAACATATTGTATCATACGTTCCATTGGGTATAAGCGAGTGAGGACAAGATTCTGCACTTTTGTACTAACGTCTCACGTCAAAGCTTTTAAAAATATTACTGCCATCAGAGATGATATCAAAAATTGCTGGATATTTAATATTTATATGATTTAAAAATCTAAGGTTGATTCAACCCCCGGGGATGAAATGTATTTTATTATTAACCATTTAATCGGTATCAAAGAAAATTTATAAGTCTAGATACAATATGCGCTTTAAAAATATCGATTAGAAATACGAGTATGTTGAAGTTCTTTTTATATCATACTAATATTATAAATGCGAAAGTTTAGATGGATGGATGTTTGTTAGAGTTTGTAGTCTAAACGGCTGAACCGATTATGACGTAATTTGGTGTAGATGTAGAGGATAGTCTGGAAGAACACATAGGGTAGTCACTTTTGTTTTTTTTTAATTCCACGCGGATGTAGTCGCGGGCGAAAGCTAGTTATACATATAAGATTCGATATAGGATTCGCAGAAATAGCGAAGTGAGTGCTGCTGTTAGTCATCTGCAATTGCAGATATATTGCATTGTTGCAACCTTTAATCGACGAAGAAGTCCTGCACAGGGGAAATATTCTCTATATTTCCCCTTCCCCTCCGCCGTCCAATCCACAAACAAGGTACCAAGGGTGTTGATAAATTATGAAAAATATTAAAACATAGCTGTTCCTTTGCGACTTCATCCGCGTGAATTTATGAAAAGTTTATTTTATTGTTTACATTTATCAAATTATCAATTGCAAATGTCAAAATGACATGACATGATGACAAACCATGGCAACCTTGCTTCCTTGATGTTGGCAGCGACTTATGGCCTCTTTCCCACATGAGGGTTTTTATCCAAAATATTTACCCCCTAAGTTTAATGGCGTGAAAATATATAGCCTAAAGCGTGAAGTAAGTGTAGGGCTTTATATTAAAAAAAGAATTGTTCAAAAATATGCTGTAATTGCTGACATCTTAGGCAACAAAGAAGTGTGTGTTTACGCTTTATTATATTAGTATAGAAGTATAGATTGTAAAATAATCTTAGGTTAATAACAAAACTTAGTTTCCGTGTAACTAAGCCTGTTTTCCACGACTGACAAATATATGTGAATTTTTAAAATCAATCACATAAAATATGTATGTTACTTTCAGATCCATTATGGCTTCTAGTTCAGAAAACACGACTTTTATAAAGGATTCGGAATAGAAAATGATTTACTCCCGCACACGTTATCTCACTAGTAAAAGTTCCGTTAAAATGCTGCTTTAGAGGTTTCTTGAAACAAATAGGCATTTGTGGATACACTGATTTTTTTTTTATATTACGATACTCTCTTTTTATTAATTCTATTTATGTATAGATTTCTGAATGGCAACCTTTTGCTACGAAAGCTGTATTGTTTGTTTAAATCATAAGGAAATCTAGCTTTAATTCTCGAATATTAAATCTCTGGCTCCCGTAACACATAAATCATATTTATTTCATGAAAATTAAGTTAACTCCGGTGTAGGAAGCATCTCGTTTTATAGACGGCCGTAAAATTCGAGCTTATCTCGACTGTGCAGATTGTCTTGAAATTATATTTCGACACGGAGACAAAATTTACATTTGACATCGAAGCAGAATTTCGTTAATAAATTGATATAAGTTAATAAGGAATAAATGTATTTTTTATCTGTTTAGAAATGTAAAAAGTTTTCATATAAACATAGCCTTAGAAAGTGACAGTGTAGGGTAGGGCGCGGTTAGATGACCGCCCAGGGCGTCTGACAGAAAAGGGGAGGCCACAGGTCTTCGACTTACTATCATATAGAACTCATAAGCTTTTCCATAGTCATGGTAAAAAAGGGGAAGCCATACAACTCTCGCCCAGGTCTCAAGTAGAGTTAGAACCGTCACTGGCCTTAAAAGTTTTTAAAACATTAAGAGAAAAAAAATGTATTTGAATTTGGAATCTTGAATATTCATTGTCTGTCGTTTCAATCCTTGTTAAATATTTTAGTCAAAATTGTAATGAATTTAGGGTTGGGTTATAAATTAAATTGAATTGCTAATATATTTTCAAATACGTATAAAATTGCAAATTAAAAATGGATACGGAATGTGCCCGATGTCCCTTTTTCTTCTCACACTATTACACTGCTATATTTAGAAAGTGAATGTAACTGAATTGTCGTGGCTTGATTCACTTTGAATTAATAAAAACAGTTGAGACAGAACTCTACGGAAACTATATCTTTTTTTCCAAAGAAGGGAATGACAAAAGTATATTTTACACCGGTAAAGGTAAGCCTAGAAAGCGATGGATGTATTGCGTGCAGCGTGACATAACCAAGAAGGGAGGACGAGAACCCGACGCGCTGACCCTACGGGAGAAGGATAAGGACGAGAGATAATGATAATAATAATTACACCTTCTTCACATATAAAAAAGGCAACTTTTCTAGTACTCGCACACGTTTGTGCTGACCAGATTGCTCCTGACATAAAATATAGCTAAGACTTTAACTGGTCGTCATTGAATAAATTGGTTTTAAAATATGCATATATCAAAATCCAAAACAACACGCGAGCATCACGGACCAGTCTAAAATCCGCAGAGTGGCACTCCAGCAAAGTGAGCGGGTGTTTGCCGCAAACAAGTACCTACCGCACAGACAAAACATGAAATATGCATGTACCTTTCATTTTCCATTAGCGCTAACACTTTTGTACGGCCTGAGGCTTTAATCGTTGAAAGGATGAAATCTAATTTTAGTATATGTTTAGGGCTGTTTTTAGCATTAAGGGCGCCCTGGGCGAGTTTCTTACAGCATCCTGTAACTGCAATACAAACCCATACGAAAAAAAGCAAATATATGTGCTTGTGGCGTCTTTATGTCTTTGCGGTCGCCCCAACTCACCTTATCCTAACGCTGGTATTTTCTATGGTTGTCGGATTAAGAGCAGGCGCACACCTTTGACTAAACTCTCGCACAACTGTTGTGCGATTGTCGATTGTTTCGCAGCCAATTCAATTGTTATTTGTCGCACACTACTCTACTAGTTATTATTATAGTTGTGCAATAAAAATCGAGTAGTGTGCACATCTCCATATAAGCTCATAGGAATCAAATCGCGACTAACCAGTTGCGATAGTTTAGTATTATCCTAATTCACAGTGATAAATATAATGTTAAACTGTTAATTACATGATGTGTTTTTTAAGTAACAATGTTCACAAGACACATAATCTAAAGAATATAAGAACAGTAAAAATATATTTTTTTTAATTAGCGTCCAGAAGATTTTATTTTTTAATATAATCACATAACGCTTTTAAAATTAACCATGGTTTGTTTGCACAATTTCTGCCCTAAATCTGTCGCTTTATCAACTTCGTTACTTTCGGGACTCGGTAGGCCAAGATAAAACACGCACGATGTGTTGAAGAATTTACTTATATGTGTATTCGATTTGTTAAAAAAATATCTTATAGTTAAAAAAGAAAGCCTATTTCATCATATAAGTTACAAACAAGAAAATTATTAAAGGTAAGGAAAAATTATAATACAAACCGAAAATGACTTCTTTTGGGTTACAAAGGTAATTAAAAATATAGAAACTGTATTTATAAAATAGAAAATATCAGCCACTTGCTGACAAAAGTACTTTTTATTAGTTTAAATAAAAGACAAGTAGATGTATACTATTTAAGTAAATCCGAAGTAAACAAATCGATTGAGTCTGATTCGGGATAATTCGATTTTAAAAGTGTGTATTTTGGATAACGTAGCAAATAAACAAAATAATGGACTGCGCCGGTTTGAGGTCGCTTAATTGAATTCCCTATGATCGCTCGACCGATATGCAACATTTATTAAATTATAAACCTTTGGTAGCATATTGTTTTCACAAACAGTTTTTCATTAAAACAACATGATATAATAAACCCTGTAAAATTTACAAACTAAATCCAGTTGGGGCAGGCAAAAGTCTAGCGGAGGCTAATAGTAAAATTATTTTTTATTTCAAAGAGAATGTTTGTCAAGAGATTGTAGGCTTTATTTTGTCTCTAGTATTTTGAATTATATTTGTGTATTATAATCTTCCCATACCGAGAAGTGGTCGAGAAATTGAGAACCAAAAAATGGGACATAAACTAGAAAGTGTTAAGATTGAATGTGGATGGCTACAAAGGTAGAGGAAGACCGAAGAAAGTATGGATGGATTGTGTGAATAAGGATATGCTTAAGAAGGAAGTAGATTCAGATATGATGGCTGATAAAAAAGTATGGAAGAGCAGCACATACTGTGCCGATCCTCCGTAGGGACAAGGGCAAGTGGATGATGACAATTTTCCCATCCCAGTTTTCCCTTGGCGCTGC
The DNA here is from genome assembly GCA_029286645.1 of Papilio protenor. Taxonomy (NCBI): domain Eukaryota; kingdom Metazoa; phylum Arthropoda; class Insecta; order Lepidoptera; family Papilionidae; genus Papilio; species Papilio protenor. The sequence goes on from JAGSMZ010000043.1 coordinate 5,233,259, forward strand.
CTATGAATAGTGTATATGCTATTATTATTAATACAACTGAGTCAGAATTAATTAAGAGTTAATCAGTGCGAGGCGCAACGTGATCGCGAAACAAGCCCAATAACACTCGCCTTAAGAAGGACCCCCGCAGGGTCTGAAACTGGTCGATGCCGTTACTGAAAAAAGTAGACGTGAGTAATAGCCGTAAAATAATTAGTTAATAGAATTAAATTCTAAGAACTCTATCGCTTTGTTTAACGAAGGCTACGTACTGCATAGTATGTTAGTTGGCAGCCGCTACTGGGTTATATATTATCTGGTTAACAAGAGCCTGCGATATTGTCTTGTGCTGCAAGCGTAAACGTTATCTATGTTTTGTAAAGTTTGAATTTAGAATTTTCTAATAAAGATTTTCCACGTATACCGTATGTATATAGGGAAATCTTAAGTTCAAATGGATAACGATGTAAAATTATTTTTTTCTCCATCGACTATCTATTATTTAATTTTATACAATGAAATATTCGTAAACTCGTAGGTATTTGAATGTAATAGATTTTAGTAATTTTGTTCATTGAGACTGTTGACTCTCCAATTTATATTCTACGCTGTTGACATTTTCTGACTCAAAGTAGAAGATATCATTTCAATGCTTTTCGTGATTAAAATTTGAATTTCAAATTCATTATAGAAACAAAAGGGGATCCGAAATTACGCGCCTTACATTCAACGTCTTCGCTACGGCTCTTATAGGGAATTAATATTGAATTGTTATTATAAAGGAGGTAAAGTTCATTGCTACGCTTAAATATTATGATTAAATTAATTCGCATAAATTAGTTAAATCCGTTGCAAAACTATGTACGATAAGCGCCTACTGAAAAATAATAGCATCTAATTACTTCACAAAATCATAGTACAGCAAATACAAGTAAATAATTGAATTGTAACTTTAAGTTACTTGCTTCACTTAGGTAGGTCTCTTCTAACCTATAAAACCTATTTTTTTTATAAACATACTAGCTTTTACCTTCGACTTCGTTCGCTTCAACCAGTTCCATTTATTTCTGGAATTATGTGGTAACATCCATCCATCCAAACTTTTATATGCCAATATGGTTAATAAAAATAATCAGTACGAAATGTGATTAACAAAAAAGACATAAAAAGAAAGTATTTCTTAAACTTCACTTAAATTGGGTCGTATTTAATTTCACAAGTTTTTCTAATTAGTAAAACGAATGTCTAATTAAAGTATATGCTAACCAGTATTAAATCTAAAACTTTGATTACTCCACGTCAGTTACACGCTTAACTTCCGATGGATTCCCGCGAGACTTCGCTGTATCAGATTAGCTTCAAACTTGTTCTATCTTCCCACAGACACTACTCAAAATGTAATTGCCAATTAAGTCATAATGCTAACACGCAGTACATTAGCTTAAGATAATATTATATTAGCGAATGTACATGTTGCGGAACGAATGTGTAAGGGTTTCTGGTAAGGCATTCTATCTTATAAGAATAAATCAAAATTAATTCATCATCAACATTATCAGCCTTAGGTCGTCCACTGCTGAACGTAAGCTTCCCCCATCGGTTTCCACGATGTCCGGTCCTGTGCTGCCCGCACAAATTAATTGTGATATAAAATTGATTTAATAATGCTATTAGTACCATAGGCGACAGCCTAGGGGGAGGGCAGGCCAACGATCTAGGCTGGCCAATCAAATAAGGGGGGGAATTCGTAGTAGCAAAATACTTTTTTAATTCCGAAAATAATGCTTATCAACATGCTTACCAACTGACAAGTCGGATTTAATTATCTATGGTCTCTGGGGATTGTAGGCACCTTAGTATTGTTTACAATCAGCTATAGCAGAGATAATTAGATGCAAAAAAGAAAAATGGGCCAAAGATGTGATAGATTGGTGCCCAAGAGGAAGGAAAAGAAGTAAAGGAAGACAGCGTCTTAGATGGGACGAAATCAGAAAAGCTGTTGGTATCACGTGGAAAAGGAAGACCTATAACAGAAGAGAGTGGCAAGCATTAGGGGAGGCCTCTGCGGAAACGCATCACAATCTGGTGTCAAATAATAACTAATTATTGCTTATCTTTTTTGTAAAACTTTGTAAGATTGTTGAATGAAGGCTATTATTATTATTATTATAGGGGAGGAGAGTTACATGTTGGATGATGATGATTATCTTGTTTAGAGATATAAAATTGCATTTATCTAAAAGGAACAAAATATAATAAGTAGGGTAAAACCAAACATTATCATTCTTTCTACTTACATACAAAGGAAGGCATAAGAAAGAAAATAATGAGTCAAGAGCAAGGGAAAGTAGGTAAGTTGCCTTTAGCATAAACTTGTTTTTGAATAATCAAAAGATGTTTTTCTAGCTTTGAAGGTGTGCTCGTTCTTTAGAAAACGTAGGGACGGTGTAATATTTTCCACCCTAGTGTTGGTAGAGTCTTTGTTGATATATCTTTATGCAAAGGCTTATATTGTTTTTAAGTTGTTAGGAGGTGCCAAAAGGGTGAAAGGTATGCCACTATGTAAGGAGTTCTCGGTCCTTTAGTTATTTTTATAGCGTATCAAATTTTATTGTTATTTTCATATCGATTTAATGGCATTGTATTTAGGTGTAATAAAGTACGCATTAACGTCCTTACTTAATATTCCATAGGTTACTGTACTGAGTTAATTCTGTTTCGATTATTTTTAAATAAAGTACATTAATTAATGAATCACATTCGTTCCTCATTTGCATTACGTGATGCGTTGCCAATTATTCACAGTGAATACATCTAAAATGTTAAAATATATTCATTATGTATTTATTTATTAACACGTATTGATTTGGTAATCACCTGAAGTGCATTGAATTTGAATCGAATTGTAAAACAATTATAAAATTCGTGTATATCGAAAAGATAAATTATATTCCATGATTATTGCAAATCTTTGAACAACATTTCAGAACCTTAGCTCCAACCGCTTAACGGTTAAGGTTACCTATTACGTTGTCGTTGGTTCGAATCCCGCCAAAAAAGCCCTACACTTACGTCATGCTTTAGGCTATATATTTTCACGTCATTAAACTTAGGGGGTAAATATTTTGGATAAAAACCCTAATGTGGAAAAGAGACCATAAGTTGCTGCCAACATCAAGAAAGGAAGATTGCTAAGGTTTGTCATTTCATGTCATTTTGACATTTCCTATTGATAATTTGACAAATGTGAACAATAAAATAAAGTTTTTATAATTCCACGCGGATAAATCCGCACGCGAACAACTAATATTTTAGAAAAATAAACTTAATATATAAATTTTTCGGCGTCTCATCTTGGCTTTGTAAGAATTTTAAGACAACAGACCCTAAATAAGCTTAGAAAACTCCTAATTAAATAAACCAGCTTGTTAATTGTTGATATAACTTTAACAATATCAAGTTTAGTACAGGTAAAAGAAAACATACAAAGTATAAAGTAACAATTACCTTGTTGTAGAGTTAAGTGAAACAAATACCTGCAGGTTGCGACACAAACTTGCTTTAGTTTAGCAACGAACTGACACAGCTTGTAGCGACGAATTTATTGAACTGTAACATTAACAAGAAAGTATTCTTGCTGATACAAGAGACTCGATCGAAATAAAAAAAGAAATGTGAAAATATTTATTAAATTACTACTTGTTGCTATTAAAAACTATTGAGTACAAAATCAAGGGGCATTTATAATATAACATAGAATTACTCGTACACTTCCTTAAAAAAACAGGTTAAAATTGGTTTTAAGGAAGTCCTTAAAACCAATTTTAACCTGTTTTTTTTAACCGACTTCCCAAAAGAAGGAGGTACTCATTTCGTCTGTATGTTTTTTTATGTGTGTTTAATTAATAGATTTTAAACCTATTAGATGACCTTTGGAATATCCTCGTTTTTTGATTCTAATGTAAAATTGACGAAATAAAGGAAAACTTTCTTTAATTTGTAAATTATTTAATTTATAAAATACAAATCATAAAATAATTTTTTGGTACATCTTATACTAATTATAGTAATATTTTACCGTCCACTTTAATATTTACCATGTATTCCTATACTTAAATTCTAATTTGTTTTTATTTACAAGGTCTATTTTATAATATTGTTTATTGCAAAGATGTTTAATTAAATTTTCTTGTCAATTAATATGGCAGTAACCTTTGGAGCAGAATAACAAATAGTTTAGAGAAAGCTGTTGAATTACTTAAACCAGATCAGACTAGACAACTACTCAGAAATTGTATCGCATTTAAAAAGGGATTCGCATTTCAAGGAACGTTTACTGGTAAAAACATTTGTGGATCTCCTAATTTTGGTTCAAAACGAATGTTAACTTTCGAATCACCATCGCCTACTTCAAGAAAACTGTTCCAATCTAGCATCCAATAAAATCCATTTTTCCGTGGTGGCGGAAGTACGGAATCTCCAGGTTCTGCCGGTGCTGCACCTCCGAAAGAATCTTCAAGATCAGATATCGACGCACCTTGATCATTGTCTGCGGCGGGTACGGCATCTTTAAGCTCACTTGTTACTGTAGTTGGTACTTCTGTAGTAACTACATCAGTAGAATCTTCATTATTCGTACTACCATTAGTCTGCCTCTTAATTTGTTCTAAATTGAAAATTAATTTTTCATCATCTATCGGACTTGGACCCTTGTTTAGCGGTATAACTTTAACTGAATCGTAATCTACAGGCTCATAGTTTAGCGTTGGGGTCACTGCTTTCGGTTTTCTCGGTTTCGGCATATCATAAGGAAGTATCGTGTCTTTTGTTTCTGATGATGATGTATCTAATTCGAATGGATATTGGGGAGGTAACGGATCATATAAAAAATTGGTTTGAGATACAGCACTATTCTTAGTTAAAGATGACTTACTGGATGGTGATATCAAGTCATAAGCTAATAATATACTTTCAGGCAATTCGATGGATCCATCCACTACTTTAGCTGGGGGCGGTAAAGGCTTAAAACCATCTAGAGGTAACAAAAAATTGTCTTGTCCTGGTTTACCTTCTAAACCATGCGCATTAAGAAATGCTTGTAATTCAGCTGGAAAGTCTTGTTTAAAGATGTCATTTATATTGTTTGGCTTTGAGTTTTCTTTTGTTTTTGGTGTTGTTGACGGTCTGTTTGTTACTTTAGGTTCTGGTACTATTTCAACACGAGGTGGTCTTGTATACAATTCTTGTAATGATGATCCATCTCGAGGAGTATACGGGAGTACTACTGCCAGTTTGGTGCTACTTTTAGTTGTACTTTCAACTGTACTGGTTGTTGTTGATGGTGAAGTTGTTGTATTTAACACCTGCGTCTGTGTGCTTTCTTGGTTTTTATTTTCTTCGTTTCCTATGTTATTAAGTGATATTGTGTTTTTCGCATCTTCATCTCTTAAATCATTTAGTAGTTGTAATATCTCATCTCGTGTTAGTCTCGGTAGTAAAGTGTTTGTTTTTAATATTTTCTCAACTTGTTTTACTGTCTTCTCTACGTCCACCGCCCCTTGCGATATACTACTGTAGACCAGTACCACGAAGAGGAAGATCAACTTCATTTTCTGAAATAAATTGAAAATAAAATGTTAAGTGATTGTTCTTGTAACTTTATTACTATTGGCCATATCTTTTGTAATATCCTTTTATAAAATCTTTAAGCAATTTAAATTAAATTTCATTTAACTTTAACAGTTATTAGATATTGCATCCTTGCGTAGTCTGTATGCTAAATTATTGCCTATATTGGAGACTGGAATTATTAACTATACGATATTGCGCATATATTACTTCAATGTTCATTTGTCCGAATATCTATGGCACTGCAATACTACGCAACAAAGACATTGCGTGCAAACGACTATTTGTTACTGATAATTGTTATTTGCAATGTTTTATTATAAAGCGTATATAACATTTCTTAAAATATGTAGATGTGTCAATTAAGATGGCACAAATTGATAGATTGTATCTTAACTTTTTAATAAAGCTATTGTTTTCCATTAACGTAGTGAACAATAAGTGTGTCAAAAATGAATACATTAAGGAAAACAATGAAGTAAAAATTCAATACTCTATGATTTTCAAATTAACCTTTGACTCATCGACGTAAGTTTCTTACGTCAATACTTAATCTTACGGTATCTTGGTTATTTAAATATATTTTTTTTTGAACTGAATGATAGCAATCACAATTGTTCTTGTATGATTGTTTAGACAGTTGGGAGCTATGGAACGGAACTTTAACATCTTCGACTAAATTATGTTATACGAAACTATGAGGCGTGTCGAATTCCAGCGAGCTATTGACTTCGACCAAACTAAATTAACCAGCATGCACAGGATAACTTTACCCAACTACGTTTCCATTTGATGTTTGCCAAATCAATTTACCTCGCAGTATATTTAATTGTATTCAAGTCGTAAGGTAAACTTATACTAACAACTTAACCACGCTTTGCTCTACTTAACCTATGCTATTTAATACTCATTTAGTTGGATAAAAGAGTTTTGAATGCCAGAGAAGATTTGCGCTATTTTCTCTGTAAAGTTAGAGAAGTAAGAACGCGGAATTTGCAACATTTTAGATTCTGTTTCGTATGATTAGTTAGGTTTTATATCAAAATTCGCTTCGGTACCGATTCGATTCCGAAGTTTATCAGAACCATTTTTTTCACATTAATGTAAAGGCGAGAATTCATATGTCACTTACAGGCATGTAATGCTAACTGGCTCGTAAGTAGCTAGCATGATAATTGCTTTTGTAACAGCTATAAGTACGTAAGTTAAACAAGGGGATGAAGGAGATATGAGCTTTGACACTGACGTGTCTCACCTCCATAGTCTCGAGGACTGGCATCCAAGATACTATTCTAATTTACTGACTTGTATATTCTCGTTTACTATTATACGGAGTGTTGAAAGTCAGATTTACATAATGTTCGCTGTTATAAAACACCCCACTTGTTTTCATAATTTGTTCAACACGCTGTTATTATAAATCTCTAACAAGCGTAAACAAATCACTCATGTTGCGAACAACTTTAATTGGTTATCGTAGTACAAATAAACTTTACGGTATTATTGAATTGATGTTTTCACTCTACAACAACACAATTTAGTATATTTTACTCAATTTTGTTCTCACACTTCATCATTATTTGAAGACTAGCTGTTCCCATACGGCTTCATCCGCATGAAATTATAAAAACTTTATTTTATTGTTTACATTTGTCAAATTACTGTTACCATAATAACCTTGCTTCCTTAATGTTGGCTACTTGTAGTTTATGGTCCCTTTCCCACAGGATGGTTTTTTTCCAGTTTTCTTACCCCCATAGTTTAATAGCGTGAAAATATATAGCCTAAAGCGTGTCGTGTGTAGGGTTTTTCATTAAAGAGAGAATTATTCAAAAATATGCTGTCATTGCTGACATCCTACGTCACAAAGTAGTGTGTGTTTACGCTTTATTATATTAGTATAGATAAATAACCAATGTGAAATAGGTCAGCAAAGAAAAAAACAATTGTAGGTTAGTATTTTTTTTACTCAATCAACCAATTAAATCTTGCCTTTTTTAATATTAGCATAGATGTATTTGAACTTGAGGAGACGAATACGTGTGAATTGAAATATACAAAAGCATCATCTAAAATCAAAGAAAATTGTCACAATATAAAAAAGTTGAAGAACATTATTAAAACAATCATGACTTCTAAGATCCCTTCGTTCGAATTCAACTAAAGTTAACAAAGTAACAAAAATTTGTATACCCTCATTCAATTTCCTTCGATATCCTTTAAACACGAGTCTCATTCCCGGATTTCGAGAAACTTTTTGGGTCAATATTTAGTTTGTGTAACTTTCCTTTTGTGCCGTAAAGTTGGTGGCTTAATTATACAGTGGAATGAAGAATTTATTTGGTTATTCAATAAAAGATGAAACCGTCTGGCCGGTTGCGTAATCGGTACACCGCGGCGACTTTGTTACCGAGTTACAGGTTCCCTTTGCAAGACAATTGCGAGTTCGCGATTTGACTTACAATTTCAATTACATGAAAAACAATACGGTCCCATCTAATCAGAGATTTACGGTGTAAAATATTGGGTTCGGATTATAATTAACAAACCATAGAGTCCAATTACTAATATTATAAATGCAAAAGTTTATATGTGTGCATGGATGTTTCTTTGAAGATATCTCCTAAACGGATGTCCATGAAATTTGGCATAGATGTAGAGTACAGTCTGGAAGAATATATAGGCTACCTACTTAATAATTTTATTTAATTCCTGACGGACGTCGCGTGCGACAGCTATTAAATAAAATATAAGCAAGTTATGTAAACGGGTATAAGAAAGTAAGCTAATGATATGTGTTAGGAATGCAGATTTAATATCATGGCTATTTATAATATCGCCTACAAATTACGTTAGACCAAGCGAAGCGTGCAGACACGAGTCGTTGCGATTTGATATCTTGATTTAGTGAAACTGCACTCTTAGAAAGCGCATAGCAATGTAATGCTGGTATCACACGAGGTAGAGCAGTGAAGTTGGCAGTATCCTTATTGGTAACAGTACTGGATTGTCTACTACTCTACTTCGTGCTGTTGTGTGATGCTAGCATTACCGTGAAGCACTTGATTTACATACTGCTCTACATTCATTGTAACTACAACAGAAAATAAGACACGATTGATAATAACGTATGGAATAAGTATGATACGGGTAATTAAAAAAACATTAAGCAAAAAGATTTAACCCTTGTAGAAGACAAATTAACACACATTTCTAACCTGAAGAAAATAACCCTGTTGTGAGTAGGGCAATTTAGTTATGGAATAGAAGAGTTATCGAATATACGGTGAAGATATAATGAAAGCGATATTACATGTAATCGATCTACTTGAGTACATTCACAATATAGAACATAACTTTTTAATCTATACTATTATAATAAAGCGTAAACACACACTTCTTTGTTGCCTAAGATGTCAGCAATTATAGCATATTTTTGAATAATTCAATAAAAAGCCTTACACTTACGTCACGCTTAAGGCTATATATTTTCACGCCATTAAACTTAGAGGATAAATATTTTGGATAAAATACTAATGTGGGAAAGAGACCATAAGTTGCTGCCAACATCAAGGAAGCAAGATTGTCAAGGTTTGTCATGTCAAGGCATTTTGACATTTGCTATTGATAATTTGACACATGTAAACAATAAAATAAAATTTTCATAATTTTATGCGGATGAAGTCGCATGGGAACAGCTAGTTTTATAATATTTTACTTCTATTTCCTACGTAACACGTGTTACAAGGACTTTATAGAGAAGACCGAATCTGTCAAATTGATCAATATAGTTTAATTTAATTATACTTTTTGCTTGTACCTCGTATTTAGCTCGTGTTTTTATTACATGGACACGAATATTAGATCAACGTCCTCTTAATATATTACACTAGTTGTTGCTCGCGACTTCGTCCACGTGAAATTTGAAAATAAAGCCTATGTTACTCAGCGATAAAATAGCTTTTTAATGGTGAAAGAATTTATGAAATTAGTAGTTTTTGATATATTTCACATACATATAAAATCATAAAATACAAATCTTTCCTCTTTATAATATTAGTATAAATTATATTTAATACATTATGATAATCATTTAAATCTTTAAGCTACTTCTGTGTGTGTGTTTTTAAACAAAGATTATGTTTTTATACATGTATTTCGGCAATGGAAACCCGTAGCAATAAACAAGTAGCCGAAGTGATGTAAGGCGTAAGGCCATGCGAACGAACTCGCCATTGAAAGTGAAAGGCGTCGACTCGTACAAGACTACGTATATTTACAATGGATCGTTTGCAGTAATCGTTTACATTGTCGCTTTTGTATTTATGTTTACGCCATCTTGTAGAAGAAAGGCGTCAATGTACAATGGCAATGAAAATATTTGGATAGCAGCATTTTTTGTTGTAGTATTATTGTAGAATTTAATATGACCATGGTTGACTGATTTTATCTAGATCTAGTCTAACCTTAACAATTCAGCCCAACAAATTATCTAGTTTCAATTTTGTCAGATCGCATTTAACAAGGAGAACGTTAGTTATGAGTGTGGAAGGGTACACTGGTAGAGGTAGACCTAGAAAGAGATGGATGGATTGCGTGAAAGGTGACATGATCAAGAAGGGAGTGATGACTGAGATGATGTATGATAGAGTTATGTTGAGGACAAAAAGGTGTTGCGCCCTACTTTAGTAGGATAAGCAGGAAGATGATGAATTTCGTCTGTCAGATATTTTTATTGCATACATTAAACGCTAATTGACCTAATGTTCGAATATTACGTAAAACATAAAGTACTGCATAGACCTTACACGAATGAAATAATAAACGCGTATAACAGTTAAGCAAATAGTAATTAAATTCGCTTCACATCGTAGTTTGGAATTGTACACATCTGTGTTGTATTGTTTACTTAACAACTTTGAACTGGGGACCCTTTAATTTGACGTCAGCAGTAGCAATGAATCTTGACATTTAACACGCATACATTCACCCAAACCTACATCTATACATATAATAAAATTGGAGTGTCTGTTTGTAATATTAAAAGGAAAATTCCAGATTGCGGGAAAATGATGTTGCGTTGCTAATAACGAAAATCGCACATAAATATTTTTTGTCTGTCTGTCTGTCCGCAAACCGCGTTTGTTCCAGGTAATCTCCGAAACGGCTGAGCTTACACTGAAGGGTAACTGACGTAAACGGACATACGAGTATTATATATTTTTTTATCTTAATATTGCGTGGACGAAGTCGCGGGCAACAGTTAGTACATAATATAGCGAGAAGCGACGCTTGTATGAAAGTTAGGCGTTAAATCAAGTTTTGATGGTTTGTGTTTAGTTAATTTAATTTACACCAAACTTAAACTCAATTGTATTATAAATACAATATTGTTATCATAAGGAAGGTCTTTTAAGGTTAAACGATTCAGTTTACAAAGTGAGTTGTACTGTTTAAAATCAATCACTATCATTTCATCACAAACAATTATCACTAAGCATTTCCACTGGTGATTCACATTTAAAGAAACATGTTACCATCATCATCATCTTCCCTACCTTATCCTACTCCCGTAGGGTCGGCGCGCCCGGTTTTCGTCCTCCAAATAACTATATCATCCGTCATCTCAGTCATCACACCCTTCTTGATCATGTCACCTTTCACGCAATCCATCCATCTCGTTCTAAGTCTACCTCTACCGGTGTACCTCCACATTCATAACCAACGTCCTTCTTGTTACATGCGATTCATCCCTTCTCATAACATGCCCATACCTTAACCTTTTACTCCTTATTTTCTCAACCACTGGGGCTACTCTCAAACTTTCTTAAAGAAACATGTTACCATAAAATATTATAATAGATATAAAAACATGTTTTATACAAGTTTTTGTTAGTGGAAACGAACATAGACTACTCATAGTGCAACCTCTTCGATGATTAAAGGTGGGCAATTCATCTGCGGATGTAGGCAGCTGTGGCTTCGCTATTTAAGTGAATTTAGGTGACCACTTGCTTGTTTGTCACCTTATAATATTACAAAGAAATCTACTACTAATATGTGCTTTATAATAAATATTAAAATAATGTTTCATGAAAGTTATTTAGTAATAAATAAGCTTATTCTATGCTATAACGAAGAATTGATCAAAGAATATTGTTTATATTATTTGATGGATGGCATATTTTGTTAGAAAACACCTGCTCGTGTTTTCATAACTTATGTATAACTTTGTATCTTTTTGTGAGCTAATATGAAATATCATGTGCTTATTTTGCAACTTATATACCTACTTTTCTATACATATCTAATGTATGGAAAATTCAGAGCATAATTTTTTCAATTGCTAACTATTTTTCGGTATTCAAACAATGAAATTTTAATTGTTTGGCAGCAATTTCGATTATTAATTTATGTTCATTTTATAACTTAGTTATTAGGTTCCAGATATAATTTACCAGCGATTTTGTTCATGTCATTGCATTACCAATTACATTGCCTATTATTATTTTACTAATAAATTTCAATACAGTAATTTGTCAGCGATGTACAACATGCGTTTATGAATAGCTGAATTTAAATCCTACGCTTTAATGGAAATTTAATTGCATCGTAATTGTGTTGTAATGCATCACTATTTTCAAATTTACTACATAGTAGTTATTGTAATTAAATCACTAGTTTTTTTTTTATAATTTAAGGTGGCAAACGAGCAAGCGGCCACCTGAATCCACCGAAATGGAAAGCGACCGCTGCCCATAAACATCCCAAATTGCAGATGCGTTGCCTACCCTAAATTGACGGAGGCGGAGACGCACATAAAGAGGACATTTCCCCTTCCTATGCGTCTCCTCCACCGTCAAATCCACTATTCCTACCCATCATTTCCTCTTAAGAAAAGGGTGGAAAGGGAAAGGGACTAAAATTAGGCCTCCAAAACCACACTCATCAGACGAAACGCGGAATTGCTTCCACTTGACGCCTGTCTTCTGTGTGGTCATGGTATTGCACCGGACGAGCCGGCCCATTCGTGCGAAGATGTTAAAGCGGGCTCTACCACTGTTAAGTTATATTAACTGTATTCAATTATATTTTATTACTAGCTGTTGCCCACGACTTCGCCCGCGTGAAGCTCACAAATGCAACCGATCGTTAAATACACGTGCATCCGAATGCTAACGAATTCATTGTCGCTTTAAAATACATTAATACTTAATGTTAGCGGATTTATAGAATGCTAATGAAACACTACGCGTTATTATTTAAGCATTCAAAGAAATTATTGTTTTATCAATAAAGTACATTTAGGGCCTGTCCCACCACAGATAGAGGCTCAGATAACTTAAAGATGACGTCACTGTCTGATAAGGTAACAAAATCCGATATTTCCATCACATATTTTACACGTTGGATTGTTATCAGATGATATACAATTTGGTGGGACATCTTAGTAATATTATAAATGCAAAAGTTTAGATGGATGGATGTTTGTTAGAGTTTGTAGCCTAAACGGCTGAACGGATTTCGATGAAATTTGGCATAGATGTAGTAAAATAGCATAAACGAAGGGCGATAGTACAGTATCATAATTTAGTTTCACTTATGCCCACTGGCACAGATAATTTGTCTGTTATCTTCTTTCAATATTGTGTATACATTTTGAATTATTCCAGTTAACTATCGAATTATATACAACTAGCTTTCGCCCGCGACTCCCTCCGCGTGGAATAAGTAAAAAACAAAAGTGCCTATGTGTTCTTACAGACTATCCTCTTCATCTATACCAAATTTCATCGAAATCCGTTCAGCTGTTTAGGCTACAAACTCTAACAAACATTCATCCATCTAAACTTTCGCATTTATAATATTAGTATGATAGCCTATGTGTTCTTCCAGACTATACTCTACACCTATGCCAAATTTCATCTAAATCTGTTTAGCCGTTTAGGTTTAAGAAGTAAGATTACAAATTTAAGAAATAAATCGTTTACTTTTCTTACTTTTATTTTGGTACTTACAATTTTGTGCTATCGAATTAAATAAGTTGAGTTTTTTACTTCCCTTTGTTCCCTTTTTCTTTGTTTCGAACTTTTTGCACTACTTAGTTGATTACATAATTGCGTCATTCGACGGTTAGAGAAAGAATTTCCTAGCACCTCTTAGAAGTTTGTTAATTGAAACTTCTTATAATATAGTTAAGTTGAAAAATTTAAAACTAAATGCTTTTTCATTTTTTGTAAATAATAAGAGGTATTAATCAGTAATTAAATAAAACCCAAGGAGGTTCTACTACGACAAAAAAACAACTTATCTTAAGATTTCTTATCATCTAAGGCCTTTCGTACACGAGGAGACGAAAATCTTCGTAACTAACATTGTATCTACACATTTGCGATGTAAGTAATCCCTAAAACTGCATACATTTTGTCCAATCTATAGTATACCAGATTTTACCCGCGACTCCGTTCGCGTGGAATAAGTAAAAAACAAAAGTGCCTATGTGTTTTTCCAGACTATCCTCTACATCTATACCAAATTTCATCGTAATCCGTTCAGCCGTTTAGGCTACAGACTCTAAAAAACATTCATCTATCTAAACTTTCGCATTTATAATATTAGTATGATTAGTATGATTATATCCACACACCTCAATTTTAATTCAAACTTTTTTGCAATTCTGTCTAGGTAATGAGATCTTGATTTTATATTACTTACTTAAAATAATAGTAACGAATCACAATTTAAAAATGATATAACTTCACACAATCAAAACCTACCGTGTCACAGTATGAAGGCACTTTCACAGCACTGGCATACGATGTTCACAACTCACTACTGCGCAAACGCAATCATTCTCCACCTCCCCCTACTTACCCGTCACTGATTCGTATGTTACTGGTGAAGGTAAAGTTCTTGGTAATAATTATGTAATATTAAACCTTGAGTGGTTTATACTAAAAATTAATAACCTAATTAATGATGAATCATAAAATTTGTAGCTCTAAAATACATTGGTATGTATATAGGAGAGCAATTTTTCTAAGTGTAGCATATAATATAAAATTGTTTTCAATCTATTCCACCTTGCAACTTGTCCTTCTTTTCGACCTCGATTACTTTATTAAAAAACAGTACATTAATAAACTGAATCGAAGTATTTTTTTTTATTAAATTTATGGATTCAAATCTTTAAATAGCGTGAAGGAATCTTTTATGGAAATCCTTGGAACTGAAAGTCGCCAGAATTTTTCGAATATGATAAAGTAACCTGACAAAAAATACTTAAATGCCTATCGACCTTTCCATAATGTTGCAACAATTGCAAGTTGACGAAATATTCTAGCCGTTTCATCTCAAGACACGCGAACAAATTATGTTGTCATCCTTGATATTGTTGAAAAAACTACCAAATATGCGATGTTTTTAAAATTATGTCTGCAGTGAAAACTCACTACTATATTGTTATTTACAGATACATCCAGATTACATAACATATTTTCACTAAGGGTTAACGGAGAATGGTATTCATTTGTTTTTTCGGAGTATAAGATCGGTTAATGAAATTAAAAAAAAACAACTTCAATGACGAATGTTCAATTAACCTGGAGCAAGGAAAACCTTGTACGATTCGATATTTAGTTTAAGGTACTATGGGACTGACATGTTCTAAGGAACCAAAGTCCCTATTAAAAATAAAGAGAAAAAAAAAGTAAACCTGGTGTGCCAACTCCGCAATGGAATATAAAAAATCGCCGCAGAGTATAAAAAAATCTATGAACTACATTTATGATTTTTTTTATTGCAATATTAATAATACTTAAGTATAGTAAGGTGAAAGTAATCCTCGTGTTCGCATTGACAACGCGTTACGGAAGTGTCGTAACGGATTACGTAATCTTAATGACGATGTCACCTGTTTACAAACGTCATATAAGCATACTTTACCCAGATACCGGAACCCAAAAGACGGGACTAATTAATGCAACTACTTTTTCCTTGTATTCAGAAATCTTCATTAATGACCACTTTTGCTAATTACCTTTTTTATTTATAGAATTTTAAGTTGAAAGAGATCGAAATCGAAAGAGGTTAAATTCTTTTAATGTACAATTAAAAGAAAATTATTAATTAAGTTAATAATACAAAAGAATTCAACGCCCTCCTTTTAAGTGGGATAAAAAGGTTAACAATAACTAAATCAACAATTATAATTAAGTAGGACTAGTCATCATCACCAGCTCACTAAACGTCCCCACTGAGGGGCTCGGAGCCTACCCTAAGTTCGGGTGACTAGGCCATAGTCAACCACGCTCGCTGCGTGTTGGTTGAATTCACACATATCTTTGAATTTCTTCGCCGATATGTGCAGGTTGAATCACGATGTTTTCCTTCCCCGTAAAAACGTCGAGTAAATTATCTACAAATGAAAATTCGAAAAATCGAGAATCACATTGGTACATGGCGGGATTCGAACCCAAAAACATAGATTACAAGTCAAGTGCTTAAACCACTGAGCCACCGACGCTCGTAGTACTAGTATTTGAATCATATTCATGGAATTTTTTAATACGTTTTGCGCAGTTTGGTGATTACTTTTGTATTTATTTATCGACGTTGAGACTTCTTGGATTTCATTAACAGTGCGCAATTAATAATTTCGAAGGCAAACAACCGAAAGTATAAGTTGCTATTGAATTCATCTAGGCGCTGTTTTGTTTATAAGGAGTTTGTTATCAAAGTAAACTTAACTTTATTCATAACTGATTCATTGAAGATGAGATATTTCGAAGTAAATATATTTGTCGACGTATTTTCGAGAGTTCAATTAATTAAGTTTACTTTTAATTTAGTAATACAAGTGTTTGTTACTCGAGACGGTTTATAATTTGGACAAGTTGATGGAATTAAGTTAAGATTGGTATTTGGTATTAAGATATATTAACAATATCTCTTGTATTGCATTTTGAAGTCGTTAAATTAGGAAAAACGCACCAATTTTAGTTATAATTTCTGCCTCGATCTAGAGGATGAACTTAAATAACCACATCTTGTGGAACTTTAACCTTTGTGGAACGATAAACATGCTTTATTCATAAAAAAATCGTCAAAATCATTTGCATTAAGATAATATAAATTCGCCCCAAGTCTGTTCAATAACAAATTCGTCACACGATTCGATGACTATTTAAAAAAAAACTAGGTTTCTTATTCATTTATTAATAACCATGCAAACCAGATGTTTGATTTATGTATAATAATACTTATAGCTACATAGATACATTGAAAGATTACTTAAAGTATATCGGCGCCTGCAATATTTGTAGCTGCAACGTAAAGCTAGTGAATATTTTAAAAGGCGTTATATATTTTTAAGGCCCCAGTTTACCTTGACATGTGAAATAGGTACATACAAGTGGCTTATGGTGGCAGATCGCCAGAAAGAACTTAGCTTAAACATAGTTCTAGGACCCTAAAGGTATCATCTGTTTGCGTTAACATTCTCGAAATTATAGAAATAGGAGCAAACGTAAACACGTTTTTTGAGTCTGCAAGACGTACTTTAATCACGAATTCAAGATGTCAATTCCATTCGAATGTTGTCTTAATAAGTTGAATAGGACAGCGGTCACGAAGTTTACGGCAATAATAGAGGAACTGAATTCGGGTAACAATGCTCCGAATAAAGGAAATCATTTACTAACAATACTATTGTTATAGAAAAAGACGTCCCAATTTCCCCTTTATTAAGACCAGAGCGTGTGTTCGTTAAATATCTTTATTTATAGGTGTTGAAATGAAAGAAATGTGAGAGTTTTTTTTAAACAATAAGTATGAGTAATAAATATAAGTGAAAGAAATTAAAAGATTGAATTGAAAGATGAATAGATTAGAATGTTTTCATTGAATAAAGCTCCGAAGTCATCTTTAAACAGAATCGACAAAGCTACCGTTTGACACCCTCGTAATTTTATGGTTGATGCTGGATTTATTTTTAAATCAGCAATTCTATTTTGTCGTTAATCACCCAATTATAAAGGAAATAAAACTAAATGAGATTTTTTTATATAATAATATAGGGTGACAAACGAGCAAGCGGCAATCTGAATCCACCGAAATGGAAAGCGACCGTTGCCCATAAACATCCGCAATTGCAGATGCGTTGCCTACCCTTAATAGACGGAGGAGGAGACGCACATACAGAGGACATTTCCCCTTCCTATGCGTCTCCTCCACAGTCAAATCCACTTTTCCTTCCTATCCTATCCTCTTAAGAAAAGGGTGGAAAGGGAAAGGGACTAAAATTAGGCCTCCTAGTAGTCAACAATCAAGTTTTAGTAATTAGTAAATCTTTATATTACGACCTTGTATGTCGGTTAATCACAGAGTTGTTAATATGACTATTAACTCACTGTGTGTGTTTATGCCAGCCATAAACTGTACAATCACATCTAGTGGTAATAGACGCAACATTAATGGTACAAACAGACATATAAGCAACATTATTATAGGCATATTCATGTTAAAAAAACTAAAGACTTTTTATTTTATAGTATTTACAAGGTAAACGAGCAAGCGGCCTGATTACCTTAAATGGCGTAACAGTGTTAGATATTCGATTGTTTTTTTTTTAATTGTGACGATTTTTCCAAGGATGATGTCAGCGACTCCTGGGCCGCAATTTCAAAATTCCACGCTACGATTGAGAAGTTCTGTTCCAAGTTTAGAATTTGAATTACAATCAGTAATGTCGAAGATAGAAGAGGTTAATTACGAAGGTAATAAAACAAAAGACAATAGAAAAAGGTACAATAGCAAATGAAAGAAAACTTTGTCTTCAATTACAAGATATAAAGTACACAATATAAAGACGTTCAGCCAACATGTAACGAGAAACATACCTGAGCGTGTAGAGATAGTTTCCATTGTTTTGTCACGCTCGGCGTAATTACATCGCCGTAGGATGAAATTTACGGCATCTCCACACGGCATTGCGTAAACAGAATCTTAATAGATAGGAATAGGATTTATTAGTTTGTGGCGTATTAGTATACTAGAACAGCGTCCACAACTACATACGTGGTATTTGTTATTTTGATGAAAAAGCAATATATATTTCTTTTGAATGATCATATGTATGTAAAATGTTATGCTTGTACTACGCCAGGTACCTAAGACCGAAGACCATTAACACGTTGAATGCGAAATCGTTTATAGTGCGAATAAGAAATGTACCGACAATGACAATGATAGTGTTATCTCCGGTTACACCTGGTACTGCAGGAACTGAAAGATTAGAAAAATCTCTGGCGCTTTTAATATGTTATTGAAGGCCACGGACGGAGATCAGTAGATTGAGTCGTCAGATGGCACGACTTACTAGAGGCTGGCCACCGAGGGGTTTTAGTGGGTAACCCTATCTTCCCCCCACAAGGAAGGGTATCTTTTTGAAGATTTTCCCCCGATACAAAAAAAAAGGTGGATGCGGAAGGCGGACCACGTTCGGTTAAAGGCAAGGGATGGCCTAAAGCTGTGGGCACTAATGATGATACACTACGATCATATTTGGAAATATTATCGTTTCTATGTTTATTTATTGATTAATATCTCACTAATATTATAAATGCGAAAGTTTAGATGGATGTTTGTTAGAGTTTGTAGCCTAAACGGCTGAACGGATCTCGATGAAATTTGGCATAGATGTAGAAGATAGTCTGGAAGACCACATAGCCTGTTTTCTTTTGTTTTTTCTTAATTCCACGCGGACGGAGTCGCGGGGGAATGCTAGTAATAAATAAAAGAAGTATCAGAATTGAACACCAATAGGTAGATTATTGTTCACAGGCCTCGGGCAGTCTGCGAGCTTAATTATTAGCTTCTGGTAGCCCAAATAACTTCTGCCGGTAAATCCTGACGCACAATTACGTGATCAAAATTCGCAACAATATCCCAATTATGGAGAATGTCTTCTTACTACGAATATAACCGTGGGTTGTGAGGTTTAATTTTTGTACCTATGTTTTTAGGAACAATATAAATGGTAATGGTTTTAACTGCTTTTACTGGAAACTACGGGTAAATAATTTTATTTTCGTTACATCGTGACGCGTCTAGGTTACTTTTAATTTTCTTAACAAGATACAAAGGAGCCAAATCGTGCGTATCGAATGAAGTTTGAAAAATTAAGAAGTGTGTTCAAAATCTCAAAGTAGAATCAGAAACAAACATTGTATTTTATTTATTTATTTAGTTAGTCAAATTAAAAGATATTGATTCGACGTTTTCGACGAGAATGTTTTCAATCAG
This sequence comes from Papilio protenor, assembly GCA_029286645.1. Taxonomy (NCBI): domain Eukaryota; kingdom Metazoa; phylum Arthropoda; class Insecta; order Lepidoptera; family Papilionidae; genus Papilio; species Papilio protenor. The sequence goes on from JAGSMZ010000043.1 coordinate 5,253,170, forward strand.
ACAAAACAAAATTGGAGATTTTAATTAAAAAAACCGGGAGTCGAACAAAATGTCGATGTTTCATCTGTGCTTGTTGCGATTCCGAACGGATCTATTCCTCGAAGAAAAGAAATTGACTCTTCATTCATTTTCATCTGAAAACTTTCGAGCTTTTGTACTCGCAAACCACATCGGCGGTTTCTTTGTTAACAGTTTATTTTGTTACTTTACATTTTGTGGAAGAAGTAAAGGGGAAATACAATACAACCTGTACCTGCAGTGTTTTAATATTTTTCTTACAACAGTCCTTCTGTATCCTGTAATGCGTATTCGTAAAGGATGGGAAGGGATAATGGATTTGACTCTGGAGGAGACGCATAAGAAGGGGAATCCTCTTTATATGCGTTTCCACCTCCGTCGACTAAGGTAAGGCAACGCATCCGCTATTGCGAATGTCTATGGGCAGCGGTCGTTTCGCCATTTTGGCGTATTCAGGTGGCCGCTTGCTCGTTTGCCACCTTATGACATAAAAAAAAACATATTCGCGGCACTAAATATCTAAGAATCCGTTCGCCATAATAGTTATGCGCACTTGGTTCCTCTAAAACTGCTGTCTTTCTTTCGTTTAGTTAAACACGTGTTTTAATTCTGACCGCCGCTGATTGATATGACGTCAATATATATGTTTCACCACTAATATGTATTACCACACTGCTTTTAGTATAAGTACTTTTATTGGTTAATATCATATTTCGCTAGCTTACGCATAATAATGTTTAAATGGCCATAATTTTTACGTGACTACAGTGACGGTATAAAAAGGTTGACGTAAAACACTTTTTTAAGGTAAAGCCTCTGTGTTTAAAATACGGATATATTTTTTGATTAAAATATGTACATTGTATAGCAAAAGATGATTTTAAAATCTCCTATATGATAACATTCGCTTATGATACGTTGTTTTTGTACTAAAATACTAAGTATACGCAATAACAAGATCATTGAAAGATGACGTAACAACAAACACAAAATTATTGAAAAATCCACTGCAAACGTTTATTACGTACAGTTATGTAATTTAAATAAAAAGTCAATAATTACTTATAACAGTGCTAAATATCAAACCACAGAATTTCTAACAAACATTCAATTGCGAAATAATCAAAACAACCTCCATATCGTAAAGTACGGTGAATTTAGATGGCTCCATAAAATACTACGATACGAATATTTTACGAGCCCATAGAAATGATTTGTTCAATTCATGAATTCTAATAATATATCTAGTTATTTATAGACTTGTTTGTGCTCAAATGTTGTCGAAGCTTAGACTGGTCAAGTGAGTTAGGGATAAAGTCCACGAAGGTTTGCACGATGATTTACTGTCTTTGAACATTAATGTACTATGAAACAAGTTACGTTTAAAATATTTGATTAGCAAAGTAGCATTTGCTGTTGGTTGTAAGCCTTAAAGTATTATGTACATTATAGTCTATTGAGATGGATGGATTGCGTGAAAGGAGACATGATCAAGAAGGGAGTGATGACTGAGATGATGGATGATAGAGTTATTTGGAGGACGAAAACCAGGTGCGCCGACCCTACGGGAGTAGGATAAGGTAGGGGAGATGATGATGAATACTGTCATATTTGTGTAAATTAATAAAATTGACATATTGTAATTTTCTCGATAAAAATACTTTCAGAGTCAACTTACTACTCACTCTATGTTCAGTAGAGTATGTAGCAATTAAAAAAAAATACTAAACCTTTTGAGGTCATTCGTCAGAAACGGGGCCGTTCGCCCGGTCGAAGGTTCATACTACATTAAGAGAGGTACGAGGTAATACACATGAACCCAAACATTTCCACGTGGCGAAACTTAATAAAAAACAAATTTGAGGCGAGGGTCAAACGTAAAACGTGGGTAATGTAAAGCAGTAAAGCACAACGCTAGTAAACTGAGTAAACGAAAATTGTTTCACTTTTGTTTTATCTTGGCCGCAACTTTGTGTAAATTAAAATTTACCCAAGAAGCTCTTGAGATATGAAAAAATAATAAATTCCCCAGACTGCATTAACTTAATGGATGGTACAAGGTGGAGCGAAGCGTCTAAGTCCTATGCTACTTAACTGCCTGTTATTTAGCTAATAAATTGAACGAGAATAACACGACAAAAATAAAAAGCTCTTTTTGTTACACATTGCTGATATTAGTATCGTTTCTTCTTATTTGGATCATTCGAGCTTGTGAGAAGGGGGGTGTTTCCCATTGATCCGATCGGCCCAACGGGAAACACCTGGAAAATACGAGCATGCGACTAATTTACTTGTATTATTAAATTTACATAATTTTCCTTTAAAGCTTAGTAAGTTTAAAAACTATTTTCTTGAAAACATCGTTTTCTGTAAGGATTACAAAGTAATTACACTTGTTTATAACCAAATGATAATCGCAATTGATAAAAAAATATTGGATTTTATCAAAAGGTTCTGTTTGAAAAGTATTATGGAAGATGATTTTCACGTCGATAGATTATTGGAAGGGAAGTGAAATGCTTTTGTAATTCTCAGTCGCGATGTTTAAACTCAACTCCGATGGAGTGGTGAAGTCAACACTTAACGAAATCGATCTCAAGATACTACGAGTACTATTAAACTTTAGATATCATTGGTTTATTCTTTTCAATTTCAACAATGATTTTTTTTATTTCTTATTTCTGTTATTCCTCTTAAAATTTCTTATTTAAAAATGTATTAATCAGAAACAATATGACGTTATTAACCGACTTCACAAAAGAAAAAGGAGAACGAAGGGATATAACTTTAAATTGTCGTGGTTTTTACAAATATAATGTCCGTATGATACGGGTTTCTTACCACGATTTGATGCGCCATGTTCACGGGCTGACTGAAGTGATGCGGATCCGCATGCAACTGTGTCGAAATATCGGGAGCTAAAACAATCAAATCGTGGTAAGAAACGCCTATCTTACGAACATTATATTCGTCTCTATATTTCGTAACGTAATAATATTGTTCGAATGTATTCAAAACCTCCTTGTTTTACCAGACTGACTTAGCAGTGTTATAGTTTTTTTATTTAGTATAGTAGCAAATGACCAAGCCATTGGAATTCGCCGAAATAGCGAAGTTACCGCTACCTATAGACATTCGCATTTGTAAATGCGTTGCTAACGTTACATTGACAGTGGAGGAGACGCATTAAAAAGGATGTTTTTCATTTCTGTGCATCCGCATCAAAAAATTCGCTTACACTTCCCATCATTATAAGAAATAGCAAATCTTATCCTTATCTTAAAGTGAGTATTCATTTTCAAATTTTAAAATAAAAAATATTAAGTTTTCGACGGGCAAAGAAATTTCCTTTTTGTATATTAAAATTTTACCTCATTTCTTATCGCTGTAAAAGGAAATCTAGGTCCATTTATAATATAAATCATAAAGATAATATTCCATTCAGTTTAGTATCAAAGGGTAAGCTTTTAGCATAACTAACTAACTCTGAAGACAGAGACACACAAAGCAGCCTTGTAAAAAGACAAGTAGCGTTTGTGAGAGGAACGAGATGGCTCATAGTTCTGAGAGTCAACTGTCGCCTTTATGAGCATTGCTTCCTTTAGCGATAATCTTCTTTGAGCTACGTAATTTGCAACTTCAGAAAAATATCACGGTTATTATTTGCAAGGTTTTTATTTTCCTTCCTGGAAATGATTTGTCATTTCTGCCTGATGTTTGTTCCGCTGTGACCTTTGACTTCCAACATGGGGTTGATTTCAAAAATTATTTCTTTGTTCTATATCTGTGCCGAATTTCATTGAGATGCGTTAAGCCATTTTGGAGATAAGTAGTGAAAATATCTATCCATCCAATTCCTCTTTGTAATATTTATAAGTATTAATTCTTATTCTAATTTCTAAATCGTTTTGCTTTATTGTTAATAATTCCTGCTTAACTCAGCTACAAAAATTAATAGATATAACCTCAAACAAATGGACCAAACGAGTCAAAGTATCTGAATATTTAAGTCTAACACACTTATCTTAAATAACATTAATTTAACTTACATCAAGGATCACCTTCGCTACAAATATCGCTTTTAGTTTAAGTTTTACCTTCATGTTTATTAATCAAACTTTTCTCTCGGTCTTCTGAAATTATAAGGCTACTTTAACGGGAATCTCGGATACGAACAATAAGGAGTTTAAGAGCGCTCGTGGGAAGATCGAAGACTCTAACTTGAATTTCCCTTCCATAATGAGAGTATAAATTTATCTTTTGAAGTTCGATATAAATAGCGATTTTCGACCTCACTTACCAAAGTACTTTCAAGACTGAATAATTTTATATTTGCGCGCTTGTGTGTTCAAATAAACTTTCCAACATCTTTTAAGGCCTTAAAACTGCGTTTTTAATTTTTTACACAATAAGGTGGCAAACGAGCAAGCAGTCAACTGAATTCCCCAAAAAAGCGAAGTGACTGCTGCCCATAAAATCCTCCTATCATTTAGAGTTGGAACAATATTTGTAAAAGGTACTCATGCCGCAAGAGTTAAGTATAAGATGCCTGTTTTGTTTATGTAATCTCGTATTTTTGAATTAACACCAGCAGTATTTAGACTCCAATGAGCAACCCACTTTTAAAATTACGTAAAATATGGAAAAAGTGATATTTTTATTTATTACAGTATTTTAATTACACTTGTAATTCGCGAATTTGTAGTAAAATTTGTTATTGTAAATATTCAATATTGGTAAGCAATATGACAGGTTCAAAAATATGTAAAAATAAATTTATTCCACCAAAGCTAGTGTATAATCAACAAACATTTTATATATTTACGTTCAAATAAAAATGACCTAGATGTAGAAAATTTTAACTCCAATAGCTAATTATTTTACGGTAAATCTTGCATTGTGTAATATTAAAGTCTAGTATTTAGATAAATAACTTGTAGCAAATAAGTACGGAGAAGTAGTTATCTGGGCAGTTTATTTGAAAGATTTAAAACGATCTAACGAGGAGGCCTAATTTTAGTTCCTTTTCCTTTCCACCTTTTTTGATGAGGAAAGGATGGGAAGGAAAAGTGGATTCGACAGCGGCGGAGACGCACAGGAAGGGAAAATATTCTGTATATGTTTGTCTCCTCTTCTGTCAATTTAGGGTAGGCAACGCATCTGCAATTGCGGATGTCTATGGGCAGCGGTCGCTTCGCCATTTCGGCGGATTCAGGTGGCCGCTTGCTCGTTTGCCACCTTGTGTTATAAAAAAACGATCAAAATACAGTACGTTAAAGTAAACAACAAATTCTCGGTATTTATATAAACTTTAATAAAGTTTTATCTTAACAGAAACAACGTGGTAATTTAATTAAGCCCAAAGGCGTTGCTTAAGGCTTAGTGCGTACGGTGGCTTAGTCGTTATTGTCGGTAAAGTCTTAAATTATAGTTTGGAATATGCTAACACATTGTAATACTAGTCAAGGAATATTAGTATGAAATAAGAAAACATTAATAATAAACGAGTATTTTTTTTTGTATAATATAAAGTGGCAAACGAGCTAGCGACCACCTCAATCCACCTAAACGGAAAGCGACCGCTGCCCATAAACATCCGCAATTGCAGATGCGTTGCCCACCCTTAATTGACGGTGGAGGAGACGCACATAAAGAGGACATTTCCCATTCCTATGCGTCCCCTCCACCGTCAAATCCACTTTTCCTTCCCATCCTTTCCTCTTAAGAAAAGGCCTCAGGCCTCCGGAGTATGTATGTATGTACCGTTTTTACAGGGTAAGGTTACAAACGAGCAAGCTAAAATAGCGATGATGTCGTTGCTTACTTATAAACAGAGGAGGGGATACAGAATAAAATAATATTTCCTATTCCCTATGTGTCCCTACCTCTGTCAAATGGCCTTCCCTTTCCCATCCTTTCCTTATATGAAAAGGGTAGGTGGAAAAGAAAAAAAATCTAAAATGATGCCTACGGCACGCATATCACTATAAGGCTGGCAAACCCGTAGTAATACTATGACCACAGAAGGCAGATGTCAAGTGGAAATTATTTGTTATACTACGGGTTACGATACTTTTTTATTAATAAACTAGCTGTTCCCAAGCGACTTCATCCGCATAAACTTATGAAAATGTTATTTTATTGTTTACATGTGTCAATTAATCAATTGCAAATGTCAAAATACCAATGACCTTACTATGGCAATTTTGCTTTCTTGGTGTTGGCAACAACTTATGGTCTCTTTCCCACATAAGTTTTTTTTTTTCCCAAATGTTTACCACTAAGTTTAACGGCGCGAAAATATATAGCCTAAAGGGTGACGTAAGTGTAGGGCTTTTTATTAAAAAAATAGTTGTTCGAAAATATGCTGTAATTGCTGACATCTTTGGCAACAAAGAAGTGTGTGTTTACGCTTTATTATATTAGTATAGATAAAAAAAAATATCAGACGGAACATTGAATAACTTCGACTTGACGTCTGCCTTCTGTGGTCCTAGTACTGCTACGGGTTTGCCAGCCTCATCGCGCGAAGATGTGAAAGGAGGCTACCACTGTTCATCTTGTAATTTACAGGCAGTGGAAGACGACGGGAAATAAAAGTTAGTTTACAGCCAAAATATACTTCAAACGTGTATTAAGTAAACAAATGAAAGTGATTTTTTTTAATGCAGGTTTTCACGTTTTTTTTTAAACTATTGGATATATTAATAAATGAAAAGTCTAGAATTCTATGGAAGAAATCAGCAAGATCGCTACAAAGTGTACAACAGCGAGTTATTGGGTCGCCCTCGCTTCAAAATTAAATTGTAACATTTCCGCTAAGTTGTGGAACTCTAAATTAAATGAGAAGAGCGTAAGCTTGGATTTTATAAATGAAGTTGCACATTTATTACAACCATATTCTTTATTATTTTACTTATGATATTTTTATATAAAATTTTATTTAGATGGATTGATGTTTGTTACAGTTTGTAGTTTTGTAGCCTAAACGGCTGTACGGATCTGGATGAAATTTGGCATAGATGTAGAGGATAGTCTGGATAGTTTCCTATCTTTGAACGAAGAAAGTATGAATTGATTGTGTGAAAATTCAGATATGACGGCTGATAGAGATATATAGAGTAGTAGATACTGTTTCCATCATCCTTAGGGTAAAGGAAGTTGATGATTTGTATTATTTTTACATAGTGGAAATTATTATTTTATGCTACAACTATAAGTTTAAAATAGTATAATTACGACAAGCTAAATATTTTTTCGTACTAAAACATGATAACTAAAGTAAAACCAACAGTACGTTAAAATATCGATATTTTTTTTAAAATAGTGATGTCATTCAAATACAGTTTATTCGTATAGTCTTTATTTTTGCTGTGAGCACACTTTTTTCTATTCGTCAAATTTTTGCTGTGAACTAGAAAAATACACAAGTTTGTGACGAACTTTTATTCTTTATTTGTTCGTTATACAAGTTTTGATAGTCAAATGGATTGGTGAAAAATAGTGATTTAATTGACGTCACAGCGATTTTGATAAAAGTACTGAGGGTCTGGCACGAAAATTTCTGATAAATTATTCTTAACGTTACCAAGATTTTTTTATTATATTTGTGCATTATTTAGCTTAATACACCAACAACTTCCATACAAATTTTGTCGATAACGTTACAAATACTATCTCCCAAATTTTCGTGCTACCCTGAGGTGTACGTTTACTGTTGATCTGCATCCCTCTCATTTCCTTAGATATTGAGATAACAATGTTTTGTCACAAGTCACTTTAAATTAGCAAATACATATGGAACAAACCATTAGTTGTTTTATAAAAATACTAGCTTTCGCCCGCGACTCCGTCCGCGTGGAATTAAAAAAATAAAACTAAAATGAGTAGCCTATATGTTCTTCCAGACTATCCTCTACATCTATACCAAATTTCATCGAGATCCGTTCAGCCGTTTAGTCTACAAACTCTAACAAACATCCATCCATCCATCCACCCATCTGAACTTTCACATTTATAATATTAGTATGATGCTTCTATTCTCAAGTAGACAAATAAATACACATTGAAAATTCAACTACAATGTAGCATTGTTCCAAAAGTGCAATAAAGCTTAAAAGTTTGAGCGTTACAAAGCCCGAAAGTACAAACGACCACAATGGAATTCAAAAGCCATCTAACAATACACAAGGAATCAAACTCGACTTGTACACCTACTATTTTTTTTTATAACATAACGTGGCAAACGAGCAACCGGCCACCTGAATCCGCCAAAATGGAGAAGCGACCGCTGCCCATAGACATCCGCAATTGCAGATGCGTTGCCTACCCTTATTCGACGGAGGAGACGCACATAAAAAGGATATTTCCCCTTCCTATGCATCTCCTCCACCGTCAAATCCACTTCCCCTTCCCATCCTCTCCTTATAAGAAAAGGGTGGCAAGGGAAAGGGACTTAAATTAGGCCTCCGGCACCACACTCATCAGACGAAACACGGAATTGCTTCCATTTCACGCCTGTCTTCTGTGTGGTCGTGGTATTACACCGGGCGTGCCGGCCCATTCGTGCTAAGATGTTAAAGCGGGTACTACCACTGTTAGAAACTACTACTTGGGAATTTAAAGTTAATCAAAACAAACATTTCTCAGGGCGAGAATAGACATGCCAGTAAATTGCAAAACGTGCATCATCATCATCTTCCTCCTTATCCTACTTCCGTAGAGTCGACGCAACAGGTTTTTGTCCTCCAGTTATTTTTTTTCATAATATAAGGTGGCAAACGAGCAACCGGCCACCTGAATCCACCGAAATGGAAAGCGACCGCTGCCCATAGACATCCGCAATTGCAGATGCGTTGCCTACCCTTATTCGACGGAGGAGACGCACATAAAAAGGATATTTCCCCTTCCTATGCATCTCCTCCACCGTCAAATCCACTTCCCCTTCCCATCCTCTCCTTATAAGAAAAGGGTGGCAAGGGAAAGGGACTTAAATTAGGCCTCCGGCACCACACTCATCAGACGAAACACGGAATTGCTTCCATTTCACGCCTGTCTTCTGTGTGGTCGTGGTATTACACCGGGCGTGCCGGCCCATTCGTGCTAAGATGTTAAAGCGGGTACTACCACTGTTAGAAACTACTACTTGGGAATTTAAAGTTAATCAAAACAAACATTTCTCAGGGCGAGAATAGACATGCCAGTAAATTGCAAAACGTGCATCATCATCATCTTCCTCCTTATCCTACTTCCGTAGAGTCGACGCAACAGGTTTTTGTCCTCCAGTTATTTTTTTTCATAATATAAGGTGGCAAACGAGCAAGCGGCCACCTGAATCCACCGAAATGGAAAGCGACCGCTGCCCATAGACATCCGCAATTGCAGATGCGTTGCCTACCCTTATTCGACGGAGGAGACGCACATAAAAAGGATATTTCCCCTTCCTATGCATCTCCTCCACCGTCAAATCCACTTCCCCTTCCCATCCTCTCCTTATAAGAAAAGGGTGGCAAGGGAAAGGGACTTAAATTAGGCCTCCGGCACCACACTCATCAGACGAAACACGGAATTGCTTCCATTTCACGCCTGTCTTCTGTGTGGTCGTGGTATTACACCGGGCGTGCCGGCCCATTCGTGCTAAGATGTTAAAGCGGGTACTACCACTGTTAGAAACTACTACTTGGGAATTTAAAGTTAATCAAAACAAACATTTCTCAGGGCGAGAATAGACATGCCAGTAAATTGCAAAACGTGCATCATCATCATCTTCCTCCTTATCCTACTTCCGTAGAGTCGACGCAACAGGTTTTTGTCCTCCAGTTATTTTTTTTCATAATATAAGGTGGCAAACGAGCAACCGGCCACCTGAATCCACCGAAATGGAAAGCGACCGCTGCCCATAGACATCCGCAATTGCAGATGCGTTGCCTACCCTTATTCGACGGAGGAGACGCACATAAAAAGGATATTTCCCCTTCCTATGCATCTCCTCCACCGTCAAATCCACTTCCCCTTCCCATCCTCTCCTTATAAGAAAAGGGTGGCAAGGGAAAGGGACTTAAATTAGGCCTCCGGCACCACACTCATCAGACGAAACACGGAATTGCTTCCATTTCACGCCTGTCTTCTGTGTGGTCGTGGTATTACACCGGGCGTGCCGGCCCATTCGTGCTAAGATGTTAAAGCGGGTACTACCACTGTTAGAAACTACTACTTGGGAATTTAAAGTTAATCAAAACAAACATTTCTCAGGGCGAGAATAGACATGCCAGTAAATTGCAACGTGCATCATCATCATCTTCCTCCTTATCCTACTTCCGTAGAGTCGACGCAACAGGTTTTTGTCCTCCAGTTATTTTTTTTCATAATATAAGGTGGCAAACGAGCAACCGGCCACCTGAATCCACCGAAATGGAAAGCGACCGCTGCCCATAGACATCCGCAATTGCAGATGCGTTGCCTACCCTTATTCGACGGAGGAGACGCACATAAAAAGGATATTTCCCCTTCCTATGCATCTCCTCCACCGTCAAATCCACTTCCCCTTCCCATCCTCTCCTTATAAGAAAAGGGTGGCAAGGGAAAGGGACTTAAATTAGGCCTCCGGCACCACACTCATCAGACGAAACACGGAATTGCTTCCATTTCACGCCTGTCTTCTGTGTGGTCGTGGTATTACACCGGGCGTGCCGGCCCATTCGTGCTAAGATGTTAAAGCGGGTACTACCACTGTTAGAAACTACTACTTGGGAATTTAAAGTTAATCAAAACAAACATTTCTCAGGGCGAGAATAGACATGCCAGTAAATTGCAAAACGTGCATCATCATCATCTTCCTCCTTATCCTACTTCCGTAGAGTCGACGCAACAGGTTTTTGTCCTCCAGTTATTTTTTTTCATAATATAAGGTGGCAAACGAGCAAGCGGCCACCTGAATCCACCGAAATGGAAAGCGACCGCTGCCCATAGACATCCGCAATTGCAGATGCGTTGCCTACCCTTATTCGACGGAGGAGACGCACATAAAAAGGATATTTCCCCTTCCTATGCATCTCCTCCACCGTCAAATCCACTTCCCCTTCCCATCCTCTCCTTATAAGAAAAGGGTGGCAAGGGAAAGGGACTTAAATTAGGCCTCCGGCACCACACTCATCAGACGAAACACGGAATTGCTTCCATTTCACGCCTGTCTTCTGTGTGGTCGTGGTATTACACCGGGCGTGCCGGCCCATTCGTGCTAAGATGTTAAAGCGGGTACTACCACTGTTAGAAACTACTACTTGGGAATTTAAAGTTAATCAAAACAAACATTTCTGTGACTTACCTAAACCTTTATATTTAGTCTTTCAATATCAAGGGTCAACGAATTTTATACGTGTTTTATCCATCTAAAGAGAAGGTAAGTCTGAAATAAAAGTAGCCACAAAAAGCCAGCATCAAAGTATACATCATTCGTCTGAGACTAACACTCCATATTCTAAGCTCTATAAATCTTCGAACCGTAATAACTTATCCAGTTAACTGTACATAATGTAACAAATATGCCACAACACATACACAATATGTAAATGCTGAAAATTTATAGTAATTTGATTCCGACCCTGGTTAATAGTGTGAGGCAATTAACATGCATATGGAAGATAAAGATCATGTTAACGATTTGTATATTAAATAGTAATTTATTGCTTGTAGGTTTGAAATTAGTGGAAAATAGGATTAAAGCATAATCCTTCTAGATATTTAAAAAAATACAAACTAGGAGAAAAAGATTAAATGTGGATAGCTACAAAGGTAGAAGAATACCGAAGAAAGTATGCATTATTTGAAACTAGCTTGCATCCGCGACTCCGTCTGCGTGTGCTAGTCCGAATTAAAAAAAACAAAAGCATGTAGCCTATGTGTTCTTCCAAATTATCCTCTACATCTACGTCTTTATCGAGATCCTTGTATCCTCTATACAATAAAGGTATCTGAGAAATATAAGGAAAAAATCTTCCCTTTTATCTGTTTGCTAGTTTATTATTACCTTTAATTAAAGTAATAAGGGCTTAAAATTAAGTTTGCTCCGTCACGTCCGCTATTTACTGTATTGTATTTTCCTTAATACATTTCCAGCATAATACAGATTAGATTAAATTGCTTTGTGAATTTTTAATATCGTCCCTTAATCTGGATGATGCGAATTATTACGAAGAGAAACAATGATATTACGATTACGTTTTGTTCAATTAAAACTAACACTAAAGATATTGAATACTAGCTGTTGCTTGTGTCTTCCCCTGCGCGGAATAAGAAATAACGTAGCTATTCATTGGTGAAATATTTTTTGGAATCGGCCCAGTAGTTTTTGAGTTATTACAATACAAAAATACAAATTTTCCTCTTTATAATATTAGTATAGATTACATCAATAGACAAGACATTACGAATTAAATTGTAGGATTCATAAACATTTTAGTTTTACTACAATAGGAAATTATCGTATATGTGTGTTTTGGATAGATCTTACTTATATTATAAAGTAGCTATTGCGCGCGACTCCGTCCGCGTGGAATTAAAAAAACAAAAGTGAGTAGCTTATGTGTTCTTTCAGACTGTCCTCTACATCTATGACAAACTTCATCGAAATCCGTTCAGCTGTTTAGGCTACAAACTCTAACAAACATCCATCAATCCATCCAAATATTATAAGTGCGAAAGTTTAGATGGATTTCGATGTAGAACATAGTCTGTAAGAAAACATAGACTTCTTATTATTTTTCTTAATTCCGTGCGAATGGAGCCGCGGCCGAAGGCAATAATAAAATAGATAGGGGAATACAAATTCTTATATGTGTCTGATAAAATTATGTGTGTTAATTAATGGAACGATATGACATCTAATTACAGCTAAAAGCCCCTTTGCCTCCACTTCTCACGGCTACTTTCGTTTCTTTTTCCTTTCAAGTTCACTTCTGAACTAATACAAGAGTATGATAATGTAGAAAAAAATATATTCAGGAAGACGTATTTTGCGAAAATTCTTTGATATAATGGCTTATAAGGTAAATTTATACGTTTTTTATATCGATCTTCAGAGGTTTAAAATACGCATTGAATACGCAATAATGTTTTTATATAACACTAGCTGTTCCCAAGCGACTTCATCCGCATAAACTTATGAAAATGTTATTTTATTGTTTACATTTGTCAAATTATCAATTGCAAATGTCAAAATGACATGACATGACAAACCTTAGCAATCTTTCTTTCTTGATGTTGGCAGTAACTTATGGTCACTTTCCCACATTAGGGTTTTTATCCAAAATATTTACTCTCTAAGTTTAATGGCGTGAAAATATATAGCCCAAAGCGTGACGTAAGTGTAGAGCTTTTTATTAAAAAAAGAATTATTCAAAAATATGCTGTAATTGCTGACATCTTAGGCAACAAAGAAGTGCGTGTTTACGCTTTATTATATTAGTATAGACATAGAAGTATAGGTTTGTAAAATGTATTTGTACGGTATATGTGGTTTTGTATACATATGTGAGAGTAACTTTAAGGTATAAAGTTAACACAAGGGTTTAGTAGAAACTTGTTAAGATGTGTCGATAAGTTAAATTAAGCTGAAAGGTTTCGCCCCTATTTGATTTATTACAATAAGTTATCAAAGTCCATTTTAATATTAATCAAACGTCATATTTGTTTTTTATGATGCGTATTTAACTGCTACAAAGATTGCTAAATATAACTAGAATTAGAGCGTGCGCACCTTTGACTAAACTATCGCACAACTGTTGTGCGATTGTCGCTTGTTTCGCAGCCCATTCAACTGTTTAGTTGCACAATTAAAAATCGAGTAGTGTGCGCACCTCCCTATAAGCTCATATGAATCAAATCGAGACTAGACAGTTGTGCGATAGTTTAGTTTCAGGTGTGTACACGCTCTTAATGAGATCTTTAAATTTTTTTTTATATTATAAGTGTAAGGGCGAACGAGAAGCGGGAAAACCGAGATGTTCATCGACCCCATAGACATCCACAATACCAGAGGAACTGCAGATGCGTTGCCGGCCTTTAATGTATACTTATAATACTAAAAATAAATCCTAAATATAAAAAGTGGTTATTGTGCGACAACCTTAATAGATAGATATATATTATCGCGGACTTCAATTTAGCAAATTTAAAGGGCTATGATTCTTCCATACATCATTTTTATGTAAGTCTTATAGTTTTTATTAAACAACAAGCACTACCTGTCGGATAAAAAAATAATTGTCAAAATCGGTCCACTAGCGGCGGAGTTATGCCGTAACACACATAAAAAAATAAAATAAAAAAACATACAGTCGAATTGAGTACCTCCTTCTTTTGCGTTTCGGTCAATAAAATACCATAAGGATTCGTTATTATCCTTTTTATTTGTTAGTAAAACTTCGATCTTGTAAAATTAATCGTAATTAATTATGAAAATTATTGAAATTGACAGGGAATTATGGAAGAATCTAGGGAAGGCCTATGTCGAAGGACAACCTAAAGCAACTGGATGCTGAAAATAACTTATATACATATTGTGTTTTTTTTTAATTTTAATACTTTTTATTTTTATGTATACCATATATAAGAGTTAAATCTATGTAAAAAAAAAATGTCAGAGAATAAAGGCTTATCTTATCTTATCTTAATTATGAAAATTACTTTTATGAATAAAATAATATTTATCCGTCTAAAACATCGAAGAAAATGTAAGATTTTTATCTTAAATTACCAATAACTTAAATTAGCAATCTGTCTGGTGTCAGGTGAACATTTTTCTAACAATTGATTGATAAGGGTTCCCGAAGGGTTAACTTTGACACGAATATTGTTTACTTTTTTACCGACATTATTTAAGTAGAAAATAAATTAATTTGTATAAACTTGATCGACGTTTAATAAAAGGTTTTTTTGTAAATTAAACCTATAGCAGTCTTGAAAATATACTTTAATATTTTTTTTGTCTTTTCTGTAGAAGGAGTACGTAAAAAGATTTTTCGTTTCCTATACGAGTACATCCCTTATCAAATATCCTTCCCTTTCCGATCCTTATTTTATTAGAAAAGAGAAAAGAGGAAGAGAACGCAAATGACTTCCATAATCACATCCGTCCGTCCGCGTGGAATTAAAAAGTAAGTAGCCTATGTGTTCTTCCAGACTATCATCTACATCTATGCCAAAATTCATCGAGATACGTTTAGCAGTTTAGGCTACTAACAAACAAACATCCGTCCATCCAAACTTTCACATATTACTAATATTATACGAGTAAATGCAAAAGTTTAGATGGATGGATGTTTGTTAGAGTTTGAAGCCTAAACGGCTGAATGGATCTCAATGAAATTTGGCATAAATGTAGGGGATAGTCTAGAACAACACATAGGCTACTTCGTCTTTCTTTTTTTTATTGCACGCGGACGGAGTCGCGGGCGAAACCTAGTGTAATCATATATAACATATGAGTTTACGAAGTTACAAACATTTTGCAGGATAAATTGATGAAGTTGTTTCTTGTTATTTACGATACTTTCCGTAGTAAAATTAATTCTATTTTCTTAATAAATTTCAATGCAGAATATCGGAGTGCAAGATTAATATACTTGAACGGAGAGCTTTGTTTCCGAACAATGCGGGAAATGAAATAAAATATGGAATTGAAATCGGTTCTCACAGGGCAGGTTTAAGCGTTAGCGGCGACCTGGGCATGATATCTACGGCGCCCCTAAACTGCAATACAAATACAAATATTTTATTGGTTTACAATAACCATTTACCAATTACAAGTTATAATGTTAAAAAAAACCCTTATCTATGCTATCCCCCGCCAAATCTTCTTCCTACTATATACGAGTACATACTCGTACTATGAAAAGGGTGGATAGGAGAAAGGCCTCCCTCTTTTATTATTCGTTAACTAGCTGTTTCCCGCGACTACGTCCACGCAATATTAAGATAAAAAGTAGCCTATAATATGCCCGTCTATGTCAGCTACCCTTCAGTGAAAGTCCGATCGAAAACGGCTCAGTTAACGTTTCGATTACCCGGAACAAACGCGGCTTGCGGACAGACAGACCGCAAAAACATCATCTTCCCGAAATCTTGGATTTATCTTTTGATATTACAAACAGACACTCCAATTTTATTATATGTATAGATTAAATTTAGAAGTCCTATTTAAAAACTGTTAAACCGTGCCACTTTTCACCTTCACATTAAGTAACGGGCTTTTGGTGAATTGAGTTAAATTGGTGAATACATTACAGAGTTAACCGGCTAAGGTTGGCATTGCTGTTCTTTTCGGGGATCGCTTGCCGCGGGCTGGCCAATACAAACTGAATTGCGGTTTGGCGAACTGCCAATGAAATTCTACACCAGGTCCTATAAAAGATAGAAAAAATATATGCAGTTAATTTTTAAAACGTTTTAGTTTTTTTACCTGCAAATTGAATATATCGATTTTATCTTATAGATAACTTGACATTACGACATTATCACAAAATGGGTCTCTTGGTTTTTTTTTATATCATAAGGTGGCAAACGAGCAAGCGGCCACCTGAATCCGCCGAAATGGCAAAGCGACCGCTGTCCATATACATTCGTAATATCGAATGCGTTGCCTACCCTTCATCGACGGAGGAGGAGACGCACATAAACGGGATATTTCCCCTTCCTATGCGTCACCTCCACCGTCAAATCCACGTTCCCTTCCCATCCATTTCTTGTAAGAAAATGGGCGAGGAGGAAAAGGGACTAAAGTTGGGTCTCCGGCACCACACTCATCAGACGCTTGTCTTCCTCGCGGTCCTCGTATTACACCGGGCGAGCCGGCCCATTGTATATTTATATAAATAACTATAGAAAATCACTAGTTTAAAGAATCATTTCACAGAAATAGTCAAAAATTAGCCACAGCTTAAGACGATTGTCAAAGATGTTTGAAAAAGGTTTTGGTTTCATTCATCTTTTCTATAAAGTTTCAATAATAAAATAAAAATAAAAAAAATAAGATGACATTTAATCCTTAGCAATACAACACAATCAGGAATAATAACAGAAAAAAAACATGACGTAGTAACTAAGTAGGGAAAAAAAATGAAATTAACTAAATAAAAGATTATAAATAATTGTGATGCTGACCGGATTTGGAAATAGTAACCTAACCATAAATAAGTCCATTAACCATTAACAGTTTTGATAAGTAAAACGCATACATATTTCAGTTTCCCTATTCATATCATTTAGCAAAGTTATTCAGGAACAATACCATATTAAATTAAATAACAGACGATGCTTCATGAGAGGAACTCACGTAACCGAACCGAAGGCAGAAAACTTTTCACATTACAACTTTATTCCAGCAATGTTGCAAGCTTTAATTTGTGTGTGATTTTCTCATTACAGCTCCAGCTATTTGTTTGATAATACCTATCTGTACTATATGGATATATTAATAAAAAGGGACAAATGGGCCAATAGCCAAGTATGGATGGATTGTGTGAAAGAGGATATGCTTAAAAAAGGAGTGGATTCAGATATGACGGCTGATAGAGATGTATGGAAGAGCAGCACATACTGTGCCGACCCTCCGTAAGGGATAAGGGAAAGTTGATGATGAAATGGGCCAATAGCCTAATGGTTAAGGGTGCAGTTTTTCTATGACCAAGTTGTAATCTGCTCGACTATTGTAAACCATATCCTTGCATAAGCCTATAACTTAGAATGTATAAGAATAAGAAAACTGAAAAAAGTATGTATGTAAATTTTATATGCCTCCTTAAGAATTATTCGAAACCGATATTAAATAATTTTGGCTATAGAAAGTACACGACACATGTCATATTATGACTTACTAGCTGTTCCCATGCGACTTCATCCGCATGAAATTATAAAAATTTCATTTTATTGTTTGTATTTGTCAAATTCTCAATTGCAAATGTCAAAATACCAATTATCTTACTATGGCAATCCTGCTTCCTTGATGTTGGCAGCAACTTATGGTCTCTTTCCCACATTAGAGTTTTTATCCAAAATATTTACCCCTAAGTTTAATGGTGTGAAAATATATAGCCTAAAGCGTAAGGTAAGTGTAGGGCTTTTTATTAAAAAAAGAGTTATTCAAAAATATGCTGTAATTGCTGATATCTTTGGCAACAAAGAAGTGTGTGTTTACGCTTTATTATATTACTAGCTTTTGCCCGCGACTTCGTCCGCGTGAAATTTAAAAGTTCAAAACTTTTTTCAACCTATTACCTAAAGTATTAACTTAGTAGTAATCTATGCAATAACAGAAATCTACCGATGCAAGATTAGAAATTTCTGAGCTGATTTTTCGGTTACTCTTATTGTTTGTGTTTGTGATATCTGCTAAATTATTTGTCCAATTTAAACACTGTTAAGAAAATTTTATTATACATAGCTGTTCCCGTGTGGCCTCGTCCGCGTCATTTAGTTAAGATTGAGTTCTTAGTTAATACTTCGTTGAACTGTTAATATTATCATAGTATCATTTAGTTATTAGTGTGATGTAAAATAGTTTTAACATTGATTTAAACACGTAACATGGATATAAGTACTATTTTATTATTGATCAAAAATGAAATAGAAATAGTCTGTTTAAAGTACCTCGGAATAAACAATATTTTTTGTTAAATTTCCTTGAGGTATTAGTATGTATTGATGATCATTACAACCAGATCTTGAAAGAGCAACATATAGTTATAAATTTCAGGCGAATGGAAGCTCGGACGAAAAATCTCGCAGAAATTCTCACATAGTTTGCCTTGTTTATTAGAAAAGTACATATTAACGAAAATATTAATATACTCTATTTTAAATCTTTTGTAATGTCACGCGAAGAGCGTTAAAAACTAAATATACACAACTTTACACTAAAAATTAAAAGAATATGTGTATTTATGTATTTTACATATTCTATACCTATACAAATATATAAATATATGTATAGTAGTATGCGGGAAAAGGTTAAAATAAAACACACTGTTCTTTGCAATTTGTGTTATTAATTTTGATTTATTTATGTTTATTTATCATAAAATATTTTATGTCTGAAAATATTTAAGAAACCATATACATACAGCACATAAAGGATCAATACTAAATACAAACACACAATATAAATTAATTTTATTTTATTAAATCACATAAATGTATTTATAGTTAATTCACTTTGTATATCATTTCTTTAAAAAAAATCAATTACTTTTTCAAAATTCAGTACGTGCAGTGTGGCCGAAGCATTATTAGCATGCTGTCAAGAAAATATTAATTTTAATCTGTATCAACCAAAAATACTGAAATGACAATATTTAACATTGCAATAGAAAATTAACTAAAACTAAACTTTTTTTTAGAACATTGCAATAGAAAATTTTACATACACAGTTACGTCTTGCAAAAATTTGTATACATGCAAACAAATACAAAAGAATGCATTATTCAGCAATAACATAAAATGTAAAATTAATAAAACACACTGTTCTTTGCAATTTGTGTTATTAATTTTGATTTATTTATGTTTATTTATCATAAAATATTTTATTTTATTAAAAAAAGAATTATTCAAAAATATGCTGTAATTGCTGACATCTTAGGCAACAAAGAAGTGTGTGTTTACGCTTTATTATAATAGTATAGAAGTATAGATAGATAGAAGTATAGAAAGAATTATTCAAAAATATGCTGTAATTGCTGACATCTTAGGCAACAAAGAAGTGTGTGTTTACGCTTTATTATAATAGTATAGAAGTATAGAAAGAATTATTCAAAAATATGCTGTAATTGCTGACATCTTAGGCAACAAAGAGGTGTGTGTTTACGCTTTATTATAATAGTATAGAAGTATAGATAGATAGAAGTATAGAAAGAATTATTCAAAAATATGCTGTAATTGCTGACATCTTAGGCAACAAAGAAGTGTGTGTTTACGCTTTATTATAATAGTATAGAAGTATAGATAGATAGAAGTATAGAAAGAATTATTCAAAAATATGCTGTAATTGCTGACATCTTAGGCAACAAAGAAGTGTGTGTTTACGCTTTATTATAATAGTATAGAAGTATAGAAAGAATTATTCAAAAATATGCTGTAATTGCTGACATCTTAGGCAACAAAGAAGTGTGTGTTTACGCTTTATTATAATAGTATAGAAGTATAGAAAGAATTATTCAAAAATATGCTGTAATTGCTGACATCTTAGGCAACAAAGAAGTGTGTGTTTACGCTTTATTATAATAGTATAGAAGTATAGAAAGAATTATTCAAAAATATGCTGTAATTGCTGACATCTTAGGCAACAAAGAAGTGTGTGTTTACGCTTTATTATAATAGTATAGAAGTATAGATAGATAGAAGTATAGAAAGAATTATTCAAAAATATGCTGTAATTGCTGACATCTTAGGCAACAAAGAAGTGTGTGTTTACGCTTTATTATAATAGTATAGAAGTATAGATAGATAGAAGTATAGATAGATAGAAGTATAGATAGATAGAAGTATAGAAAGAATTATTCAAAAATATGCTGTAATTGCTGACATCTTAGGCAACAAAGAAGTGTGTGTTTACGCTTTATTATAATAGTATAGAAGTATAGAAAGAATTATTCAAAAATATGCTGTAATTGCTGAGATCTTAGGCAACAAAGAAGTGTGTGTTTACGCTTTATTATAATAGTATAGAAGTATAGATAGATAGAAGTATAGAAAGAATTATTCAAAAATATGCTGTAATTGCTGACATCTTAGGCAACAAAGAAGTGTGTGTTTACGCTTTATTATAATAGTATAGATAGTATAGAAATAGAAAACTAAAGTTTTTTTTGGAATATTGCAATAGAAAATTAACTAAAACTAAACTTTTTTTTAGAACATTGCAATAGAAAATTTTACATACACAGTTACGTCTTGCAAAAATTTGTAAACATACAAACAAATACAAAAGAATGCATTATTCAGCAATAACATAAAATGTAAAATTAATAAAACACTTACCACCGATGTGAGTCAGAAAGATTTCATCAGGTAATATCGGGTAATTTGACATTTTGTTGTAGGCGTGGTACTCAGGTATTTCAACAAAATAATTGTCTTAATAGTTGGCGTACTTGTAATCCTCAATATCACAATCCGTATTTCCACGGAATAATTATAGATCGTAACGATATGTTGCGATTAAGATATTGAATTGACGTCTACATTATATTGACGTCCACCAAGCACATGATCGCGTGCGCACTCCGTCGCGACTCAAATCGAACTGACTCACGAACTCACGAATGACAAAATGGCCGCCCCACCAGTGCTCGGTGTTGCCATGGGCATAGAGTAAGCCTACATATTTAACATTGCATTTCAATTCGACAACTTACAAATTCTTCTGCAAAAATGCCATATATTATAAAAATTCTGCGTTTGAACTGTGGTAGCATTGCGTGAAACGATTACGGTTTTACTTTTTTTTTACTCTTTTTAATTAAATTTGTTCATATTATCACTGTGTTAACAATATTTATTTTTAACTTCTTTTATCACACAAATCAATTTTATTTTATTGTTTACATTTATCAAATTCTCAATTGCAAATGTCAAAATACCAATTACCTTACTATGGCAATCTTGCTTCTTGTTGTCTCTTTCCCACATTAGGGTTTTTATTAAAATATTTACCCCCTAAGTTTAATGGCATGAAAATATATAGCCTAAAGCCTGACGTAAGTGTAGGGCTTTTTATTAAAAAAAGAATTATTCAAAAATATGCTGTAATTGCTGAGATCTTAGGCAACAAAGAAGTGTGTGTTTACGCTTTATTATAATAGTATAGAAGTATAGATAGATAGAAGTATAGAAAGAATTATTCAAAAATATGCTGTAATTGCTGACATCTTAGGCAACAAAGAAGTGTGTGTTTACGCTTTATTATAATAGTATAGATAGTATAGAAATAGAAAACTAAAGTTTTTTTTGGAATATTGCTATAGAAAATTAACTAAACCTAAACTTTTTTTTAGAACATTGCAATAGAAAATTTTACATACACAGTTACGTCTTGCAAAAATTTGTATACATACAAACAAATACAAAAGAATGCATTATTCAGCAATAACATAAAATGTAAAATTAATAAAACACTTACCACCAATGTGAATCGGAAAGATTTCATCAGGTAATATCGGGTAATTTGACATTTTGTTGTAGGCGCGGTACACAGGTATTTCACTCTCAATATCACAATCCGTATTTCCACGGAATAATTATAGATCGTAACGATATGTTTCGATTAAGATATTGAATTGAGGTCTACATTGTATTGACGTCTACATTATATTGACGTCTACCAAGCACATGATCGCGTGCGCACTCCGTCGCGACTCAAATCGAACTGACTCACGAACTCACGAATGACAAAATGGCCGCCCCACCAGTGCTCGGTGTTGCCATGGGCATAGAGTAAGCCTACATATTTAACATTGCATTTCAATTCGACAACTTACAAATTCTTCTGCAAAAATGCCATATATTATAAAAATTCTGCGTTTGAACTGTGGTAGTATTGCGTGAAACGATTACGGTTTTACTTTTTTTTAGAACATTGCAATAGAAAATTTTACATACACAGTTACGTCTTGCAAAAATTTGTAAACATACAAACAAATACAAAAGAATGCATTATTCAGCAATAACATAAAATGTAAAATTAATAAAACACTTACCACCAATGTGAGTCGGAAAGATTTCATCAGGTAATATCGGGTAATTTGACATTTTGTTGTAGGCGCGGTACACAGGTATTTCACTCTCAATATCACAATCCGTATTTCCACGGAATAATTATAGATCGTAACGATATGTTTCGATTAAGATATTGAATTAAGGTCTACATTGTATTGACGTCTACATTATATTGACGTCTACCAAGCACATGATCGCGTGCGCACTCCGTCGCGACTCAAATCGAACTGACTCACGAACTCACGAATGACAAAATGGCCGCCCCACCAGTGCTCGGTGTTGCCATGGGCATAGAGTAAGCCTACATATTTAACATTGCATTTCAATTCGACAACTTACAAATTCTTCTGCAAAAATGCCATATATTATAAAAATTCTGCGTTTGAACTGTGGTAGTATTGCGTGAAACGATTACGGTTTTACTTTTTTTTTACTCTTTTTAATTAAATTTGTTCATATTATCACTGTGTTAACTATATTTATTTTTAACTTCTTTTATCACACAAATCAATTTTATTTTATTGTTTACATTTATCAAATTCTCAATTGCAAATGTCAAAATACGATTGAATGAAATTTACGAATTTTACGAATTGAAATGCAATGTTAAATATGTAGGCTTACTCTATGCCCATGGCAACACCGAGCACTGGTGGGGCGGCCATTTTGTCATTCGTGAGTTCGTGAGTCAGTTCGATTTGAGTCGCGACGGAGTGCGCACGCGATCATGTGCTTGGTAGACGTCAATACAATGTAGACCTCAATTCAATATCTTAATCGAAACATATCGTTACGATCTATAATTATTCCGTGGAAATACGGATTGTGATATTGAGGATTACAAGTACGCCAACTATTAAGACAATTATTTTGTTGAAATACCTGAGTACCACGCCTACAACAAAATGTCAAATTACCCGATATTACCTGATGAAATCTTTCTGACTCACATCGGTGGTAAGTGTTTTATTAATTTTACATTTTATGTTATTGCTGAATAATGCATTCTTTTGTATTTGTTTGTATGTTTACAAATTTTTGCAAGACGTAACTGTGTATGTAAAATTTTCTATTGCAATGTTCTAAAAAAAAGTTTAGTTTTAGTTAATTTTCTATTGCAATATTCCAAAAAAAACTTTAGTTTTCTATTTCTATACTATCTATACTATTATAATAAAGCGTAAACACACACTTCTTTGTTGCCTAAGATGTCAGCAATTACAGCATATTTTTGAATAATTCTTTCTATACTTCTATCTATCTATACTTCTATACTATTATAATAAAGCGTAAACACACACTTCTTTGTTGCCTAAGATCTCAGCAATTACAGCATATTTTTGAATAATTCTTTTTTTAATAAAAAGCCCTACACTTACGTCAGGCTTTAGGCTATATATTTTCACGCCATTAAACTTAGCGGGTAAATATTTTAATAAAAACCCTAATGTGGGAAAGAGAACACAAGTTGCTGCCAACATCAAGGAAGCAAAATTGCCGCCAACATCAAGGAAGCATAATTGCCATAGTAGGGTAAGGTAATTTGTATTTTGACATTTGCAATTGAGAAGTTGATAAATTGATAAAGTTGATAAATTGATTGAGAAGTTGATAAAGTTTATTTGTGTGATAAAAGAAGTAGAAAAATAAATATGTTTAACACAGTGATAAACAAAATTAATTAAATAGGGTAAAAATATGAAAAACAAAAACGTAAAAATTTCACGCCATGCTACCTACCTCTTCAAACGCAAAATTTTTATATATATGGCAATTTGCAGAAGAATTTGGAAGTTGTGATTTTCAATTTGTCTTTAAACAAATATAGAAAAAACTGCATTAAATGCTGTGAATAATGTATTGTTTTTGATTTACTAGAAGTTTACAAAACTGTATAAATGACTAAAAGTTTCTTATGCGATATTCTGTAACATACGTAGTGTAATTATTTACGTTCAATTACAGGTTATCGTCCTATGGACTTATTAAAACAACCTGTTTCATGTTTTATTCTTCCTTTTGTTCTGGAAATAAATGGGAACTTGCAAGTGAAATATGGTCAAATATCAAAAAACTAAACTTAATGCAAGCATGACTTACAATATAACAAATATTTAATTTTTAATAGAATTTGGAGTTTAAAACTTATCATTTAAAACACTGTTACATATTGTCATTTCAGTATTTTTGGTTGATACAGATTAAAATTAATATTTTGTTGACAGCATGCTAATAATGCTTCGGCCACACTGCACATACTGAATTTTGAAAAAGTAATTGATTTTTTTTAAAGAAATGATATACAAAGTGAATTAACTATAAATACATTTATGTGATTTAATAAAATAAAATAAATTTATATTGTGTGTTTGTATTTAGTATTGATCCTTTATGTGCTGTATGTATATGGTTTCTTAAATATTTTCAGACATAAAATATTTTATGATAAATAAACATAAATAAATCAAAATTAATAACACAAATTGCAAAGAACGGTGTGTTTTATTTTAACCTTTTCCCGCATACTACTATACATATATTTATATATTTGTATAGGTATAGAATATGTAAAATACATAAATACACATATTCTTTTAATTTTTAGTGTAAAGTTGTGTATATTTAGTTTTTAACGCTCTTCGCGTGACATTACAAAGATTTAAAATAGAGTATATTAATATTTTCGTTAATATGTACTTTTCTAATAAACATGGCAAACTATGTGAGAATTTCTGCGAGATTTTTCGTCCGCGCTTCCATTGGCCTGAAATTTATAACTATATGTTGCTCTTTCAAGATCTGGTTGTAATGATCATCAATACATACTAATACCTCAAGGAATTTTAACAAAAAATATTGTTTATTCCGAAGTGCTTTAAACAGACTATTTCTATTTCATTTTTGATCAATAATAAAATAGTACTTATATCCATGTTACGTGTTTAAATCAATGTTAAAACTATTTTACATCACACTAATAACTAAATGATACTATGATAATATTAACAGTTCAACGAAGTATTAACTAAGAACTCAATCTTAACTAAATGACGCGGACGAGGCCACACGGGAACAGCTATGTATAATAAAATTTTCTTAACAGTGTTTAAATTGGACAAATAATTTAGCAGATATCACAAACACAAACAATAAGAGTAACCGAAAAATCAGCTCAGAAATTTCTAATCTTGCATCGGTAGATTTCTGTTATTGCGTAGATTACTACCAAGTTAATACTTTAGGTAATAGGTTGAAAAAAGTTTTGAACTTTTAAATTTCACGCGGACGAAGTCGCGGGCAAAAGCTAGTATATTATAAAAATTCTGCGTTTGAACTGTGGTAGCATTGCGTGAAACGATTACGGTTTTACTTTTTTTTTACTCTTTTTAATTAAATTTGTTCATATTATCACTGTGTTAACTATATTTATTTTTAACTTCTTTTATCACACAAATCAATTTTATTTTATTGTTTACATTTATCAAATTCTCAATTGCAAATGTCAAAATACCAATTACCTTACTATGGCAATCTTGCTTCTTGTTGTTGTCTCTTTCCCACATTAGGGTTTTTATTAAAATATTTACCCGCTAAGTTTAATGGCGTGAAAATATATAGCCTAAAGCCTGACGTAAGTGTAGGGCTTTTTATTAAAAAAAGAATTATTCAAAAATATGCTGTAATTGCTGAGATCTTAGGCAACAAAGAAGTGTGTGTTTACGCTTTATTATAATAGTATAGATTTACCCCCTAAGTTTAATGACGTGAAAATATATAGCCTAAATCCTGACGTAAGTGTAGGGCTTTTTATTAAAAAAAGAATTATTCAAAAATATGCTGTAATTGCTGACATCTTAGGCAACAAAGAAGTGTGTGTTTACGCTTTATTATAATAGTATAGATAAGTATAGATATAGATAGTATAAAGTATGTAGTATAGACAACAATATGAAAATTTAAACACATATTTGATCGTAATAAATGCAGTATGTTATAAGTAGCTTATAATAAGACAAAGAATACTTTTTGCAAGGTCCAAGAGTAGTTCTACATTTTTTTGCTTTTCGTAATTATTGCACTTTTATCTCTACAGCATAAGCTATCATTATTAACGTAATAAGTCTGTTCTGTACATCACTCAGGAATACTAAGAAAGGGTAGAACGTGATTTTGTATTACGATTCCGTTATTCCATGAAATCTAAAGGGAGATTAACCGTTGAACTCTGATCATGATGTTCAATACTACCTACTCAATTTAAATTCTGAGAATATCCACAAAGGAGTATTTAGAGCGAAACATCAAGAATATATCAATCTAACTAATATTATAAATGCGAAAGTTTAGATGGATGGATGGATGGATGTTTGTTAAAGTTTGTAGCCTAAACGGCTGAACGGATCTCGATGAAATTTGCCATAGTTGTAGAGAATAGTCTGGAAGAACACATAGGCTACTTGCTTTTGTTTTTTTTTATTCCACGCGGACGGAGTCGCGGTCGAAAGCTAGTTAGTTATAAAAGTAGGGTTTTACAGCGCCCGCAGACTACAGATTTTGAATCGGCTGATACTTTAATCGGCTTAGACTGTAAAGCCAAAATCACATTAAATCAAATTAGTGTAAAGTGTGCGCTTCCATACATTTCATTTAGCGCCCGACAAAACTATCAATGTACTAATCTATAACTATCAGCCGATAATAAGTCTGTTCTGTACATCACTCAGGAATACTAAGAAAGGGTAGAACGTGATTTTGTATTACGATTCCGTTATTCCATGAAATCTAAAGGGAGATTAACCGTTGAACTCTGATCATGATGTTCAATACTACCTACTCAATTTAAATTCTGAGAATATCCACAAAGGAGTATTTAGAGCGAAACATCAAGAATATATCAATCTAACTAATCTAACTAATCTAACTAATATTATAAATGCGAAAGTTTAGATGGATGGATGGATGGATGGATGTTTGTTAGAGTTTGTAGCCTAAACAGCTGAACGGATCTCGATGAAATTTGCCATAGTTGTAGAGAATAGTCTGGAAGAACACATAGGCTACTTGCTTTTGTTTTTTTTTATTCCACGCGGACGGAGTCGCGGTCGAAAGCTAGTTAGTTATAAAAGTAGGGTTTTACAGCGCCCGCAGACTACAGATTTTGAATCGGCTGATACTTAAATCGGCTTAGACTGTAAAGCCAAAATCACATTAAATCAAATTCGTGTAAAGTGTGCACTTCCATACATTTCATTAATCGCCCGACAAAACTATCCGACAAAACTACTAAACTAATTATATAATCTATACTTCTATACTATCTATATCTATATCTATATCTATACTAATATTATAAATGCGAAAGTTTAGATGGATGGATGGATGGATGGATGGATGGATGGATGGATGGATGGATGGATGGATGGATGGATGGATGGATGGATGGATGGATGGATGGATGGATGGATGGATGGATGGATGGATGGATGGATGGATGGATGGATGGATGGATGGATGGATGGATGGATGGATGGATGGATGGATGGATGGATGGATGGATGGATGGATGGATGGATGGATGGATGGATGGATGGATGGATGGATGGATGGATGGATGGATGGATGGATGGATGGATGGATGGATGGATGGATGGATGGATGGATGGATGGATGGATGGATGGATGGATGGATGGATGGATGGATGGATGGATGGATGGATGGATGGATGGATGGATGGATGGATGGATGGATGGATGGATGGATGGATGGATGGATGGATGGATGGATGGATGGATGGATGGATGGATGGATGGATGGATGGATGGATGGATGGATGGATGGATGGATGGATGGATGGATGGATGGATGGATGGATGGATGGATGGATGGATGGATGGATGGATGGATGGATGGATGGATGGATGGATGGATGGATGGATGGATGGATGGATGGATGGATGGATGGATGGATGGATGGATGGATGGATGGATGGATGGATGGATGGATGGATGGATGGATGGATGGATGGATGGATGGATGGATGGATGGATGGATGGATGGATGGATGGATGGATGGATGGATGGATGGATGGATGGATGGATGGATGGATGGATGGATGGATGGATGGATGGATGGATGGATGGATGGATGGATGGATGGATGGATGGATGGATGGATGGATGGATGGATGGATGGATGGATGGATGGATGGATGGATGGATGGATGGATGGATGGATGGATGGATGGATGGATGGATGGATGGATGGATGGATGGATGGATGGATGGATGGATGGATGGATGGATGGATGGATGGATGGATGGATGGATGGATGGATGGATGGATGGATGGATGGATGGATGGATGGATGGATGGATGGATGGATGGATGGATGGATGGATGGATGGATGGATGGATGGATGGATGGATGGATGGATGGATGGATGGATGGATGGATGGATGGATGGATGGATGGATGGATGGATGGATGGATGGATGGATGGATGGATGGATGGATGGATGGATGGATGGATGGATGGATGGATGGATGGATGGATGGATGGATGGATGGATGGATGGATGGATGGATGGATGGATGGATGGATGGATGGATGGATGGATGGATGGATGGATGGATGGATGGATGGATGGATGGATGGATGGATGGATGGATGGATGGATGGATGGATGGATGGATGGATGGATGGATGGATGGATGGATGGATGGATGGATGGATGGATGGATGGATGGATGGATGGATGGATGGATGGATGGATGGATGGATGGATGGATGGATGGATGGATGGATGGATGGATGGATGGATGGATGGATGGATGGATGGATGGATGGATGGATGGATGGATGGATGGATGGATGGATGGATGGATGGATGGATGGATGGATGGATGGATGGATGGATGGATGGATGGATGGATGGATGGATGGATGGATGGATGGATGGATGGATGGATGGATGGATGGATGGATGGATGGATGGATGGATGGATGGATGGATGGATGGATGGATGGATGGATGGATGGATGGATGGATGGATGGATGGATGGATGGATGGATGGATGGATGGATGGATGGATGGATGGATGGATGGATGGATGGATGGATGGATGGATGGATGGATGGATGGATGGATGGATGGATGGATGGATGGATGGATGGATGGATGGATGGATGGATGGATGGATGGATGGATGGATGGATGGATGGATGGATGGATGGATGGATGGATGGATGGATGGATGGATGGATGGATGGATGGATGGATGGATGGATGGATGGATGGATGGATGGATGGATGGATGGATGGATGGATGGATGGATGGATGGATGGATGGATGGATGGATGGATGGATGGATGGATGGATGGATGGATGGATGGATGGATGGATGGATGGATGGATGGATGGATGGATGGATGGATGGATGGATGGATGGATGGATGGATGGATGGATGGATGGATGGATGGATGGATGGATGGATGGATGGATGGATGGATGGATGGATGGATGGATGGATGGATGGATGGATGGATGGATGGATGGATGGATGGATGGATGGATGGATGGATGGATGGATGGATGGATGGATGGATGGATGGATGGATGGATGGATGGATGGATAGCACAATTATGCAAAAACACGTTAGCATGTACAAATAGAGTTCGTGATATGAGGTTATATCACGAACTCTATTTGTAATGGCTGTTATTGGAGTATCTAAACTATACGTGGAGTAAGTTACCATAGAACTTCAGATGAATCGATTTTCACTTCCATAAGCGTCATAGATCATAAACTTTGTGAGATATAAAGTGAAGCACTTGCCTCCAGTTCCATTACCTAAACATGTTGATCAAAATATTGTTATCTCATTCTTTCCAAAAGGAAAGAAAGAGACGGGAATGTATTTGTATGTCATCAGATATTGTCATTTTATGGGACAAGGAAATGATCAAAGTTACTAATGTTGTGAACACATTGTACAATCAGCTTCATAAATGTGCTTAGATTTACGAAACTTTAGACTTTAATTCTAAATACGTGTACAAGTATTTAACAATAACAAGAATGTAACATTATCGGAAGTATCGGGTAGATAGTGTCTACATTTTTAACCGGGCGTATAAAAGTTACTTAAGGTTAGTAAATGTATACTTTTTTTTTTTATATAATATAAGGTGGCAAACGAGCAAGCGGCCACCTGAATCCACCGAATGAAAGCGACCGCTGCCCATAAACATCCGCAATTGCAGATGCGTTGCCTACCCTTTATTGATGGAGGAAGGACGCACATAAAGAGGACATTCCCCTTCCTATGCGTCTCCTCCACTTCAAATCCACTTTTCCTTCCCATCCTTTCCTCTTAAGAAAAGGTGGAAAGGGAAAGGGACTAAAATTAGGCCTAATTTATACATATTTATGTAGCTGTACACCAAAGTTAAGGAAATGAAGATTTTGTGGAACAGATAGCCTTGAAGCGTTCTTGAAGCATACCAAAGTTTTAACATCCAACCAATGGCATAACATATAAAAAGGGACAAACAGATATCTTTAGTTCTATAACTAAGGTTAAAACATTGGTAATAATCTCTCGAGAGGAATAAAGATAAATATAAATATAAACTGTCAAAAGGTCATTAAACTTTTAGATATACAACGTAACTATATGAGGTTAATGTAACCTCGCTCGGTGGAGTAATAAATTGAACTGCGGTCGTGTTATTATTTTATGACACATAAGAGAGTTAAAAAACATTAACCTTTAAAACTGCTACATTCATATTTCCAAAAAATTGTAAACTTGATCATTTCTTTCATTTTGGCTTTAACCTTTTTAAAAATTATAGTGTCTGTTTGTAATATCAACAAAAAAAATCCAGATTTCGGGAAGATAATGTATTTGCGTTGCTTATAACGAAAATCGCATTAAAAAAATTTGTCTGTCTGTCTGTCCGCAAGCCGCGTTTGTTCCGGGTAATCTCCGAAACGGCTAGACCGATCGACCGGACTTTCACTGAAAGGTACCTGACATTGACGGGCATATTACAGGTTACTTTTTTTTGAAATTCCGCGCTGTCAAAATGGCGACTGGGCCGCTATCTCTGAAACAGGTGGACTGATTTGAACGGGACTTTGACTGAAAGATAGCTGGTAGAAGGTAGATGCATGCGGGAATGTGATAGATGACTTTTTTAAAAAAAAAACCGAGCTAACGAAGTTTGTAGGCGACAGCTCGTACATCATATTACACGATAATTAAATAAATTAACGACTCGCTAAAGGAACCGAAACACTTTATACTAACATCAAAGTAATTAAGTACTAATTAACAAAAAAAGAAATGTAATAAATTTTCGTCCATTATCTTTTAACAGTAGAAAAAATGGGAACAGGCGGAACAGTGAAGAATTGAAAACATTTTTCTGTACAACGTTAAAACAGACAACAGTTTATCTTTTAGCTAACTATTTTGTTTTACTTAGAAATTAGCACAAGTAAGAAAATACAAATAAACTAATAGAAAATAAAATATAGACCAAAGGCTTAATGGCTTGTAATCAAAACAAGCAAAGACATCACATGAATTTCTTTTGACGATTTCTAAAAAAACTACGTTTTTTCTCTATCAATATCTCTGAAAAGGCTTTTAATAAGTATTTGTTGTTGAAAGAGATTAAATTAACAATATTCGGAGATAATTTCAGTTATCTTTTTTCACTTAAAAGGGTCGAGATAAAAATATGTTCATTGGAATATTTTTACATAATACCTCAAAGAAAAATGATCAAGGTGTAATATAACACATTTCTTTTTATATGTAAAATTTCTTAGTAGAAATTTTGTGGTCGGAAAATTTTCTCCTAAGAAGTAAGCGTGAATTTTCCGTTTATGTTTTCTTAAATTATTGTTTATAATGTGTTCTACTTATATTGAAGTTTAATTGACATACAAATATCTCATCAAATTGAAATCTGTATCTCCAAATTTTCCCTAAAAACACATAAAATTTCAATAACCATAAGTTTGACGCCTCTACTTTTAATGTGTTACTTTATTTTTTTTATTATAATAAAAAACAAGCAAGCGACCACTGCCCAAGATATCCGCAAAAGCAGATGTGTTGCCTACCCTTTAATGACGGAGGAAGAACTCGCATAAAGAGAATATTTCCTCATACTATGTATCTCCTCCACCAACAAATCAACTTTCCCTTCCCATCCTTTCCTTACAGGTGGAAAGGGAAATGAACTAAAATCAGTTCTCCGGCACACATACTCATTAGACGGAACGCGGAATTGCTCCTACTTCACGCCTGTCTTAGTCTGTATTGCACCGAGCCACCGGTCCTATAGTGCGAATATGTTAAAGCGGGCTCTACCACTGTTGTGTTGCTCTAAATAATTCAATATAGACTATTTAAGGAATTGCTCTGTTACAGAAACTAGGGGTTATAACGATAACCCCTATATTGAATCCTAGCTTCGAAACGATATAGCCATTAACACTAACGAGTATTAACAGAAGTTTCATTTGATAGGGTAATTCTCATAGGCACTTTTCAATATCTTATATATATTTATCCATTTGTTTCATTAGCTAAAACTAAATAGGTACAATTTAATAAACATATTTTCTTTCATTTGTAAAAATTGTATCGATTTGACTAAATTATTTAATACTAGCGATTATACTAGACTTCGTCCGCGTGAAATTAAAAAATAACAAAAAACATAGCCTATGTTACTCACAGATAAATTACCTTTGTAGCGGTGAAAGAATTTTTTAAATCGGCCCCGTAGTTTTTGAGTTATTTCAATACATACAAAAATACAAATGTTTCCTCTTTATAATATTAGTATAGAAAAGTCTAGCTCTATGTAGTTGTTTTTTTATCGTGAATTTGACTTACTTTAAAAAGCTACTCGTAGTTGAACGGATTCACTTTATTGTTATATTTTCCAGTTATATTTTAATTTCCGAGAAAGGTGTCGGTCTTTGTCGGTCCGAATTATGGTTGATATGAATTTGTGATATATTTCGAACGAATTGAAAGAATAATTCCCGGTGAGTTTTCAGAAAAACCGAACAATGTTTTCCTCAGTTTTTCGGAATTGCCTATTGTTTTGTTTGTTATTAATAAAAACTTTTCAATATATATAACATTCGAAAACTCGACTTTATGAATTCCGGGAAAATTTTTATTATTCACTTTCCACCGACCCTTTCGGAAAAGCAATAATAAAAGCTAACCTAATCTATCCTAGACGAACTCGAATAAACTACTAAACTAATGTTTCAATTTTATTTACATAGAGAGAGCTTTTATTTACCTGCAACCACTGATCTCTAAAAAAGGGTAGGTCATTGCTTGAAAACTAGTGATTTTGCCTCGTTTTGACTTAAACGGTTCCGTTGAAATTTTTAACAATAAATTTTATCTCTATTATTAGTTACAATCCAACCGTAACCACCAGCACTAAAATAGCGAAAACCAAATTGGCACAAAATACCACAGTTTATAAACTGTCCATTTATAGAGATGTCTGCAACACAAATTAAAGCATACAAGCAAATATGTTTATACTATAACACTC
Organism: Papilio protenor; assembly: GCA_029286645.1. NCBI lineage: Eukaryota > Metazoa > Arthropoda > Insecta > Lepidoptera > Papilionidae > Papilio > Papilio protenor. The sequence goes on from JAGSMZ010000043.1 coordinate 5,287,569, forward strand.
CAATCAAATAGATGCATATAAGTATATAAGACTTAGGTGTATGTTTACACTGCCGCGACAATAATATTTGAACATATTTACATTTCATATTAGCAAATGGAATCAAGTAAACAATCAGGTGGTCGCAAAAATTCGAAGTTACAGCTGTCCATGAAAACGTGTTTTTAAAATGTTGCAAATGCGTTTCTCAATTAACGAGGGGAGGACAGGGAGGAGGGAGAAAAGTATCATATTCCTATACCCTGCCAAATCCATTTTCTGCCCGAACTAGATACATACTCAGATGGTTTCGTACTAGAAATTCACGGTATGGGTTTATAACATTTGTGTACTTTATAATCTGAAATGGAGTGATCGTTTTCCACATATGGAGCGCAAGCCTTATAGATTACAATATGATCGTATTACAATGTGCCTTGTGGTGTGGTTTTGATAGCTTTTATCGAGTTTAATAAAATAGAAATGTATGTGATACCAAATGGTAGGCGACTATTACAAGCCAGAGAAATCTTACTAATATTATATAATATGTATATGCGAAAGTTTGGATGGATGGATGTTTGTTAGAGTTTGTAGCCTAAACGGCTGAACGGATTTTGATGAAATTTGGTATAGATGTAGTAGATAGTCTGGAAGAACTCATAGGTTACTACTCGCTTTTGTTTTATTTTAATTCCACGCGGACGGAGTCGCGGGCGAAGTTAGTTTAACCTAAAAAATATAATAAATATTATCACGTTTAATTAAACATAGTTTACGTGTAAAAAATTAAAAAGACATAAAATATAGTGGAAAGAATTGTAAAAATGTAAAATCTCTTTACTGATTGCTATCTAAGTTGGTTGATTTTGTTTTCTGATAGCTTAAGGTCAGCATTAAAGAAAATATTTCCTGTAAATGTTTTTCATGCTTTGTATTTTTTTTCTTTTTATTTTATTTTACTAGGATCGTTTTATGAATTAAATTAATCGCACTCGATAAAGAGGCCGCTCGTCCGCCGGCCGTGGGGTAAATTGCGGAAAATATTCATTTGTTGTGGAAATTTGATTACCTAAATTGAAGCCTTCGATAGGCGTACACAGATCAATAACGGACAGAGGCAACAAAAAAGGTTTACAAGAAGAATAAGTCAGTCCTACTAAATTATAAATTGTCTGATAACAATCGAACGTGTAAAATATGTGACGAAAATAACGGATTTTGTTCCCTTATGACAGTGACGTCATCTTTAACCTATCTGAGCTATCTATCAGCCAGTGAGACAGGCCCTTAATAATTTTAAAATATAAATCTACTGCATATTTTTATCTTGTATATGTTAGTATTCTTCGATTAAGTAATTCCGTGTATCAATTTGGTTCAATATTATACAAAATCAATTTTCTCAAGACATTTAAGCCGAAATTCGACTTTTTTGCATTCAAAGTGAATGACAAAACCATTAGTTTTTTGTGACGTTCAACATATTATACTTCTGAAGGCGGTACATTGTTGGTCTATAAAATATCATTTTGTAAGGTGTTATCTCTGTTGCATTATTATTCTGTGTATTATGTAAAAAGGACGCATGTTCTTTAATAGAAAATTTATTTTTAATCGTTTTGTAATGGCCCTGTCATGAACAAGATGTGAAAATTTTCACAGAGATTGAATTATTGTGTGATAAAATTCTAGTATGTAAAATAAACATCGTATTTAATTTAAGCCGGAGGCCTAATTTAAGTCCCTTTCTCTTACCACCCTTTTCTTATAAGGAGAGGATGGAGAGGGGAAGTGGATTTGACGATGGAGGAGATGCATAAGAAGGGGAAATATCCTATTTATGTGCGTCTCCTCCTCCGTCGAATAAGAGTAGGCAACGCATCTGCAATTGCGGATGACGGATTTAGGTGGCCGCTTGCTCGTTTGCCACCTCATGTTGTAAAAAAAAACGTAAAAACTGTTTTTCACAAACATGTCTTGAATAGGAAATTCACCTTTATTTAAATACACCAATACGAGTACATCTGCTTCAACTTTAAACGAACGTTGGAAAATTTCTTTGAAATACTCTTATTTTTCTTGCATACCTTGAATTTCTGTATCGCAAACTTTAATATAAAAGCTTTACTATAATTTCTCGGCATTTATTTTTTAATTTTCTAATAAGTGCATTATCGTTAATGAAATATTTTTTTGTAACATAAAAGGAATATTTAGTGGTTGTATAAATTGTTTTTCCTGGTTTTCTATAGCCCAAACTGATACCAGCGCGCCTCACAAAACCTTACAATAATTTGAGAAGGAAGTACTGAAAGTAAAAATAAAAAAAAAATTATACTACATTTTAACAGAAGCTCTTTATTTGTAGTTAATTAGGGTAATTTCGTGTTTTAATTAATTTTAAGTAAAACAACAATTAACTTTTCCATAATCTCTCCTTATTTTACACATTGTGTTTATCCGTTTTTATTTTTGATCTTTAAATATTATCTGCGATAAAAAAATGACATTTGTAACTGTCATAAACATAAACAAACTAATGTTTTGGTGTTTTTCAGGCTAGCGAAACTTCGAACAAAAAATATTTTGTATGGCTTAACGGACTTTTTGATGGCAAACTTAACAAAATTTAATGTCATGACATTAAATTTTGTCAAGTTGTCATTATGAGCATGCTTTCTCACTCTATCGTCAAGAGTTCCTTTTCTACCACAAGTGTCATTTCAGTTGAAGGTCTTTGTCAAAGTCCGTCAAAATCTATCTTACGGACAAACTAATTATATAATACTAATTATGTATAATTTTTAGATGAATTTGGAATAGTTCGTTTAACTGTTAAGTTTTTTAAATTTTATATACAATGTCGATCATGAAACGATTTATAAAATGTGAAATTTGTAGTGTACGGTCCTTTAATAAAATAGGACAAAAAAGAGATTTTACGGCGCAATTCCCATTGGATGAGAACCGGTAATCATTTATTAATAATTTAATTATTAAAAAACGTAAATGTAAAGCTATCATGGTAGTTTTAATTAGTTGTATAAAGTTAAATTGAAAAATTTATTTTGTGCTAGTGATGTATCTAGTTTACAGTTGTCATTGTAATTTTATTATCGATATTTTTGTTTCTCAATGTAATGGGGAGTTTCCACTGTCGATATGCTTGTATAAAACATTAATATCCCTCACATTTTCAAAAACGAATTACACTCTCTTTAAAAAAAAATGAGACATGTATGTATATACCGTTAATTGAATCCTTCACATTTTACAGAAACGCACGTGTAAACATAATTCTAAGGTACTTTTAGCAGTCCCACAAACTTGAAATTTTTGAATATAAATACGGTCCAATGTATAATTAAAAGGAAAAAAATATAAAATACCGGAATCTGGGTGGATGGATAGAAATTGTTACCTGAAAATTTTTGAAGGAAGGAAAAGGTTTTATCGTAAATTCTAATGTGTCTATTAGGAATGAAGCCAGGTATACAAAATTATTATTTGACAGTTACCCTAGACAATTATTACTTCACAAAAATTTCTTTTTGTTTTCTTTATACTTAAAATATTACTTGGCGATGCCTTGTAAATAAAACAAATAAATGTAATTTTGGTGATTATTTTATTTATTTGCTTCCCTTTGGGTAATTTAGGTTCAATGTCAGTAAATGAAAAATTACATTACGAATAATTTTACATTGAGCCTAAATGCAAAGTTATTTGAAATATGAGATTGTATTAAGAAGGCCCACCCAATCACCCCACATTTAATCGATATCGATATCGATATCGAGGTATCGATTATAAGAGCCCTTCACTAATGATTTTTGTTAGGTTGGTGCACATGTTTTTTCATTGTGTCGGAAAAATTGAAATTAAATATTTTTATCCTGGTAACTTTTTGCCACGAGAAGTGAGTTTGGCAGGTGTCAAACTGAATTCATTCTTTGTTCTAAGTCCCGACTCTTACTTATATGCTCTTTGGTGTTTTTCAAATAAAATTTTGCGATGAATGAGGTATGTACGCCATGATAATATTCACCAACGTGGGAAGATTGGATAACGAAGAACTCACTTTCAGAAGAAGGGCTTTAAGAGATGCTGTTATTTGTGTTGGCTGGATAAAAATCGCAAGTATTATTTCTTATAGTACTTTAAAACAGAACAAAGTTTAATTAGTTGTTAACCGCATTAATCCCAGAGTGCTGTCCTCGCATTCAACACCGTTTTAATTAGACGTAAAGGTCTGCGTATGGCGATATTCCATACATTTCTTATCGCGGATTATACTCGTCAACTGCTCCATGAAGCTTTACATTTAATCGAATGCAGTATAACGACTGAGGTAACAACTAATGAAACTGCGAATTAGGAATTGTACAGAATTATTTGCACGAATGGCTCGAAGACATGCGGGAAGTTGATTATGTCCACATACTGTCTTGTGATTGCATGTACCTAAGGCTTAATTCTATTCCTCTGTCCCTTACCCCATCTATACTAATGTTATAAAGAGTAAATATTTCTATTTTTGTTTTTTTGTATGTATTGAAATAACAAAAACTACTCTGCCGATTTCAAAAATTCTTTCACCGTTAGAAAGCTACATTATCGCTGAGTAACATTTTTACGTGGACAAGTCGCGAGCAACAGCTAGTTTCTTATGAGAATGAGATGGATAAGAGATAGACTTGACGGAGAGAATGAAAAATTCTAACCTAACATTTTACAGTTTATATAACTTTCTCCTTTTTATTTTCGTGTTGACATTTTTTATATTTTTTCCAGAGCTCTGTGGCGTGTTATTTGATAATATTTTTCATGTCCTTTATGAATACAAGTACGACGATGGGTTACACGATACAAATCATGACGTTATTACCAATCGTACCACAAGTTGTGCTTGCTGTTTTATTGTTCTTGGGAGCTGTAGAGGTTAGAATATACTGGTATTTATCTGAACAAACACAAAATCTATACTAATATTATAAAGAGGAAAGATTTGCATTTTTATATTTTTGTATGTATTGAAATAACTCAAAAACTACTGGACCGATTTAAAAAATTCTTACACCATTAAAAAGGTATGTTATCAGGCTATTTTTTTTTAATTTCACTCGAGCGAAGTCGCCAGCAACAGCTAGTATATTTATAAGAATAAATTAACTACATTTTAAACGTAAAATTGCTATGTTTACTTCGACTATCGTTGTTTGATTGACATCGGGAAGTACTGCTGTAAATTCTAACGCTGAATTTGCGTTTGCATTTTCGAAGTCTATCCAATTTGAATTTTAAATGTTGGTTTGATATTCGGATACTTACGAGTAAGCGTAATAGCAACATTCCTTCTTATAAATGTACAAAATACAAGAGCAATCTGAAATATTTTGTGTATTCAATTTTAGACTAGCTTTCGCCCGCGTATTCTCGTGAATTAAAAAAACTAAGTAGCCTATGTGTCCTTTCAGAATATACTCTACATCTATGCCAAATATCATCGAGATCCGCTTAGTCGTTAAGGCGGCAAACTTTACCAAACGTCTATATATCCATCTAAACTTTCATATTTATAATATTAGCAAGATTCTATTTTCACGTCCTTTTGCATTAGTGTATCTTTGTTATCTGTCCCTTTAAGTATGACGCAGCCATCTCTAATTATGGAGTATACTTCAAGACAGACGAACGCATCTTGTTTAAATTTAACACAGATGTAAACATATAGATTAGTGTATAGGGTATTTAGTTCGTTTGTTCCATGAGGATGAAGTCGCAGGTGACGGCTTTATTAACGTTTATATTTAATTTGTTGTAGCAACGTGTCCCAGTACTTCAATTGGCTATTTGGATGTGCTTGGTAATCGGAGGTTATAATGCCTTGCTGGGGATAATAGGCTTTGCCTACTATATTCGGACTGGTTATCTCACGATGCACTTTCTGCTAGCTTTGATGTTTGCTATACTTGCTGTGTCAATATTTGGTAATTATTTTCAAGGTTTTTTGTTGATTTTAACTAAACTATATGACATACATATATGCGTTTCCCGCCGCCGAGTTTCGTCATCGGACGACAGACTGCCAGGTACCATCCTCACCATCTCGATGGCTGGCATTCCAAAACCGTGCGGTTTTCGCGGAAGTTTCTGCCCCGCAGCCGCGTTGAGAAACGGTCTGTCCTCGGCGGTATTTCCAAACCAATACGACTTAGGGTCCTTCAAGAAGCGAGAATATCCTTTTCCTCAAAGGCCGGCAACGCATATGTAGTTCCTCTGGTGTTGCGGATGTCCATGGGCGTGGTTGATCATCTCGGTGTTCCCGACGCTCGTTTGCCCCCTTTTATTATAAAAAAAATGCGTTTTGAATATTAATGACTTCACAAGCTTTCAAAAGATGCTGGAGAAGTATAGATTCATAATAACAATTAATGTTACTGTATAAATATGTTTTTTACTGACTATATAAACCTATAGTCGCGAAAAACATTACTCGCCTGATAGTAACAGCGGGAATATCACGTTAAAATTTCGATAACGTGTTCGTGACGTCATCGACTATGAGATTTTTTAGTGTACGTTACGCCCGGTAGATGCGCTTCACAAATGTAATACAAATGTTAATGTCGTTACGAAATTTCTCACTAATGTTCATGGTAAGACCTTTAATGTATTGTTTCCGTGTTCTCTATAATGTATTTTGTTTCAGCTGTACTGTGCAACGATATACTAATAATACAAAGTTACAAGCAGGTGCTATGCCCCCCTGTTCCAACGATGCCATCAGAAACATGCGAAATCAATACATAAGATTCAATCATGAAAGAATAAATAATGATTTAACATTGATTTGTTGTTTCTTCTATAAATGTATTCCTAACTTGTAACCTATATAACCTAGTACTAGTGTGATAAATGCGAAATTTTATATGGATGGATGATTGTTAGAGTTTGTAGCCTAAACTGCTGAAAGGATCTCTATGGAATTTGGCATAGATATAGAGGATTGAGGGAGTCGCGGGATAAAGTTAGTAGTTTAAATACTTTTGAATGATGGGGAATGTATGAATGTGGTTTGTCTGTTCTTTTCTGATTACATGGGGGGGCACATTTTCTAAGTAAGGTATTGCGAAGAGCTACTGCTTTAAAACCATTTATTAGTTGATTTTTACTACTATTCCATAATGTTTCTATATAAGTGACAAGAATTTATATGTACAAGAAATTTCATCTAGTAAGTGGACGAAAGTTAATATTTTCTGAAAGCATAGTGCGTACCGTACTTCCACTATCAGCAACATCGAAAACATATAAAACTTTTCTATCAATGTGATAAATTGGTGTTATGTATCTATTTTTATTCTCATTACTTTCTATGTTTTATCATATTTTTGTGTTTGCAAAAGGCAATAAGATAATTGCCTGATGAATTTTAGACATCTTCCTAATCTTACTAATATTATAAATGCGAAAGTTACGATGGACAACAGTTTAGGCAACAAACTCAAACATCCATCCATATAAACGTTCGCTATTATAACATTAGTAAATTAGTAATTTACAACATTAGTAAGTTTATTAAAAGTGAAGATTATGTATCAGACTTTCATATAAGACTTCTTATCTCGTTTAATGGTCATCCAGTCACCATCAAGTCATCTATCAAATGTATTACACAACAAAAAGAAGTAAAACTCCATTTGTCTATCATTATACCAGACATTGAAACTTTATTCACAATTTATTCAGTCCAGGCTAATAAAAGCAAGTTAAATAGCAGCTGAACCAACATTCGACTGCCGGACTGCAATTTGCATTTAGTGTACGAGGAAACGGAATACCGAACTCCTTTATATTCACTTTTTAAACAAAACCATACGTTATACTTACATACTGAAGTACATCCGATGATAAGATGTTCATGGTAATGCGAATACAAGTAACATTTTTTTTTTTATAATATGAGGTGGCAAACGAGCAAGCGGCCACCTGAATCCACCGAAATAGAAAGCGACCGCTGCCCATTAACATCCGCAATTGCAGATGCGTTGCCTACCCTTAATTAACGGAGGAGGAGACGCACATAAAGAGGACATTTCCCCTTCCTATGCGTCTCCTCCACCTTCAAATCCACTTTTCCTTCCCATCCTTTCCTCCTCAGAAAAGGGTGGAAAGGGAAAGGGACTAAAATTAGGCCTCAGGCACCACACTCATCAGACGAAACGTGGAATTGCTTCCACTTTACGCCTGTTTTCTGTGTGGTCGTGGTATTACACCGGGCGAGCCGGCCCATTCGTGCGAAGATGTTAAAGCGGGCTCTACCACTGTTGTAATGTCTAAACATGCAAACAACACATGCATTAACTGTACTGAGTTGCTAATTATCTAAGGGACCCCCTAATTCTTTAGATTCAATCTGAAATCCACACTAAGCTACTTTTGAAGTGACAGTTAAGCGACCCTGATTGCGGTAGCAAGGCACGTATTTTTTTTTGTTAATTTCGATTTGTCAAAATAATTGGAAATTAGGTTTTGTTTTCGTCCGCGCGGTATCTAAAACTAGTAAATTATATAACATTTGTTATTCAGTGATAATGTAGCTTAAAAATGGCAAAAGAATTTACGAAATCGCTCCAGTAGTTTTTGCGTTTAGTTACATACAAAAACTCAAAAATATAAAACGTTCCTCTTTCATTTTAGCGAAAATAGAGGAAGAATCTAACGACACAAATATATGTAAAAAAGTGTTTCATTGATAAATACTGTTTATTCTTCTAACCTTAGTAGAAGTTTATGAAATTCCATTCATTAAATAGAAGCTTTTATGCCCCTAACACTTAAAGGAATAATGTTAAAACCTTTGTCCGAAACTGGAACAGAATTAACTTGTCCTAAGCATGAACATATGCAGTTTTAAAACTCATTAAAAAGAATTTTAAAAAGGAATTTTTTACGTTCCTTGTTAGCGGAGAAACTCTTTGCTGTACGTTGGCAGTTATTATTTCCTTTAAAAATATTTAACTCAAAGTTTGTAATAGTTATATTTTATTTCTCATGTTATTTTTCACAGAACTTGTACGAACACGACATCATTATTCACTAGTGTTTGAAAAATGGTTGCGACCAGTTTCGGCGTTAAGGTAGGGCGAGGTGGTTAGGACTGCCAAGGCCGCCTCTTTACATTCATCTAGAGGTAGGGGAATTAGTCAATGATCAAGGTGGGGGGCTAGCAGTGAATATACTTTTCATTCCAAAAAGAATGCTTTAACCCTTATGTCGATAGTGTCCAGCGTGACTGACAACTAATTTAAAAGAATCTACTGAAATAGTTTAGAGAAAAATACGTGAGATTTTTATTTTAGTGTGTCGGTAATATGTAATATTTTTTGCTACAACAATCTTCGTCGAATTAAGGGTTAATGACAATTGACAAGTCGTTCTAAGTTGTTTATGTGGGTTGCTAATGGTTATAGGAACCTTAGTATTTTGAATCATCATCAGACTTTATCTACCCAATGTTGGACATAGGCCTTCCCCAAGGGCGGATCCAGCTTTGGCGCCAAGGAGGGGTCACATAGACGTGGTCAAGTCAAGACCTTGACAAAATATGTAAATATATTTTGTCAAGCTCTTGACCAACTAGCTCAGGGGGTGGTCATGACCCCCATGACCCACCCCCTGGATCCATCATTGCTTTCCCCTATACCTTCCAAGTATTTTGAATAATTTGTATATTTGTTTTATAATTTAGGACTCCCTAAGGGGGCAGCTGAATATTTGGATTGTGATTAAAATAATATTTCTAGATAAGAGTTACGTTCAGAACTGATTATCAAAGGACCAATCATTTACAGTTTGAGTAATAACAGATGTTGACAAATCTTATAATTAAACCGTCAGTAACAGAAAAATCTTATCTAAACGTTGGATCAAGCTGAACGTTTTTATTAAATTAAAAAAGATAAATTGAGTATTACATTTTATCAGTAGAATAAAGATGAAAGGGTTTTCTAACAAAATTCAAGAAAATCTAACTATTTTAATACTATTTTCTTTATCAGAGAAGTTAAATTGACGGATTTCATGGCCGTTTTTATTTTTTTCTCTTTAAGAAATTTATAATTGAATACTTTATCAACACATAAAGGCAATAACTTTTTCTCGTTTTTTTTACAAAAAGTGTGAACTATTTTGATATTAAACACTACCTGTCGCCGGCGACTCCGTCGGCACGGATTCAAAAAACTTTATTATTACCTATGATATCATTCTCACATATTAGACCGTTCGGGGAGTCGTAGTAACATTCATCCATTCATTTAAACTTTTACATTAATAATATTAGTATGAATATAACTGAAATGTTCACTCGGTTAATGCTAAAGTATTTCACGTTAAAACACCGAGGTTCCGCCCCAACATTACCAAGTAAACAGCACTTCCAAATTACTTTTTATTATCCCTGTTTGTTGAAGTCACCTCCCAACGTATGGTGTTACAGGGTGAAATGGAAAAGTTATAAGTTCAAAACTTTGTTGTTTTAATCATATCACTATAGGTTATGTGTCGGAGGCCTAATTTTAGTCCTATTTACCTTCCTACTCTTTCCTTATGGAGACTTGAGTAAAATGTGGATTTGTCGGAGGGCGCAGTTATAACGCTCTGCATTGGCGTTTTTTTAACGCTCTTGATTAAACGAACGTTTTAAAATCGTTCACATTTTGTTAGCCTAGCACTAAATATGCAACACTGCGTAATAAAAGGCGTATGAACAGATACATACAAATGCCATTGTTTTATTTCAACGATTTTAAACGCGCGTTATAAAAGCGCGTGCGAAAAGGGGCTTAAGAAACGTTTAATCAGGAAAGGCCACGAAGCTCTGCTAGTCAAGTTTTCCCTCAAAATACCTTGTATAAAAAAATATGTAAGCAAATTGATGATTTCAACATCAGCGAGGTGATATGTAATGCGTCAGAGACCAGTATCGGGACGAAGATTAATGAAACTCAGTAAACATCTGCGAGAGCCTCAATGGAAAAAGAACTCCGTTTTATTTTTCATTTCCACCGACTGGTTCAGTTATTGTAAAATACATGTGATATTTTTCAAACGTAACTTTTATACATCTCCGTTAAATGTAATTTTTTTCTTAGTTGTAACCATTTTTTTTTATCTACTCAACTAAGCAATAGTCCATTTTAAAAACGTTTCACATTTTGGATACAAGAGATCGCAATGATGTAACGTAATAAGGTCAGGCTGAACATTATATCAATTCGTAATCCGAGAAAATTTGTTATAAAAATAAAAATATTAGTTGCCCTAAGAATTAAACGGCTTTCGCTTCATTAGACCTTTTTTTTTCCTTGACAGAAATAACAATGGATCGTAATTTTTTTTCTCAACGGGCTCGCGCATCCTATGAATAAAGCTTATTTTTATGGTACAGTGATCGCCAAAATTAAATTAAAATTATATTAAAATAAGAATTTATTAATTTGTTATTGGCCGGAGAAAAGAAAAGTGTATGTTATTGTAACCAAAAAAAGGTAATTCGCCCGCATTATTAAGAAACTAGCTTTCGCCCGCGATTCTGTCCGCAAGGAATTAAAAAAAAACAAAGTAAGTAGCCTATGTGTTCTTCCAGAATATCCACTACATCTATACCAAATTTCATAGAAATCCGTTCAGTCGTTTAGGCTACAAACTCTAACAAACATCCATCCATCCAACTAAACTTTCGCATTTATAATATTAATTAGATTACAAAGCTGTTACAAAGGTTAAAATATTTATAATGCCAAAAAAAGGATTTCAGCAACACATTAGTATTTTGTTGTTTATTTTACTTGTTACATCCTATTTATTCTTGAAATGGTTATATTATTTTTTTAAGTATTTATCTGGTGACTGTACACCATTGACGTTGCTTTACGACTCGTGAATTGTCGTTAGGATTATGAGAAAAATAGCTTTTAAGTTCACGCACATAACTATATTTATATTTCTAACAATAGATCTGCTAAGCTTGTTTATTTCATTATGTTGTTATGGTTAATTAATATTGTGTTAACTTGTATTATTTGATAAAATTCATAATGACTTCCTTAATGTTTCGAATAACCCTAACTTTTTAGGTCCCTTTCCAACGTTTTATTATAAGAAGAAGTGGGAAAGACAAGGCCCCCCCCCCCCCCGGTTGGTTTTGACATAGGAGGAGACGCGTAGGAAGAGGAAATGTCCTTATTAAAGACAAAGCAATTGCGGAAGGGTGTGATGACTGAGATGACGGATGATAGAGTTGTTTGGAGGACGAAAACCAGGTGCGCCGACCCTACGGGAGTAGGATAAGGTAGGGGAGATGATCTGCAACTGCGGATGTATATGAGTAGGTATATATATTTTTTTTATAATATAAGGTGGCAAACGAGCAAGCGGTCACCTGAATCCACCGAAATGGATACGGACCGCTGCCCATTAATATCCGCAATTGCAGATGCGTCGTCCCTTAATTGACGGAGGAGGAGACGCACATAAAGAGGACATTTTCCCTTCCTATGCGTCTCCTCCACCGTCAAATCCACTTTTCCTTTTCCATCCTTTCCTCTTAAGAAAAATAATGGAAAGGGAAAGGGATTCAATTAGGCCTCTGTTACCACACTCATCAGACGAAACGCGGAATTGCTTCGACTTCACGCCTGTTTTCTGTGTGGTCGTGGTATTAGACCGGGCGAGCCGGCCCATTCGTGCGAAGATGTTAAAGCGGGCTCTACCACTGTTATGTATAATTCAGATGGCGCTCGTTTGCCACCTTATGATATAAAAAGATTTTATCAATTTAAAGTATGTATTAAATTATATTAGTTACATCTTATCTCATCTCTAACATTATATTAGAAGATGGTTGTTACGTTTTGTGCACAGAAGATCTGAAGGATGTTGCTAGCGGTCCACTTTTAGTTTGATTTTACAACATTCAAGATAAAACGCCATTGACGTTTTTGACCGACTTCCCAAAAGAAGGCGGTACTCAATTCGTATGTATGTTTTTTTATAAAAACAACTTCAACAGCTCAGGACGCAGGCTGAAAAAAAAGTTCTTTACATATGTAATACCTTAATAAAGAAAATAAACCAACATATAATACTGAATCTAATTTGATAGATGCAAAAAGAGATTAATTAATAAGAAAAATAATAATAGAAATTTATATCAAAAATGTCTTCCTCCAGATCGCTATGTTGCATAATTTATTAAATAAATATTATATAATAAATAAAATTAAAATTACACGATTTATAAGTAAACTTAAACAAAGTTATCAATAAAACGGTTAAATTGACTAAGAATGTATACGTGTAAATTGAATCGATTAAAATATGCGAAAAATTTCAATGACCAGCGAAACCTTAATGGGTACTAATTAAACGCGATATTCATCTCTGGACGAGGCTATCAAATTAAATGCATTAGTATTGCTAGCGGTCAGCGCCGCTATGATAGTTCAATGCTATTAACTGACAAAGGCTTGTGTTCTAGTTACTGCTTTGTGCCGATTTAAACAGACTCGTTGAAGTTGTTGTTAAATCTATCTCTCGTATTACTTCGAAGCCATAATCTCCACTAATCATGACTGTCTGCGCAAAAATGACGAAAATCAAGGCACAAAATACTAAGGTTTATAATCTGTTCATTTATAGAATTCAGTGTAATATGCAGATGAGACTGCGTGTCTATCTACTCTCCTTGAGGCCTCATGTTTATTCCATTTTTTTATTTTAATACTGCAATATTTTCATAACATCACATCTTAACGTATTCAATATCACACCTACTGCAACCCGCAACGAATTTTATGAAATTGACTTTTGAACAGGACCACAAATGGAATCGCTTCGATAGATACTGACAGAAATGCAAAATTGATTGTTAAATATTTATTCACAAAGAAGATATATTTATAGCTATTATTAACATTTAAGAATGTTAAGATTTTAGTATCGGCTATTTATCTCGATATGATATATAGATTAATGTCTTCAGTACAGAAGGAAAAGTACATTTACGACTTTGTTACTTTGATGCTTCGATACACAATTCATGACGTTTCCTTTATAATTTTTGGCGGACGTTCAATTCTTTTGTCGTAAAATGTTACGACATCCTTCAATGTTTGATTGATGCAGACATTCAATATGTGTTTTAATAGACAGGACACAAGGATCAAAACTTTATCCACGATTTATTAGTAACAAGTCTAGTTTGACAAATTCACATTTGTTGTTGAATGTAGACTTTAATACGCATTATAGAAGCCACAGCCATATTATGCTTTATTAAAATACTAGATTTTCCCGTGCGGCTTCATCCACATGAAATTATAAAAACTTTATTTTATTGTTTACATTTTATTTGCAAATGTCAAAATACCTTACTATGGCAATCTTGCTTCCTTGATGTTGGCAGCAGCTTATAGTCTCTTTCCCACATTAGGGTTTTTATCCAAAATATTTATCCCTAAGTTTAATGGCGTAAAAATATAAAGCCTAAAGCGTGACGTAAGTGTAAAAAATATGCTGTAATTGCTGACATCTTACGCCACAAAGAAGTGTATGTTTACGCTTTATTATATTAGTATAGATAACTAGTCTGCTTTAGCTCTTATGTTTTCCTCGAATTTGTACAGAAGATAAATGGTATTGATTTATATATAGCACAGACTAAATAACCTTTAAGAATACAGAATACATAAAAATAGTTAAAAAGCTAATCGTATTATGGTTGTGAAAAGAAAAACAGAATGTCGTTTGGATTGCGGTTTTATTACAAAGTATGCTATCTGAAGCTAGATTATATTCTGTTAATAGTGTAACGTTACATTCACTTTAGAATTGGCAATGCAACTAACACAAGTGCAAAGATAGAAATCAATTAAGGTTAACCAATAGAACGGTGTTTGACGTCGAGCCCATTCCAAATTCCATTTGGCTTGATGATTGCGGATCCTCAAAGCCCATTATCAAACCTTGTTAGTACTTTAATATTTACAACAGGCATTACTGACAGATGTAGGAAAATATAAGCATAGAGGAGATAAAATCGAACAGAGACAAAACTCTATACCGGTCAGCCACTGGCTATGACGCTATGTGTTAGCGTCATTCAGCCAGCGGTTACGTACACATATACCGTGCTTAGCAATTAGAAGTTTACACTCTGTATGCATTTTATCTACTCACTAGCTGTTCCCCCGCGGCTTCATCCGCATTATTTTATTATTTACATATGTCAAATTTTCAATTGCAAATGTCAAAATTACCGTTACCATAATAACCTTGCTTCCTTAATGTTGGCAGCTTGTAGTTTATGATCCCTTTCCCATTTGAAGGTATTCTTCCATTTCATTTACCCCCTAAGATTAATAGCGTGAAAATATATAGCTTAAAGCGTGTCGTAAGTGTAAGGCTTTTCATTAAAAAAATAATCATTCAAAAATATGCTGTGATTGCTGACATCCTATGCCACAAAGTAATGTGTGTTTACGCTTTATAATATTAGTCTACTCATGTGTTACAAGTGGATGCAACTAAAGCTCTTCCTACAGGCTACGTAAAGCTTGAAACCCGATTTAAGTCGTTAACTTATGCGTAATGTCATTAAATGTACACACTTTTTAACCAGTTTTCATGAATTTTTGAATTATTTTAGTAATATGTAATAATTGAATTGTTTTGTTGGTTAAATAATAAATATACTTCGGTGTATACATGGTACCTAGTATAAGCGTCTTATTAGTTAATGAATGAAGTTATTAAGGCTAATTAGAGAATAGTCCTTCATCTTAGCGAGGTAAGACGCTACGCGATTACCAAGGAGGGTCTAATGTATTTTATCTCGTACGTTTTATAGTCATTTTGCATTAAGCCTACTTAAAGTTTTAGCAAGAAATTCACAACTTACAGCCGTGTTATTTTAACGTTTATTCTTTTTTGTGTAGAACTTAAATAGTCCGTATATTTCTATAAAAAAATATTTGTTTGATAAACATAGATTTATTGATTACTAGATTTTTATTTCCGCGCGGACGAAGTCGCACGCTTTAGTTGCACATAAAATACATTTTTGTTTATTTAAATTAATTAACAGTAAAATTAATAATTATGATTCGCACGTTCACATATTCATTTAATGTTATTTTCGTTATCAATACTCGTAGCAATATCTTTGTATTAAATTTTGAGAAAATTGCGCAAAGGGATGAAAGTTAAATTTGACACAGTTAACGTAAATATGGAGAAGGATATGAACCTAATTCTAATTCAAAAATAATAAAAAACCTGTTATTAGGAACAAACTTTGAGCCAATAGGCGCCATCTTTTGACAATACTATTTACATTTCTACTTAGAGACCTTAAGAAGCGAGCATACTATTCCCTCAAAGGCATCATCATCATCACCAGCCCAGCTCACTATACGTCCCCACCGAGGGGCTCGGAGCCTACCCTAAGTTAGGGTGACTAGGCCATAGTCAACCATGCTGGCCCAATGCGGGTTGGTTGACTTCACACATATCTTTGAATTCGACGATATGTGCAGGTTCGAAATTTTTCGAAATCGAAAATTCGAAAAATCGATAATCACATTGGTACATTGCGGGATTCGAACCCAAGACCTGTAGATTACAAGTCAAGTGCATAAACCACTGAGTCACCGACGCTCTCAAAGGCAACGCATCTGTAATCCCTCTGGTATTGCGGACATCCAAGGACATCGTTGATCAACTCCGTATTTCCTCGTCTCGTTGGTCCTATATTAAAAGCATCTATGACTATTTCAAGAATACAAATGATAAAAGTTCACGGTTAGCTTACCGCAGCAATAGTTATAAATATTAAAGTACAAAGTGCTACTGTTTCGTATGACACATAATTTAAAGATAAGATTAATACCGCTGCAGGAGACTTAAATGTCACAGCGGCAGCTCGGTGCAGTATTTACATGCATTGTGCACCCATTACTATACCAAGCACCGAATAAATTCACGTTTATTTTAAACTTCGCGATGATTTTTACGTTATTTTTAGTAAAAAGGGCACAAGTTAATAGTTTAAACTAACTTTAAACTCTAGTTGTACTACCCCTAAAAATATAGCTGTTTAGTTAAACACGTGTTTTAATTCATTGACAGTCGCTAAATGATATTATGGACAACAACGTCGTTGTTTCATCATATTGTTATCACCACACTGCTTTCGGTAAAAGGGCTTTATTATTTAGTGCTCAAGGTCGCATTTCGCAAGCATACGTATTATAATGTTAGAACAGTGATCTGTTAAGCCTCAAATTCACAGTGAACAAATAGTTATTTATTTTATAATTAGATATCCATTTACGACACTAGCTGTCCCCGTGCGGCTTCATCGGCATGTAATTATAAAAAAAATATTTTACTGTTTATATTTGTCAAATTTTCAATTGCAAATATCAAAATTTCAATGCACAAAAGACTACGATGACAATTTTCCTTCCTCAATGTTGGCAGCTTGCAGTTTATGGGCCCTTTTCCACTTGAGGGTTTTTTCCAATATATTTACTCCCTAAGTTTAATAGCGTGAAAATATATAGTTTAAAGCGTGTCGTAGGTGTAGGATTTTTTATTTGAGAAAGAATTATTTAAAAATATCCTGTGATTGCTGACATCCTACGCCACAAAATAGTGTGTTTACGCTTTATTATATTAGTAAAGATTGAATAATCATTTGAGTTTAGTCAAGATCATTATCGTCTGTGAATGTGAAGAACGAAAAGAATTTTAATCAAAGCAACGTAGCTGGTATAACCTTTTGTTATCTCGCTGCTAAAGAATATTTAAAATTACCTCACAAAATGTTTGAACTTTATTTATTTTATTGGATAATGTTCTTATTAAAATACTTAACTAGTTTTATAATTCGCTGTTGCTCGCGCTTTCGTTCGTGTGAAATTGAAAGATAATAAAAAACATAGCCTATGTTACTCACTGATAACGTAGCTTTTTAACCGTGAAAGAATTTTTAAAATCAGCCCAGTAGTTTTTGAGTTATATGGATACATAAAAAATACCTCATTATACTATTAGTATAGACTAACTTACATACATCCTAAGGACTTAACTGCGCACTTATAAAATATCTTAGTATTGATTTGAATGACGGTTACAGCGTCTCCTTTTTAGCACTTTTAGGGGATGGTAAACAGGGTTATGTCAAACTGTATGACTCGTAACTGGTGGCGCCTCTGTCCAGCGCCCTGGGCGTCCGGACCAATCGATTAGGATTCATGTGATCATTATAGAACGGACAAACACATTCATTTAAGATAGTCTAAAAAGTATTAACCACAACGGTAAATAGTGGATAAGTCACCATCCAAAGACCTATATCATAGCTTACGTTGTCTTTACACATAAAGTAAATTACTACGAATGAAGGGTCACGTTACATTGGTCATTGTTAATTGAACAAAGGCGCTGTAAGTCGAAGAACTTTCAGAAGGGAATAATGTCGCTTTTTTACTCGTAACGATTTTAATCAAGGAAAGTATCAAAAGGAATGAATTAAGCTTTTTTCTTTGTAGGCCAAAATAAAGGTATGAATTACGTAATATTTTCATGAATACTAATTAAAGAAAGAATAATTAAAATTAATTATAATAAAACAATAAAAATCTTCGAGTATACTTAAATGTTTTTGACACCTATTCATAGTGAATTTAGTCAGTTAATAATTTGAACAAGGCAATTTTGTTTAAACGTCATGATCATATTTCTTGTGATTTTTTGGTCAATAAATAGTGTTTTATTTATTTATTTATTTATTTATTTATTTATTTATTTATTTATTTTATGATAGCTACATTTTCGAAAAGAAAAAAAAAGATAGGAGGATTCTTTGGTATAAATTCAAAACCAGCACTCTTGTCTACTGTTCCGTTTACGTGACAGCTAACTAGGTACTCGAACTCGAGCATGTTTGTATTTCTAAATAGTTCTTTGGTGTAGAATATACACATTTTATACTAAAATTGTGTATAATTTTAGTATAAAAATTACTACACAACGTAAATAGGTACGTATTTATGTTCTCTTATTCTTACTAATATTATAAACTAGATTGCGACCGCGATTCCGTCCTCGTGGAATTAAAAAAACTAAGTAGCCTATGTGTTCTTCCAGACTGTACTCTACATCTATTCCGAATTTCATCGAGATCCGTTCAGTCGTTTAGGCTACAAATTCTAACAGACACCCATCCATCCATCTAAATTTTCGCATTTATAAGTAAGTAAGATGGGAAAGTTTAGATGTAAAGATGAAATGACACAGATGTGATATGTCTGGGAAAAGACTTAGGCGTACTAATTTTTAACTCTCATAGACGGAGTCGATGGCAAAAGTTTGTTTTTTTATACGTTTTATTAACCTTTAACTATCATTAGGTTGGATATTCTGGTATTGTCCTTGATTTGATTAATTTGATTTAACCCTTTGTGCTTAAATAGTAGTAATTACATATGCTCGAATTGTAACGGAACAAACTGGTCGGCAATTTTGATCTGGGGTTTATCGCTTGATTGGATTCAGGATTTATGAACGAGCGAACTAAGCCGAAAGTTAGTATCGCGTCATACAAATTTAGTTAGAATATCTTACTTCTTACTAATGTAAATGCGAATGTTTAGATGAATGAAACGATCTTTGTTACTAGGTATCTCCACAAAGGCAACAGATCTTAATATTTGACTCAGATGTAGAATATTCTGGAAAAAGCGCATGGGCTACTTACTCTTGTTTTTCTAATTCCGCACGAACGAAGTCGCGGTCAAAGGTAGTTAATTATAAAAGTACAAGCCGCGTTTGTTCCGGGTAATCTCTGAAACGGCTGGATCGCTTCGACCGGACTTTCCCTGAAGGGTAGCTGACATAGACGTGCTACTTTTTTATCTTAATATTGCGTGGACGAAGTCGCGGGCAACAGCTAGTTAATTATAAAAGTATTAATAAGATAGTCAACGTTTTCATTATATTTACAAAATAGAACCACGACATATGTAATTGTATGTTAACAATTATTTACATATTTGTAGATAATACTAGCTGTTGCTCGTGACTTCGTCCGCGTAAAAAAAACATTGCCTACGTTACTTACTGATAAAGTAGCTATTTAATGCTTTTAATTTAAGCGCCAATAGCCTAGTGGTTTGGGGTACGGACTACCGATCGTGAGGTCGAGGGTTCGAATCCCGCCATTCGACTATTGTCGTGAACCATATCCTAGCACAAGCCTAGAGCTTAGTTGGGAATGGTTAAAGGAAATATTAGTAAATTAACAAAAATCTACTAATATTTTTATTATAAAAAAAAATGGTGTAAGAATTTTTGAAATCGGCCCAGCAGTTTTTGATTTATTTCAATACATACAAAAATACAAATTTTTCTTCTTAATAATATTAGTATAGATTACAACTCTAGTACCGAAAATATATTAAAGAATAATATATTCCTGTATAAAAGGTACTTTATCAAAAGAGAAATATGTAAACACCATAAGAAGGTTGTTTGTGGTTCGGTAAACACGTAATTTATAACCTCTGTTATGGTGTTACGAGCTACATATCGAAATTGGTTGTGTTACCTTATTCCTTATATTTTCTTACTAAACGTCGCCCGCGAATTTGTTTGAGTGAAATTAAAAATAATTAAACCTCCACACTATTCCTGATGGTATTCAATCTCCATTCTATTCCGCATGTAACATGCAAGCGGGCATCTGGATTCGCCGAAATAGCGAATTGATAGCTGTCCATAGACATCTCCAATTGCAGATGGGCTTCTTACCTATTATCGACAGAGGAGGGAACGCATAGAATGCCATTTACATGCGTTTCCTTCTCCGCCAAGTCCACTTTCCGTTCTCATCACTTCTTTAGAAGAATAGTAATTTGGACTATAATTGGGTCTCCGACACGCACACTTATCAGACGAACCGCGGAATTATTTCTACTTCACGCTTGTCTTCTGTCATCATCATCATCTTTCTCCTTATCCTACTCCCGTAGGGTCGGCGCAACAGGTTTTTGTCCTCCACATAGCTCTATCATACGTCATCTCAGTCATTACTCCCTTTTTGATCGTGTCACCTTTTACGCAATCCATCCATCTCTTTCTAGGTCTACCTCTACCGATGTACCCTTCCACACTCATAACTAACGTTCTCCTTGTAACATGCGATACATCCCTCCTCATAGAGTGCCCATACCATGCTAACCTTTTACTCCTTACCTTCTCTACTACTTCTTCTGTGGTATTAATCATTATAACAGTGGAATTGTACGGTAAAAATATAACATTTATTATCAATCAAAATACAAATATATTTGTGATTCACAGATTATCAAAGATAAATAATAGTTTGTTAAAAAAAGTTAATAGTCTCTTTAATTTTTAAGTTGATAACGCTTTTAATAAAATTGAGAAAAAAATCGCTCTGTCATAGCATGCGGCGCTACTAATATTATGAAAGCCACTCCACTCGAAAGGCTTTTTTTTAATTTAGTACTCGTTCTTGAAGTAACGTTGATGAAAAAAATTATTGTACATTCTGAAAAAGGTAAATTCTTTCGTTTTATATTATGTGATCAATGCATAATATTTAGGTTTTTAAGCACATTATTTTTACTCCGTATTTATCTTATTCTTTACTATTTTTTGTCTTAAGTTTTCATTAAAAAGACATCTAAAATAACCAATTTCCTTCCCTTTCATTTTCTATACAAGAATCAACGTAATTTGTACATAAGTACCTGTGGAAACTCTCGTTTATTTTTTTGTTTAATAGTCGTTGTTACACGTGACAATTTTCTTATATAATATGTTTTATCCTCTTTACAACATAAATATCCATTATCCCATTAAAGCCTAGCTTTGACCTCTCAAACACATTAGCTTTTATGGTTAACTTTGTTAATAGAACATACTGTTTTATCGTATTCAAGGGTTTTCCTGCTTTATGTTAGGACTAGCGTATCCCCGCGTCTCCGTCCGCGTGGAATTAAAAAAAAAACAAAAGTAAGCTTATGTGTTCTTCCAGACTGTTGTACATCTGTGCCAAATATCAGCGACATCCGTTCAGCAGTTTAGGCTACAAACTCTAACAAACTTCCATCTATCCATCTCAACTTTTATAATATTATTAAGATATCTACTAAGATCAGGTAGAGACTACAATATAGCATTATATCTTCTTTCTTATAAAGTTCACGTCTTGATTCACGTCGTCACTTTTGTAACTTGTAACTTTATAAATAAATAAAATAAACATATAAATTTCAAAGAGTGTATAGATTTCAATATAACAATAGTTTCATAAACTTTAGTAATTGAAGAAACCGAACAAATTTTCTCTTTAAGTTAATTTTCACGCTCGCATCTCTAATTAATATCCGATACAAAATCCCGGAAAACGGTAATTTGAACTTCAGTGTAGTGCGTTTCTAACAAAATACGTGCAAAACTTTACATCCAGTTTGAAATTTTCCGTCGGTGTGATTTCTGGGAATAACTTCCATATTTTATTTGCTCTGTTTATATTACGTTTATTCAGCTATGGTACAGCGATTGACCATTTATAAATATTTAAATACTCTCGTCAAAACAGTAAAAATCGGAATAAAAATATTTCACCACTAGCTGTTCCCGTGCGGTTACAGCCGCATTAAATTATAAAAACTTTATTTTATTGTTTACATTTATCAAATTCTCAATTGCAAATGTCAAAATACCATTTACCTTACCATGGCAATCTTGCTTCCTTGATGTTGGCAGCAACTTATAGTCTCTTTCCCACATTAGGGTTTTTATCCAAAATATTTAACACCTAAGTTTAATGGCGTGAAAATATGCCTAAAGCATGACGTAAGTGTAGGGCTTTTTATTAAAAAAAGAGTTATTCAAAAATATGCTGTAATTGCTGACATCTTAGGCAACAAAGAAGTGTATGTTTACGCTTTATTATATTAGCATAGATTAAAAGTAAATATGTTTTTATATTCCATGGTTATCAGTTAGATTCTTAACATTATTTTCCCTCAAGTAATACACATTGTGGTAAAATTGAGTAATAGCTGGCATGCCATTTACTGGCACCTTACAGCGACTGGCGCATAACCAGTTAAATATTTGAAATCAATATTTTCTCATTGCTTTTGTTGCAATACATTTTAATTAAAAGTACTTTAATCTAAAACATATTTTCCGTACATAACTTGGTAAGATTTACGTAGGGTAATTCTTTTATCGTTAAGTCACGAGTCACGTTCTGTCGTCACAACTAAAAAGCAATTCCGTTTACTGGGAGTTGCTCCCTTTCAATATGTTCGCTGATATATTTTATTTTAGTGAGGCAAACGGGAGCACTTGATTTGGTGTCAAGTGTACAGCGTGAAATAAAATGGAGTAAACATTTAGTTTATGCACTTTAAACGTCCTTTTTATTTGAAAAAAAAAAAAATAAACTACTAGCTTTCGCCCGCGACACCGTCCGCGTAGAATTAAATAAAACAAAATTGAGTATGTGTTCTTTCAGATTATCCTCTACGTCTATGCCAAATTTCATCGAGATCTGTTCAGCCGTTAGTGCTACAAACTCTAACAAACACACATCCATCTATCCATCTAAACTTTCGCATTTATAATATTAGTGAGATTAAACTTATTAGGAAAGGACATTAGTATATTTTTTCTTTCTTGTTACGTAAGTTTTTTGATAACAAATTACCTAATACTAATGTGTCAAACGAGTTTCGTTGTTAATAATTTGACGATGGAAATTAGTATGCGGAACTACGTGTACTGTGACATGTCCAGTGCAACTTTGTACAGTAATCTCATTCGCATTAACATGTCAGATAATGCAGATGTACTTTAACCCGATTAAGAACAGAAATTCATTCGAAACGTTAAATTTTTAAAGTACTTTGTAAAAAAGTGACTTTTTTATAGTAATCCGGAGAACCAATCCAATGATAGCGCATTCAAATAAATCGGTTCATGATTCTAGGCCACGATGGAATGGAACGCTATTAACGTATTACATTATCGATACTTAGGGTAGACTCCGAGCCCTTAGTGGACGTACAATGAGCTGGTGATGATAATGATGATGACATACCAGTGAAGTATAGACGCCTCTCCATTTTGCGGTAAATATTCATCATCTTTAATATATTATTTACTATTTAATTTAAGAAAACATACCTTATTTCCGTATCTATATTAATCCGGCTCGAAGGACCTTTCCAATACCTTTTGGTTTACGATAAGGACGTAATATTAAGGCAACAATATAGCCTCGACCTGATGTCGGATTATGAAGGCTTACGTAATATTGACGAATAACAAATAGGAAGCTATTAAATATTTACTCAAGCTGAGTTACGAGATATTGTTTATCTCTCATAGAAAGTTTATGTATTTAGTTATAAATGTAACCTTGTTTAAGGAACGAGGACGTTAATTACGTTTCTAATTGAAGAATACGAAAATTACATATTCAATACAATGTTCTATTGATTTAGTATTGAGAGTGAAATTCTTCTTACTTTGTGAAAGGCTTTGGGGAAAGCATATTCCAGAAGTGTTGAAACAAATGCACATAACTATAAAAGAGTTAACTTCTTAAATATTTACTTATTAGTTAAACACGCGTTTTAACTCTGTAACCGCAGTTGTAAAGTTGTATCACAACTGCGTTCGCATTTCACAAGCATACTTTTCAATTATTATTATTTGTTTAAAATCCGCTCCGGGTGGATAGAGTCACGGTATAAAATGGTTAACGTATATTTAAAGATATTGTCCAAGGTTTTTAATGATAAGAGCATAAGTTGAAGTTTTTTGAAGGAGAATGAGCGATATTACAATAGACTTTAGTTCATGTTTCGACAGTAATACGGATAGAATGATTAAATCTATACATATAATAAAATTGGAATGTCTGTTTGTAGTATCAAAAGAAAAATTCCACATTTCGGGAAGATAATGTATTTGCGTCTCTGATAACGAAAATCGCATTTAAAAAATTTTTGTCTGTCTGTCCGCAAGCCGCGTTTGTTCTGGGTAATCTCCGAAACGGCTGGGCCGATTTTGACCGGACTTTCACTGAAAGGTAGCTGACATAAACGGGCATATTATAGGCTATTTTTTTTAATTCCGCGCTGTCAAAATGGCGACTGGACCCCTATCTCTGGAACGGGAGGACCGATTTGGACGATACTTTGACTGGATGGTAGCTGGTAAAAGTAGATGCACGCGGGAATGTTATAGACGACCATTTTTTTTTAAATTCCACGCTAACGAAATTTGCGGGCGACAGCTCGTATTAAATAGTTGTTTTCATGAAGTACGAAAGAGGCTCATTTATTATAACACGAAGAATGTATTCATTAATATTTAGCTTACGTATGCACTCACGTGCAATTTCGTCTCCGCTTTGCTGTTAGCAAAGTGACATCAGAATACGCGACTAAGTTATGCTTATTTGTACACACGTCTCGCGACAGTGCAGTCACAATGAATATGGAATTAATTTTATGGCTTTAGGAGGATAATATACATAATATTCTCTTAAAGGCATACAATTATAAAACTGAACATAAAATTGATTAAGGCGCTGTTATCGTGACAATTTGCGTTTTTTGGGGGAAAGAAGTAGGCGCGCGCAAACAATGAGCGGGGTGCACCGCACGGTTAGATCGCGTGAGTCGAGTCTCGTCGGTCTTCGTCGGCCGTGTCTAAAGGCTAAATCCCTTCATAAGAGTAATAAAAGCAATTTTGTTTTATTTATTGCAATGTTATTTTTTTAAAATTAAGGTCAGGTAAGGTACTGATACATTACTTAGCTAAGTATTAAATTTTAGTTATTAAAACTTGAAGCCGAAAATATTTTTTCTTAATTATGATTTTCACAAGAGCAATATCGAATTAGAATGGTCAATTCTACTCGTATATATCTTCTTTCTAGTTATAAATTATTTGTCTGTTATTCAACACTTATTTCAATTTATATGAAAGCGTTCAATAACTTATACGTCAAAAGCCTTTATAACACGAAGTGACATTCGATTCAATTTCCAGTTGGACCCTTTTATCAATTTACATTTTGAACGGAATACAGAGAACATGCGCGAGTCAGTTGACGCGGCGCGCTGGGACTCTATTCATGATATTGACACCTCTAGCTCTCCTTTGAATATGTTAAGCTCAAAGCTAACCGTGAAATTACACTCCCGTTACACTTGTATCGAAACTTACTGTTATCTCTGTTTTTAAAGAAAATGTGAACTATTTGAATGGGCCGACTCTAAATAAAAGACAGGAAGCAAGTTCTCTTCCCCTTTCTACTGTTTCCTTGTAAGGAAATTATGAGAAGAAGTCGTTTTTCCAGGAGAGCGGATATATGAAAAGGGGTCGTTAAATGGTAGGTGAGGCATCTGTAAATGCGGATGATTATGAGCAACATTCATTTCGCTATTTTGGCGAATTTAAGTGGCCGCTTGATTGCCTTAAAATCTGAAATTATATTGAATAAATATCGAGAATAAGATATAATTAATATCAGGCCTTAAAAAACAATTTGCCACAATAAACAGATGAATTGCAAGTGGAAGGCGGTACATATAGTCTGGCTATATTAAATGACAGTGGTCAATTCAAACGACAAGATGGCACCGTATATGAATAATAAATTGTTGGTAAATAAAAGGATATGAAGGTAATAAATTATATAAGGAGCTGAGGCGTCATTGTATGATTCATGGGGTCGTAATATTACAAGTCACGTGCCGACTTCGCGGCGAAAACGGAACGCATGCCCACGCGACAAGCTCGTCTCGATGTACTGCCAAAGGATTTATGCTAATTTCGTATATGCCAGAGGAATTTAAAATATGGCTTTTTTGTCTACTGTCTAATTACGGCTCCAATAATTTAAATACATTTTTGTTAGTCAGCTAATTCCGTCAGCTATTCAAGCCATTTACTAAAGTTTTTCTTGCTCTACCGTATACACGGCGATCCCAGTTTTGCACAATCTTTACAAATTTTTGCTAAAAAAAATTAAAAACTCGTTTTTATAAAACACATTACATATTAAATAGGTGGTCGCTTATGAATTTCGTGGAAACAGAAATCAGTGTATAGTCCATACCCTTAATAATTAGGCTTTTGATGCAATTTATTATAGATCAACTTTTAATATCCTTCTCCCGCGTATTTATAAATAATTCTCACTTATTGTTGTGAATACACAGCATAAAAAGATAATTTACATCTACTTTCTTCAATTTCAGTTTAAATAAATTGTTTAATTGACTTTTTGAAAGGAAAAATGTTTCATTTGAACTCTATGAATGTTTCAGAGAAACTCCTATCTTTTCTTGACTCTCCTGATTTTTTATTATCTATCCTGGCATAATAAAATGAAAACCTTGGAACTACCAAATTAAAAAAAATACTACAATAAGAGGTAAAGATGTCTTTTGCGTTTGCTGATAATTTATATAAAATCCAGTATTAAAAGTGACGGAGTTCGTAAACTAGCGGTAACACCAACAATTATAAAATAGCCAATAATATTAATTATAATATTACAAATTATAATATTATAAAATAACCAATAATATTAAAAAATAGTAGTAACATTCAACAAATTCCCCTTGACCCATAAATTAGCTGTTGTCTGCGCTAGGGGAAGGTTACTTGATTATTCCCCGCGGGCTACTATTGATCTTAATTAAACCGCTCATAATCTTCTAATACTAAAGGTAACTATAGAGTTTTAATCATATACTAAATTGTAAGGAGGATGGTCCACCACTTAATCTTGAACCCTATAATAAATCTCGCCCTATAATAACCCTATAATTTTTGTTTATCTCTTTCAATATTTTAATCCTTTTGTTTCAAAATTGTGAAAAACCTGATTTATCGTATTGTATCTTCGTATCGATCTCAAATATTGATTATCGTTTTCGGCGTTTAGAGTATCTGTTTAAGATATCTGATCTTTAATTAATCTGAAAATAGCTAGCTTCTCTCCATGAAGTCATCATCAACTTGCCCTTATCCCTACGGAGTGTTGGCACAGTACTTGTTCACTTCTCTCCATGAAGTACTGGAGTAAAATTAAACTATTAAAAATACCAACAAAATTCCACTGTAGTATGTTATTTCACACATTCATTGAAACTGAATCCCATTGACGATAAGCCGAAAAAGTTTGTTGTTTTAAAACGAAACTTCGGAATGTTTAATGAAAAACGATACGCCGATAGTTAGCTTCACTTCTAAATATATACGAGTATATTTAGAATATGCTCGCAAATATTGTTTTATTTGATCTGTTCCGTAAAATGTTTATAGTGGGCCTTTCGTTAATAGGCCCTTCGTACACAAGGCGATATAAATTTTCGATTTTAGTCGCCACGCGTATTCGCAATACACTGCTATAGATAAGCTATTAATTTGAAGGGTAAACTTTGCATTGTGTACGAAGGGCTTAAGTTGTATTCGTTAACTTTACTGTGGGTTTCGGCTGACGCTTATGTGGGCACAAATTGGCATCTCTCACACTATGTTTGAAAAAAAGACAAAAGTATGTGTCAAAATGCATCTCTGCAGGTCTGTGATCCACTACAAGTAAAGCGGCGAAATTAAGCTTTAAACGTACATGCGGACAAACGCTATACATGTGTTTCCATTATTTACCTTTTCCACCGTACAAATTTAATCAAGAAAGGTGGAAGTTATGAGAGGAAATGAGTTATAGCGCCCTCTGTTTATGGAGCAGGAAATATTTTGTAAATTAAAACTCGAGATTACAACCGAAACGTTGAAATTAATTAATATTTAATATTCTTCCATGTTAATATTGAGGAAACGGAGATTTTTATTGTTTCTTTTAATGGATAAATTTCAAAGAAAGTTTTCGTGGGGCGTATCAAAAATAAATATTTAATGAAAATAAATCCAGGAGAGATAAAAATATAGTTTTTCAGTGTACGCTTCCATTATACATAAAATAAATACAAATACTTATGTTTACGTCTGTTTCTATTTCCAACGGACAAACAACGTTATCGATATATTTCCGGCTGTGGACCGTTACTTTTATTCTTCTTGACGTGCTGTGAAAAATGATCATTTAACGCTATAAAACTTCAAACCTTATTGCGTAAAGAAAGAGAGTTGAAAATGCTATGCCCGATGTAAGTTTACCATAGTCCCAGGTGGTAGTACCAAGCAAAAATTGTAGTGTAATGTTCTGAATGCGAAATCCCTTTTGGAAATACATTTTATTTTGGTATTTAAATTGTCCCGTTAGTGTGAACCAAACATATTTATTGGACACAATAACGAAGGAACTATCATATCATACTAATATTATAAATGCGAAAGTTTAGATGGATGGATGTTTGTTAGAGTTTGTAGCCTAAACGGCTGAACGGATTTCGATGAAATTTGGCACAGCTGTAGAGGATAGTCAGGAAGAACACATAGGCTACTTACTTTTGTGTTTTTTTCTTAATTCCACGCGGACGGAGTCGCGGGTGAAAGCTAGTAAATAATGAAGCCATCATCAATAAAAATACTATATTCATAACATAAAACATTTCACATTATCAAACATTTTAAACCGTGATAATTGTAATAATCAAAATAACTTTCAAATTATATATAAAAATCAGATTGCAGATTGTTCAATTTTATATGTGTAAGTCTATTTACTTTTTTAAATCGTCACAAGTGCTAAAGTTTAATTTTTATATATTTTATACATCTCAACTTACAAACGCGTCGAGAACAATAAAACATGACACAAATTTACAATAACAGACTAACATTTTTCACATTTTTATGTATTTTATAACCTCACTTAGGGAGTTCCCAATCAACTGCGTCGTTATATTTTTCCGGTTCCTTCAATGGAACAAATATTGCAATTTTAGACAATGCACCTGAAACAAAACGAATTATGGCAACTTTAGATAGAAGCATTCTTTTAATATTGAGTGGTTAAAGTATGAAATCGCCGTAAAAATTGTAATAATAAGTATTGAAAGAATAACCTCAAAGAGATCTTGTAAAAAATAATTTAGTTCCGAAATTCCCACCAGATTGTTTTTTTTTCTTTTATAACCTCCTATAGTCTAAATCCTATTGTGTCTAACGGCCTTATAATGAAACGTATCTTAAACCTTTCGCTATTTAAGTGCCACTTACATCTGACTGATTTCTAAATTGTAACGAAAATAATCTAATAGTAGCCTTATCATTTAAGAGGCTGTTACACATTTTAAGGCTTACCACACTTAACTTAGGTGAAGTCGTGGTCAAGTGCTGGTTTATTTGCGTTTAAAAAAAAAAGGCCGTTTGTGATTTTTTAAATTCAGAATACAAGAAACCAAAAATACCTGTTATTATTCCACCAATTATCGCAATACCCAAGGTAGCGATCAACCCTTCAAATTGCGCGAGCGCTTGCACAGAGGAAGTTTTTGTCTCGTTTTGAGGTGGACCACCGGTTAAGTTGCTGGCATTAGCCTGGAAAAAAAAACTTATTTACACTATATTTTTACATATACTAATATTTTAAATTCCAAAGTTTAGATGGATGGATGTTTGTTAGAGTTTTTAGCCTAAACGGCTGAACGGATTTCGATGAAATTTGGCACAGCTGTAGAGGATAGTCAGGAAGAACACATAGGCTACTTACTTTTGTTTTTTTTCTTAATTCCACGCGGACGTAGTCGCGGGTGAAAGCTAGTAAATAATAAAGCCATCATCAATAAAAATACTATATTCATAACATAAAACATTTCACATTATCAAACATTTTAAACCGTGATAATTGTAATAATCAAAATAACTTTCAAATTATATATAAAAATCAGATTGCAGATTGTTCAATTTTATATGTGTAAGTCTATTTACTTTTTTAAATCGTCACAAGTGCTAAAGTTTAATTTTTATATATTTTATACATCTCAACTTACAAACGCGTCGAGAACAATAAAACATGACACAAATTTACAATAACAGACTAACATTTTTCACATTTTTATGTATTTTATAACCTCCTATCGTCTAAATCCTATTGTGTCTAACGGCCTTATAATGAAACGAATCTTAAATCATTCGCTATTTAAGTGCCACTTACATCTGACAGATTTCTAAATTGTAACGAAAATAATTCTAATAGTAGCCTTATCATTTAAGAAGCTGTTACACATTTTAAGGCTTACCACACTTAACTTAGGTGAAGTCGTGGTCAAGCGCTGGTTTATTTGCGTTTTAAAAAAAAAGGCCGTTTGTGATTTTTTAAACTCAGAATACAAGAAACCAAAAATACCTGTTATTATTCCACCAATTATCGCAATACCCAAGGTAGCGATCAACCCTTCAAATTGCGCGAGCGCTTGCACAGAGGAAGTTTTTGTCTCGTTTTGAGGTGGACCACCGGTTAAGTTGCTGGCATTAGCCTGGAAAAAAAAACTTATTTACACTATATTTTTACATATACTAATATTTTATATTCCAAAGTTTAGATGGATGGATGTTTGTTAGAGTTTGTAGCCTAAACTGCTGAATGAAATCTCGATGAAGCTTGTCATAGATGTAGAGGATAGTCTGGAAGAACACATAGGCTGCTTACTTTTTTTTTTTTTCTTTTATAACCTCACTTAGGGAGTTCCCAATCAACTGCGTCGTTATATTTTTCCGGTTCCTTCAATGGAACAAATATTGCAATTTTAGACAATGCACCTGAAACAAAACGAATTATGGCAACTTTAGATAGAAGCATTCTTTTAATATTGAGTGGTTAAAGTATGAAATCGCCATAAAAAACTGTAATAATAAGTATTGAAAGAGTAACCTCAAAGAGATCTTGTAAAAAATAATTTAGTTCTGAAATTCCCACCTGATTGTTTTTTTTTCTTTTATAACCTCCTATCGTCTAAATCCTATTGTGTCTAACGGCCTTATAATGAAACGTATCTTAAACCTTTCGCTATTTAAGTGCCACTTACATCTGACTGATTTCTAAATTGTAACGAAAATAATCTAATAGTAGCCTTATAATTTAAGAAGCTGTTACACATTTTAAGGCTTACCACACTTAACTTAGGTGAAGTCGTGGTCAAGTGCTGGTTTATTTGCGTTTAAAAAAAAAAGGCCGTTTGTGATTTTTTAAATTCAGAATACAAGAGACCAAAAATACCTGTTATTATTCCACCAATTATCGCAATACCCAAGGTAGCGATCAACCCTTCAAATTGCGCGAGCGCTTGCACAGAGGAAGTTTTTGTCTCGTTTTGAGGTGGACCACCGGTTAAGTTGCTGGCATTAGCCTGGAAAAAAAAACTTATTTACACTATATTTTTACATATACTAATATTTTATATTCCAAAATTTACATGGATGGATGGATGTTTGTTTGTTAGAGTTTGTAGCCTATACTGCTGAATGAAATCTGTAGAGTCTGAATGAATGATGTAGAGGATAGTCTGGAAGAACACATAGGCTGCTTACTTTTTTTTTTTAATTAAACGCAGACGAATTTGCGGACAAAGCAAGTACATTTTATAAAAAGCATTTCCAAACAGTCTCCAATATACTTTAATATTAAGAGCTTTATATGAAAATTTTAGACAGACTATAAGAGCGTGCGGACACCTGAAACTAAACTATCGCACAACTGTTTAGTTTCGCTTTGATTCCTATGAGCTTATATGGAGGTGCACACACTACTCGATTTTCAGTTATGCAACTAAAAGTTGAATTGGCTGCGAAACAATCGATATTAGACAATCGCACAACAGTTGTGTGTTAGTTTAGTCAAAAGTGTGCGCCCGCTCTAAGAATACGCCTTCGTCAAGATATAATTTTTTTTTGATACTTCTAATACATTAAATCAATTAAACCTTACCAAGGCCGGGAACACAACACCATATTCATCTCCATACACATCGGTTGTGGCCAAATAAGAAAATAATATAGAAAGAAGTCCCGAGTACACTCCTGGCATTCCATGTAGATTGTGTACTCCACACGTGTCCATGACACTAGATTCAGCAAGTGATGGCTGTAAAATGAATAAGCAATAATTTAAAATATAATTAGGAGTACAAAAAGGTGAATTTGCTATTATCGGTTGTCCAGTTTTGTTTACAATAATTATACATACTCGTAGATTGGTCTGATGGTCTGTTTTGGTTAGCTTTATTTCGTAATTGCATTAACTGTTTACACTTTCATGAATCGTTATCTTAGACAAAATATGAACAGAACAATTACTGGCCGTCAGGTCGTAACAGTCTGAAAAGTAATATTTGAATGCTTACCGTTAAATACGTGTATCCAAGTACACTTATAAATCCAGCACCAATTCCTATGAAAATGGCTCCACCACAACTAATATGCATGTTACATACTGCGCCGACAGCGACTCCTCCAGCCAGGGTAGAATTCTGAACATGCACCATATCCAATTTGCCCTCTTCGTGAACAAATGACGATACAATAAATGAAGTCACCTAAAACATATTGGAATTCCTTCAGTTGATCCCTTCAATTGATAGAATCAGAGATAACAAAGTTTTCGCTAATTAAGTAGCTCAACCCCGCTTGCTTTAAAATGTAGCAACTAAAAAGTTTCATTGAACATGACATATGTTTTTAATTTATTTTTTTAAATCCAAATCCTTCTCTGGTGCCTAACTTTGATGTGTTTTAGGAATGCATAATGGTATATATACATAGACTTATTTTTATTTATTTAAAAATGTAGTATAATGGATTAATCGAGGTATACGAACCAAAGTTAAAATATGCAAATTATAACGTCATTTCAACTTACGGTCGCCGCAGCCAAAGAGAGATATGTGTTAATGATCGCTCGTTGACACTCAGCGTTTGAGTGCGTTAAACCAGAATTAAATGATGGCCAGTAAATCCACAGAAAAAGTGTACCTGCGCAATAAATTTATTACTAAAAAAAAACTAAAAATCCATTACTAAAAATTCGCTACTGCATTGGTAAAAAAAAATCAATACGTTCGTCTGACATTCATTTGACATTCAGGGAAAGAATACAATAGCAATTATACAAAACTAGCTGTTCCCGTGCGACTTCATCCGCATAAAATTAGGAAAATTTTATTTTATTGTTTACATGTGTCAAATTATCAATTGCAAATGTCAAAATGACATGACATGACTATAAAGCATGGCAACCTTGCTTCCTTGATGTTGGCCGCAACTTATGGTCTTTTTCCCATATTAGGGTTTTTATCCAAAATATTTACCCCCTGAGTTTAATGGCTTGAAAATATATAGCCTAAAGCGTGACGTAAGTGTTTTTTATTAAAGTGTGTGTTTACGCTTTATTATAATAGTATAGATATAGATAGTCAAAATCAGTTTACCTGTTTATGCTATAGACAATCACAATGGATTGAACATTCGAACAATTCTTACATACAAACAAAACTCTCTTATCAGGTAACATTTCTATGCAATGACTTTTACTAAAGATATAAACACAGTACCTATCATTGCCGTCATATCGGTTGAATAAATCGGCCGATTTAACTGATTCTGTTGATCAGGCCTTTTTTTACGGCCGTAAGCCATTGCCCAACTCGCAGCCAGTCCAAAGTACGCTCCAAACGTGTGTATAGCCAATGAACCGCCGATATCAGCTGTCTGTAACATATCAAAAATACTTTGATGCTACAAAAATTTCTATGAAAAATATCGATAACATTTTTCAAACATCTTGACCATTTTTCAAACATCTTGACGGGGACGTACGTAGGAGTAGCTGCGCAGAACATAATTTTAGACGTAGTTGAGCGTAGCGAAAAGCGAGGGAGATCATTACGCATTGCGCATCTCAAGGTCAACAGGTCAGCCGCCAAAAAGATTGAAACGCTCTGCACAGGGTTTTTGGTTCAAATATTTGAAATGGTGAATGTTGGTACATCAATATATGCGTTACTTTAACCTTCAG
Organism: Papilio protenor; assembly: GCA_029286645.1. Lineage (NCBI taxonomy): Eukaryota > Metazoa > Arthropoda > Insecta > Lepidoptera > Papilionidae > Papilio > Papilio protenor. Next base: position 5,322,667 of record JAGSMZ010000043.1, read on the forward strand.
TTAATTACAATGTGTATTTTTTTATAATTAATTAAATACCTGACCACGAACCCGGTAGATTTCATGTTTTGTTTCCAACCTACGTGGACTTGCAACTCTAACCATAAACCGCCATATACTTGAATACTGTGATGCAAACTGCAACGAATGGTGATGCACTTACTTTAAACTGTGACGTAATGAGCCAAAGGTTGAAACAGGCGAACACAGTCTCGATGATAGCTATAAATAATAGCTGGTTCACCGACGTGATACCGAGAAGTGCCCCGAATGTGATTAATATCGTTGCAGCCATAATGTCAGCTTCTGCAAAGATAATACGAATACTTAGTTACAGAACAAATCTATAGTTAACATATTCATTGAGTTAGTCTCTCCCTGTCGAACATATCTCAAAGTTCTCTATTGTTTATATTTACCTTATGCATCCGAAAATTACACATAAAAGATGAAGAGCAGATCCATGTACTTTACTTGTAATTAGTTAAAAACTAGAACTTTCAATGAATTAAAAATATTTTGCTGAAGATTACAAATCGAATGACGAATCGGCCTACATGGACACAAATAACCCTAGAGTGTATTAAATCAAGCAAATGTGGACGTTATACCTACCGAGTAAAGTCTTCTTTGTGATGTAAATAATATTATCTTTCATGTGGTACCACGACTGGCAGAGCAGTGCCCATTGTATTACGAGAGCGGCGAGGAACATGTTGAACCCGACGCCGCTGTAGCAGTACTTTCTTAGGAAAGTCATAAGAAACCCGAAACCAATGAATATCATTACATGTGTGCCTTCGAATCCTGTAACAGAATCAAAAATCATACATCAGATAATTAAAAATATAAATATCCTTCTTTGAATGTGAACCTGGATTACAAAGGTAGAGGAAGACCGAAGAAAGGATAGATTGATTGTGTGAAAGTGGATATGCTTAAGAAGGGAGTGAATTTAGATATGACGGCTGAAGATGTATGGAAGAGCAGCACATTATGTGCCGGCCTTCCGTAACAAGTTCAGGTTGATGATATCCTTGTTTGAAAACTGCTGGAGGAGGCGATAGCTTCGAGATTATTATCAAAATGAGGTGGAATCATCCATAGAATTATACGGATAATGCTATGAATTTACGAATATACTGAAGTTTAAAACAAATTAATGTTACTAACACTCGCTCTCACATACACTGATTCATTTATCACGCAGCACAAAGAGCATCGATCTTTAAAATACAACAAAAGATGTCAACAAATTTTGCTATCGGGAACGAATTTTATAACATATTGACATATAAACGTTTACATTTTTACGCAACATTTCACTTAATAATATCACTTCATTCCCTTATAAGTTCATTTATTTTGTACTAGCCTTTGCAGGCGACTGTGTCCGCACGGATTAAAAAAAAACATATGTTCTGAACATACCTTCTAACAAACATCCATTCACCCATCTAAACTTTCGTATTTGTAATATTAGTAAGACAATAAAAAAAACAATAAGCAACTACTTCATTAAAACGTACTTCATCTAAAAATCTTTCACTAACAAAATTCTAATATCTGGAACAAATGAATCCTTTCAAATCTGAACTCAGAAGGTACGATAAATCCTAATTAGATTCGCGTCTGTCCCAATTGTCACCAATACGCTTGATACTCGGCTTATGGCCGGTTTCCCATCTTCGTTTAACCATTCGTTAGTGTTTTTGGTTCAATAACTTCATGAAATGCGTTTCCGAACAACTTGAGTTTTACTCAATTGAAACAGGTCAACCTTACATTAATGAATCACTAGGTAATGATAAAATAAATGGAAACTTCAGAAACCCAGCATTAGACAGAACAATCGTCCCGTATTACTGGGGATATATCTTTCCTGTACTACGAGGTAATTTCATCGGCTCAGATGTTATTAAAGGGGATGAATGATCGAATGAGGGATAAGGTCGATCCACGTGGAATCGTATTAATCCTGAAAGACTTTGTATTAGTGTCGAAGTAATTCGAGGTGAGATCGATTGATTGAACCATATAGCATCAATTAGTAAGCTAAATATGATTGTTTAAGATATTATATAAGTATAGAAATTATATAAAGTATGAATCTGGGAATTAAGAATAGCAAAATCTATCACGAATATTCTCATAACAGTTAAGAGAACGTATTCATAACTTCATTGACAAAACATTCATCTGTTATCACCGATATTCGTGATAAGCCCTCTATAGTCAAAGCTGATACAAATGCAACATTTTTTTGAGCTCTAATTACAAAAATAATAAAAATTTATATTTTATATTTTACTCATAAAAGAGGTTTAGGCTAAGCGCCATCTGCGCTCGGCCACCTCAAGCCCGGTGAATCTGTAAATGCCTCTTCAAGGCAAACAGTGGCCAATCAGTCACAAAAAAATATATATTATATTTATAACGTTAAAGTTTTTGACTGTATTTTAGTATAAATATAGTCGCTAGAATTAAAATATCACATACAATATTTTTCTCTGTATGTATTACTAGCTGTTCGCGTGCGGATTCATCCGCGTGAAATTATAAAAACTTTATTTTATTGTTTACATTTGTCAAATTATCAATTGCAAATGTCAAAGTACCAATTACCTTACTATGGCAATATTTTCTTCCTTGATGTTGGCAGCAGTTTATGGTCTCTTTCCCACATTAGAGTTTTTATCCAAAATATTTACCCCCTAAGTTTAATGGCGTGAAAATATATAGCCTAAAGCATGACATAAGTGTAGGGCTTTTTATTAAAAAAATAATTATTCAAAAATATGCTGACATCTTAGGCAACAAAGAAGTGTGTGTTTACGCTTTATTATAATAGTATAGATAGATATAGATATAGATATTTCAGTATAAATGTAGTCGCTAGAATTAATATATCACGTACAATATTTTACTCTGTATGTAGTATCAAAGGAGGAATTACGCCCTGACCTGTTTACATTCTATGCACAAACTTCTTTAATGCAATTTCAGTGGACCACGAAAAAAAAATTGCAAAGACGTCCCCAAGTCTTGAAATTTTAAATGAACATTTTTGTGCATTGAATTAATGAATGAACGTTTTAATGAATTTTAAAACGTAAGATTTCATTCAATACAGTAAACAAGTGTTTCGTTGAAAAAATTTCAACAATCATCTACGTGGATTGTAGACAATGGATGTGTATACATTTACAAAGTTTAACAAACTTGTATACGTCTTCGGTATCAAAAATATGAATGTGCGAACTCGTCTGTGTGCTTACAACGATGAACACATACTATTGACGAATACTTTTTTTTTATAACATAAGGTGGCAAACGAGCAACCGGCCACCTGAATCCGCTAAAATGGCGAAGCGACCGCTGCCCATAAACATCCGCAATTGTAGATGCGTTGCCGACCATTATCCGACGGAGGATAATGTAAATAAATAAATAAACGGATCCTTTCTATGCATCTCCTCTACCGTCAAATCCACTTCCCCTTCCCATCCTCTCGTTATAAGAAAAGGGTGGTAAAGAGAAAGGGACTTAAATTAGCCCCCCGGCACCACACTCATCAGACGAAACACTGAATTGCTTCCATTTCACGCCTGTCTTCTGTGTGGTCGTGGTATTACACCGGGCGTGCCGGCCCATTCGTGCTAAGATGTTAAAGCGTGCACTACCACTATGAAATAAATATAAAAAAAAAAATTAAAGCTTGTATACAAGTGGCTAAAGTTCTGTAAATGTATACATATTTATGCAACCGGCTGTACAAATACTTTACAAACCTGGATATCAATCCCTTTGTTAACGAACATGCCAAACAATGACTCAAGTCAATACATCGGACGTATACTAAGTTCACAAACAGGATTACAAAGCTACTTTGCTACGGGCTACATGCATAATTAACGTGCTACGAACTTCGTAGCTTCGTAGACGTTCTATCCAGAATCTTAACGTACTCAGTTATTTCCACTACAACAATTCATGATATACATTAATCCTATTAACTTCCAGGAACAATTTATGGTAAGAGTATCACATTTCTCAAACGAAGAAAAGAACAATCTATACATTTTAATACTATTATTTACGCTGTTTATTACGTGATAAAGATTTTTTTTAATTTTTGTCTGTGTGTCTGTCTGCACGATCACGTTAGTTTGCTTGTTACGGACTTGGACGGGAAGGTAGTTTACGTAAGCAGGAATTTTGTAGGCTATGTTATTTAACCCAAACTGTCGAAGTCGCGGACGCCCGTTAGTTAGTTATTAATAGTTTTGTATTTTTTTTGTATTGAAATAACTCAAAAACTATTGGACCGATTTTAAAAATTCTTTCACCGTTAGGAAGAAAGTACTACTACAATTTATCTGTGATAAATTACCTTTATAGCAATATTTATTAATTACACGCGGACGAAGTCGCGACCAACAGCTAATACAAATAAAATGTTATCTATATTTATCACATTTAAATCTATTTTCAAGTAAATAACTGATTATTGTTTTTCCAAGAGAATTATAACGATGACAAAATATTTTTCTACAGAGGACCTATCACGAATATTTGAGTAACAGTTACGAGAACGTATTTGTAGCGTCATCGACAAAATTTGTATGAGATTTGTTGATGCACTTTACGCCCGGTAGGGGCGCTGCACAATATCAATAATGTTACGAAAACGTGTACAATTTGACAGTGGTAGAGCCCGCTTTAACATCTTCGCACGAATAGGTCGACTCGCCCGGTGAAATACCACGACCACACAGAAGACAGGCGTGAAGTGGAAGCAATTCCGCGTTTCGTCTGATGAGTGTGGTGCCGGAGGCCTAATTTTAGTCCCTTTCCCTTTCCACCCTTTTCGTAAGAGGAAAGGATGGAAAGGAAAAGTGGATTTGACGGTGGAGGAGACGCATAGGAAGGGGAAATATCCTCTTAATGTGCGTCTCCTCCTGCGTCAATGAAGGGTAGGCAACGCATCTGCAATTGCGGATGTTTATGGGCAGCGGTCGCTTTCCATTTCGGTGGATTTAGGTGGCCGCTTGCTCGTTTGCCACCTTATATTATAAAAAAAAAAAACGTTCTCATGAATATTCGAGCTAGGTCTTCACGTGTTACGAAAACTCTAATAAATCTAACAACTCGAAATACGTCAACCGTATCTTAACTAATATTTGAATAGATTAAACTTCAATGAAGTCCTTTCCGCTAAATTTCACCGTAATCATTGGATATCGAAACCCCAATTAATAACTTACGGCGTCGTTACTGTATTGACCCAGTTAAGGTAAGCCTGATAATTATTTTGGTCACCCATACAAATTATACGCTTTAATTATACAGTGTTAAGCCCGTTACACACGTTCAGTTTTATCTGAACAGTCCAATCCTTCAGATAAATCTGGCAGATAACGCGTGTAGTGGGAATAGCTTATTAATTACCAAAAAAATATATATAGCGTTACCTGTAACCGATATCATACTAATCATACTAATAATATAAATGCGAAAGTTTAGATGGATGGATGGATGTTTGTTAGAGTTTGTAGCCTAAACCGCTGAACGGATTTCGATGAAATTTTGTGTAGATGTAGAGGATAGTCTGGAAGAACACATGGGCTATTTATTTTTCTTTTTTTTTAATTCCACGCGGACGGAGTCGCGGGCGAAAGCTAGTTCATCATAATTCCTAGAAACATCTCAAGTCTCGATCCAATTAATTACGTGAAAACATTATCCTAGTTAAAAAAAACTAAACGACGTATTTTTTGCATGATAAAAATTCACTCCGACAACGCCGGGTCTAAACATCCAGTACAGGGCACATCCTACAGATGTAGACTTACATTAATACGATGGACTACCTTACTCGTATTTTTATTATTGTTAGAAAACATGATTTATCTCTATAATCTAAAATCACAGAGCGCGCGGTCGGCATTGTATGCAACCAATTTGGAATATAAAAAAAAAACAAATTATACCTCTCCTGGCTTTTGAATGTGTGTAAATTATAGATGAATATTTGTATAGGGCTGTGTCACCCACAGATTCTAGCTCTAGGGTTGCCACTTAAACTAAAAATATTCATCTGTTTAATAGAAAAAAACCCTTTTTAATAAGTAATGGTAAGGAAATCCTGCCCTGCTTTTATAATTCGAGATTTTAAGGAACTATAAAAAATAATCATGTTAATAAAAAAAATGGAAAATCATCTCAGACATTCAAATAACTTTATTTTCTACATATTTTACCGGTTTATATATTTAATTAATAAATGTTATTATTATATTAGTTCAGTGGAAGTGTGTCATTTCGTATATTTTAAACATTGTATTTAATTTTGGCAGCCCTTAATTAAAACCCTATCCTCTGACCTGAATTCAGCTCGTATAGGAAAACTGGGCGGAACTTGTGATCTCTAAAAGTGCTCGTTGCTTCTTGGTGCATTTCAATTAAGCGGGGGACGGGTGGGGGAGCGTATTCACGCTTATAACAGCCACTGCAGTGATAACTTTAGCGTTTAAAAAGTCAGACATCTCTATCAAAACTATTAATATTTTATGGTAATTTTAACCTTCAATTAAAAGGTTGACTATTCGTCCGCTTTTTGTTTCCTGTGTTTTATTAAAAAAAAACTAGCTGTTACTCGCGACTTCGCCCGCGTGAAATTAGAAAATAATAAAATATTATTCACCGATAAATTACCTTTCTAATTGCGAAAGAATTTTTAAAATCAGTCCAGTAGTTTATTTAGTTCTTTCAATACATACAAAAATACAAATCTTTCCTCTTTATAATATTAGTATAGAAGTATAGATGTATCCATAACGACGCATATTAAATGTAATAGATTTTTGACCAACTTCCCAAAAGAAGGAGGTACTCAATTCGTCTGTATTTTTTTTTAAATTGTAAATTTGTTATATAATTTAGTTTGATTAACAAGATCATGATTTTGATTAACAAGCATTAAACTGACTAAAGATTATATCCAATGTACTCCGATCAATGTGAGTCTGGTAATAGTTTCCGATTCAATGAGCTTTCTCTACATTCTAAGATATATAGTAAAAGCTCATTGGAGCGCGCATTACAAAATAAATAAGCTCGCCGTTCATGCACTTCACTGTAATAGCTACAGAATGAAGTCCTATGCATTAAATGTAAGTCATTATTTAAATCTAAAAAATATAAGTATATTTTGCTGTAGGAAAAGTATTTTGAATAAGATAAAAAAAGGCTTATTTTAATAACCTAAAATTAGAAAATACGCATCTCATTTCCATACTATAAAAAGAGGTATTCTTCTTATGTTATTGCTATAACTCTTTGTTGCTTTCACATTTGCTAAGTTATACTATAGAAATATAAATTAAAACTGCAATTCTATCCATATCAAAGTATCAATTAATCACTACAAAATTTACTTTGGAAAGTATCCGCTCCGCTCATCACTATGGGACGTTTAACATAAGCATCGCGTTGATTGGCTCATCTCGAGCTAACGGCGTTTAAATTGGCCGTGAGAACGACAACGGAATCCGCTCCCTAGTGCGGGTCAACCTCGGTTACGTAAAATAAATTGACAGTATCGGATACGGTTCAATTCCGTATAATCGGATCCTATAGAGTCTCAAAAGTATCCGATAAGAATTGTGTCATTGAATCGCGCAAATCTCTTACAATATGTTCGCAGTACTATGTTTCTAAAATAATGAAATTAATTCTAATTGTCTTCATAATAATTATGTTCTTTTAATGTATTTTAATTGAACAACTCAGTTCGCGGATAAAAGACAATATTCCTTACAAAGCTTCGTAATATCTCAAAGAATATTAGAGAGATCTAAAAGCTCTTTTGAGTAGAACTTTTTTATCATCATCATCACCTTCCACTTGTCCTTACAGAGGGTTGGCACAGTATGTGCTGCTCTTCCATACATTTCCATCAGCAGTCATATCTGAATCCACTCCCTTCGTAACCATATCCTCTTTCACACAATCCATCTATACTTCTTCGGTCTTCCTCTACCTTTGTAGCCATAGAAAAATTTGTGTGGTGTATATAATTTATTAAAAACATTAATCGACCATATATTTAATTAGCGCTAGTTGATTTCTCGGAATCAATTATAATTGGTTGGGCGTCCCATTCATTAGTATCGAATTACACGTCGCTGTGACGTCACAACAGGAGGATGTCACGCTCACCTTCACCTTATATCATTAATGTTTATAATTAATACGAATTAAATTAATTACAAAGACGTGCTTGTTAGACGGTTGCGAATGTTACACTAATTAGTAATATTATTCTGGAGATGAGTTCCTTTGACACGTTTCCTCATTGAGAGTGTAATATACTAGTTTTTATACATATATAAGGCTTATAATTTGGATAAAAATACTCATATTAGAGTAAAGATAATGAGATAAGTTTCAATGACACAGGGAAAGTGGATTTGATGGTTCAGGAGACGCATAGGAAGGGGAAATATCCTTTTTATGTGCGTCTCCTCCTCCGTCGATCAAGGGTAGGCAACGCATCCGCTATTGCGAATGTCTATGGGCAGCGGTCGCTTCGCCCTTTTGGCGGATATGGGTGGCCGCTTGCTCGTTTGCCACCTTATGATATAAAAAAGCAGTGAAAAAGCTTTCAACAAAGTTAACATTTTCTACAATTTTGACATCCATTTTTGTTTTTTTTTTGATGGAACATATTCATATATTTGTGCAGCCCTCCTCCCTCGATTAAAGGTAGGCAACGTATCTGCAATCGTGAATATCTGAGGGTTGTCCGCTTCGCTATTTTAGCAAAATCAGGTTGGCTCGATGAGTTTGCTTGTTTGAAATCAAACATTTGTAAAAAAAATCTTTATATATTATGTTAAAACAGATAACTCAATATATTTTCTCTGATTTTTTTGACATTAAAAACTAACGTTAAATAAAACCGGAAAGCAGTATCATTAAAACGTTAATGCGGGTTCACACGGCGCGTGATTTAACAGTTGACAGTGCGCGATAGTCCGGCCATTGTGACCGCAACACACTCAACGTAACTGTGCTTGTAAACTTGTCATTTCAAAATGACAAGTGAAAGAGAATACAACCTTGCAAACTAGTACTGTAATATCAGTTTAAAGCGAACTACTAATCATCATATTATAATTCATATTATTATAAATGCGAAAGTTTAGATGGATGGATGTTTGTTACAGTTTGTAGCCTAAACGGCTGTACGGATTTCGATTAAATTTGGTATAGATGTAGAGGATAGTCTGAAAGAACACAGTTTTCACTTTTGTTTTTTTTTAATTCCACGCGGACGGAGTCGCGGGCAAAAGCTAGTTATACTTTCATACTAATATAAATTCGAAAGTTTAGATGGATGGATGGATGTTTGTTAGAGTTTATAGCCTAAACGGCTGAACGGATTTCGATGAAATTTAGTATAGATGTAGAGGATAGTCTGAAAGAACACAGTTTTCACTTTTGTTTTTTTTTAATTCCACGCGGAAGGAGTCGCGGACAAAAGCTAGTAGTAAATAAAATTATGTACCTTGTACGTCGAATTCCTTTACACTTCCGTACTTCACGAACCAGAAGTACAAGACCATGAGGATCACTTGAAATATGAATAAGGACATAAACTTCATCCTTCTGTATTTTAGTAGCATGTCTGTAACAAAAGGAAACATTACTTTCGTATATGAAGAGACAAGAGAGTAAGAAGATATTTTTTCACAGTTTTTCATCGTAGCGATGTAATCAAATAATCATTATGTAGACCAGTTATGTCAGTATGCATAAGTGGAAAAATGATTGGTTACTCGCACTTCAGTTTATGACACTATCTATATTCTTATAGGTTTTAAATATTTTCTGATAGACAATCGTTAGCAGCGTTCCTTTCACGGGGCTAGGCATCCTTATTTGAATATATTTTGTTAATTGTTCTGGAGTAGTAACTATGTTTATGTACACTAGTGTCAAATTAATCCATACGGCGCTAGTGTGTTCAGCCTGCGTATTGTTTATCTCTCCAGCGCCAAATCACATGGTTTAATTAAACTTAAATCTTTGTTAGAAAATTGATGATAGAAATAAAATTATGTTTATATAACTGATTTGAACACAAACACATGCACTATGTTGTTGTATAAATAATGACTTGTAAACGACTATGTAATATTTATTTATGACTTTATTATGTGCTTAAATACGTACACTAATGGATTTTCTATATGGGTTTTGCCAACCCAATGGATCTTCCTTTCGCACTGTGACAGCACTTATAATTTATACCGCCATCGTCAAAACATACGTTACAATTTAAACTGTATATTGTGTGACAGAAATATTTCTATATCATATTTATTGAACATACATTTAAAATTTTGATACGAATGTCTTTTGATTTTAAAATGTCAAAATTTATAATTTATTGACATTGTTTTACTTCTCTCTTCCTGCTGGCATATGGGCGTCTAAGAAGTTTCAATATTGCTGACAATTCTGCTAGGGTTAAAAAAAATGTATTTTTTTATTTGTTTACTAGCTTTCGCCCGCGACTCCGTCCGCGTGGATTAAAAAAGCAAAAGTTAATAGCCTATGTGTTCTTCTAGACTATAGATGGATGGATGGATGGATGGATGTTTGTTAGAGTTTGTAGCCTAAACGGCTGAACGGATTTCGATGAAATTTGGTATAGATGTAGAGGATAGTCTGAAAGAACACAGTTTTCACTTTTGTTTTTTTTTAATTCCACGCGGACGGAGTCGCGGGCAAAAGCTAGTTATACTTTCATACTAATATAAATGCGAAAATTTAGATGGATGGATGGATGTTTGTTAGAGTTTATAGCCTAAACGGCTGAACGGATTTCGATGAAATTTAGTATAGATGTAGAGGATAGTCTGAAAGAACACAGTTTTCACTTTTGTTTTTTTTAATTCCACGCGGACGGAGTCGCGGGCAAAAGCTAGTAGTAAATAAAATTAAGTACCTTGTACGTCGAATTCCTTTACACTTCCGTACTTCACGAACCAGAAGTACAAGACCATGAGGATCACTTGAAATATGAATAAGGACATAAACTTCATCCTTCTGTATTTTAGTAGCATGTCTGTAACAAAAGGAAACATTACTTTCGTATATGAAGAGACAAGAGAGTAAGAACGTTTTTCACAGTTTTTCATCGTAGCGATGTAATCAAATAATCATTATGTAGACCAGTTATGTCAGTATGCATAAGTGGAAAAATGATTGGTTACTCGCGCCTTCATTTTATGCCACTGTATATTCTTGTAGGTTTTAAATATTTTCTGATAGACAATCGTTAGCAGCGTTCCTTTCACGGGGCTAGGCATCCTTATTTGAATATATTTTGTTAATTGTTCTGGAGTAGTAACTATGTTTATGTACACTAGTGTCAAATTAATCTATACGGCGCTAGTGTGTTCAGCCTGCGTATTATCTCTCCAGCGCCAACTCACATGGTTTAATTAAACTTACATCTTTGTTAGAAAATTGATGATAGAAATAAAATTATGTTTATATAACTGATTTGAACACAAACACATGCACTATGTTGCTGTATAAATAATAACTTGTAAACGACTATGTAAGATTTATTTATGACTTTATTATGTGCTTAAATACGTACACTAATGGATTTTCTATATGGGTTTTGCCAACCCAATGGATCTTCCTTTCGCACTGTGACAGCACTTATAATTTATACCGCCATCGTCAAAACATACGTTACAATTTAAACTGTATATTGTGTGACAGAAATATTTCTATATCATATTTATTGAACATACATTTAAAATTTTGATACGAATGTCTTTTGATTTTAAAATGTCAAAATTTATAATTTATTGACATTGTTTTACTTCTCTCTTCCTGCTGGCATATTAATGGGCGTCTAAGAAGTTTCAATATTGCTGACAATTCTGCTAGGGTTAAAAAAAATGTATTTTTTTATTTGTTTACTAGCTTTCGCCCGCGACTCCGTCCGCGTGGATTAAAAAAGCAAAAGTTAATAGCTTATGTGTTCTTCTAGACTATCCTCTACATCTATACCAAATTTCATCGAAATTCGTTCAGCCATTTTGACTACAAACTCTAACAAACATCCATCCATTCATCCATCCATCCATTTCAACTTTCGCATTTATAATATTAGTATGATTAATATGATAAGTTATTGGATTTCTTACATACCTAAATTCGATAAACTTCCGTTTTTGCTACAAGTTTTGATAAACTATTTGTTATGTTCTATTCGGGACGTATCATTGAATTAACCTTCTTTTTATACTTGTTGTAAATAACTAAATAAGTCAATGAAATAAAATAAATTACTAGGTAATATTTACGCCTTCTTATGGCATGGGTTTACTTTTGTGTTCAAATAAAAGCAGCTAGAACAATTAATTCCCAAGGTAATTGTTACGTTTTAAATAAAAAGAAAACAAATATAAGAGATAAATTTTGTTTAGATTAAGAATGATTATGTCAAAGTTGTTTTGTTACGCAACTCGGTTACAGTAAGAAATATTTTTGTTGTCAAAGAATTAAGGCTGAAGATAAGAAAATTATTCTTTAACGACGGGATTAATGGACCGTTGGAAAATCTTACTACGGTTATCTGCTTAGAGTAAAACAAATTAACTGTGAATTGAACAGTTTATTTAAGTGTTAAAATACATTTTTTATAACATAACTAGTTTTCGCCCGCGACTCCATCCGCGTGGAATAAAAAAAACAAAAGTTAGTAGCCAATGTGTTCTTCTAAACTATCCTCTACATCAATACCAAATTTCATCGTGATCCATTCAGCCGTTTAGGCTACAAACTCTAACAAACATTCATGCGTCCATCTAAACTTTCGCATTTATAATATTAAATAAGATTGTTAAAACATAATCAATGTAATCTTATTTTTACTATGTTTGTCTTAATAAAAGTTTAACAGTGTTAAGTGTATGATAGGATTTAAATCTTGATATTAAAGATCTGAATTAACCATGTTAAGAAGCCTATTAATAAGTTAAATTATTTTTATACAGCTTAAGAAAATAGCTAAACATGTATTTTATTACTACAAACTTTAGTTTCATTGAAAATTTGACAAGTACGAAATTTATTCGATCGTTGTGGTAATGGAAAATTTAATTTCAACTCCGACAATTTCAGATGTAGATCGCCGGACGGCCATTATGCAATTGACTGCACGCGAGTGCATAAATTTTTCAAATTTACTGCCATCCTCCCCTTCACTTTGCAAGTCATAAATATGTTAGTATCCGACGTGTTTTTTCGACAAAGGATGGTTCGATAAATAGTTTAATTTTATCTGTTACTAGCCGTTCCCATGCGACTTCATCCGCATAAAATTATAAAAATTTCATTTTATTGTTTACATTTGTCAAATTATCAATAGCAAATGTCAAAATGACATGACATGATGTCAAACCATGGCAACCTTGCTTCCTTGATGTTGGCAGCAACTTATGGTCTCTTTTCCACATTAGGATTTTTATCCAAAATATTTACCCCTAAGTTTATTGGCGTGAAAATATATAGCCTAAAGCGTGACGTAAGTGTAGGGCTTTTTATTAAAAAAAAGAATTAATTAAAAACATGCTGTAATTGCTGAGATCTTAGGCAACAAAGAAGTGTGTGTTTACGCTTTATTATAATAATAAAAAATAAAAAATAAAATAATAAGTAATAAGTAATAAGTAAAGTGTAAGTATATAAGTATAGATAGATATAGATTAAAATTAATATAGGGTATAGATAAAGTTATAAAGGGATATATGGATGTTTTTGTAATAAAATCTTTATTAGATCTTAGGTTATATTTTTATGAAATTCTAAACGGTACGTTTAGGGAATCCGCTGGACCCGAGATCCAGTCAATACGCGTGTTGACAGGGGTCTGCTGATAAGGGACATTGTCGTATAATGGATAATTGAACCTTTTAATGCCTACGGTTCAATTCATTTTGTTTGATATGCTTTGTCTGCCAATTTTGAATAACGCATCTAGGAAATAACACTCAAAAACACTAACGCACAAAAAAATGTATGTGATTTTCTTTTTCCTTTGTTTTTTATTTGTCTATTTTATAATAAGCAAATTTAATGTTTTTCTTTGTATTTTACGTTTAGACACTTATGAATAAGTATTGCTCTTCACAAATGGGGAAAGGGATTGGCTCCTGCAGCACAGGGGAACCTAGTGCAGGAGCCAAGGCTGTCATGAAATTTATATTTTCAAAAGTGAAATAATAAAAAAAAAAGTGATCAAGATATAAATACTGAGTTTATTTAGACTACACTATTTTTCAGGGCAAATATTTTATACTTGAATTTAAAAAAAAATGTAAATGCTATACTTATATTTACTTCAATTGAAAGTAATAAACAGAAAATAAAAACCATTGAAAATGTTTCTATTCTAAAATTGTTAATCAAAAAAAAATATTTCAAAGTCGACAATTTTTACAAAATAATACAGTTTCTACTAAATAAAATTGTAAATATGAAAGTTTTCACTTCACTCGTTATAGTTAAAACATTATTATAAAATAGTTGAATTAAATATTAGAAAGAAATAATAAAAATACCTGCGATTTTTTTGTTAACAAATTAACCAGAAGTTTGTCACGCTTGCGTCGAGCCTGAAGAGCATCTACTTGCCCGCTGAAGTGGATATCGTGCAAAAATAAATGTCACCGTGCAACATTTAATTTCGATCTATTGTAAATTGTCTACACGGACTATAGGTGATCATTTGCTGCAAACGTTACAATGATTTAACTAATAGTTTGTCTCTTCTCTTGAGAAATATAATATATGTTATTATTAATAATTAAAATTAACATTTCCGTATTTTAGTTTAGAAGAAAAGTACGTTTACATTGTTGCTTTGAGATATTATGTTTCAAATAATAATTTATTTTACATGCTAATTGACTGTTCATATACGTCGTATTATAGGGAGAGAGGGCTTATCATGAATATTAGTAAGAACGTTTTCGTAACGTCATCGACAAAGTTTGTATTAAATTTGTACAGCACCAGACGTAAAATGCAACAATATTGTGCAAATATATCGATAAAGTTACGAATTCGCTCTCGTTATTGTCACGCATATATTCCTAATAGACCCTCTGTATATTGTTTATATTGTATAACGCTATTTTAAAAATGAAAACTTTCAGGCCTAGTAGGCATACTTGGTACTGAAAATCCGATCGAGGTCTTGTTCATTAAATTTTTATCCATACAATGACAGATAATAATAATTACACGACACGACACGAGTCTTCATTAATATTTTCATTTTTACGGTGACATTATTTTCTACGTAATAATGTCAATCTACATAGAAAATTATGTAATGGTTCCGAACAAACATGTTTGTTGGGTGGCGACTATTACACTGTAGAATTACTCTGAACATGAAGTTCAAACGACGTTATTAGAATATTCAATATTCTTTTCATTTGCTTTGAGAGATGGGTGGCTGTTGTTATTGCTACAAAAATATATTAAATGCTCGTATTTGGATACTTATCAACAATTTATGATCTTTCATATGGCTACTAAATATTATATAAAGATTACGCAATATGTATACCTATATAATTATGAGTGTACGATTTAGGAAATTTTCATTTTTAAATGGGAAAGTTTAGATGGATGGATTTTTTTTTATCTTAAGGTGGCAAACGAGCAAGCGGATACCAGAATCCGCCCAAAATGACGAAGCAACCGCTGCCCATAGACATTCGCAATAGCGGATGCGTTGCCTACCCTTTATCGACGTTGGATGAAACGCACATAAAGAGGATATTTCTCCTTCCTATGCGTCTCCTCCAGCGTCAGATCCACGTTCCCTTCCCATCGTTTTCTTATAAGAAAAAGGATGGGAAGGAAAAGGGACCAAAGTTGGGCCTCCGGCACCACAGTCATCAGACGAAACGCGGAATTGCTCCCACTTCACGCCTGTCTTCTGTGGTCGTGGTACACTGGGCGAGCCGACCCATTCGTGCGAAGATGTTAAAGCGGGCTCTACCACTGTTAAAGATGGAAGTTATTAAAAGGTATCTAAACGGCTCAACAGATCTACATAAAATTTGACACAGATAAAAAACAGAGGCTGGAAGAAGACATAGGTTTCTTATTAAGTCATCAAAAAGTGAATTATTAAGATACTAGATTTTTTTGCCAATTTATATCTTAGGATATAGTTGATTATAAAAGTTGAATGATCCGGTGAGTATCTTATCGGTTGTTTGAAATATCCACGCAGATTAAGTCGTCGATGACTAAAACAATATAACGTTATACGCAAATACTAATATAAACAGAAATACAGTTTAAAAATGTATTTGTTTATTCCATTTCAGTCTTCTATAAGTATATTGTTAACAAATAAATTGACCTACTTTTGATCAGGGTCTTATCAATTGGTTCAATCATTTATAAATAGTTATTGTGAATCATTATTACTGTTAATGGACCGTGTAGTTTGATTTAAATTCTCGGAATTATTTCTTTGAAATTATACAATTTCATAAAGTGGAACTTTACCCTATATGTAGACAGGCGCTGTTTTATTATATTTGTTGGTGTAACAAAGAAATCATACTAATATTATAAATGCGAAAGTTTAGATGGATGGATGGATGTTTGTTAGAGTTTGTAGCCTAAACGGCTGAACGGATTTCGAAAAAATTTGGCATAGATGTAGAGGATAGTCTGGAAGAACACATAGGCTACTTGCATTTGTTTTTTTTAGCTCCACGCGGACAGAGTCGCGGGCGAAAGCTAGTTGTTTTATAATACAACATTTAGGCCAACTGTGAAACTTAAAACCGTTGAAAAGACAAAACAAATGCTACTTATTGATGTATTCCATTGAATATTTTGAAAGTGCACGCTTAAAACTATCGCACAACTGTTTAGTCTCGCTTTTTGACCAACTTCCCAAAAGAAGGAGGTACTCAATTCGTCTGTATGTTATTTTTTTTTTTTTTTTTTTTTTTTTTTTTTTTTTTTTTTTTTTTTTTTTTTTTTTTTTTTTTTTTTTTTTTTTTTTTTTTTTTTTTTTTTTTTTTTTTTTTTTTTTTTTTTTTTTTTTTTTTTTTTTTTTTTTTTTTTTTTTTTTTTTTTTTTTTTTTTTTTTTTTTTTTTTTTTTTTTTTTTTTTTTTTTTTTTTTTTTTTTTTTTTTTTTTTTTTTTTTTTTTTTTTTTTTTTTTTTTTTTTTTTTTTTTTTTTTTTTTTTTTTTTTTTTTTTTTTTTTTTTTTTTTTTTTTTTTTTTTTTTTTTTTTTTTTTTTTTTTTTTTTTTTTTTTTTTTTTTTTTTTTTTTTTTTTTTTTTTTTTTTTTTTTTTTTTTTTTTTTTTTTTTTTTTTTTTTTTTTTTTTTTTTTTTTTTTTTTTTTTTTTTTTTTTTTTTTTTTTTTTTTTTTTTTTTTTTTTTTTTTTTTTTTTTTTTTTTTTTTTTTTTTTTTTTTTTTTTTTTTTTTTTTTTTTTTTTTTTTTTTTTTTTTTTTTTTTTTTTTTTTTTTTTTTTTTTTTTTTTTTTTTTTTTTTTTTTTTTTTTTTTTTTTTTTTTTTTTTTTTTTTTTTTTTTTTTTTTTTTTTTTTTTTTTTTTTTTTTTTTTTTTTTTTTTTTTTTTTTTTTTTTTTTTTTTTTTTTTTTTTTTTTTTTTTTTTTTTTTTTTTTTTTTTTTTTTTTTTTTTTTTTTTTTTTTTTTTTTTTTTTTTTTTTTTTTTTTTTTTTTTTTTTTTTTTTTTTTTTTTTTTTTTTTTTTTTTTTTTTTTTTTTTTTTTTTTTTTTTTTTTTTTTTTTTTTTTTTTTTTTTTTTTTTTTTTTTTTTTTTTTTTTTTTTTTTTTTTTTTTTTTTTTTTTTTTTTTTTTTTTTTTTTTTTTTTTTTTTTTTTTTTTTTTTTTTTTTTTTTTTTTTTTTTTTTTTTTTTTTTTTTTTTTTTTTTTTTTTTTTTTTTTTTTTTTTTTTTTTTTTTTTTTTTTTTTTTTTTTTTTTTTTTTTTTTTTTTTTTTTTTTTTTTTTTTTTTTTTTTTTTTTTTTTTTTTTTTTTTTTTTTTTTTTTTTTTTTTTTTTTTTTTTTTTTTTTTTTTTTTTTTTTTTTTTTTTTTTTTTTTTTTTTTTTTTTTTTTTTTTTTTTTTTTTTTTTTTTTTTTTTTTTTTTTTTTTTTTTTTTTTTTTTTTTTTTTTTTTTTTTTTTTTTTTTTTTTTTTTTTTTTTTTCTTCCTGTGGTCGGTGGTACACTGGGCGACCGACCCATCGTGCGAAGATGTTAAAGCGGGCTCTACCACTGTTAAAGATGGAAGTTATTAAAAGGTATCTAAACGGCTCAACAGATCTACATAAAATTTGACACAGATAAAAAACAGAGGCTGGAAGAAGACATAGGTTTCTTATTAAGTCATCAAAAAGTGAATTATTAAGATACTAGATTTTTATTTAGGTAATTTATATCTTAGGATATAGTTGATTATAATAGTTGAATGATCCTTTGAGTATCTTTTCGGTCGTTTGAAAACTCCACGCAGATTAAGTCGTCGATGACTAAAACAATATAACGTTATACGCAAATACTAATATAAACAGAAATACAGTTTAAAAATGTATTTGTTTATTCCATTTCAGTCTTCTATAAGTATATTGTTAACAAATAAATTGACCTACTTTTGATCAGGGTCTTATCAATTGGTTCAATCATTTATAAATAGTTATTGTGAATCATTATACTGTTAATGGACCGTGTAGTTTGATTTAAATTCTCGGAATTATTTCTTTGAAATTATACAATTTCATAAAGTGGAACTTTACCCTATATGTAGACAGGCGCTGTTTTATTATATTTGTTGGTGTAACAAAGAAATCATACTAATATTATAAATGCGAAAGTTTAGATGGATGGATGGATGGATGGATGGATGGATGGATGTTTGTTAGAGTTTGTAGCCTAAACGGCTGAACGGATTTCGAAAAAATTTGGCATAGATGTAGAGGATAGTCTGGAAGAACACATAGGCTACTTGCATTTGTTTTTTTTAGCTCCACGCGGACAGAGTCGCGGGCGAAAGCTAGTTGTTTTATAATACAACATTTAGGCCAACTGTGAAACTTAAAACCGTTGAAAAGACAAAACAAATGCTACTTATTGATGTATTCCATTGAAAATTTTGAAAGTGCACGCTTAAAACTATCGCACAACTGTTTAGTCTCGCTTTTTGACCGACTTCCCAAAAGAAGGAGGTACTCAATTCGTCTGTATGTTTGTTACGGCATAACTCCGCCGCTAGTGGACCGTTTTTGATAATTATTTTTTTATCCGAAAGGTAGTGCTTGCAGGTGGGTCCCATTTTTTTTGTTTGATTTTTGGAGTCAAAGACTACGACGTAGTTAAATAATTTAGCTCAAAATCGCGCGACGAAATTTGGGGTCTTTTTGCTTTCTTTGCTTATGTTTCCTATGGAGGTGGGCACTACTCGATTTTTAGTTATGCATCTAAACAGTTGAATTAGCTGCGAAACAATCGACAATCGCGCAACAGTTGTGCGATAGTTTAGTCAAAGGTGCGCCCACTCTTAGAATCTACATCAACCTACATCCAGAATTATCATTTGGAAGTCAATCTCGACTCTCGAGGTGACCCTGTTATAAATATAAAAGAAAAAAACCTGTCAACAATCGTGATATCTTTATTGATGGCAATGAAACGTTTACATAATTATTATCACTTGACAAGCCTCTTGTATAACGTGAGTTAGCAATTCACAAATGTAATGAAATAAACATGCGCTGAGAACTAAAGATTTACCGCGCTTTATGAGGTAAATATTACTAGAGCTGTGTATCGTCACGTTCCTTTTGAGGGAAAAGAGTGCCCCAAGTCTATTCTGTGTTATCTTTACCCCATTACTAGACCACGTATGGTCGGTTTCCCAGCTGCATTTAACCATTCTTCGTTTTTGGTTTGATAACTTCATGGAATTCGTTTCCGAATGTTAACTTGAGTTTTGCTCCGTTGAAACTTAGATCAACCTAACAATAATCTTACTAATATTATACTCGTAAATGTGAAAGTTTAGATGGATGGATGGATGGATGTTTATTAGGGTTTGTAGCATAAACGGCTGAACAGATTTCGATGAATTTAGCATAGATGTAGAGGAAAGTCTTTCAATTCCACGCGGACGGAGTCGCGAGCGAAAGCTAGTGAATGAATAAAATAAAAGACTTCAGCAACCCAGCAGTAGTGCTTAAGGCCTAGTGGGTTTAATCAACCAATAGGCCAGTGCAGATTGATTACACGCCTTTAATATCTTCTCAGGTATGCAGGTTGTTGGGAGGTTTTGTTTTTGCTGTAAAAGTCGTAGGATAAGTAATAAAAAAATCAAGGAAACCGTTGGCATAAGGATAATTGAATTTCGAATACATTAAGAGGACATTGTTTTACCACTGTAGAATCGTTTCTATATCTATATCTATACTAATATTATAAAGAGGAAAACTTTGTATTTTTGTATTTTTGTATTTTTATATGTATTGAAATAACTCAAAAACTACTGGGCCGATTTAAAAAATTCTTTCACCATCAGATAGGTAATTTATCTGTGAGTAACATAGGCTATATTTTATTATTACTAATGTTAGGAACTATTAATAAACAGCGTGTTTCTGGACGCCGGCGTTAAAAATTCACTAAACTTTAACTTTTCTCGGCTTACGCTGCCTAAACCGTTAGAGGTATATAAAAATGATGTATGAAAGAATTGTAGATCTCAAAAAGTTCTACAGAAAAGCCCGCGATAGCATATATCTATCTTTAACGGTTTTCTTGCAATAACCACTTTTTTGTTTACAAAATGAATTAAAAACCTTACGCTATTTGCAGCGTTCTTTTATTGGTTTCAATATTAATCCTTATCCAAATAAATGCGTTTGTATCAGGAGAATTTAATGTAGAATAAAATTGTTCTTTACAGTATTTAAATTGGACTAATAGTTTAGAAGATATCGCGAACACAAACAATAAGGGTAACCGAAAATCAGCTTACAAGCTACCAGGCTTAGTAATTTGAAATCTTGCATCGGTAGATTTTTGTTATTACGTAGATTACTACTGAGTTAATACTTTTGGTAATAGGTTGAAAAAAGGGCGAACGTAATAGGTTATATTTGTAATTTCACGCGGGCGAAGTCGCGAGCAACAGCTAGTATTATATATACTCTGTTCTTTTTATCTCCTGCTCAAATTTTAATTGATCCCTTAGCCAATTGCTAGATATAAAACAAAACACTAAATGCGTAATTGATTGATTGAAACAACTCGAACGTTAAGCTAATGTAAACATAGTTTTGCGTGGTTTATAGTTGCTATTTGCTTTGAAAATAATAAACAATTTCGTTAGGGCGCGACGCAACGAGCGTTGTTTGCGTACCGTGTTTGAATCGAGTCGATCGATGAAGCGCAAATTCAAATCGTGCGAGAGTCGTGACGTATCAATTAGCACTATACGATAGGAGTTGAGTTTTATTTGTTTGTTTACACTTTGTGTTGTAGCTTTTATGATGCAAATAAAATATATGTAACGTATATCACTGTTTTTTTTGGTTAACTAATAAATAAATATAAGAAATCTATTGCAAGAATAAGGATGATGATTTTTTTTAGTTGCTTCCCTCGGTTATCGCATTCCGATGATATAAGCTAGATCCAATAGAAGCTGGTCCCCTCCCCTGCCGACGTCTATGGTTGGCACTAGATTATGAAACTGGCATAAACACTTTTTATAATTCAGATTTCCACTATTTGTTAAACATAAATTTATCATTGTAATAATTCGAATTATCACGTTATCTTACTAGTATTAAACTTCCACTAGTATTTTTTAGAGACCAAAGTTGAGATGGGTAGACGGTGTAAATCGTGACGCAAATAATGTTGGCATAATAAATTGGAACTCGATAGCCACTAATAGACCGAAGTGAAAACTGCTTGACCAAGCCAAGGCCTACAAAAGGCTGTAGAGCTAAGGAAGAAGAAGAAGTATTTTTTAAATCCATATTTTATCTCCTGTAAGCAGGTAAAATACATTATTTTAATTCCAGTCATCCAATAAAAGGTACTCGTAACTTACTAATATAAAGCAAGATTTATGTACAAAAAAATACAAATTCATTCCTTTCAACTTTTCCTCCGAATAGTTTATGAGCTTGTTATGCTGTGCTATAATCACAAATCAATCAAGAGCTATACTTGACTTTCGAAGAGTCTGCGATAATATTTCGAGTGCTTATAAATTGGTTTCGCTCGCGTCTTCAATTTGTTATTAATATCAAGAGGCTGTAACAAGGGTTTTAATTTAATAAGGGCTGTTATGTTGAAAATTGTTAGCAGCACGAAGTACGAGACTAATTTTAGTCTAATTTATAGCACGCGGATGAATTATTGTACTGAATCTATAATAGCATATACCTAATAATTAGGACAAACAATCTGTTGGCTTCCGTAGCATGTTTGTGACAAAATTAAGCCATTTTCATGCATCCTTTTATAAACAACAGGCAACCGTATTTATTAGCAGATAAACCTGATTTCTATTTTTATACGTTTCTTTATTATTGTAGAAATACTAGGCGAAGACATAACATCTACATAAAATAATAATAATAGATGGACAGATATTTATCTGCAATTATAGGAAACTTGTAAAGTTATTTCGACTTAAAATTCGAGCCTAGCTCAGTTGTAGGTTAATTTACATTTTCAATGTGACACGTATATAGAAACACTTTATTTATATTTCAATTATTCCTGTAAATTCCCTCACGCAAATATGTAGTAAGTGGATTACATCTAAGGTCACGTGACAGCACTCTGGGCGAGACGGGCCAAATTGTTTTAGAGGGTGCTCTGTTTGCCAAGCTCTCTTGAGACAGTACTAGTAACAAAAATGTCACATTTTTTATGTTACCTATTGAGTAAAGACACACGTGGCACTTACTTGAGCGATTCACGGTATGTCGGAAGTATATATAATATCTTGTAGAGTTTTCTTAGCAATTGATGTTAAAAGTTATAAGGTGGCAAACGAGCAAGGGGCCACTTGAATTCGACGAAATAGCTAAGCGACCGCTGCCTGATGAAGGACTCCTCACCTCCGTCACGGAATAACTTCCACTTCAATCCTGTCTTCTGTGTGATCGTGGTATTTAACAGATGTTATACTTTTTTTATATACAATAAGGTGGCAAACGAGCAAGCGACCACCTAAATCCACCAAAACCGCGAAGCGACCGCTGCCCATAGACATCCGCTATTGCAGATGCGTTGCCTACACTAAATCGACGGAGGAGACGCACATAAAGAGGATATTTCCCCGTCCTATGCGCCTCCTCCACTGTCAAATCCACTTTCTCATCCAATCCTTTCCTTATAAGTGTGTAACGGGAAAGGCACTAAAATTGGGCCTCCGGCACCACACTCATCAGACGAAACGTGGAATTCCTTCCACTTCTCGTCTGTCTTCTGTGTGGTCATTTCACCGGGCGAGCCGACCCATTCGTGAGAAGATGTTAAACCGGGCTCTACCACTGTCAAAATGCTAACGTCTACCGCTATATGTTGCTATGAAAGACATTTTTATAAGAGAAATGGGAACACCGAGGTGTTGGCCGGCGATAGACATCCGCTATACCAGAGGAATTACAGAGAAAGTTGAGGCTAGATAAGGGAACTTCCTACGAAATGATCTTGAGTTACACCTAAAAGGAGTCGTAGCCTTATTTTATAAAAAGCTTTGTTTTTACGCATATATTGTATTCTTCAGTGATATACGAACTTCTTTAATAAATCCATATGGCGACCTCGTTTACCCTTGCTCTACTACTAGGAAGAAATTGTTACAAAGTATTTTTAAGTGCTCTACGTTTGCTCAGTTCTCCACGAGAGTTATTATAATGAACAGACGAGGGAAATATTTTACAACAATACCAGCGTGAACTTCTTGATAAACAACTTTAATTAAGTCTATAATAATATTTGTAACGTCAATACTAAATATCTCTTGAAACACCAGAAATATTAACTTAACCTCAATTATTCCGGGTTACTGAAGTTTTCATTTATTTTATCATTACTTATTGATTCATTAGTGTTTGATTGACATAAGATTTAAAGGAGTAAAATTAATACTAACGAATAGTAAATGTAGTTGGGAAATCGGACATTAGATATTCATAGAATCCTTAGATAGTTCACTTGCAATAATCAAACTAACAACAGGAAGACAGGAAGTAGAGAGCGATTTTAAGCGCTTGATATATTTATGATTTTTATTAACTAGCTTTCGCTTGCAATTTTGTTTATGCATAACTATAACTTGACTAGCTTTTGCCCGCGACTCCGTCAGCGTGGAATGAAAAAAAACAAAAGTGAGTAGCCTATGTGTTCTTCCAGACTATCCTCTACGTCTGTACCAAATTTCATCGAAATCCGTTCAGCCGTTTAGGCTACAAACTCTAACAAACATCCATCCATCCATCTAAACTTTCACATTTATAATTAACTCCATATATCTTTAATTTCTTATTTTTACATATAATATATTTTACATGATTTGTTATAAAAAATAAATAAAACATATTATATAAAAAAATAGAACTCCACCGGCTGCGGAATCCGATGACTCGAGCAACCAGTGGTCAGGGCTGCAGAGACAGGAACCTCCTCACAATACGTGCGGTTTCCAAAATAACCGCCTTTTGTATCGGGCCCTTAATCCAACCGTCTAGCGAGAGCTTCTTGAGATGTTGGTCGAAGCTCTTCGCTATTAGCCCGTGCACCGAAACGACTATCGGAATAATGGTAGTCGATTTCATACGCCACATGGCGGTAACCTCGTGAGCCAGATCCAAATATTTTAATAATTTTTCTTTTTCGGCTTTCACGAGATTCTCGTCATGTGGGATAGTGATATCAACTAACATTACACAACTCTCAGACCGATCTATTATTACTATATCAGGTCTATTGGCAACAATAGTCCTGTCCGTAATAATAGATCGATCCCAGTAGAGCGTGATACGGCTATTTTCCAGAACTGGTGAAGGCTGATATTGGTAATATGGTACCTCAGATTCCACAAGAGCATATTTAAGGGCAAGTTGCTGATGGATAATCTTGGCCACTTGGTTATGTCTATGCAAGTATGCACCGTCCGCAAGGCGAGAACAACCGGAAACGATATGTCTAATAGACTCACCGGGCCGACGACATGCCCGACAAATGTCAGTCGTACCATCCTTTAGGATATGTTTCCGGTAGTTATTCGTTCGATGACTTCGTCCATGATTGCAAAGACAAAACCTTCAGTCTCCCCAAAGAGGTTACTGAAGCGTAGCCAAGCCACGGAGGATAATTGGTCCACATCAGGACCAGTTAAGGCCCGATGGAACCTACCGTGTAGCTCCTTACTCTCTAATACACTTATGCGGTCTGAGACACTTAAAACCTCCAACCTCCGCCAGTTCGTGGTAGCCAGGGAAAGCGGCGTGAGTCCTTTGTCTATGGCTACAACATCCTGATACATCTCCACGTTAACCTTAAGGAAATATTCCCTAAGATTGTACACCTCGCGGTTATGGAGAGTCTTGGCATTTAAGTAGCCACGACCCCCATGTTTCCGCGGGATGTACAACCTCATTACAGATGAACGTGGATGATGCATCCGGTATGCTGTCAGCAATCGACGGACTTGTCTATCCAAGGCATCCAGCTCTGTTTGAGACCATCTCAGTATGCCGAAAGAATAGGTTAAGACTGGCATGACCCAACTGTTAAAAGCACGGCATTTGTTGCCGCCTGATAAAAGGCTTTTCAGTACTTTTTTCAGGCGACCAAAGAACCGTTCTTTTAGCAGCTGTTTCATGCTTTGTCATTAATGCCTAATGCTTCCGACATACCGAGATATTTGTAGTTTTCATTCTCGGAGAGAGACACAAGAGACACATCCTGAGTAAGCTGTAAATTCTCTGAATTTACAACCCTCCCCCTTTGTACATTGATGACCGCACACTTGTCAACTCCAAACGCCATCCCAATGGCTCTGCTAAAATCGTCGGTAATTTTAAGCAAAGTCATTAGGTCAACCTTGTTGGATGCGTACAATTTGAGATCATCCATGTACAAAAGGTGCGATATGACCTCGCCCCCTCTCCGTAAACGATAACCTAGCTCTGAACTCTTTAGCAATGTGCTTAAAGGATTCAGAGCTAAGCAAAACCACAATGGACTCAGGCTGTCACCTTGGAAGATGCCACGCCGAATTCCAATTCGGTCAGAGGAGGCAGAAAGGCTTCCCTGACCTAGATTGGGAAAGCCTGTGTTCCACTGCCCCATGCATGTGTCAAGAAAAGAGCGTAGAGTAGGATGTATTTTATACAACTCTAACACCCTCCTTAACCACCCATGGGGCACTGAATCATAAGCTTTCTTGTAATCAATCCAGGCCATAGAAATGTTCTTTTTACCTCGTCTGACCTGCTGGCAAATAGCCATATCAATGAGGAGACAATCTTTAGTACCACGGGACCCAGCCTTACATCCATTCTGAGTTGTTGCCAAAATGTTATTTGCACAAATATGTGCTTCAATTTTGCTTCTCAGAATGGATGTTAGGAGCTTGTAGATGGTAGGCAAGCAAGTAATTGGTCGATAATTCTTAGGATCCGTAGTACATCCAGATTTATAGATCAGGTGTGTGATACCTGATGTCATGAAATCTGGGAGCGTACCCAATTCAATTGCAGTTTGGAATTGGGCTGCCAGCCGCTCATGCGAACTGCGGAACCACTTAAGCCAAAAGTTCTGCAGACCGTCCGGTCCTGGGCTTTTACAATTAGGGACCGAACGAACTGCACCACTTATGTCGGCGCCGGTGATAGTTACAGGTTCCATTTCAGTGACCGATTCGCATGCGCGACTGACAACATTAACCACTCACCTTCACTGTGCTCAATTGGCACCGACCAAATACCGCTCCAAAACGTAGTAGTCGCGGCAGAATCTGGTCGGTGCAAATCGACCACCTGGCTTCGTGGTTGCTCCCAGCTACGGTAGACACACCTCTGATCTCTCTGAAACATACGATTTTGAAGAAATCTCTCAGATCTTTCTCTGTACCTTCTTATGCGATTAGCCCATGCGTAAACTTTTTGTTTCCAGAAATCTATGCGTTCCGTGACTCTAGACATAAATTCACTGGGTCTAATGCTAGTTCCAGCAAACGCTTGAGTCACGAAACGCATAACCCTTGGTCTGCTATTCCCCGCCTGGAAACAAAGAAGTTTCGCTATGAGTCTTCTAGCTACATTTATGCGCCGCTCAATCCTGCACTGCCAGACCGGGCTAGTTACTCCACGTCGAGGATCTGGATTGGGATTTAAAAACCGCATTTATAATATTAGTATGAAGTATGATTAATAGACTATATGTTCATTACTATTATATGATCTACATCTGTGCCATTTTCATCGAATTCTGTTAAGCCATTTTGGTGGCATAATAACATCCATCCGTACAAACTTTCGCATTATTATGAGTTGGATTAGTAAAATTTTTGCTTTTACTATTTAACAACTAGCTTTTTCCCGCGAATTCGTCCGCTTGGACTAAAAAAAACAAAAGCAAGTAGCCTATGTTCCCTTCCAAACTATCCTCTACAACTATGCCAAATTTCATCGAGATATCTTCAGCCGTTTAGGCTACAAACTCTAACAAACATACAACTAAACTTTCGCATTTATAATCGTATTGATTGATTGATTGATAATGTTTTTTAATACTTTGTTTTTTAATAAATACAAAAATCTTTTGTTACGAATCACATGGAATGTTGAATACACACTTAATCTATGTACTGATCAAAGGGGTGGAGTGCTTGTGGGAGACTACATTTTCAACACTTACTTTGTGTAAGCGTTCTTTGAAAGTAAAAACCAAGTATGTTTATCGAATTAGTAGTAAAAAATCCCCTTAAAGACCCTTACAATGATAACTGTTTTTAACATTCTTAATTACGAAAGTGATAAATTGATTTTATCTAAAACAACCAGAAGTTAAAAATTCTGTTAGAAATGTTAAATTCAATAAAACAGTTTTATCTATACTAATATTACAAAGAGGAAAAAATTGTATTTTTGTATGTATTTAAAACAAAAACTACTGAGCCGATTTCAAAAATCCACGGGAACGAAGTCGCGAGCAACAGTTAGTATAGATAAATGAAAATTAAATAGCTTAACATCGGATACTACGAAGTTTAAACCTTAACTTTTATAAAACATCGACGATATTTTTTAAAGGTCGTAAAATCCGTCGTACACTATATGGAAGATTGATTTGTTCAGATTTCGTATCGAAATTGATGTAGATTTATATAAAACTAGCTTTCGCCCGTGACTCCGTACGCGTGGAGTTAAAAAAACAAAAGTAAGTAGCCTATGTGTTCTTCCAGACTATGCTCTAGATCTATGCCAAATTTCATGCAGATCTGTGCAGCCGTTTAGGCTACAAACTCTAACAAACATCCATCCATCCATCTAAACTTTCGCATTATTATGAGTTGGATTAGTAAAATTTTTGCTTTTACTATTTAACAACTAGCTTTTTCCCGCGAATTCGTCCGCTTGGAATAAAAAAAACAAAAGTAAGTAGCCTATGTGTTCTTCCAGACTATGCTCTAGATCTATGCCAAATTTCATGCAGATCTGTGCAGCCGTTTAGGCTACAAACTCTAACAAACATCCATCCATCCATCCATCAAAACTTTCGCATTTATAATATTTGTAAGATTTAAGATTCTATTAATTAACCTACGCACTGGATACGCGAATTCCCCTTTTATGAGTCGGGAAAAATCAGTCTTTATTTAAACGAATATTAAATAACAATTCCCTTGGCAGTTTTCTTTCTATTTTGAACATCTTTAAAATTTTATTATTTAAGATAATACGAGGTAAATCTGTGCCCATTTTTAATAGCACATCAAAGACTTTTTACTGGGAATTAAATGTAAAACATTTTTTATCTTACATTTTTTTAAATTCTGATTTGCTTTTACGTTACTTAATGTATAAAATCAAACTATCAAACTAATATTATAAATGCGAAAGTTTAGATGGATGGATGGATGTTTGTTAGAGTTTGTAGCCTAAACGGCTGAACGGATTTCGATGAAATTTGGTATGTAGAGGATAGTCTGGAAGAACATATAGGCTATTTACTTTTCTTTTTTATTTAATTCCACGCGCACGGAGTCGCGAGCGAAAGCTAGTAATAAAAATATTGTAATATTTGAATATTAAAAACGTAACCAACAATGAAAGTCTACTTTAAAAATATACTTCGCTGTACTTGTGTTATAAAATGTTACCGTTTCACGATTTACCCTTTCTTGCGAATGCATACAATGTCGAGCATTTAAGCTTTTAACTTTTAACAAGCGAACATTTTCATGTAAATTTTTATGTCGATATTCAGAGTATTTTTATTTCGTATCAATTGAGACTAGTTTAATAGATTTTGGATTACATAAATTTTCATAAAGAACGAGAGAAAAATATGATATACTATCTTTTAACCGTGCGGAATTAAAATTGAAAAAAAAGCTTTGTAAATGCCTATCTGTGTTTTTAGACTATGTTCTACATCCCTGGCTTTTATCGAGATTCCTTAAGCCGTTTTGAAGATACATAGTAAGAAACATCCATCCATACAAACTTTCACATTTATAAAATTAGTAAGAAGTTAGATAAGTATTTAAATATGAATGATTTGAACACAAAAGTAATAGCTATATAATATGTACTTACAAAAGAATCTATGTACGTGCATCTAAAGTAAGATGAAGAAGAAAAGGTCAAGGTAAAATAAAATAGAAAAACTGGAAAGAGATTTCTTGTTCAATCCAATCCTACTGAGCTCTATCCTACTAAACCTATTGTACAAACCTTGAAATACATTCCGGGAATTAATTATAAAGCGTATTCAAACGTTCGATTCTTATTATATGGGACACAACACGCTTACAGATAGAAATCAAAACAATTATCTTTTGTCAGAAATACAAAAGAATCTCACTTGTTATCTATAATTCTATACTATTATAATATAAGAAAGTGTAAACACATTTCTTTGTTGTGATGGATGTCAGGAATCACAGCATATGTTTGATTTTTTTTAATAAATTGGCTTACTTTAAAAAGTTATGGGAGTGCTAAATTTTATGGTTTTTATAATGTCATGCGGATAAAGCCGCATGGGAACAGCCAGTATATATCATACTTCATACTAATATTATAAATGTGAAAGTTTAGATGGATGGATGGATGGATGTTTGTTAGAGTTTGTAGCCTAAACGGCTGAACGGATCTCGATGAAATTTGGTATAGATGTATAGGATAGCCTGGAAGAACACATAGGGTACTCACTTTCGTTTTTTAATTCCACGCGGACGGAGTCGCGGGCGAAAGCTAGTATATATATAAACAGACGCTCCACTATTTTTTCTCTACATCCAAAGAATAACAAACATCGCAATATCACACATTATTAAAATCAATGAATCTATTTAGGGTACAGGAGGTACCATTATACAAATTTATAAAAACAATGCAAATATAAAAATTTATTAAATAACTCATGCGTTTTATAACTTACATAAAATTGTTCCTTCATTTAAGGTTATGAGTTCCACGCTTCTGTTCATTTCAACATATAATCAAATTCAAATAAGCATCAACCGAGGCTTTAATAAACGTAAAACTCGATGACTTTATGAAACGTCTCGAGTTCATAAGCTGAAAAGTTAAACATAAAAATACATTATTACAAATTTAAAGTATTCCACATTGTGTAATGTAGGTAACAGATAATAATTATAACACGACTAATATGATTTATACCCTGTGAATATTGGAGAATTGTATTTAGTCGGATTATACATCTTGGACAACACGCACGTCTTTTATTCCGTACACCACACATTGAATATTACGATAATTTTAAAATATATTATAGATGCAGAATTAACTGTTTAAATTTTTTTTCTGTTCTTGCCCATCATTAACTTGCTCTTGTCTATAAAGAGCACAGTATGTACTACTTTTCCATGCATGTCTATTTCTATCTGAATTCACATCCTAATGCTTTTCCTCTTTCACACAATCCATTCATACTCTGATCAACTATGTATCTATCCAAATTTAAACACAGTTCTCTTCCAGTATCTGTGAATTAAAAATATTTTTTTCCTATCTCAGAAATTTAATTTAACTCTATTTTGGATAGAAGTATTCTAGTATTCGACTTTTCGCATTTTAGTTTATTACTAAAATAGCTTTCCCACGCGAATTAGACCGCGTGGAATAAAAAAAAGTAGCCTATGTATTCTTCAACACTATCCTCTACATTTTTGCCAAATTTCATCGAGATCCGTTCAGCAATTTAGACTACAAACTATAACAAACATACATCTATCCATCTAAACTTTCGCTTTTATAATATATATTTTTTTTTTGTTAAAAAAATATTAGTAGATTTTTGTTAATTTACTAATATTTCCTTTAACCACTCCAACTAAGCTCTAGGCTTGTGCTAGGATATGTTTCACGACAATAGTCGAATGGCGGGATTCGAACCCTCGACCTCGGTAGTCCGTACCCCAAACCATTAGGCTATTGGCGCTTAGTACAATTAGTAATAGTAATAGTAAATTTCATCTATGGATGTTTTTATATGAGGTTATGAGATGCGATATAATGCAAATACTTTTATTTGCAGTGTATTTATAAAGATTTTTCAAACTGAAGAATTAACAAAGGTTACAATTGAAATTAAAATAAAATATTAAATGTATAATAAACTACAAAATGTTGAAGTTTTCGTGAATGTTTTATTCCCATATTTACATTTCCCGTAGTAATATAACGTAGGCAAGGAACCGCTGCAAATTTGCTTTCGACGGTCGCTCGAGTCAGCGGTCAACCGAAGCCAATATTTGACTTTAGTGAAGATTATTGCTTTCCGCTCTTAGAATTTTCTTTACATGTTTTTGAATACGATATACTTAAAGGTAATTTTTATTCATAGGGATACCAGTAAAGGTATACTTTTAATATTGTTAAAGTATGAGAACAGTTAATGGTGAATTTGTAGCGGCCTTTACAGGATCTCTTTTTACTTTTGTGTTGTCTAAAAGCGCTTTTGACTAAACTATCGCACAACTGTTTCGCTATGATTCCTATGAGCTTATATGGAGGTGCGCACACAACTCGATTTACTAAGCAGTTGAATTGGCTGCGAAACAATCGACAATTGACAATTACACAACAGTTGTGTTATAGTTTAGTCAAAAGTGTGCGCCCGTTCGTAATCACATCTTCCTCTAGATAACAAAATATTTACTAAAGCTTATGTACATTAGACGCCAAAAATCCCAGTCAATTATTCCAGTTAACTGAATTTTCATTCTGAATGTATAGCAATTATGGAGCTTCGCTAGATTTCGCTGTATCCAGTTCGGGATACGATTCGCATAATGCCCCAAATTACCGAATGTATGCTAATTATCTCACGACCAAAATCAATATCTAAATTTTGAGATCGATCCCATTTTGTTTTTTATTTTATAAACGCACTAGCTGAAAATTTTATTTTATTGTTTACATTTGTCAAATTATCAATTACAAATGTCAAAATGACATGACATGATGACAACCTTGCTTCCTTGATGTTGGCAGCAACTTATGGTCTCTTACCCACATTAAGGTTTTTATCCAAAATATTTACCCCCTAAGTTTATTGGCGTTAAAATATATAGCCTAAAGCGTGACGCAAGTGTAGGGCTTTTTAATAAAAAAAGAATTATTCAAAAATATACTGTAATTGCTGACATCTTAGGCAACAAAGAAGTGTGTGTTTACGCTTTATTATAATAGTATATAGATATAGATATAGATAGATTAGGGACAATAACAATTCGATCGCTAGATAAATAATAAATCACGTTATTCTATTCCTGTTGCGATATTTAGATTTAATATTTATACCAAAATGGATTAAAACACGAAGGATAAAACTTCCAAATCAAATAGTTTTTTCGGCCGTTAGTTTTTCATAGAATTATTTTGTTATAGAATAAAAATCTCTGATACATGTCTTTATAGAGGAAAAAACACTACTAATATGTGTATTTGTTTGGTATTTATGGTTTATTGGGCAATATTACAGAGTTTATCATACTAATATTATAAATGCGAAAGTTTAGATGTATGGATGGATGGATGGATGTTTGTTAGAGTTTGTAGCCTAAACGGCTTATCAGATTTCGGTGAAATTTGGTATGGATGCAGAGGATAGTCTGGAAGAACACATAGGCCACTTTCTTCACTTTTGTTTTTTTTTAATTCCACGCGAACGGAGTCGCGGGCGAAAGCTAGTAATAATATAAAGACAAGTATGCGCGTTTTGCGATTACTTCGCCGCCGTTATTTTTTGTTCTGATCTATGCGAGTGTTGCCAGCGTCTCCCGAGCGAAGAGTATTAATTGTAAAGAGTAACGATTTGTATTTTTGTATGTATTGAAATAACTCAAAAACTACTGGGCTGATTTAAAAAAAATGTTTCACCAATAAATAGCTGAATAACATAGCCTATATTCATTAAAAATTGATTTCCGCGCGGACGAAGACGCAAGCAACAGCTACTACCTAATGAAAATCATACTATCATGCTCATACTAATATTATAAATGCGAAAGTTTAGATGGATGGATGGATATTTGTTAGAGTTTGTAGCCTAAACGGCTGAACGGATCTCGATGAAATTTGGCATAGATGTAGATGATAGTCTGGAAGAACATATAGGCTATTCACTTTTGATTTTATTCATTCCACGCGGACGGTGTCGCGGGCACAACTAGTACTATAATAATTATAATGACAGAAAATAGCCCCTCACTTGTAAGAGAATTTATCTAATAAAATATAACATATTTATTTCATAACTATTTACTCTACCATAAGTTAACGCCTAATTACCTATTTCTTTTCGAATGTTTAGTGTAGCGTAAGAATTGGAACACTGGGGGCCTAATTACTTGAAAGAGACACTTTATCCAACTATAGTAATGAACAAGATATCGTTCTCGATGTTGGAAAAAATGAGATATTGTATATGTTTTCACATATACGCAATTATACATGTAGTCTATATATACGTGTTAAGATTACTTAATGAAATTGTTTACGTATGGTTTTAATTCAAAATGGATTCCTATCGCTATCGGAAGGTACATGTAAGAGAAAAATCCAATTACATCCCATAGACGAAGCGCCAATAGCCTAATGATTAAAGGTATGGACTACCAATCGAGCAGTCTTAGGTTCGAACCCATAATTCTAGAAAATCCTAATACAGGCTTTATTAAACTTACTTTAATGGTTACAAACAACATTATTTAATTAACAAAAATCCACCAAAGCTAATCCCAGTTTTAACTGTACAGTTCGATTGATCAGATAAAACTGTGCTGTTAAAACTGAAGGTGTGAGCATGCCCATATCAAAAATGAATTTATTACGCACATATCTATATCTATACTAATATTATAAAGAGGAAAGATTTGTATTTTTGTATGTATTGAAATAACTCAAAAACTACTGGGCGGAATTTAAAAATTCTTTCACCGTTAGAAAGGTAATTTATCTGTGAGTAACAAGGGCTATATTTTTTAATTTCACGCGGGCGAAGCCGCGAGCAACAGCTAGTATATCATAAACAATCTCATTTAAGATTGTAGACAACCGATTTTCGGTACCAAAATTTCACTGTCGCGTTACAAAAGAATTGTTAATTGCACTATACTTCAGATTGTCGGCTCCTCATGGGATTGACTCTTATTCAACATCGGGTCCTCATTTAATTACTGAGTTTCTTTGTTTATTTGCGACCCGTATCAAAGGATTCACTTATGGTCGTTTTATACAAACGATTCAATTCGTTAAGTCAAAGATTTCATTCCTTTGAACTACAATATGAAAGCGTACATTCCAATTTACTGTCTTGTATATACAATAACTAGCGTACTTCGAATAATTTTGTAGTCATTATGAGATCGCTGTTTAACTAGAAAATAAACTTCTAACAGAACTGTTTTAGCTGAAGGATTAGAGCGGGCGCAACCTTTGACTAAACTATCGCATAACAGTTGTGTGATTGTCGATTGTTTCGCAGCTAATTCAACTCCATCCATATAAGCTCATCAGAATCAAAGCGAGACTAAACAGTTGTGTGATACATTAGTTAAAGGTGTGGGCGCTCAGTTTGTGACGTATCATGTGCAATCGTTCATATACCTTTACAGATAATAATGTTTTTAACAATAATACATGCTTAGTACATAAAAAAAAAACATACAGACTAATTGAGTACCTCCTTCATTTAAGAAGTCGGTCAAAAATGGTTTTAATTAAGATGTCAATTCGTGCCTAAACCAAAATGTGTATTTGAATATATAAATCAATAGATTAAACCGTCGCACAGTACAGACGACATTTTGATATTCAACAATTCGGATAATCCGGCGCCAACTAAGACCCGTCAAGCGAAATATGGTTGGAAATTTCCTTTGTCTCAAATAAATTTAACGTTACAGTACATAATCTGTTAGAGCAGATTATCTAGAGCTTTTTAAATCATTTTAATTAGGATTTATTAAAGTTGTAAGTTGTTAAGTAAAGTTATAAATAAAAAAAAAACATAATTTAGCTAACAAATATGTACACAACATTACATAATTTTAAATACTAATAACTATACATCTATCTCTATGATTTATGGTCTTGATATAATTTGTTTTTTTTTTTATAATTTTAATTTCTGTTATCCTTATTGCTTTTTATAAATTGTTTTTTTTTTGTTTTCTTAATTTCTGATATGCCTAATGCTTTTTTTATAAAAAGACACAGAAAAAATAGAGACTATTTTTTCAGTTTCTATAATTTCCTCTATGTAAATAATATTAAAATGCTATTAGGTTCTACACAACCGAAGTATCAGTTTCAGTTCCAAAACTAATTATAAGTTTATCTCGTATGCAGCTTGACATCCGACCAGCTTACAAATTTATGTGATACTAGCTTTTGCCCGCGACTTTATCTGCGAGGAATAAAAAACAATAAATAGCGTGTGTTCTTTCAGATCATGTTTACATCTGTGCCAAATTCCATCAAGATCCGTTAAGCCGTTTTGGAGATAGGTAACCAGCATCAATCCATCCATCCAAACTTCGGCATTTATAATTTTAGTATGAATAACATAAGTAAAATATCCCTTATCTTTAGGAGTTTGCGAAACAATCGACAATCGGACAACAGTTGCGCGATAGTTTAGTCAAAGGAGTGCGCCCGCTCATAATACTGTCATGCATTATTATTATTTTTTAATTATCATTGTTAACATGTAATATTACTTACTGGTGCACTCATCGTGTGCTAAGGGGATCCCTTAGTGTTATATAAACGACTCTGGAATTAAACATATAAAAACGACCGCGGTAGTTCACGGGCTATTTTAATATTTAAGTTGAGATGTTTGTAGCGATTACTGAAAAATGTTTATACTAAACACTTAGAAAATAAATATTTTTATTAATGTAAAAATAATTCAGTTATCGTCTTACTTTTAAATGAACGATTTAAATGATACTTGAAATATAATTTGAGTAAAATCCAATATTAAAAGGACTAAGATTGAAAGAGAAACGAAATATAAATAAATAAAACGGAAGACTGATGTCGGAAATTATATTTGTATTAACCTGGTAACGATGAGAAATATATTGAACTTCGAAATTCAATTGAAAATTTTCATCTCGAGATTCAAATGAATGAGGAATCAGAGAATATAATTGAGAAAAATTTCTCCGACTCGAAAGGGAATTGTACGTCGAAAGAAATTGATATCCTGAATATTCGATTTTTACCTTTTTTAATAAGTATTGTGAATTATTATTAAAAGAAGTACTGCGTTTTCTGAAAGACATATTTACGCTATTGCCATAAATGTCTAAGTAATGAAGACAGACATGTTCTAAAGTAGAATCCAATGGAAATGAGAAATTATAATAAACCTATCTATACAATATTACCTTTATAACTCTGTAGTCACAGACTTATTATCAACAGACATATATGTACAATTTAAACGTAATTCATAGACAATCAATGGCATTGTCAGCCAGCGAAATGTGTAAATTTAATTTCTCATTTCTGTTCAATTTTACCATAAATAATTTACACTCAGGCCATAAATTAATTATAATTACAAAGTAAATGAAATAATTTGTAACTGAATAAATTGAAGGGTCTAAGGATACAAAATCGGTAAATTATATTCTTTTCGGAGAACGGCCGAATACTGAAACGTAAAAATGTAATAGTTAAAGATAAGGCCACGCTGAAACTACAAATTTCTTACAAAATTTGACGTCTATCAGTTTGTATGCGGCATTTGAAATGCGAAGTATTTAAGATTCGTTTCATTATTCGGCCGTAAGTCTTTCATTTCTAATGTAATCATACTCGTAAGTAATTAAGAAATTATTGCACACAATTTGTTCTACAAAATGTTAACAAAGTCATGTTAAATTCGTTTGAATATCTTTTATTTATAAAATCCCGAAAACACTGATGACTTTTGTCGTTTTATCTATCGTTTACAGACAAGCAATTTACCTTAATGGCCGCATTACTGCAAGCTTACCTAATGATTCATTAAGTTAATTTAAATTGAAATTAGACGTAATAGATAAACAAGTAACGTCTAATTAATCCATCTACTATAGTGTGTCTAAATAAGATAGATTAGTTTGATAAATGATGTATATGAAGTATCGAATTCAATTTGTATGAAGGTAAATGACGTACTTAATAGACAGGTATCGTAGTGACGAAACAAACACGCATAGCGAACAATTATGAACTATCGATATTCGGTTTAAATAAAATTATTATTTTCTTATTAACTAATTTAGAGGACAATTCTAGTATTCATTATGTTGTAGAGAATTTAGCGATGACAATAATAATAGCGAAATCCAATTCGATTACGTACGGCTGTAGTAGTAATAAATATTTATTCACTCTCATTATTTGTAATGGTTCTGCAGGTTATTATTAATTTGACTAAACAGTGCTTTTTTTTTAATTCATAAGTTATAACTATGAATATATCGATTGCAACTTCCATAAGAATAAAAATCGATAATCGAAAAGATTCATGCTTGATTTTACACAACCCATCCCTACTAAATTGTCACATGAATTGACATGAATTGTCAAACTAATCTAATTTACTTAGATACACTATAACTAAAATATTCTTATCTTTGTAAATTATAAATATAAGGAAAAGTGTTCAAATGTGTAACTTTAGTGAGACATTATTTTAACTAAATAAAAACTGCTACACGAAACACACTTCCAATGTCTGCACCGACAAGTGTCGAGCCTTCTCCCCATCTACCTCGAACCCACCAAAGCGTTTTGAATTTAAGTGAGTATAGCCGTTTTCATTTAGTTACTTTAGTGTTCCGATACCTCATTCGATAATCGTATTTTTTACTATTACAAATGTGAGAGTTTTGATGGATTTTTTTATATTATAAGGTGGCAAACGAGCGAGCGGCCACCTGAATTCGCCAAGGAAACGAAGTGTTCGCTGCCCATATACTCGTACAACAGTAATTGCAGATGCGTTGCCTACACTTAATCAACGAAGAAGGAGACGTGCATAAAGAGGATATTTCCCCTTCCTATGCGTCTCCTCCATCAAATCCACTTTCCCTTCCCATCCTTTCCGTATATGAAAAGATTGATGTTTCTTAGATTTTGTAGCCTAAGCCACCGAACCGATCTCGATGAAATTTGGCATAGATGTAGATATAGTCTGGAAGAACACACAGGAGACATGCTTTTGTTTTTTTTAATACCACGCGTACAGAGTCGCGGGCGTAAGCTAGTTATTTATATTAGGAGATACTATTAGGCATTTTATTTTAAACTTTTTTAACCAAATTAAAAGGCTTAGTCACAGTATTGTAAGTAAATTGGTTTCCGGACCCCTTACAATTATCCGACTTTCACTAGATTTCACATTGTAATCCTATTCAATGTAATGTAATTTAGCCAATTTCCTGGGTTAGGAAGATATGTTGTTGGGAATTCAAATGTTATTGCCGTTTAACATAAGAATTTTTATATTAAATCTTTTTATTAAGGTTATTTTAAAATAATCTTTAAATATTTTAATAAAAAAATCCTTATTACCCCAAAAATTTGGTTAGACACTGTTTAGTTTAACAAACGTTTTAACAATGGCCGCCGCTGATTGGTGTTACTCGTATTGTCGTTAACGTAGTCATATGTATTTATAACATTAATACGATGCGAAATTATAGAGCGTCGGCTCAGGTGTTTGAGCACTTGCTTTGTAATCTACAGGTCTTGGGTTCGTATCCCGCCATGAACCAACGTGATTTTAGATTTTTCGAATTTTGCATGTACATAATTTCCTCGACGTTCTTACGGTGAAGGAAACATCGTGATGCAACCTGCACATGTCAGCGAAGATATTCAAAGATATGTGTGAAGTCAACCAATCCGCACTAGGCCAGCGTGGTTGACTAAGGCCTAGTCACCCCTTGTTAGGGTAGGTACCGAGCCCCTCAGTGGGGACATATAGTGAGCTGACGACGATACAGGCTACTTGCTGTTGATTTTTTTTATTATAAGCTAGTTATTTTTGTAAGATTATTCATGATCGCATTTTGCAAGCCTACGCAAAATAATATTTCAATAGCCATAATTTGTCAACATTCCACGCTGCGTGAAAGGGTCACAAACAAAAGAGTTAACGTTTAAGCTATAGTGTATTTGAAACGCTTTCTATGTTTTTTTATGATAATCTAGGTTACTAAGCTCCGTTAAGCGTGTTGTGTTATATTAATACTTTGCTCGAAAATTACGTTGATAATGCAAGAAACTTTAACGTGAAATAGGATATACAAAGTTTTATCTGCTCTTTATTGTAGTAGCTTAGTACTGCTGCGATGAGATCAGCTTACAGTTTGTGTTTATACGGGGTTCTTTACGGTAGGTGAAAATACAAATATTTAATTGTAAAAGTGCGCTAGATTAAAACTATAGAAACAGAAATACTATTATAGTTACAGATAGAATAATAAACTTTTCTTCTTAATTATAGGAATAAAGGACAAAATAATAATTTCTATAAACAACCAGTTATAAAAATTACAAATATTTAAACTAAAACATCATACAATCAACACAGTTTTAGAAATACCATTTAATATTAAGAGATCTTTGCACATAACACATTCGTATGAATTTTTATAGTAAAGCGTATGTAAACGAAATGTTTGAAAAGCAAGCATCTTATGCAACTGCAGTTACTTCGTTAAATATTTCACCTGCGCTCGAAGAAAGAATCCTGGCATAGATTTAACTAATGCATATTTGAAAAGATTTCCTTTCCTTTTCTCTTTTTCCTGCAGTTACAACGGCCTAGTTAGTTGTGTTGTTTTGAGTACTACAAGAATAAGAAGAGAGAGTGTATCCAGGTTACTTAACATCAGGTATTCATTTTTTTTGTTTTTTTTTTTATAAAAATATTAGTAGATTTTTGTTAATTTACTAATATTTCCTTTAACCATTCCAACTAAGCTCTAGGCTTGTGCTAGGATATGGTTCACGACAATAGTCGAATGGCGGGATTCGAACCCTCGACCTCACGATCGGTAGTCCGTACCCCAAACCATTAGGCTATTGGCGCTTTAATACTTAGTAACTTATGCATTCTTCCAGATTATGTTCTGCATGTTACTATCTTACTTTCTTACTAATATTAAATGCGAAAGTTTAGATGGGTTGATGGATGGATGTATTTTAAAGTATACATAATATATGTAAGTATAGCTTTTACTTTTGAACATATGAATATAGAACAAATAGTTCTGAGTTAAATTTGTACAAAAACATGTCCCAGTCAGCTACACCGTGTACAA
The DNA here is from genome assembly GCA_029286645.1 of Papilio protenor. Lineage (NCBI taxonomy): Eukaryota > Metazoa > Arthropoda > Insecta > Lepidoptera > Papilionidae > Papilio > Papilio protenor. The sequence goes on from JAGSMZ010000043.1 coordinate 5,363,888, forward strand.
TTATAACTAAATTGCGGACTTCGTACAAAACCTTTTCGCGGTTTCAAGCGAAACAGCTCTTAACAATAGTATTGTATGAAAATAGCCTTGTTTTCTAGATTTAAATAGTAATATTACGTTCTAAAAGTATTTTGAGAATACAAACAATTAGAGCGGAGGCACACCTTTGACTAAACTATCGCACAACAGTTGTGTGATTGTCGATTGTTTCGCAGCCAGTTGAACTGTTTAGTTGCACAACTAAAAATCGAGTAGTTTGCGCACCTCCATATAAGCTCATTGGAAACAAAGTGAGACTAAACAGTTGTGCAATAATTTAGTCAAAGGTGTGTGCGCGCTCTCAGTGTGGGTTTAGTTGTCTGAAAGATAGAACGGTTTTGATAGATGATATTAATAGGTTAGAAAACTAGCAATTTATTTACTAACATAGAACGGGTGCCATTGAAGTGTTTGCCAAACTATTATGTAGTTAGTTTATACTGTATTTTAACGGTGGTAGAGCCCGCTTTAACATCTTCGCACGAATGGGTCGGCTCGCCCGGTGTAATACCACGACCACACAGAAGACAGGCGTCAAGTGGAGGCAATTCCTCTGAAATGTAATTTTAAGAAAATCACATGTTATAAGGTACGCAATATTTTATGCTCTGTTCAATTTCAGAGAGTTCTTAACGCTCCAATAATTTTGTTCCGCCCTATTTAAATCTCAGTCGGCATAGCAACAGGTTGAAAGTTGTTCTCATATGTTAGAATTTCTTTAAGTCAGAATAGAATTATTGTATAGTAGTGGACTGTATATTCTGGTTGTAAATAAAGATTGATCTTGCACTTGAAAGATATATTGTAAATACTACAAGTTACAAGGTCAAATTATTAAGTATGTGTAGTCATGTGGCGGCTCAGAGCGCAACTGGCCGGGCGCCGTGTTATGGCGCGCGGGGATGGACGACGGCTGAAAGGGCCTCTCCGCGCCTCTTCCTCGCCGGTGTAATACCACGACCACACAGAAGACAGGCGTCAAGTGGAGGCAATTCCGCGTTTCGGCTGATGAGTGTGGTGCCGGAGGCCTAATTGTAGTCCCTTTCCCTTTCCACCCTTTTCTTAAGAGTAAAGGATGGGAAGGAAAAGTGGATTGGACGGTGGAGACGGACGGACGGTCCTCTTTATGTGCGTCTCCTCCTCCGTCAATTAAGGGTAGGCAACGCATCTGCAATTGCGGATGTTTATATGGGCAGCGGTCGCTTTCCATTTCGGTGGATTCAGGTGGCCGATTGCTCGTTTGCCACCTTATATTATAAAAAAAAAATTATTACCTACTTTTATGTTTTAATACTTCGAAGTACATTGAACAGCTTTATAGAAATTGATTACCTACTTTTATGCAGTCATTTTTTTATCAAACGATGAAATATAATAGCAATGCAGAAAAAATGTTGGCTAGCAAAGTTGTAGAAATGAATACATAATGCTTCTTATCCCGATGGGAAAGAAGTATCTGCCTTCAAGGTACTTAGGGTTGCCTTACACGAATTAATGCAATCCTAAAACATTTTCATAACTTTCAAACTCTGGTTCTTTATACCTTTTTGTTCAAATATTGATGCGACTTTGTTTAAATATTTACAAAAGCACATCTGATACTGAAATGTAATTTTAAGAAAATCACATGTTATAAGGTACGCAATATTTTATGCTCTGTTCAATTTCAGAGATTTCTTAACGCTCCAATAATTTTGTTCCGCCCTATTTAAATCTCAGTCGGCATAGCTACAGGTTGGAAGTTGTTCTCATATGTTAGAATTTCTTTAAGTCAGAATAGAATTATTGTATAGTAGTGGACTGTATATTCTGGTTGTAAATAAAGATTGATCTTGCACTTGAAAGATATATTGTAAATAGTACAAGTAACAAGGTCAAATTATTAAGTATGTGTGGTCATGTGGCGGCTCAGAGCGCAACTGGCCGGGCGCCGTGTTATGGCGCGCGGGGGATGGACGACGGCTGAAAGGGCCTCTCCGCGCCTCTTCCCCGCCGGTGTTACAGTAAGACGCAACAATTATTTTTTACCATTTGTTGCAATAGTATCTAAACTGCTTCTTTGCTTTTTTATTCTCAACTTGGTAACTGACATGATTTGAGTCTTCAGAGATTTTGCAAATAATGCCAGCAACACACGTTCTGTTTTAACTGTACTGTTCTGCTGTTAAGTTAAAACTGTAGGCTTTAACAAGAGACATGTTGATGGAGGATATTACCGTGGAATTAAACTGATAAAATATCTTTACAGAAAATTATAGGTGGCTAATTTTTTTTTAAAGAGTATGTAAAGGATTAGTTTTTGTACATGTATTTGAGAAGAATATACGAATAACAGATCATGCACCTTGTTACTTTAAATTATTTTGTAGTAGTTATAATATTTTCCTATAAAATCGTATATTTTTAATAGGTATCTTGACAAACTGTTGTAAAGGGAAATAAATATACTCATATTTTGAAACATGAACGTTTAATTACTTTATTAAAAAATAAATAATAAAAGTTTTTTTTTTTCAATTAAATTCAAAACACATACTTAACAGCTAACTTATATTTACTTGTCACACATAGATTTACTTTGGTTTTCTCAAATTTGATATATGTACAGTCTCGTTATAGCCATAAAAAGATAAAATTGTGATTATTTTTAAAAGATAAGCATTTAATTTAAAGAAATAATTTAATTATGAATTATGTGATATTTTTGGGATAATTCAAGTTACGTTATATGCAAAGAAATGGGGCAGTCTTAAGCCCTTAACACACCTTCAAGTTCAACGGAAGAGTTTACTGTACTGTTAGATGTACTGATGATTTAACTGTACTGTTAGACTATACAGTTAAATCATCCGTTTTAGAGCTTTGTACAGTCAGATAAATTATCCAGTTAAAACCGAAGGTGTGTAGCGGACTTTAAGTACAATATAATTTCCTAAAAAGTGATGCTTTATCTTCAACCTTTGGCCAGAGATCTAGTTTGGTTTGAAACTCTGGTTTTAAATATTTATAGCTATTAAAAGCCACATGTAAAGGAGGCTAGACACATTTGTGAGAAGAATAACTAAGTTATGAATATAGAGAGTCACAGCTGCAGAGGTAGGCCTTAGAAGAGATGGATTGCATAAAAGGTGACATGATGAAGAAGGCAGTGACGATTGAGATGACGGAATATAGATCCATAGATCGATAACCTGTTGCGTCGATCCTACGTGAGTGGGATAAGGACATCGAGATAGTGATAACTGCCACATTCAGAGATGCTAAAGAGTGTATTCCTTAGTGTATGAGAGGTGTTTACTAAGCGACTGTTAAAATAGGCTTTGAAAATTGCCATAAGCCTTTTTTCGAGTTTTGTTTAAATGATTTGGTTGTGTTGAGTTTAGAACTTACTGTAAACATATAATATAATAGAAAATATTGTTTAAAATTCATACAATAATTAAACACATTATGTACAATTACTTACAAACTATTTACATAGATATTTTTATTTACTTTGAACATGATTTTTGTCAAAAAAGATAAAGTTTTATTACGTAATCTTTGAGAATATTAGATCTGAAGGATAGTGTTATGACTCTGGTAATTAAATATTATAATAAATAATTGTGATTAATAAAGATTTAAACTCTTACAATTATATCACAATTTTACATGCCTTAAAATAATTATTTACACGACACCAATATTCCATGAAAACAACAGAAAGGTTTTAATGCTTTTTGTTATAATTCTTTTTTTCAAACATACTTAAATTAAACAACCAAAAAAGTTAAAGCTCGGTAATAAATTAAAAAAAACTTTTTAATGGATTTAATCCGAGTTTAAAATTAAAGTATGTTGATCAAAACTGAAACAAAATACATATTATCTCGATATTAAAAAGAACGATTAAAAAAGTTTCATTAGATTAAAAATATTAAATTGAAACAAAGAGTAACGAGAGATAGATAGTATTTGTTTGACTTTGATGTGAGGATTAGATTTCTATAATCTTTGGCTTCGTTTTGCGATGGATAAGTATACGTTCTATCCGTAACACTCTTTACTGCAGCAGGACAGGGTAACACTTCAACTGGTATCTGCAATAAAGTTCTTTCATTTTCTTTTTTAATCACCTTCGGTTCTTCAATAAATTCTTCATCTAAATCATCATGTAAATCATCTGAATCTTTATATTCCTTATCCGGAGGTTTCTCGTCTATAAATATGTTGTTAGTATCTATAATAGATTTTTCGTAGTAAGTCAAATGAGAGTTCATAGCAGGATCGATGTTGAATTTGCAGACGAAGTTCTCAAGCGATGTCCGAACTTTTATACTTCTGGCTTCGTGACGTAGTTTATGCATCCATGCAAGATGGCAATCGCAGTCGAAATCATTACCTGTAAAAATACAGAATTATAAAAAGTAATAATTGGTTTCTACTGCCAAAAGACCTATACAAAAATTGTTTTATATCTGTGTTTTCAAGAGGAATGCGAGGAACAATACTATTATGCTTTTTAATATGTAAGTTAAGATTAACATCTTTCGTAGACATCAGGTTGGTTCCATAATTTAAAAAGTAATTTTCTTTGTATATGAATGTTGTTGAATTGTAATTATTGAGCATTCTAACTAAAAAAAATGTTGTAACATTTCTACATAAGATTAGATTAGTTTAGATCAAAGTGGTTGAAAATTATACGATTTTACCTTCCAAATAAATGTAGCTCTTCTGATTTTTTAAATTGTCATAAATAGGTTTAACATTATCGAATGTGAATCTCTTCAATTTGTTATGTCTTAAGTCCAGTGCAGATAGGCCTCTTACTCCTTCAAACAATCCACTTATCAGAGCAATCAGTTTATTATGACTTAAACTCAATTTCTTTAATAGGGACAATCCGTCAAAGGTCCTTTGTGCTAACGCATGAATTTCATTATAATCCAGCAGCAACTCTTGTAGATTCCAAAGCTCGGTGAATGTAAATGATTTTAAAACAGTCAATTTGTTTCTCCTCAAGTCTAGACGTTTTAGATTCGCCAGTCCGTCAAAACATTCCTTCTTCAGTTCATTTATATTGTTCCTATCTAACTCTAACTCTAGTAAGTTTACAAGATGTCTGAACGTACCATCTTCGATAACACTTATGTTGTTACTCGTTAAGTATAGTTTGTGTAAACTAGGCAGTTCATAGAATGTCTCAGAAACTAGTCTTGTAATTTTATTCTCATCCAAAGTGAGAATAGTCAAATTAGGCAAGTTATAAAACGTATGCCTTTCTACGTTAACTATTTGATTCTTCGTTAATGTTATTTCTTGTACATTAGTTAAGTTAACAAACGAATAACTTTCAATATTCACAATAGAGCTATACTTAATGCTAAAAGTTCGCAGTTTTTTGAGATATAGTAGAACATTAGTGGGTACGAAATTTAATCCCCCATCTGCACGAACGTTGAAAGCTAAATTCTCTATATTAGACTGTGATGTAAAACTAGACCACAGAATATCTGACTTTTCAATTCCTCCGTTGAATACCCAACATTCAGTTTTAACAGCTTCGTTAATATCTTGACTGAATTCGCAGTAGCAATGTACTTTTGAGTCTCGGTCACTTATGTCGCATATATTTAATGTGGTATGAACAACTTTGTCCTTCTGTTTGCGTCTCGTTGCGTCTAACTCCAGTGCAAACACCAGCAGTAGCAAGGTAGCGGGTACTATTGGAGCCCGCATACCTTCTACCTGTAAACAAAATACGAAATTTAATAAAAAAAATTCAAATGTAGTTAGTATTCGTGTGGTTTCATTTTATATTACTCATTTGCTTAGCGACTCCGACCGCGAAGAATTAAACCAAAAAAACAAAAGTGAGTAGCCTATGTGCTCTTCCAGATTATCCTCTACATATAAGTCAAATTTCATCGAGATCCGTTGTGCAGGTTAGGTTAAAAACTTTAACAAACATCCATCCATGCATTTATCCATCTAAACTTTCGAATTTATAATATTAGTAAGATTTAAAAATTATGTTAATTTCAATTATTTTCCAATATTAATCTGATTGAATTAAAATTATATTTTTTACTGTAATATTTGACTGAAAATATTACAGGAAAAAAGATCTTTTCAGGTATTTTCGGACATGTTTCAATTCGGATAATATCATATTCTCTTTCAATTTTATTAATCTTTTATTCAAAATGTTGGTATTTAAAGCCTGTATCTTTCTTTTGTTTTAGGGGTGGAAGTGTTTCAAAGAATCCCTGCTTTCTGGGAAGAAGACAGGGTTATGTGGAAACAGAACTACTAAAACCTTCTCGGTAGTCAACCTCAAATTCAATATATAATCGTATTAAATTCTTATATATTTTATCTTATATGTTTTAAGTCTTTATTTATTTCAAACAATGATTACGTTTATCTGTGTAAACTATTTACAATACTGTTAGCTTTTTAACTATTTTGATGTATTCTGTATTCTTGAAGGTAATTTAGTCTGTGCTATAAATCAATACCATTTATCTTTATTCAAAATAACAATACAAGCTATATAATTGTGATCCAACACATTATTTAAATATTTATGTCATGGTTTTAAAATATAGGAATTCTACTTGTTTTGTTAATAATCGGTCAGTAGTCAGATGTCAGAAATAAAGGTATTGGCTCGACTACACGACGGCCATATTGGGAGTGACGGATGGAGGATGGTTGACACATGGAAAAACGGTGTTATTGGTAAAGTTATTCTGTACAAATTGGAAGAAAACATAAGAGCTAAAGAAACTATATTTTATTAAAGCATAATATGGCTGTCACGCCCATAATACGTAGGTTTGCTTAGTGTTCATTATTCTATGTTTACACGAATATTGCTTACGTTAACCGTATACTGTTACGATTTCGGGAAATAATGACAGTGTTTGTTAAACAATACAAATGTTTGTACAAACATGTCAGCGTTGGAAATATTTGTATCGTCTAAACATTTATATTATTTGTTGAATAAAAAAGCTAATACTAATAACGAACGAGTAAAGGCGAACAAAAGTCATTAAACCCACAACACAAATCAGTTTTAACAGTACTATCTATCTACTAGTAAACTTTCGCACAAGTGTTGTGCGATTGTCAATTGTTTGTTTCTTAGCCAATTCAACTGTTTAGTTGCACAACTAAACGACTAGTGTGCGCCTACATATAAGCTTATAGGAATCAAAGCGAGACTAAACAGTTGTGCGATAGTTTATTCAAAAATGTGCGCGTTCTCTAACTCTACAGTTAGACCGTTTAAGCCCGTTACCTATCTTCAATTTTAACTAAACAGTTGAACTATATAGTTCAAATTAAAAGTTTTAAAAGTAAATATCGGAAGATAAATAGAAATAAGACGTAGTTTGTAGTATTTTAAAATAGTATTAGAAATATTGTGGTGTGACAGTAATTTAAATCTGATATTAGCTTGTAAGTAATATTGTAAATGTTGTATATTGTAATCGAAACTTTTAATGTAGAAATAAACGTACCCAAAATCCCTGATCACACATGTCAGGGGTACAAGAGTGCGGCATAAGGTCGCCCATAAAAAAAAAGAAAAAAAAAATCGGACGATAAAAGTTGCAAGGCAAGAAGGATCCGATCCTTGCAAACAACGTAGATAAAACAACTATTAAATTGTTATCCAGTAAGAGCTTTGACTAAGGCGTGCCAGGTCAAAGTGCCAATTTCACGCTGTATAGATTGTTTTCATATTCACTAAAGCCTTGTAAGGAGACCTACTTTCTACTAGTAAAGACAACTTTTTGTTATACAATGGACAAGAAATTAAAAAACAAATAAAAAATATAAATTGGAAAATTTCATTTGTGGATGTTCATTTCTACATGATTATTTTTTTGTAATCTTTGTTACTGGAATAAAAAAAAACTTTTTCTTGTTCCTTTCAAATATAGCGTAATTATTAGTTTACGAAGGGTCAGGAAATTAAACTGTAATTTATTTGACGAACAAACTCGTTAGGCGAAATGGACTTAATTTTCCTCAGAATGGCCAATTCAAATTTCGAATTATCCATAAATTAACTTCAAACTATTGCAATTAGCCCTTAATATGAAATGGTAAATAGAGTCCCTTATTATATTGTCAAGAGTCCATTTAATTGTCTATAGACATACTCTATCTATACATATATAATAAAATTGGAGTGTCTGTTTGTAATATCAAAAGAAAAATTCCAGATTTCGGGAAGATGATGTATTTGCGTTGCTGATAACAAAAATCGCATTAAAAAAATTGTTTGTCTGGTAATCTCCGAAACGGCTAGGCCGATTTCGACCGGACTTTCACTGGAGGGTAGCTGACATAGACGGGCATATTATAGGCTACTTTTTTATCTTAATATTGCTTGAACGAAGTCGCGGGCAACAGCTAGTTCGTAAATAAGTCTAATAATTATTAATAATAACTTAAATCTAATATCTCTATCTTAAATATACAACTTACTAATGAATATAATTCATTTTATTTTCAAAAAAATTACACCTTTAAATTATAACATTAACTGAAATTATAATTTCAAACTCGACAGCATTACTTTAATCAAAAAATTAAGTTCTCTTAAAATTTCATCGACGAAATGGTAGCAAAATGTACACATTATAGCACCCAAATTAAAGCCTACAAAATTATAGGAAGGTTCGAAATCACTCAAATTTTCGACAATATCACACAACGTTGCTCAACCGTCTGTTACTGAATTCTAAAAAGGTCATTACTTGATTTATTAAATGAATAAAAAATCATAAATTAAGTGAGATAATAATACATGAATAATTTCTAAGGTAGAAACATTTTTCGTTCGGGAAAAGGATATGTACAGTCGTTGAAATCGCTAAATGGCCTAATTTTAGTCCCTTTCCCTTTCCACCCTTTTCTTAAGAGGAAAGGATGGGAAGGAAAAGTGGATTTGACGGTGGAGGAGACGCATAGGAAGGGGAAATATCCTCTTTATGTGCGTCTCCTCCTCCGTCAGTTAAGGGTGGACAACACATCTGCAATTGCGGATGTTTATGGGCAGCGGTCGCTTTCCATTTCGGTGGATTCAGGTGGCCGCTTGCTCGTTTGCCACCTTATATTATAAAAAAAATCCGCGGTATTCTAATTAAAGATATTGTCTTGTTTCTTGAATCGAGACAAAGTCCAGTCGCAGTCTGCAGACGCGGTAATTAGCACGTACCATTGACCGACCTTTTTTCGTATAAACACATTTAAAATCGGTCTGTTCCGTTTACCTAACTAAATTTACCTAACCAGGTAACAATATTTTTTTTCCGTTTTCGTAACCAGTCAAGTTTTTGTGCTAGGGTACACTTTGCTAGTTTCATGCCATCAATCCCATGTTAAAACGATCAGCTATCGATTTCAAGACCAAATAGCTAGCGCAATTTGATAACACCACACAGCCACTATTTGGAATTTGAAGGAAAAGTAATATTTTACTTAATAATAGCAACAGTAATAGTAATAGATGACCCGGAAAATTAAAAATCATCCGGTTGGTTACCGGTTACGAAAACGAAAAAAAAATCTTGTTACCTAACTGGTTAGGTAAATTTAGTTAGGTAAACGGAACAAGCCTTAAAACCTTAGCTTTATCAGTTACTAGCTGTTGCTCGCGACTTCGCCCGCGTGAAATTAAAATGTAGCCTATGTTACTCACAGATAAATTACCTTTCTAACGGTGAAAGAATTTTTAAAATCGGCCCAGTAGTTTTTGAGTTATTTCAATACATACAAAAATACAAATCTTTCCTCTTTATAATATTAGTATAGATAGAATAATCCACGCTGTTGTCTCAATACGTACAAAACTTTCAAGCGAATGTAGATTTAAAGTTTAACACCGCCTGATACCTCGACTGTACGTGGGGGTTGTTAAGGTTATTTGTTAAGCTGGGTTTGGTTGAATTGATTTATGACCTGCCCTCACGCATAATACGTACTAGACATGAAGTAGTACTGTAGCCCATACTACTAACTAAAGCACAAGTACTTTTCACTCCTTTTCTCATGTTTTTTAAACGTTTCCTATACACAGAATAATAAACAAAAACTCTGGGTGCGATACCCAGTAGTTAGCGTGCGGACGCCTCCGTGTGTTTATGCCTGTAATACACAGCTGCGAAAGTAAAACCTTTTTTCTTTAATTTTGTGTGTGACGGATCTAATACCGCATTTTCGAAATCGGTTCAATGCTCTTTGATTATTTCCATTATCAAACATAAGCGAATACAAATACTTCCTCAATAATATTAATTTAGACTAAAGATTCACAATTTACATTTAATAAATTGCATCAAGAAATGTTGCTATATCAATAGCATTGCATCTAGACGTGGTAAGGTATTGAAGTCTTAGATGAACATTTCTCTGACGGTTTATATCTATTGAAACAGACGCTATGATATCAGGCAAAGGTTGCTTGATACAGGATTAATATAATACTTGGAACGGTCTTTATTAGTTCTGTTAGATTATTAAAAACTAGCAGGATATTATTTTAGAAAGAAATTTGTAATCCAGTTTAGAAATACACAGTTAGATACTGTTTAGTTCAACACGCTTTTAACTCTTTGGCAGACGCTAATTCATAAAATGCACGTCAAATAGGTTATGTGCCATAAATATAAATCTTTACACTGCTTTTGGTATAATTACTTTATTAAGTAACACGCAATATTAAGATAAAAAAGTAGTCTATATTATGCCCGTCTATGTCAGCTACGCTTCAGTGAAAGTCCGGTCGAAATCGGCCCAGCCGTTTCGGATTTTACCCGGAACCAACGCAGGTTTCGGAGACATACAGACAGACAAAAAAAAATTAAATGCAATTTTCGTTATCAGCAACGTAAATACATTATCTTCCCGAAATCTGTAGTTTTTCTTTTGATATTACAAGCAGACACTCCAATTTTATTATATGTATAGAAGAAGATAGATGTGAACTTAATAACGACATTCTTTTGTTTTATTAAAGACATGAGAATTCGATTGAAATGTCAAATCGCAATTTAAATTAGCAAACCAAATAATTAAAAAAGATTCTTATTATTAAGCCAAGTGTGTAAATAATATTGTAGTAGTAAATGTAGACTAAGCAAAGGTATTATATACTCTAATAAAACAAATAAGTCTCAAGAAAATTCATCTTCAGAAGTACTGAAGCAAGGAAATTTCGAGTTTTCGTATTCAGTTATGACTGAACGCCAGTTTTGTTTTGTACCATCCGAACTGATTAATAACCGTGTAATTCCACTGCCTCTTGGGTTGTTTCGCTCTGTTTATTTGTCTGCGGTATCTTCTCGTTAAATTAAACGCTTGCTATTGTTTGCCATTATATAATTTATTGCCTACTAAATGATGTAATAAATCTCGTTGTAAGTTTATTCTGAAAAACAAATGTAGAGCTCTATGGTCTTTCTTTCTGTTAATTAATAATTGTAACTGACGTTTTATGTTATGTTAAATATTTGATGAATATTTAGTCATTTCTCATAATTAATTTTTTTATTTATTTGAGACTAGCTGTTCCCGTGCGGCTTCATCCGCATGAAATTATGAAAATTTAATTTTATTATTTACATGTGTCAAATTATCAATTGCTAATGTCAAAATGACATGACATGATGGCAAACCATGGCAACCTTGTTTCTTGATGTTGGCAGCAACATATGGTCTCTTTCCCACATTAGAGTTTTCAACCAAAATATTTACCCCCTAAGTTTAATGGCGTGAAAATATATAGCCTAAAGCGTGACGTAAGTGTAGGGCTTTTTATTAAAAAAAGACATCTGACATCTTAGGCAACAAAGAAGTGTGTGTTTACGCTTTATTTTATTATCGAGTAGTCAAAAGTTGTCAAGTTGTTCTGTATTTCCTACACTGTGTCCTTTTACAAAGAAATTCGTACATTATTGAACGAGTCGGGTAGAACATGGTAAGATCGTAGTACGCCCCCGGGGCAAGAGAATGCATCTGCGGAAGTTTTTTTCTTTTGCTACCGCACTCTGTGAATCGAGCCGATAAATTTGTGAGAACTCTGTGATATTGCGAAGAATTGTCTGGAAATTTATTTCGCTTCCGTTTTTATGTTTCTTAAATATTACAGCTTCTTATTAATGTTTATCTTTTCTTTCAGTTTTAGAACGATCTGATGGAACGTTTCATTTAATATTTAGATAGACTTTTTAAAGTTTTTTTTTTAGGTTAAAAAGTAATATTTCTAGTGTTTTTTATATTGTATTCGAAGAAATTGATGCGACTAATGATGAGTAAGATAATGATCATTTTTTTCAATTGAATCAAATTTTCTTTTATTTAGAATTTAGGGTTTGAGATTTTATATCCATTATGTAATAAATTGGAATTTGTGCGAACTAAATCTTTATTGAAATTAGAATTAAGTCGCTATTTAAAGTATAAAGCTTTTCTGTTTTCTAAAACAAATTCGCTGGAATAAAATTCGTCCTTTTTATGTATGAATTCTAACTTTAGTAAATATTTGTCTTTGCAAATAAACTGAGAAATTAACCCAACTTTCACATAAATAAATAAAAGTTTTGTATTTACCATTTATACTAACGTTCTTGTTTTTTATTTGCTAAGTTTTGTTTATCTGATAATATCAAAGGGTATTACAGTGTTTTTTTTTAAATGTTCGGATGGTTTAGATAAAACAATTGTTTTGACAAAGTATGGCAGATATCCAAATACGGTCATTAGTGTTTTTGCTTTCTATAGGCAAAAGTTTAATTTCTTTAGTAAAATTACTTTTGGTTATACCTTGGATAGAAATTCTAAGTATAATTAAAGTTACAATAATGGAAAAAAAAAATAGAAATGTTAAAAATATTTTTTTAATAACAAAAATTAACAATATTAACATTTTAATTTGGTAAAGTTATTAGGGACCAAAATTATATTGAGGATAATTATCTAGGTAAAGTTTTCCTTAGTTATGGCGGGTGGTTCGAAAATAAACAGAATAACGTACGAGCAACGTATGTTGAAATGGGACAAGTGTGGGGCACATTAAGCAAAGGTCCTCATTAACTCGTAGGGCACTGTTGAAGTGTGAGCCATATATATTGCAAGCAATAATAACTCTTATATCACTGGAATTAGGATTATTTTCTCCTTTACCATGTCTTTTAAAATTACAACTGTGTTAAAATTCAAATAGAACGCAAAGGGATTTCACTTATTCAAATAAAGTAGACTTTATTGAGAAACACGCTTCTTGTAAATCTACGTATAATTTATATTTAAAATAAAATGATGATATTTTTCAAATCTACAAATGTTCATCATCATCATCTCCCCTACCTTATCCTACTCCCGTAGGGTCGGCGCACCGGGTTTTCGTCCTCCAAATAACTCTATCATCCGTCATCTCAGTCATCACTCCCTTCTTGATCATGTCACCTTTCACGCAATACATCCATATATTTCTAGGTCTACTTCTGCCGGTGTACCCCTCCACATTCATAACTAACGTCCTTCTTGTTACATGCGATTCATCCCTTCTCATAACATGCCCATACCACGCTAACCTTTTACTCCTTATTTTCGTAACCACTGGGGCTACTCTCAAACTTCCTCTAATATACTCATTTCGTATCTCATCCAACCGTGTTACCCCACACATCCAACTTAACATTCGTATTTCCGCCTCACGTATTCTCCTTTCATCCGTCCCTTTTACTGCCCAACATTCAGATCCATACATCGTGACAGGTCTTACGACGGTTTTGTTTTCCCCTGTATTTTAAGGAGAATTATTAATTTGGCATTACAATTCCGAAGTAATATCTCTATTTATCAATTAATTTGTCATGATTACCCAACGATCGTAAAGATGGTAGTATCAATTGGTCTTTAACGATATCGATACTTAAAGTTCCCATTAATCGAGGTGTAAACTCAAGGTCTACATTAATCAGAGAATAGCGGTTCAAAAGGTATCAGCATCAAAGGTTTGTAAGGTCCATTAATTCAGGGGTCAGACCCTACATACGTCCATGCATTCTTAACTCGTATCCCACGATCTAGGAACATTCGCCTCTTTATTTAGTGAACTCATCTGTTAACCTTTTTTACTTTTTTTTTTTAAATAAAATATAAGTAGATTTTTTTGTTAATTTACTAATATTTCCTTTAACCATTCCAACTAAGCTCTAGGCTTGTGCTAGGATATGGTTCACGACAATAGTCGAATGGCGGGATTCGAACCCTCGACCTCACGATCGGTAGTCCGTACCCCAAACCATTAGGCTATTGGCTTTTCTTTGTAAGCAATCGTAAATGTTGTATAAAATACCGCTGATACTACCGCAAATACTTTGATTGAAACACGGCTAGCCTTTAGTAATACCTAACTTCGTTATGTTTGACAGATACACGTTCAATATACATCAACATACATAGAACGTTCCAGAACGGTGAATGTCAATTAAACTAAATTCGTTTTCCCGTACCTTTTAACTGGCATGATTTATGCATATCTTGAGAAACGCCCTCATAAATCTTACTCTCAAAAACTCGGATATTAACGTTTAATGCTACATTTTTCCCGCGATTTCGGACTGCCATTTGCCTGTCAACTTTAGCATAAAGCGGCAAATATATTTCGATGTCTTAGCGCTTTTACATTTACTTCGTTCAAGTTGTTTTGAAGACAAAATATGAAACGTGAAATTACGTAGAGGCTTAACGTCTCAAGCTTGGTGTTAAAATAACCACAATGAGTGTACTTTTAAGGACAATTTAAAATAAAAAGCAATTAGCTTGTTGTTATTTTTAGGTTATTGTTACGACAGATTTGGATTAAATCACTGTACTGTAAATATTCCTTATTTTTTATTCTTCTATATTAATATTAGGTAAATTAAAGAAAACAAATATAAGAACAAAATGCTATAAACGATTTGATTCTTATTACAATATTAAGTTGTTCAAATCTTATTAATATTGGTTTACAGTATTGTGATTTCGAATAATGTAAATACGAAATAAATCTTTGTTTGAATTTAAAATTATTTTTTGTCTTGGTTGTATTTGGAGTCATTTAATCGCATTGTAAACTATTGAAAAAACAACAACTTGTATAGTCTACTTAAAAAAAAAAACTATTTTATTTGCCAAATTTTAGCCATACTCGTAATATTTAATCTACGAGTAAATTATTACAAACTTGTTGTTGCCCGCGACTTCGGCCACGCAATATTAAGATAAAAAGTAGTCTATAATATGCCCGTCTATGTCAGCTACCCTTCAGTGAAAGTCCGGTCGAAATCGGCTCAGCCGTTTCGGAGATTACCCGGACCAAATGCGACTTGGGGATAGACAGACAGACAAAAAACTTTAAATGCGATTTTCGTTATCAGAAACACAAATACATCATCTTCCCGAAATCTGGAATGTTTCTTTTGATATTTTTTTTTATTATACAATTCCTCTAGCATGGAAGCCAGAGCCTTTAATATTTTGATATTACAAACAGACACTCCAATTTTATTATATGTATAGAATATTAATATCTACTAAGCGTCAACTTACTGTCTGACAGTATGTCAAAATTATATATTTACATAATTAATTTTATTTAGGTAAAATAATTTTACTTTGGGAGTTTTCTCATTAATGTATTCAAAGTACAAAAGTTTCAAACAATATGTACTTTAGGGTTCAAAACTGTCAGAATTTATTTAATAAAATCGACGTCTGACACTGACTTTAATATACCTGACTGACGTGTGTTTAAAAACATATACGTTTTTACCAGCTTGAAAATAATGATTTTGTAGAGAATAAAATAAAGTAATTTGAATTGTATGAGATCTAAAGGCGAATTATTTGTCAAATATTCTGTACTGTCAAAATATTTTGACAAATAATTCAAAGTATTTTGACAGTACAGAATATTTTGTAGCTTTATTTGACACCTTTATTAATATTTAAAAAACAAGATAAGAAATGCTATAATATCTTCAATATTAACTATTAGTATAACTGAGCTGTAAAACTTTTTATGAAAAAACAATTGCCAATCGAGTCCAGTTCACGTGTACTTAAAATGATTATTGAATTATATTAGGTGATAGGTTATTTTCGTCTATGTTTCGTTATCATCTAAAATATGTTTTACTAATAACCACAACCATTTAATCTAAAGGTCAGATATTTCGTTTCGGAATATTCCTTCGCAGACATTCCCTTTTCAGGAATATCTAATATGTAACCTTAAATAGGTTACAAAACTATATCACCTCATATATGTATCATGTCATATCTTTTGTGTTTACTTTAGTTACAAGAAAATATAGCCATATAAACTAAGTTTATTGTTTTGTTTATTCTTTATAATATTTCTTTAAAATATTGGTCGATATTCGACAATAATTCGTAATGTTCATTGCGTGTATTAATCAATTAAAATAAATTTAATTATTTTCATTGTTTATTCTTACAAATATTCAAAATAGCAAAAATATATCTCATTCTTGTTTTTTAATAAACGAAACTCATTTGATACGGTCTTGTTCAGTTCGCAAAGGGAGAATTAAAAATCCGAGCGGCCCACGATAATAATTCAGAGGAGATCTCTAACAATAGGTAAGCTACGTGATACTTGGTATTCGCTCTTATATTACTTAGATCCCTTACACATTGCGTCGGTTTCGTGGCGGGACTACTAATTTTATTTTATACAAAGAATACCAAAATCATTGGAGAAAATTCTTCAGATCGAGCTAACAATAACTTTTTTTTAATAAACAAATGTCCACGAACACCGACGAACAATATGATGAACGACGTCAATAAACATGCGCAACACCAGTTTAACTTCAGATGCGTTTCAGTTGATACGCTCGCTTCTCGAAGGACTCGTAACAGTTTGGAAATACTGCCTAAGACAGACAATTCTAAAATGCGACTGTGCGAGACAGAAGGTCACATAATTTCGGTACTCCATTTTCTTTCTCGCAATCCATATTCTTAGCAAAAGTAGTTAAAAAAAATCCGGACTACTACACCACTACTCGCAGGATGCATACATAACGTTATCTATATCTATACTATTATAATAAAGCGTAAACACACGCTTTTTTGTTGCCTAAGATGTAAGCAATTACAGCATATTTTTGAATAATTCTTTATTTAATACAAAGCCCTACACTTACGTCAGGCTTTAGGCTATATATTTTCACGCCATGAAACTTAGGTGGTAAATATTTTGGATAAAAACCTTAATGTGGGAAAGAGACCATAAGTTGCTGCCAACATCAAGAAAGAAAGATTGCTGAGGTTTGTCATGTCATGTCATTTTGACATTTGCTATTGATAATTTGACAAATGTAAACAATAAAATGAAATTTTTATAATTTTATGCGGATGAAGTCGCATGGGAACAGCTAGTATTTATATAAATAACGTTATATTTAGGCTACAGCAGAAGATCCATAGATATATCTTTCAGATTAAAATTACGTTATAAGGATTGTAATCAAGTTAAATTAAATTAAAGTAGTTCCCGGAAAACATTTCATCCTTGTCCTTTGTAGGAATAAAGTAAGATTATACCCGGTAAAAGAAAAAAGCGTAAAAGAAATGTGATTCAACATGAAGTAAGTTCTTTATCCAGTGTCTCGGAGCAATTTAAAATCGTACATGTGGATTGGATACAGCCGTGACACGAGGCTAGATAAGCCGCAAGCGATTCCTAAAGGACGAATTCTTATCGACTTCGTTTTGCCACAACTTATAGTACCCCCTCACTTTACTTAATAAGGTAACGTAACTTTATTCATATAAAAAAAGGTAACAAATTCTTTGTAAACTTTAATATTCGACTAATTGGCGAATACATACAAATATATACTTAGTTAAAGAAAGGCCCTTAAAATTAAACCCACGGCACTACAATTACGTAGTGGGCAATCATTTAAATACGGTAGGCAATATTTTTGGGCCTATACAATTTGCCGAGGGTTTCGGCCTCCAATTATGTGGAAATATAGAACACAGTCCGCTACTTCACGAGTTAGCTGACGAAACGCTTTTGAATTATACACTCGGAGAAGGTTCTAGAGCCGTTTCCTTAAGGCCCAGTAAACTTGTAATTAAAATGTACGCTTTATTGCACGATTTTGTATTTTCGTGGTTATACTCTGTTATTATTTTGGAATATACATTTTATGTTTAATTAAGGTGAGTGAGGCTGAAAACGTAGGTAATTTTCAAATTAAAAGAGTACATCATCATTACCAGCTCACACATCACCACTGAGGAGCTCGGATCCTACCCTAAGGGTGACTAGGTCTTAATAGACGCTGGCCCCATGCGGGTTGGTTGACTTCACACATATCTTTGAATTTCTTCCCCGATTACAGGTAGCTTCACGATGTTTGCCTTCACCGTAAGATCGTCAAGTAAATTATGTACATATCGAAAATCACATTGGTACATGGCGAGATTCGAACCTAGGATTGTACATATTCAGGTATACATTCATCCAATTGACTTATAAAAATCAAATCATATCCTCTTCTATCCTTAGTTTATGCACCACAAATCTTGGCCTCGTATTTGCTTTGATTTTTTTTTTATAATATATAGCAAGCGGCCACCTGAATCCACCTAAATGGAAAGCGACCGCTGCCCATAAACATCCGCAATTGCAGATGCGTTGCCAACCCTTAATTGACGGAGGAGGAGACGCACATAAAGAGGACATTTCCCCTTCCTATGCGTCTCCTTTACCGTCAAATCCACTTTTCCTTCCCATCCCTCCTCTTAAGAAAAGGGTGGAAAGGGAAAGGGATTAAAATTAGGCCTCCTGCACCACACTCATCAGACGAAACGCGGTATTGCTTCCACTTCACGCCTGTTTTCTGTGTGGTCGTGGTATTACTCCGGGCGAGCCGGCCCATTCGTGCGATGTTAAAGCGGGCTCTACCACTGTAAAATCAAATCATATCCTCTTCTATCCTTAGTTTATACACCACAAATCTTGGCCTCGTATTTGCTTTGAATATCAAGTTAAGTGGGATTAACTTAATAAATATGTAGTACCATTAACAAGAGACTAACTACTGATTTGCATATTTTCCGACACTACAACAAAGTTCACGAACAGTCCCAAGACTCTGTTATGTCCCTTGTGTTTCTAATATAATAATGATTACGTACAAAGTAAATATCTGACTAGAAAATTCATGAGACATTCATATTAAAGTCTTTGTAGACGTACTAAAAATCATATAACTTACTACCTGTTGTTCGCGACTTCGCCCACGTGGAATTAAAAAATAGTAAAAAAACAAAGCCTATGTTACTCACCGATAACTTAGCTTTTTAATGTTGAAAAAATTTTTGAAATCGGTCCAGTAATTTTTGAGTTATTTCAATACATACTCGTACAAAAATACAACGGTATACTTTCCATTTTCTCTATACATATAATAAAATTGGAGTGTCTGTTTGTAATATTAAAAGAAAAATTCCAGATTTCGGGAATGTGATGTATTTGTGTTGCTAATAACGAAAGTCGCAATTATAAAATTTTTGTATGTCTTTCTGTCTGTCCGCAAGTCGCATTTGGTCCGGGTAATCTCCGAAACGGCTGAGCCGATTTCGACCGGACTTTCACTGAAGGGTAGCTGACATAGACGGGCATATTATAGGCTACTCTTTTATCTTAATATTGCGTGGACAAAGTCGCAGGCAACAGCTAGTAATATTAGTATAGATTGACATGAAACTAATATTCATTATGTCATTTTAGTTGGTGAAAAGCGCAATAGGAAGTTTAGTCTTACCTAAACTTTTTTGGATTTCCAACAACAGCCAACAGCCAAGATACATACTTGTACAAAAACATCTTGCTGTCCCTGTCATACTTTTGAAAAATATTGATATAATGATATTCTAACGTTTAGGTTTTTTTTTTATTATTATTAAAAAAAAAACTTAGGTATTGTATTAATACATTGTTTAATACTACGCTATTTATAGTATACGTGTTGAAAGCACTTTAACGTTCTCAAAGCATTTCTGTACTACATTTTATTTAGTTAAAATATCCAGTGCGTAGGCATGTTGTAGAGTGAATAGGAATTCCTTAACAAGTGTGGTATTCACTTTACGTAAGGTTACACTTTGAATATCCTATGGCATAAAGTATTTAAAAAATATATTTGAATACGTTAACATTAAGTTTAACATACTGGCACACAAAATGAAAACTATAGCGTATTTCCAACTAATTATTAAAGGTTAATTAGTATGAATTTTAAAATATAGTAATTTGAGAAGAAAGTTGGATACAATGGTTTTATTTATTTTAATTATTAAAACGTTTAGATACTTGTACTGAAGAGCTTGATTTTATTTATTCACTAAGGATTGTTGAAATACAATTTCTGTTTAGATTCTAGACAATTATATAAATGTTACATATAATTTAGAATCTATATAATTATGTAATCATCATCATCATCTCCCCTGCCTTATCCTACTCCCGTAGGGTCGGCGCATCGGGTTTTCGTCCTTCAAATAACTCTATCATCCGTCATCAGTCATCACTCCCTTTTTTTATATCATAAGGTAGCAAACGAGCAAGAGGCTACCCAAATCCGCCAAAAAGGCAAAGCGACCGCTGCCCATAGACATTCGCAATAGCGGATGCGTTGCCTACCCTAAATCGACGCAGGAGGAGACGCACATAAAGAGGATCTTTCCCCTTCCTATACGTCTCCTCCACCGTCAAATCCACTTTCCCATCCAATCCTTTCCTAATAAGAAGAGGGTGGAACGGAAAAGGGACTAAAATTGGGCCACCGGCACCACACTCATCAGACGAAACGCGGAATTGCTTCCACTTCACGCCTGTTTTCTGTGTGGTCGTGGTATTGCACCGGGCGAGCCGACCCATTCGTGCGAAGATGTTAAAGCGGGCTCTACCACTGTATAGTGGTACATACATATACACTATAGTGAAACTGAATTTTACCCACCCGTAGGTCTGTTTTGGAGCGGGCGCACACTTTTGACTAAACTATCGCACAACTGTTGTGCGATTGATGCGCAGCCCATCCAATTGTTTAGTTGCATAACATAAGTGCGACTAAACAGTTGTGCCATAGTTTAGTCAAAGCTGTGTGCGCGCTCTTAGGGTTGAATTTATAAAAAATCGGTTGCTTTACACATAAAGAAAATCTCAGAAAACTTTCGTTTTATAGAAGTAGATTAAATGTTGTTAAGTGAAAGTTGATAGAATCAAATTAAGAAACTCTTGATGGGAAGTTAAGATAAATTAAACATTTAAATTGATGTTGGATGCGAAAAAACATTGAGGAAAACACAAACATCTTAAGGTGCTTTGAATTAAGGTGGCTTCTGATTTTGAAGAGGAAACTCGCTGTAAAAAATACAAAGACAAAAGTAGAGATGCTTTTGAATTTACCTTTTTCTTACAAATGAAATCTTTGCTTTAAACAGGTGTTCGTATCTATTCAAATTTCCCAACACATGAAATGAAATTAACTGTAAGATAAGCTCGGTTTAATACGGACGCATTGCAGTCGTCGTTGTGCTAGAATCCGGCTGGATTACTCTTGGATTCTTTTGTATTGTAACAATGGTTCTGCTTCTCACAAGTTACATTGCTGATGAAGCCATATATATTAGAGATTTTCTTAACAACCTGTATTTATCAGAAGAAAACGTTCTAATCTTATCAGGAGCCCAGTTCTATTGTAATTAAAGTCAATTTAAAGTAATTTATTTCACTCTTTTGTTACCAAATGTTGGAAAGTCTTTGATAACGTTTTAGAACTTAATTTATCATCTATCTATACATATAATAAAATTGAAGTGTCTGTTTGTAACAAAAGATAAATTCCAGATTTCGGGAAGATGACGTATTTGCGTTGCTGATAACAAAAATCGCATTAAAAATTTTGTCTGTCTGTCTTTTTGTTCTGTCTGTCCGCAAGTCGCGTTTATTCGGGGTAATCACCGAAACGGCTAGACCAGACCGGACTTTCACTAAAGGGTAGCTGACATTGACGGGCATATTATAGGCTACTTTTTTTTTAATTCCGCGCTGTCAAAATGGCGACCGGACCGCTATCTCTGGAACGGTTGCACCAATTTGGACGGGACTTTGACTGGAAGGTAGCTGCTAGAATTTAGATGCACGCGGGAATGTGATAGATGACTTTTTTTTAAATCCGCGCTAACGAAGTTTGCGGGCGACAGCTCGTACTAAAATTATAAATGCGAAAGTTTGGATGGATGGACATTTATTATTACGTATCTCCAAAACGACTTAATTATTAAAAGCCAAAAAGTAGTGATTCTGGAAAAACATAGGCTAAACTAAGTTTTTATTTTAACTTCGCGCAGACGAAGTCGCGGCCAAAACGTAGTATTTCATCTAAAACTAAGGGTGAAATTTATAGAGCGTACTTAGACTTTGCTCAAGCTTACCTTACGAGATAAGTCAGCATTGAAATTTATAGTCATTTGCTTAGCTCAAGCTTAGCAAATTCTTAGCAAAGTCCAAGTCGACAAGATCCTTGACTTACCGATTACTTACGTGCTGATATCATTTTAAAAAAGCTTAAAAAATAAGAAATAAGGAGAAAGGGATAATTGTATTTCTGATGGTATTGGCAAACCTCTATTATTAAATTAACTCAATTTGTCAGCAATGAGTGGCAAAATAATATTTTTTACCGTATTTTTCGAAAACCGATATCGTTTTTGAATTCTCCATTGCACAAATTGTATGGATCCTGGTTGTATTTATGACGAATATAAACTTTAGGCATACGTGCAACAACATTATCTACTGCCGATCCTATTCTAGTTCCTATTGTATCGATTCTAGACAGAACACTCTCTACTCTTTCTATGTTCTCCATTATTACAATGTATTGTCGTTGTCCTGTCAACTAAACCAAAATCACAAAGAGAGTATCGGAAGTCCGTAAGAGTATAGCGAGTAGGGTCAATGTAAATAGAGGGTTCGATTATCCAGGTAGAAAAGCCAGAAGTTGTAACAGAAGTCCATAAGGGTATGCCAATGGGTTAAAGTAATAAGATTTGTGTTGGTGTTCAAAACTGATTCTACTAGTGGACTGTATTTAAATAAAAGCTGGTTCCGGCACAAACAATGTATTTAGAACTGATAATAACAAATTAGGTAAAAGAACAATGTAAAAACTATAAAAACTTGCTCCTTGAATATCGTCGCGTGAGAGTCGGGTCAGTCGGTCTGTGGTTGTAGGTTGTAGGTTCGCCCCGCCGTGCTCTACACATATGCGTGCTTGAAGGGGCTTAGCTTTTTCGGGGGCTAAGCGTCTCCATGTCCTATGACCATCACACGACGTTTTTTCTTCCTATGCTAATGCACCCCTCTTGCCACTTCATTCCCCGAAGGGGCACGGGGCTTACCCGTACGTGGGTCTAAAGCTGTCCTCAACAATTTGATTGAAATCGTCCAATAATTTGTGATGAACACGAATTAACCTCAAATAATGATATGACATTTGACAAGTCAAAAATCCGTTCCGTTCCAACTATTGTACTTGTGTTATTTTTACCAATTTCCTCTCAACATCTATTTAAGTACTACAATAATATAATTTTAATTAATATAATTTTAATTTAAATTTGTAAGTTTGTATGTTTTATTTATATTTCAATTTAATGGTGCTTTTTTTAAGAAATAATGTCTTTACAATACATTTAAATTTAAAAAAGGTACTATGCAAGTTGAAACGTTAAAATAATTTGTCTTAGGTTTTGCTTAGCACGAACTCAGTGAAATCTTAGCATAAATGACTATAAATTCGAATCCTGAGATTACACTAAGCCAAAGCTAAGTTAAGTTTTGCGTGAGTAAAGTCTGAGCAAAGTCTGAGCAAAGTCTAAGTACGCTCTATAAATTTCACCCTAACTGTTTGTACTTGAGTCATGTCAAGATTGAAAATATTACTCAATTAATTTTTAATTTAAATTTATATGAATTAGAAATTAATTCAACTTTGAGCAAATAATTTCATATTGATATTCTAATTATTTTCATACAAAATCAACATTAAGAGGAACGAGATTCTGAGAACTTATTACATTCACGATAGACGCTTTTAATAAAGGAAACGAGGAACACAGTGGACTTCATTTCATAATAAATAAGGCTTTTATGGTAAAAACACTTCTAATTAACTAAGTAAACAAACACATAAAAAAAACATACGGACGAATTGAGTACCTCCTTCTTTTGGGAAGTCGGTCAAAAATGAACAGAAAGTTAATATGTTATTACACTTTTAAAATATCGTTGCATTAATTAATAAACTACATTTTAAAGGACCAATAGCCTAATGGTTTGGGGTACATACTACCGATCTTGCGGTCGAGGGTTCGAATCCCGCCATTCGACTATTGTCGTGAACCATATCCTAACACAAGCCTAAAGCTTAGTTGGAATGGTTAAAGGAAATATTAGTAAATTAACAAAAATCTACTAATATTTTTAATAAAAAACAAAAAAATATTAGCGCGTTTCTATAAGTGTTTATTAAACCACTATCTTCTGCTACGACACCTTTGTATTCACCGAAATTCAATCTTATTTTTTTTTTATTTATGTGATTATTATCTCTTAGCATAATATGTCAATCTCACGCTTACCTTAGGCTTCTCAACATCTGATGAACAAATCTCTCAAACAGACTTTAATAGTTTAGACAGTTTCTAAGATAAACTTTAAAAGCTTTAAAGCTCCTTTTATCTCAAACTTCCATACTCGTGTGAAGGATCATGAAGAGTTAACTTTATGTAATATCAAGCAAAATGCGATAAGTTCTTAATATTCTTAAAATAAAGGCTAAGAAGTAAACTTTCAAAGAATTTATATTAATAAGTCTTCATATATTTCGCTGACAATTTCGTATCACAATTGTCTGTATGAAGGACTGATGCTATAAGTTAGCTAAGAGCAAAGCCTTGTTTTTAGACAAAAAGCGACTACTAAAGTAATAAAAATCTATTTTAATACTGGCTTTTGTCTCTGGCTTTTCCCAAAACACTTAATAAATAGCCTATATGTTCTTCCACACTATCTCCTACATCATTGCAAAATTAATCGAGATCCGTTGAAATCGTACGTTGTAACAAACATCCATCCATTCAAATGTGTGCGTGTATGATGTCTATATTTCAATATTTATACCTGTTTTAATTATACCGTTTTGTTTAACATATATAAGCTCATTATTTGAATCTTATGTCAAAATTGTTATATGAAATTTATTTTTAACTTGAATATTTTGAATTTCTTACCATTAAGGAAATAATTTCGTAAAATCTTTGAATATAATATTAAATTTTTAATTTGGCTATGTATTACTGTAATCCTAAGTATATTATATAATACTAAGTATACTATAATCATTACCGTTTGCTAGATATCATAATTAATGTATAATTTTAACATAATTCTACTAAAGGTTTTTACTAAGCCGTCCAGATTACTAAATTTAAAACTACACAGAGCTTAAAATAGGTTACCGAAAGCGTAGTACGTACGTCTAAAAGGATTATTCTTTCCAGCCGGCCGAACGATACTAAATCCTCTACTGGAGTTGCGGTTGAACTTAGTGAGATAGCGTAAAATCCCTTAGTAGCCGGCAGTTGTACTAAATGCTGGTCGCGGTTGTAGCTTACAATAGGGACAACGTCACAAGTGGAAAAAGAAAATGGTAACTTAACTAAAAAACATCTTACTAATATAAATGGGAAAGTTTAGATGGATGGATGTTTGTTAGAGTTTGTAGCCTAAACGGCTAAATGGATCTGGATTAAATTTGGCATAGATGTAGAGCATAGTCTGGAAGAATACATAGGCTACTTACTTTTTTAACTCCACGCAGATGGAGTCGCGGGCGACAGCTAGTATTGCTATAAATTTAGTGCTCATATTCAACGTGTAATCTTTCAACCCATGCTATGTTAGAAATGACTATGTCTTAATCAACCATGCTGATCAAATACGTATTGGACTTTAAAGACATTTTTGGATCTTCATAGATGTCCAGCCCTTCCTTACGTTTTTTACAAATGTGTCTACGATTACGATTGATGTATTCAAGGAATATTGCAAAATACTTGTAAATATTGACTTCTTTTTCTTTTTGAAACGAAAGAAACAGATAGCAGATTATATTCTGACATCGCAAAGCCGAGCGAAGCTCAGTACGTTGATAGTATTTAATCTAATATGTAATAAACTTTATTCATTTTCTAATTAACGCATATATAGTTAATAAATATATATCTGCGGACCAAATTATCTCTAATAGGAGTGAAATGAAAAGGAATTAATGATTAATGTAAATACCACATGAATGTAAATAAAAATATATATAGCGTTAAAATAACTATGCATTGCAATAAATTATATGGAAATTATAAAAACACTAGCTTTCGCCCGCGACTCCTTTCGCGTGGAATTAAAAAAACAAAACTGAGTAGCCCATGTGTTCTTCCAGACTATCCTCTATGTCTATGCCAAATTGCATCGAAATCCGTTTAGTCGTTTAGGCTACAAACTCTAACAAACATCCATCCATCCATCCAGCTAAACTTTCAAATTTATAACATTAGTATAATTATCCATTACTGTCATTCTAGTCGATGAAAACCAACGGATATATTGTACCGAAAAAATAATACAACTAAAAAGTGGCTAAAGTAACTTTTTAATTGTATTTTTCTTACAGTCTGTTTAAAGTTCGATTTTAAATATAAATTCCGAGTTTGAAATTAATCATTTAACTCAAACTCTGGTTCGCCGGTTAAGTTAAGCGAAACAAATAAAGCAATTCCCATGCAATTACAAAATGGTCTCATATATTTGTGAAGACGACGTCGGTAGCGTTCTGCGTTCTAAAACAAAGGCAGTATACCAACGTCCCAGAGTGTCCCCAGCCTTAGTGAATAGTGAGCACAATTTACCGGACCTCATAAAAGAGGGCGCTGCGAACAATGCATGGCAATTCGCCAAAACGTGTGCGGTCACCAAATTGACGGACGTCATACGTTCAGCGAAAAACTAAATAGTTGGTTTCATGGGAAGAAATTTAATGAAAAATCATAAGAAATTTTTACCAGAGTCGTCTTTCTCTATCACTTTACTTTTAATTGTGAACTTCTGAACGTAACTCTTAGTTACGCCGGAGGCCTAGTTTTAGTCCCTTTTTCTTTCCACCCTTTTCTTAAGAGACAAGGATGGGAGAGGATGAAACTGTGAGATGTATCCCACAGTTTCAAATAAATTCTACACATTTTTATAAATAAAAAACATAAGTATAACATTTGCTTTTCGCGACTACAAAGTAAAAAACGCGATGTAATATCCAATATTATTTCTAGTACGCTAAAGGAATAGACATTTTCCCTCACATCGTATAGTCTTTACATGCGCCACTGTGACCTATTTCAGTGACTGCGAGCCACCTCTCCCTAACTACGATACATTTAATGTCTTTTGAATCCTATACGACATTTACGTGATGCCAAGATTTACGGAATGTAGCGTCTCATACGATTCTTTTTTGTTGAAATAGACGGCTCAAGTGAATTATAAGACAGTTCGTTGAGAGTGAAATAGAGCATGATTTACTATAATTGATTTGTTTTACAGACATATGTAAACAGATAAGTATTTTATATTATAAACTAGCTTTTGCCAGTGACTCCATCCGCGTGGCGTTAGAAATATTAAGTATCATGTTTTCTTCCAGAGTATATTCTATACCTGAGCCAAATTTTATTGAAATACAATGAGTTGTTATGGACCTCCTAACAAACATCCTTACATACATAAACCTAAACTTTCGCCATTTATAATATTAATAAGATTACAGTATTCATAATCATTGATCTATGATTTTTGAATTTCACGACTATATTCTAAACATTATTCTTAGTTTAGTTACTTCATTTTAATGAATATATTTTTTAAATAATAAATCTTTACACCTTGCAAAGTTGCACCTTTAAGGCAAACGAAAATGCGACATAAGTCTGCCCTGGTCTGCATTTCCCGCGCTCCACATTTGGCAACTGTTGCGAATTGTTCGTTTGGAACATTAACTCAAATACATTACTTTTGTTCAACACACTGACAACAAAATTACCGTAATTATTGTGAAAGCGCCATTCGCTTCGAAATTACGTACATTTTTTTATATTACTTTTTTTTGTATATGTTAAAATGCGTATAACATCTGTCTACTTATTTTAATAGTCTTTCTATATTCAAATAGGAAAACAAAGCACTTCAGAGTTCCACGCAATACTACGACCACACTGAAGACACGCGACAAGTAGATCCAATTCCGCCTACAGTAAGATTGTTTCCTTTCGTCCCCTCTTCCATCGATTGCAGGTTTGCATCTACAAATGCGGAGGTCTATGGGTAGAGATCACTATTTTGCCGAATTTCGATGGCCGCTTACTCGTTTGTCACCTTATAGTATAAAAAAACATAATAAAAGTACAACGAAACGGGACCCATCAAATATGACAATACGTCGGTATGCAAATGAAAATAGGAAAACCACGGAATATGTATGACTGAACTGGATTTAAATTTCCGCTCCAGATAGACAGAAAAAAAATCACACTTCGCAATTCTTCATCGATGCTTTTTATCTTTGGGACTTCGAAAAAAATCTTTCTATTCTAATGTAACGAAAAATATAGGTACATCTAGACTGATTTATCAGAGCCAGAGGGTTTGAGTCAAACTAAATTATGACAGCTCTTGTCATTATCAAAAAGTGCTGCAAGATCCTTTTCGAACTGTACCTGTTCGTGTTTTTTATTCTGTAGTAAGTTTTACATATTCTCACTGGACCAGATATCCTTGTTTTACTGTAATTCTTAAGGCCAATTACTACTAACTTTTGTGCTGGACTCCATCCGCGTGGAATTAAAGAAAAACAAATAGCCTATGTGTTCTTCCAGACTATGCTCTATATCGCCAAATTTTATCGACTTACGTTCAGCTGTTTAGGCCACAAAGTCTACAAACATCCATCCATCTAAACTTTTGCATTTATAATATTGTCGCGCCGTCATCTATTGATGAGTAACAGAATTCATGTCCGTTTAATAATCGAGCTGTTTCCAGAATGTTCTATCGCAGCGACATCTGATAGCAAGTAGCAAGTAGTAGTTAGATTGGTAAGATTAAAGATGTGACGTCAGTCACAATTGAATTCAAGCAACAGGTGAAACTAATTCGAATCTTTGAAAATAAAAAAGTGTTTTTTTTTTTCAAAATATATTACATATACTTTTTATATTTCAAGGGCAAAGTTACTGCAGTATAAGTATGGACGGTTTAGATGGTCTATTCATTCGCTAAGCGCAGTACTTACGGCAAATTAACTTGCCCCGACGAATGTTTGAATCAGCCAGCGGAATTTACACACTACTGACTATGGTAATGAGGACGATTAAGTTGGCCTTTACTTGCGAATAAAAATATATTTAAACGGATATTTCTTGAAGAGAAAATTCTTCACCAAAATCTTTAATCTCTCGTGAAACAGTTTTAATATTCCAATTAAAATATAGTCGAAATATCGACTACTTTATAATGTAAGTTATTTTTAAATTCATCAATAAATTGTTTAAAATACTGGTGTAAATACAAATAAAAAACCGAGCCGATCCGAACCGATCGTACCCTAAATGCGTATCGGCGTAGAATTGTTCGTTGAACTCTTTTTCACTTGAGTAAACTTTAGTATATTTTAGTAGGTATAGTGTCAGTGAATAAAAGGATGACGTTTTTAATATTATTGAGAATTCCGTAAAATAGGAATAAAGTCCAAGACAACTGTCCATCTCATTTATGTCGAATACTGAAACGAACATTAAGCAATTTGCAAGGACCGCTACAATCTGACAGATGTCGAAATATTAATGAAATTTGTAGTTTATATACACGCTGTTACATAAATATCGATTCAATATTCAACCGTAAGTTTCTTAATGTGTATTACTTAGAGAAAGCTTTCACTAAGTGTGTCCCTTAGTAACAATTAAACGATTTATTAATGTGAGACTGATTGTCATGAATTGTTAGTAATAAAATCATAAACATATTTTATAACACACTATTCAGGTCGTACTCGTACTTAACTGTACTATCAAATAATATCTAATACGTATTTATCTAATAACAACCTACAAGATGTGATATTCTACCGAAATTAGTTTTCTTGTAAGGATAAAAAGTTTTTCTATCAATAGTTGTGTTTTGTGGATAACATAGTGCGGTCTCAATACTCGTATAACGCGTTAATATGTCAGACATAACAACAAATATGCAACATTGCTAATTTAAAATGAAATAAAAATATATTGCTATTTTGTAATACTAGGAGTCAAAGTAAAAGTAAGTCATCAAAGTTTTTTTGTGTAAGTTTTAGTTTTACATTACTTTTTTTATTTAACATTTAATGCTTTAATAATTAAATTAGTTAAAGTCTTAAATAGTTTAAAATTCTTAAAGTAGTGATGAATAATTTTGACTATAAACGTAATAAATGCGAATGTTAAGATTGATGTGTGGGGTAACACGATTGGATAAGATACGAAATGAGTATATTAGAGGAAGTTTGAGAGTAGCCCCAGTGGTTGAGAAAATAAGGAGTTAAAGGTTAGCGTGGTATGGGCATGTTATGAGAAGGGATGAATCGCATGTAACAAGAAGGACGTTAGTTATGAATGTGGAGGGGTACACCGGTAAAGGCAGACCTAGAAAGAGATGGATGGATTGCGTGAAAGGTGACATGATCAAGAAGGGAGTGATGACTGATGACTGATATGACGGATGATAGAGTTATTTGGAGGACGAAAACCCGGTGTGCCGACCCTACGGGAGTAGGATAAGGTAGGGGAGATGATGATAATACATGGTTTAGTATAGGCATTGATAAAATTATCTAACACATATATTTTGAAAATGTTTTTGTGATTTACAAAAGTTCCTTTGTAATTGTAAGATTTGTTTTGCGCTGGTAATTCTGAATAAGGTCATCATTTAGAACGTATTATTTAAACCTTTGTAAGTCATTTAAAAAATAAGTCTTCGGTAACCCTAGATTAATATTTTTCTACACGACATTTTATGATGATGAAATTTGGCAAAGTTTGTTCTCTTACTATCTCGGGAAGCCTAACGAAAATCCGGGCTTTCGCTAACTTAAGCTTCAAGTAAACTTAGATCTACATTACCCTATAAGTTAGTTTCATTACTTTTTAGTTCCAATTTTTAATCCGTTTACAATATGACTAGCTACATTAAAAACCGACAATTTTGACGACATAAAAACCAAAATCGTTTTTAAACGGGTATATTGCTAGACTTGCTGAATTTTACCAAACGCTCGACCGTACTAGACTTGTCGCCTGACCTAATATATCGACCTATATAATCCAGCAAATATTACATATCTATAGATAATCTCCGGCACTCGATTTGACAGTGGAATGTCTTTTTCATACGAATGAATATCTGATATTGACATCTGTTTATTACGAATACTCGAATCGCTTTTATGAAAAATCAGTATTTATATAAGTAGTCTTTTTAAATACAATTTTTATGACATTTAATTAGTAAATACAGGTTTATTGATTTTTTTGCAATTTTCTATCATATTCAGGCTATATGCTAGTAAACAATGTTATCGAAATTACATATTATTTAAAAACATTCATTAATGTGATATTCAAGAGAAATCAAACTGTATAAAACACGACATTTTAAACTAAGACACGATAATTAAATTAACTAAAATTCTTCGTTGTGTCATATTTGATTCATAAATTGAATTAAACATCAGAAATCTACATATATTTAAAGTTATGTAGTACTTAAATATAACTTGTAAAACTACAAAGAATTTTCCTATAATACGTCTTTTAGATATAACATAAGAAAAAAAAAGGATTGTTACTAAACGCTTCCTTAGCAAAATGTTTACGATTGACATAAAATTGTATTAGCACATTGTCTAGAACAAAGATGTAAACAAATAAATTTCACCCCAACCGTTATCTGCCGAAATTATACGCAAACAATTTTTACCGTACAAAAACATCGAGCAACTGAAGTGTGAAATTTGACACTTTCTCAGCCATAATATTTGCAATAAAATCCAAAAACGGACACTGCACTCACCGTTATTTTTAATTACATTTGCAACACTTGGCCGATTTTTGACGGCTTGCAACAACAATTCCAAACGCACGTAACGTAGCACCGTAGCACTTTGGATACGTCGACCCGTATTACAAGTTCGCGCAACACTGAGACCCGCGCAGTCTCCGAATATGGAGCTCAAATGACGCTTGAGGTTCGGAGCGTTGCTACGCCGTAGCGTTGCCGCTACGCCATACCTAAATTACAATAAACGTGTTAAACGATGGCAATCTCATGTAACTTTTAATTTATTATTTCACGAAAATGTTTTAAAACTCAACTAGGTTTAAATAAAAATTTAATACGCTCTGAATTAAAGAGCGAAGGTGAAATGTTCGATCAGTTATCATAAATTTTGATGTTAAAACTGTGGTGAAAATGCTATAAATAAAAAAATTCATAACTTTAGCAAAATGCATTATCTTAATGATTTTTTACTGCATTACGGCGGAAATGTATCCGCATTTTTTAAAATCATTTACCAGCGTGTTACCTTGCAAACGTTTTTACAAATTAAATTTACTATAGTCGATTAAATATATAAAACTAGAGTATGTACTACGTTAATATTTAGAGATTGTTTTTCTTCTAAGGCTTCGTGTATTTTTAGATTCGTTCAAGGCTTCTAGCATGGATCCTACAATAACAATCGGGATCGAAATCTTAACGCTCCCTTTGAAATACTGAAGCATTCAATCGAATAATGTTAGACAGTTGTCAGTTGTCTAGTGAAATTGTTATCTATACTTCTATACTATTATAATAAAGCGTAAACACACACTTCTTTGTTGCCTAAGATGTCAGCAATCACAGCATATTTTTGAATAATTCTTTTTTTATTAAAAAGCCCTACACTTACATACGTCATGCTTTAGCCTATATATTTTCACGCCATTAAACTTAGGTGGTAAATATTTTGGATAATAACCCTAATGTGGGAAAGAGACCATAAGTTGCTGCCAACATCAAGAAAGATTGCTAAGGTTTGTCATGTCATGTCATTTTGACATTTGCTATTGATAATTTGACAAATGTAAACAATAAAATAAACTTTTCATAATTACATGCGGATGAAGCCGCACGGGAACAGCTAGTTTTGAATATTAACAGTAGTCAATCAATTGTTTAGTTCACTAATTACCGAATTATTCGTTACTAATCGAATATTAGTATCCAATGTTTTTGTTACTGACATAAATGAACATATATAAAATTTGAGTCATATTTTTCTCTTGGTTGCTGTTTTTTTCCTTAAATTAAAAACTATCCTATTCGTAAGTATTTTGGCATACGATAATTAATGTATTAAAAATGCGGACAAAATAAATTCCAGTGCTTTTATCAATAATTCGTACATTATTTGGTTTTGCTGAATACTTTGTCGAATGTCGAATGGTTTGAAAAATCGAATTATTCGAATACAACAATCGATTGATTCGACTTGAACGCTATTCGCATAACCCTAATACTTATAGTAATATGAATTAATTGGCTACACTTAAGTTACATTAACATATATAACATTTTTCTTAACAAACATGAAATGGCTTATAAGTGGCATAAATATTGATATGCTGTTACTTGTATCCCCCTCCCCCCTGCACACTTGGCGAAGCAATAATATTTATTACCACTATAAAACAGGCACACGAGCCCTTTAGCTAATAAACGTACATAATTGAACAAGAAATATATGAGGCTATTACGTCAGATAGAATTGTATACCCTTTTATAATTGCTATAGCAAACTGGCTATTTATAGTTTTATTTAAGTAATTTATTTAAAATCGGTTTAGTAATTTATAAGGCGTTTTTACCCTTTGTTTCTTTTTTAAATAACCCGCTGTAATTCCCGATCTTTGTGAAAGAATGAGCTTCCAAAATTCATTAAATAATTTAAATATTTACAAATTATTCATTCCTGAATTTCACGTTTTAAACCGTTTAAAAATTAAACCAAAAATATTCAGGTTAATAAAACCTTGTGCGCCAGCCCTACGTGCGTGATATAAGGGCAGGAGATGATGATTTTTAAGAGATTGTTCCAATAAAAGTATTTCAAAAGAAAACTAGACGCTTATTAAAACAAATCTTTAAATCTAAGTCGATATCATTTGGGAATTCATAAATAAGTTGTACTTAACATAAGTTGAGTAACTGCAAGCATTAATAATGTTATAGTTGTTCTCTTGTCATCAAAAGCGTATTAATATACTTGTAAGTTAGGCTGACTTGAAGTAACTTAGTAAAGTACTGGATACGTGAATGTTTTACTGTATTAAGTAAGCTACTTTCATAGTCTTTTGGGACTTAAAGTCATAACTTCATATTTCGTACTTGAATTATTTTCGCACCACATAGAATTCTTAACACAGTTATTAGCATATTACGGACTTATTAATAGAAAACAGGCACTAACGAGCGATGGAAGCACCGAAGTGTTCATCAGCACCACAGGAACTGTATATTCGTTGCCGGACCTTGAAAAAGCAATACGCTTGCTTTTTGAAGGACCCAAAGTCGTGTACGTCCCTTACGTCTTTTTTTATATCTTAAGGTGGCAAACGAGCAAGCGGCCACCTGAATCCGCCAAAACGGCGAAGCGACCGCTGCCCATAGACATTCGCAATAGCGGAAGCGTTGCCTACTCTAAAACGACGGAAGAAACGCACATAAACAGGATATTTCCCCTTCCTATGCATCTCCTCCAACGTCAAATCCACGTTCCCTTCCCATCCTTTAAGAAAGAGGATAGGCAACAAAATAGACTAAAGTTAGGCCTACGGCACTACACTCATCTGTGTGGTCGTGGTATTTCACCGGGCGAGCCGACCCATTCGTGCGAAGATGTTAAAGCAAGCTCTATCACTGCTATCTTCGCTATCATCTAACTATATAATACGTTACAGTTAAAAAAATACTTATAGCATACTCTGTTTTCGAAATACTTTCGTCAATATTATTTGTCAAACATTTTACATCTCCCGATTGTCTGGCAATACTAAGTTATCATAAAACTCCTCAACTTTTATCCCGACTTTACGATAACGGTGTTGTCCGAATACGAAAAAAAAACGTAACGGCCCATTATCCGAGCGCTCGCTTTCCCTCAGTCCCTCAACTTGTTTGATAGATCATCGGGCATCGTTATTTGTTTCTCTCACAAGGTCTTTGTTCTAAAAGCCTTTAAGGAAAGTGATTTATGGAGATGTAATTCGCACTCCGCAATCGTAATTCTCGTTTATCGGATCTGATAACGCAGTCAACTGAGAGAATAAATGCGTTGTTTTTCGATTTTCCCTTTCCCTTAATCTGATTAAGCGCCAAAAGCTAAGCGCCAATAGCCTAATGGTTTGGGGTACGGACTACCGATCGTGAGGTCGAGGGTTCGAATCCCGCCATTCGACTATTGTCGTGAACCATATCCTAACACAAATCTAGAGGTTAGTTGGAATGGTTAAAGGAAATATTAGTAAATTAACAAAAAATATACTAATATTAAAAAAAAAAACGATTATCCTTGATCGATGACATTACTTTGTACCAAAATAAAGTTAATAATTTACTACATTACGAGTATTATTTATCTCTTAAGGTATGTTGTATCTACGCTATGTACAAGCTGAATTTAGCAGAATTATTCATTTAACAAAAGTTACTTCTCAATTCGAGCACTTCAAAATAATGGTAGTTTAATATCACCCATGAGAACATGTGAACGTAATCATATTTGTATATTAAACTGAAGAATAGGCAGTGACTTAATTAAGTGAATTTGTAATACAGTGAGAGCGCGTCCACACCTATGACTAAACCATCGCAAAACTGTTTAGTCTCGCTTTGATTGTTTTGAGCTTAAATAAAAATGCGCACACTACTCGATTGTTAGTTGTGCAACTAAACAGTTGAATGGGCTGTGAAACAATCGACAATCGCACAACTGTTGTGCGATAGTTAAGTCAAAGGTGTACACCCGCTCATGTATCTAAATATGTATACAATTATAATGTTTCCGAAACTTGTATACACCATGTACCAAGGCAACATATAGCCTCCTGAGTTAAGTCAGCGTCATTGTATTTTAATAATACATTTTTGTGTTGTAATAAAAACAAGATGGCGGATGATGAGGATCATTGAAAAGTTACTTCGGTAGAGTTAAGTACCACACAACATGTACTGTTGTAAAAACACTGTCGGCTATATATTTTCTCTTCTAAGCCTTGGTGTCACAATGCATGTAGACGTTGCAAGGACCGTGTCTAAACGTGCTATTGTCTACACGAACAAACACAACTCCGCTTTTATAAACACTACTTAATAGGAAAGCACTAAGTAAACGAACAATTTTTTTTAATTCAAATCAAAGGGTACAACATTTCAAATAGACAAAGCATTAAGCCCGCTATAAACGTTCAATCTTGACAGTTTTATCTGAACATTCAAACTGATCAGTTAGAAATGTGCGTGTGTAGGCAATACTTATCTGAACAGCTCGTCAGTTAACATAGTCTGTACGATTTAAAAATCCACAAACATTCATTACACACAACATACATTATCTTATCGGATATATTGTATTATTGTTAACTGTAATTCTTAGCTTAATCTAAGTTAAATGTAACATAAGGGATGAAGTTTAACACACCTGATGTCAACTCAATTACCGGCTCAGAAGTGGGCCATCTGAGTCTCTAGGCGTAAGTATAAATCTATACTTATAATATAATAAAGCGTAAACACACACTACTTTGTGGCGTAAGATGTCAGCAATCACAGCATATTTTTGAATAATTCTTTCTTTAATAAAAAGCCCTACACTTACATACTTCACGCTTTTAAACTTAGGGGCTAAATAAATTAGATAAACACCCTAATGTGGGAAAGGGACCATAGGCTACAAGCTGCCATCATTAAGGAAGTAAAATTACCATGGTTTGTCATCAAGTCATGTCATTTTGACATTTGCAATTGCTAATTTGATAAATGTAAACAATAAAATAAAACATAAAGTCATGCGGATGAAGCCGCACGGGAACAGCTAGTTTCATAATAAGTTATTATACTAATGTTAACAACTACTACACTATTTCAAGATTACAGTAATCTTACTTGTTACAAGGACTATAGTAAAACATTTATCGAAGTTTCCAAATAAATATTATTTGAAACAAATATATCACGATCATGACAGATAATTTACGACGGTTTTGGTTAATCCATTTTTACTAACCCAACTATGATACTAACATGTTTGTTGGGATTTCTGTTATTTCGTAGGCGAGCGGTAAAGATTTCTCTTAAATACCAAAGGTAAGGAATTTGTATACATAATAGCAATGTTTGTATACAATTGCACAACACTAGCAAATTAATACAATAGCAATATAGGACAATAAGTTTGACGACCAACGGTAAGCAATCCTCGCAACATGTTCTGTAATTATTAAGCAACACAACAATATGGTGGCACGCAACCACCGAAAATTGCAGTTTATAGGTTGCAGTTAACGCCAGAGTGCAATAAACATCTGAACCACGCCACACTGCGCCGTGCGGTCTTCGTTGTGAAGTAAATAATATTTATCCATACGGTCGCCTTTTTGTGTATTTTCTGTTGTTTTTTATCCAATACTAGCTGTTCCCGTGCGGCTTTATCCGCATGATATTATGAAAACTTAAATTGGTTACATTTGTCAAAATTTCAATTGCAAATGTCAAACCTTGCTTTCTTAATGTTGGCAGCTTGTAGTTTATGGGCCTTTTCTCACAAGAATGTTTTTTACAATTAAAAAAAATAAAAATATTTAATGCGTGAAAATATATAGCCTAAAGCGTGTCTTAAGTGTAGGGCTTTTTATTAAAGAAAGAATTATTAAAAAATATGCTGTGATTGCTGACATCTTACGCCACAAAGTAGTGTGTGTTTACACTTTATTATATTAGTATAAATGGATTGTGGTTGGACAGTTTTAATGAAAAATATTTTTGTTTGGAAATTTTTATTGCGTTTTTCTATCAAATAGTGATTAATTTAATTGTTAACATTAAATGTATTGATATTACATTAATAGTACCTTCTATTATTAAATACAAACTAAATGACACGATTAATAATCAGGGGGAAAATATAACTCAAAAGATAACTTTAAAATCGATCAATTCTACTACAGTTGGGGCAAGCATAAAAAATGTACACCTGTCAGTCAAAAGCTGAATTAGAAATTGAAAAGAGGAAAACCACTTCGTAATTATTTTTATGAAATCCACCAGGGATATAAGAATTTAACTCATTATTTTTTTTATAATTAAAATATTAGTAGATTTTTGTTAATTTACTAATATTTCCTTTAACCAATCCAACTAAGCTCTAGGCTTGTGCTAGGATATGGGTTCACGACAACAGTCGAATGGCGGGATTCGAACCCTCGACCACAAGATCGGTAGTCCATACCCCAAACCATTAGGCTATTGGCGCTTTAGTTAGCTTTATTTATAATCTCATTTCCCTGGTCTTTTTATCACATTATTTCGCCGCAATCTACGTAATGCGAATAAAAAATTCGCTCATATCTGTATCGTTTAAGGTGATTGAGTTCGTGAAATACATTGCTGAAAGCAATCTAGCGGTTAATTAATTAACTGCGGAGTGGTCGCAGCTATTTCCGTACCCTCAGCTTTTTGCCGCGGGTCCAAAGACCTATTAATTTAATGTCACTTTTACATCCAATCTCATAATTGCTTTCACGTTTAATATTTCGGTTTACAAAAGAAATCTTAATTAATCTTTATATACAAAGTCATCAACTTGCCCTTATCCCTTATGGAGAGTCGGCACAGTATGTGCTGCTCTTCCATACATTTCTATCACCCGTCATAGCTCCACTTCCTTCTTAAGCATATCCTCTTTCACACAATCCTTCCATACTTAATTCAGTCTTCCTCTTCCTTTGTAGCCATCCACATTCATTCTTAACACTTTCTGGTTTATGTCCCCAGTATTAATTAAAAAAAAATTAAAAATGAATAAGTTACCTTTTTAGCAGAAAATTAAACAATCAATGTGTATCAAAAATAATCTTCATCAAAAACATTTAATAATGGAATCCCGGTCGTTCCAAGTTTTGCAGTTTTCTTAATTACTAGCTGTTAAGCAGCTACCCTTCAGTGGAAGTCCGGTAGAAATCGGCCCAGCAGTTTCGGAGATTTTCCTGAACAAACGCGGCTTGCGGACAGACAGACTGACAAAAAAAATGAAATGCGTTTTTCGTTATCAGCAACGCAAATACATCATCTCCCCGAAATCTGGAATTTTTCTTTTGATATTAGAGACACTCCAATTTTATTATATGTATAGATATATAGATTAATTAACTTTATGATATCGCTGTAAGAAATTAAATATTTAAAGAAGCTGCATGTACTGTATTTATTAATTACTAGCTTTCGCCTGCGACTCCATCCGCGTAGAATTAAAAAAAACAAAAGTGAGTAGTCTATGTGTTCTTCCAGACAATCCTCTACATCTGTACCAAATTTCACCGAAATCGGTTCGACCGTTTAGGCTACAAACTCTAAAAAACATCCATCTATCCATCCATCCATCTAAACTTTCGCATTTATAATATTAGTAAGATTTTTCCACGTGGATTTTTAAACCGAAACTTAATTTGGATGCCAGCATTTTTTATTGTACGTGATAAATATTCTTTGATGTTTCACCGGCGCTATAAATTAAATTCTTAATGAAATTTTAGAAAATGGTGAGATTTTTCACGTGTTACGGAAATTGGTAGTGGCTGCATATTTAATTTGTTTATTATAAAAATAGAGTACTGAAAAAAAACACACTGACACCTACTAAATCGACAGTTATCGTACAATTTTTTACAAAGAAAAAAATAAAGTTTATTTTTTAATTTTGTACAAAACAAATGTCAATACATATATACATACAATAAAATTACTATTGGCCGTTTGTTAAATTGGTAATAGGATAATAAATCAAAAATAACATTCTAAAGCGCAAAATAGTACTAAAAGTGAAAAGAAAACGCAACACCGGACAAATCCTTTGCTTGCTCAACAAACGACCTTTGTGAGAATAATTAAGTTTATTGAATTCCACTTAGGAATGAAACTCTTTAATTAAAAGCCGACCGTTCCTCGTGAAATAGAAAAACGATTACTGAACGTGTGGCATTTCATTGTTCTAACAAGCTTACAAATCTATATCTATACATGTAAAAAAATTAAAGTGTCTGTAATATCAAAAGAAAAATTCCAGATTTCGGGAAGATGATATTTGCGTTGCTGATAACGAAAATCGCATTTAATTATTTTTTTGTCTTACTGTCTGTCTGTCCGCAAGTGGCGTTTGTTCCGGACAACCTCAGAAACGGCTGGGCCGATTTCGACCGGACTTTCACTGAAGGGTAGCTGACATAGACGGGCATATTATAGGCTACTTTTTTATCTTAATATTATGTGGACGATGTCGCGGGCAACAGCTAGTTGTTAATATCTTCAAATTATACAGATTTAAAACAAAACGATTAGACCAAAATTTCATAACATTTTTAGTAAGAAGAGAATTCAAAAGAAAATAATCGTTATTGATATTGGGGTGATTGATGTTGTTTAAAATAACTCAAAGATCGATGGAAAAATCAGTGGAACAGACTTTTTATACAAAGAAGCAATATATATAATTACATACATGTATATAGTACATGTGCCTCAACTAGATGCTTCCTTGTATATGCAAAGTAAGGCACAAGGCGAGAAAATTCCGGAAATAACACCAACTACCGCTAACTAGCTCTTACAAATTAATTAAATCTGAGAACTCTATAGAATTTATTAAAACCTTTAAAATCCGGAACTAGAGTGGACGTAAGATTATTGAAAAAACTATTATTTACTAATTTCATTAATATACATCCAAGAAATGTATTATTAAAATACATTGTTTCTAAAATAAAATTATAATAAACTTAACGAAAAAATAACAAAATCTAATCAATTATTTTAACAATAACGGCTAAATTCTGAAACTAAACGTTTCGCTTTAAGCGGCGCTTACAATCTAAGCAAGGCATCTAAATTTTAAAGGCATTTGGAGTTTATCATGTTACATGTATAGTCGTTTCAATATTTGGCCCGTGAATCAAAATGTTTAAAAACCTTACTCAAAGTAGTTATGTAAATTTACAATAAGATATGCATTATACATATTAGGAATCCAAAGCAATAAAATTAAACGTTACTTAATAAAGCTAGCGTTTACTCTTAACACAACGTTTGAAGTTAGGTTGACAACAGTACACAACATGTTAAGTTTAAAGCTATAGAACTTATAATAAAGTACACCTAAAGCGAAGTATACTGAATATACATACATGTGTATACAATACTATATTCAGAGTTAACGCTACAAAGTTCTTGGGGTTCAATTAATATAATTGTAAGGACTATATTTGAAATTTTTACTAAATATAGATATACATACATATATATATGTAGTGAGATCTCATTTACGAATTCCATTCTGCGAATACTACTATATTCTAAAACCATCTCACAGTTAAGAAAATATGAATAAGGAGTTCAGAATTTACCATAATAGTAAAGGTTACTAAAATTAGCATTAAATAATGGTTAAAAAGGCTACATACAAACTTTACAAGTAGTTAAATGAGATAATATTTTTAACAGCAGTATTTATTTTAGCATTTTAGAACTATCACCTCTTTAATTATTTTAATAAAAGTTTATCAGCTAATAATTATCTGGTGACCTAATTGAAAGTGCATATCAATACATGCGGTAAACGTGCGTTACTCCGCAAAATGCCTAGCCATGTTCCTAAATAACTGAATATCCGAAACCCAGACACTTAATGATCCGTTAAATCGAATAAAACTTTATTCTGAAAAACTGGTTTAACTCGTTTATTTACATTCCTAACATACGGAATTCACGATCACGGTATTACGCATTCTTACTCGTATTATATAAAAAAGTGTCTATGAATGTGCTTTAATAAATTAAAAATAAAAATAAAAATATATCTTACAACTTACTAACAATATAAATGCGAAAGTTTAGATGGAAGGATGTTTGTTAGGAGGTATCTCCAGAACACAGCACAGATATAGAACATAGTCTGGAAGAACACATGAGCTAGTTATTTTTATTAAATCTGTGCGGACAGAGTCACGGGCAAAAGCAAGTTAATAATAAATGAAATAGAAAAAAATCATCGACTGTATCTATTCGTTTAAAATATATATGACATTTTGTTCTTTTGTGAATCTGGAATTAAAAGAGATGGTAAATATTGCATCAAAGAAAGACATAATTACATCTTATTGTCAACGGTGTTGGACAATTGTTCGACAGAAGCATTTAAATTAAATTGTCTTTTATATTCCCGAGCTTATAAGAGAAAGGAGAACTTTATTCGTATCTTCACAAGATTGGAAATCAATTGAAAAAAATAATTATTTCATGTTAATAGGAAATTCTCTCGCTGCGTAGAGGCCCAGTGGTAGCACAATTAATGCAATTGATTGCACTTATAAGCGGTTCTGTCGACACTGAGCTTTGTGGTATGGGATTTCGAAATGGACAGATAAATTAAATTGAATTCTATACCCAGAGTTCGATAATAGTCACTAAGGAAAACCCTTAATGTTGATTTAGTATGATAATGTATCTCTGTGATTTCTTAATTAAATTAAATGATGTTAAAACTCAGTTAAATTGACACTAAGGTTAACAATTAGTGTTCTACAAAGGTATACACTAAGTGTAAGTAACCACGACTCTGAGTGACATTGTGTGCGACATCTTCATGTATTTTATTCAACACATTTTG
Source organism: Papilio protenor (assembly GCA_029286645.1). Classification (NCBI taxonomy): domain Eukaryota; kingdom Metazoa; phylum Arthropoda; class Insecta; order Lepidoptera; family Papilionidae; genus Papilio; species Papilio protenor. The sequence continues at coordinate 5,407,156 of JAGSMZ010000043.1, forward strand.
TTAGACAGCGTATTTATTTCAAAGAAGAAAATTAAATTTTGTTTTTTGCGTCATCGCAATAATAGGGCTATGAGCGAGATGAAATCTAAAAGATAAAACCCAGATAAAGCCTTACAAAGTCATGAAATCTTTTTATTAATTTTTATTTCTTATAAATATTTTTTAATTTACATTTTGACATAGATATATCGTTTATGTCACAGAGTAGTTTATTACGAACTGTCGCCCGCAATTCCGTCCGCACGGAATAACAAACTGAAATAGTATTTAATACGTTCTTCCAGACTATATTCTACATCTATGTTTTTTTTTTTTTTTTTTTTTTTATAGAGGGAAAAATGCTTTACAGCACCGTCAGACATGGGAGCTGCACGCCTGGTGTGTCGGACTCAGGCTCATAGTATTCACCTAACCTAGCATGAGTCCCGTTACCGACTAAACAACCCTCTCTATGGACTTTTTGTGCCCCCACGGGACTACCGTCAAGTATTACATCGTGGGGGCGGTCTCAGCAATTATGCTTTTCCTGCTTGCAATCTGTGCTTCAGCTCCTTGAGTCCATTAGATTGGCTCTTCGCCGTTCTTGTTCAGCACGCCGTAATTTTCTCAGTACTACGGCGGCGTATTCACTGACTTTATTCCATGCTTCTTCCGATTGAAGCATGTTGTCCACCATGTTTTCCACCGTTATAGGTCCGGTGGTGTTCTCTAAGTCATCTCGCTCCATCGAGTGGGCTGGGCAAGCGAAGAATACGTGTTCCGCGTCTTCGGGTACCCCGCACCCGTGTGGGCAGTCGGGCAAATCGTCGTGCCCAAAGCGATGCAGGTACGCTCGATAGCACCCGTGGCCTGTTAGCATCTGTGTGAGGTAAAAGTTCACTTCTCCGTGTTTGCGATTCAGCCATTTTTCTAATTGTCCAATCAGTTTGTGCGTCCAGCGGCCCTTTGTCGATTGGTCCCACTCTTGTTGCCATGCATACATTGTCTGGCTTCTGGCTGCGTTTCGTGCTTTGTTTCGCACTGCGTACGCATCATTTCTTCTGGTAAACAGGCGTTTTCTCTCGTCTGCAATCAGGTGTACGGGTATTGCGCCGGCGATTACGCAAGCAGTATCTAAGGATACAGTGCGAAACGCGCTGATGATTCTGATCAAGCTTACCCGATACACTGATTCCATCTTTTTCCTGTTCATCCTGTTGTTAAGTGCATCCGCCCATATGGGGGCACCGTACAACAGGACAGAGGTACTTACCGACATCAACAGGTTCCTCTTCTTCTGGCGCGGGCCCCCCACATTTGGCATGAGCCTGGCGAGCGCCGCGGTGACTTTCGATGTTTTCATAGTTGCTTCTTCCACATGTTGATTAAAGTTTAACCTGAAATCCAGAAACACCCCAAGGTACTTGATAGAAGGTTGGGTTGTAATGTAGCTGGAGCCCACGGCTAATCTCAAGTTCTCCACCATTTTCCGGCTTGTTACTAGCAGCGCCTCCGTTTTGTGTTCTGCTAGTTTTAGGCCGGTAGACTCCATCCACGATTGGATTCGTCTATAGGTTTCCTCAAAGATTCTGCGTATCTCCTCGGTGTGTTTTGCTGTTATCGTGACCATGGCATCGTCCGCAAAAATTCAAATTCTACATCTATGTCAAATTTACAATCTGTAGGTATGTAGTAACGAACATCCATCCATTCATTTAAACTTTCACATTTATAATATGAGTAAAATTTAACAGTCACATTGATAGTCTTAACCATATCGAGTCTCCAAGTGGTAAACGTTACATGGTGTAATGTAACATGTTACACGGCGACAACGATACAAGGCGACGACAACATGTCACACCAGCATTCTTGCGATCATTACGAAGTGTTACGGCTAAAATAGCTTGCAATGAGCCGCTCGATGTAATTGTATCACATCATAACATTACAGCATATAACGTCGGTCAGTACGAACATTTAAGCGTAAACACAAAGGTAATTAAGCGCCAATAGCTTATTGGTTTGAAGTACGGACTACCAATCTTGCGGTCGAGGGTTCGAATCTCGCCATTCGACTATTGTCGTGAACCATATCCTAGCACAAGCCTAGAGATTAGTTGGAATGGTTAAAGGAAATATTAGTAAACTAGCTGTTCACATGCGTCTTCATCCGCATAAAATTATGGAAATTTTATTTTGTTGTTTACATTTGTCAAATTATCAATTGCAAATGTCAAAATGACATGACATTATGACAACCTTGCTTCCTTGATGTTGGCAGCAACTTATGGTCTCTTTCCCACATTGGGGTTTTTATCCAAAATATTTACCCCTAAGTTTAATGGCGTGAAACATATAGTTAGTGTAGGGTTTTTATTAAAAAAAGAATTATTCAAAAATAAGCTGTAATTGCTGACATCTTAGGCAACAAAGAAGTGTGTGTTTACGCTTTATTATAATAGTATAGATTAACAAAAACCTACTAATTTTTTTTTTTTCAAAAAAAAATGGTTGTACCAGTATTTCTGCTGTGAGAGCTCACGGTTATCTTGATAGATATCAGTCTAATAGTAAACCATGTGTTCAAAGCTATAACATAGTACTCGGCTCTCTGAGGCCATAAATCCTTATTAATCGTATTCCGAGCACGAGTTGATCCGTGATTAAATTCGACCAATTCCGAACATTACCCAATTAATGTGATGCGGCACATCTAGTGACGTTATTAAAATTGAATCACAGCTTTCACGCTACTTGGTCCGAGTGCCTCGCTTCGTATTACGTCATTAAATAAATTCATAATCAACTTGCCCTTATCCCTTATGGAGGGTCGGCACAGTATGTGTTGCTCTTCCATACATCTCTATCAGCCGTCATATCTGAAACCACTTCTTTCTTAAGAATATCCTCTTTTATACAATCCATCCATACTTTCTTCGGTCTTCCTCTTCCTCTGTAGCCATCCACATTCATTATTAACACTTTCTGGTTTATGTCCCCATCGTCTCGTCGCATAACATGTCCATACCACGCTAACCTTTTGCTCCTCAATTTCTCAACCACTGGCGCTAGTTTCAAACTTCCTCTAATATACACATTCTTAACTTTATCCATTCTTGTCACACCACACATCCATCATCAGTCATTAAATAAATTAAATAGCGACCGCTGTTCATAGACATCCGCATGTGCAGCGTTGCCAATCAATCAAGAAAAGACAGAACGCACAGAAAAAGGATATTTTATATGCGTCCCTTCCCCTGCGAAATTCTATTTAAGTCCCCAGCACACACACTCCTCAGACTGAACGCGGTATTACTTCCACTTCACGATCTTCTGTGGGTTTTCTTCTTCTCGTCTTCTGTGGGGTCGTTTCCAGGGGCCGAGCCTGCTTATTCGTGCGAAGATATTAAAGCGGGCTCTACCACTGTTAAATATTTATGACATACAATGCATAGATTTCTTCGACCGATTATGCCTGACACTGACTCAGGACGACCTTTTTGCGCATATGCATGTAGTTTTCTTCAAATTTGGAGCATAAATCTATTGAAGCTATATTCCTTTCATATTCTACCACTACATCATTCAGTTTCATCGGCCTTTATGATCACTAAAACATGATTTTTTTTTATAATATTGGTAGGCAAACGAGCAGCGACCACCCGAATCCGCCAAAATGGCGAAGCGATCGCTGCCCATAGACATCCGCAATTGCAGATGCGTTGCCTACCCTTAATCGACGGAGGAGGAGACGCACATAAAGAGGGTATTTCCGTTTCCTATGCGTCTCGTCCGCTGTCCAATCCACTTTCCCATCCCATCATTTCTCATAAGAAAAAGGGTGGGAAGGAAAAGGGACCAAAGTTGGGCCTCCGGCACCACACTCATCAGACGAAACGCGGAATTGCTCCCACTTCACGCCTGTCTTCTATTTGGTCGTGGTATTACACCGGGCGAGCCGACCCATTCGTGCGAAGATGTTAAAGCGGGCTCTACCACTGTCTGAGTACGACCAGTCTAAAAAGAGATTCAGGGTTTTGAGTAGATAGTTTGAAAGTATTTGAGTTGTCAACTTTGTCGAAAATTGTCTCTAAAGCTAGTAGATGTCTCATAACGCACTCGCCAAAGTCACCTCATCCTGGTAGCGTTAGAAGACAATTCACATCGGCCATATTTCGCAATATGGAGGGATTCCGCGCTCCCGAGGATTCAATATGATTTACTCTAAGCTTTGGCCGGTTATGAGTTATTTCTCTTTGAAATAACAATACGAGATATCATTGATATTGTTTGCTTTACTATAAATAGTGTATAATACAAAAATATCACATAATAATTAAATCCCATCACTATGGATTGTACCGATGTGATTTTCGATTTTTCGAATTTCATAATTTACCCGACGTTCTTACGGTGAAGGAAAACATCGTGATGAAACCTGCACATATCGGCGTAGAATTTCAAAGATATGTGTGAAGTCAACCAACCCGCAGTCGGCCATCGTGGTTGACTAAGGCCTAATCACCCTATCTTAGGGTAGTCTCCGAGACCCTCAGTAGGGACTTATAGTGAGCTGATGATGATGGTGTTTACTATATGGATACCAGAGTCGAAGAAATAGAAGTTACTTATAACTGGACCTAATATACAGATCAGCTTTTGCCCGCGTCTTTGTCTAGAAAAAAAATTAAAAAAAGGGTAAAAGCATCATGGACTATGTTCTATAGCTGTGCCAAATTATGGCAAGGTATTTTAAGCTGTTCTGGAGACCTGCGAACATACATAAGTCTATCCATTTAAATTTTTGCATTTGTAATACTAGTAAGTGTTCAAAGGTTTAAAATATATATCTGACGGCCGGTAGCACATATCAGCATTTCAAACGAAGCCGACCGTTGCACTAACGTAATTTGGAAACAATAAACCAATTACTCATAGCATTTGTAAGCCAGTACAGACCAAATAAATTTCAATAAGCGCGGAGAGTAAGTCAATTAACAAATTGTTTGAATTGAAAAATGGTTTAACTTTGGCGGTCGAAGGATCTTAATCATACTTCTTTAATATTATAAATGCGAAAGTAGATAGATGGATGTTTGTTAGAGTTTGTAGCCTAAACTGCTGAACGGATCTTGATTAAATTTGGCACAGATGTAGAGGATAGTTGGAAGAACACACTACTTACTTTTGTTTTTTAATTCCACCCGTACGAAGTCGCGGGCGAAAGCTAGTTAATCTATAAATAGCGTTAACATTAAGTTCTCGACAGCTTAGTGATTTTTTGTTATAATTTAGCCGAACATAAATTATTAATTCATATAAAAATCACACAAAATGCCTTTAAAAGTCTTTGTTCTAAAAAGGTAGTAGGTATAATGAACTGGAAAATTTATGTCAACGATATCAAGTTAAACAAATTAAATAAGTTTTTATTAAAAAAAAACTTGAACACTTATTTACAGGTGTTCATAACTTTTGCTCTTAAAAACGTGCTAACTGGACGAACTGTTAAGCAAGTCCGCGCAAAATTAATTTTAATTTGCTCGCAAAAGTTTTACGAGAAGAAGATAGTTTTAATGCTCTTTAATTTAACTACAGCAATAAAAACTGTACGGAAATAAAACGTGATAGTTTCTAATTATACTAATGAGCGAAGTTGAATTTCTTTTTTTCGATTACAGTGTTAAAATACATGGACAAACAACCAACGTAACCTGACACTAAACTAGTGCGATTAGAAGATGCGAATATAACGCGCGCCTAATAATCGGAACTATGAAGGACATAGACACGTACTATAACTATTTTGAACAAGACGTTATCTATATCTTCTATATCAATATATATTATATATATATATATATATATATATATATATATTATATATATATATATATATATATTATATATAATGAGCTAAGAACTCGATATTTCGATTAGGACAGGTTTTGCGACTTACTGTGCACTAATGCTAGACGTTTCACTAAGGTTCACAAAAGAGAATAACATTTCACGAGTAACTACTCTTAATAACAGCACGCTGAACTATTGCTCACTTTTTTTTGTCAGTAGAGGATTGATAACGCGTGCAGGGAACGTCACATGAGTTAATTCAATAATGTTTTTAATTTTATTCAAACTGTCATAACCGACATGTTTGACATCTAAATTACTCGAAGTATTATTTCAAATTATTTTAACAAGACAATTTTATTTTCCCCAAATAGTACCACCCTCATTAAAATAACATCTGATAATTACCAATTAACAATAATAAACAAAGGAGATTATTTGTAGCAATAATAACAAATTCACTAAGCATTTTCGTAAATAACTACAACATACTAACAACCGAAATACCGAACTGTACTATTGTTCAGTTGACAAACTATCTCGAGTCACTTAGATTTAAATCATCTAAGGATACTAGAATACATTACGCTCATTACCCTTCAATCTTACAGCCCAACACACTAACTACTAAAGGAACGAACTCACCGGATCCTTGAGACATCAATACTTTGTCGATTTTAACACGTTGGACATCTTACGCTCTCGCTGAATAAAACCATACCATAGGTCATGTTTGCATAACCTGCTATTGGGAGACTTGCGGATACTTGCACCCTTTCACATTATATCAACTGCTTGGTTTAATTTCCAGTTGCTTTAAAACAGTGATCCAATGTCCATGCTATAGCACTAGCGCAGATTCGGAAGTCATAAACATCCTAACTCCGACCATGTCTTCGGTGGCTTATTATTTTCCTTGCAATCATTTAATTTTGCGTAATCTTACAACAATAACGACTTTATGATTTTTTTTCAATTATTTTCTTGACATTTATCTTTTTCGAAACTTAATGTCATAGATCCACGCATGCGCGATGGATTTCTCTTTCCTTTCTCATAATTCCTTTTTGAAGTAGTTTTCTTTGATTGTTTAGCACCATATGATTTCCAAATCACGTTAACGGTCTTTTGTATGCCGTGTACGTATACCTTCGACTGCTATTTTACGATGCTCACATACTTCATAAACGTATTTGCGTTTTCAAATACTGAAACTGTTAAATCGTGCACAAAAGCTTGCATATCAACGTTTATCGTTTCCGTTTTTCCAAAATAATCTCGTAATTAAAATATTTTTTCACAATGACGGACGGAAACGTCAAATTAATTCTTTTCTTTTTAGATGCCATATTTCACAGAAATTTACGAATGCCATTGAATTTGCGCTTATTTTCGATCTCCTTTTTTTGTCATCACATCTTCCCATCTTAGATTTCTAACTTGATCCGACAGCGATCCCACTTCTGATATCGGCTTGAGCTAGCACGATATCAGAATTACTAGTACTCGAGATCACATGTGGGCGGCCATGGGTAAAGTCGGATTCAAGAAATACATTCACAATACTACAGTCAGGATATCATCGATCTACCAAGCTCCTATCGTTCAAACAATGTTCTCGCAACGATCCCTATTTTCAGAATGATCTAAGTTCTCTCTAAAGTCGCCCGGCGGCGCTCGTGTTCTGATTATGACTTAAATTCAAATTGATTTCTTCTTCTGATTGCGACAAATATATAAAATTGGAGTGTCTGTTTGTAATATCAAAAGAAAAATTCCAAATTTCGGGAAGATTATATATTTGTGTTGCTGATAACGAAAATCGTATTTAAAAAAAAATTGTCTGTCTGTCTGTCCGCGTACTTTTTCGCGCGTACTTTTTCTTTAATTTCGCGCTGTCAAAATGGCGTAACGGGTGGTCCAAATGTACGCTAACGAAGTTTTGACAGCTCGTTAACTATATAATGCAAATAGTATTGAAGTATCAGTTATCTATGTTTTCAATAGATAAAGAGATAAATCGCGTTTCGACAGTAACCCCATAGTTAAGAAATAATAGTATAACTAAATTATGCTATGATTTTTTTCTTATCGTGATGCAAGAACCCTCTCAGACTCGTATAAAACTTTTAGTGGTGCAAAGATATTTAAGTCGTAGCCTCAGTCGTAAATCACAGTTCAACGTAAATGCCATTAAATTGGGTTAAAAAGTTGGAAGTCGATTTGTATTATTAAATTATTCCCAGCGTTGGTCTTGCGGTGTTACAGAGTGCCAAAACATTATAACTTATGTTAGCAAATTCAAGTAAATGCGTTCAGTGATTTAGCTGATTGCCCGTTTTCCACTTTCCGATTTTAGACGAGCTAATCCCAATCCCATTTAGACGTGACGGATACGATACGATTTTACTTTTCAATTGAATTAACAGATTTTTTAATTAAGACATTAACTGTTCAGAAAATTGGTTTGAAATCAGAATTTGTAGCGGTAAAATATGATTTAAAAAAATCTCTAGAAAAAAATATTTCATAGTTAAGACAATGCTTAACTGCCTACGAGTTAAAAACTATGTAAAGTAAAGAAAAAAAAACCAAAAGCACTTCCAAATTAACATGTTTATATAGCATCAATTCGATTTATTATAAAAAGTAAAAACTTGCAGCATATAATATGAAAAAGTCGTATGAACTAAACAACAGTTTGACAAAAACAGGACTGCGGTCACACTCTCACATTCTAACCAAGACAAATGTCATTTGAAAGTCACTATGAAATGCATTAGTTACTTTACGTTTGTCTTGTGAAAAAATCGTAATTAAAGTTACTCCTACAATACTAACTAACATTAAAATGCGAAAGTTTAGATGGATAGATGTTTGTTAGAGTTTGTAGCCTAAACGGCTGAACGGATTGCGATAAAATTTGGTATTGTTATAGAGAATAGTCTGGAACATGGGCTACTTAATTTTTTTTTAATACCAACCAGACGTAGTCGCGGGCTAAAGCTCTCCAATACACACTTGTTTATAATAGTTTTTATATATCGATGGCTCCTACGTAAAGTATCATAACCCAATTTTTTGCAATATGAAACTGTTCGGTACAGATCGTACGGGTTCGCCACCAAATTATAAATTGTCTGATAACAATCCTACGTGTAAAATATGATGGAAATGTCGGATTTTGTTACCTTATCTGACAGTGACGTCATTTTTAAGCTATCTGAGCCTCTATCAGCCAGTGGTGGGAGAGGCCCTTAGTTTAATAATTGTATGTATTTATTTATTCAACTCACACGTTGTATAGACCACAGCTCACGTGCAAGCTATCTCATAAAACCGCCGTTCAACTAACCTCGTTAAATTGCTACGCCTGCCAATATAAAGCACATTATACTATGGTTTAGTTAATAGCTAAATAACATGAGTAAATTACATTTGGTCATAATTAACAGCAATTTTAATAGCTTGTTTAATATGTGGCATCATCTACTGATAATCTCTAAGCACATTGAAAATGACCTGTCTGTTTTCTTCGTTGTTCTTTATTTTTCATATTTAAAAAAATATATGTATTGGTGCTCTACAGCAAAGTTATAAGGTTCAATTGTCAACAATGTTATTTGAATTTAAAAGTGCAGATCTTAGTAGAAAAACATAATTTGATAGAAAAAAAAATACATTTTTGTTCGCGAACAATAGCATTACTTTTTTATACCCACTATAACACAATATAGCGTTGTATACTCCTTACAAAATATTAAACACATGTGTTTTTAAGTAATGCATTAATAATATAATCATAAAAAAGACGAAAGCCTTCTTTTACGATACAAAAGCTGTATAAATAAGGTACATATTTACAATCTATACTATTATAACAAAGCGTAAACACACACTTCTTTGTTGCCTAAGATGTCAGCAATCATAGCATATTTTTAAATAATTATTTTTTTTTATAAAAAGCCCTACACTTACGTCACGCTTTAGGCTATATATTTTCACGCCATTAAACTTAGGGGCTAAATATTTTGGATAAAAACCCTAATGTGGGAAAGAGACCATAAGTTGCTGCCAACATCAAGGAAGCAAGATTATTTTGATAACGGTAATTTTGACATTTGCAATTGAGAATTTGACAAATGTAAACAATAAAATAATGTTTTTATAATTTCGTGCGGATGAAGTCGCATGGGAACAGCTAGTTTAGAATAAATGGCTGGTTAAAAAACTAAATTTAATAGACCGTGAGCGTTACATTAAAACAAGTTGGCACAAAAAGTGAAACGAATTTCGAAATGTCATTAATTGTACAAGAATCGTAGTGAAATTTTGTCCACAATTCACCGGTTTAAGTGGAAAGTTCGGGTAACTCGTTGGTAAAACAATTAACTTTAACTCTGGTTTCCCTACTTCCTCGATACTGTTTCAAAAACTAACTTTAAATTGAGCGGTAATGACGATGTTTTAGTTTTATAGCGTTTCAATTTAGATTGTATGACGTTATAAAGTGGGAATTCGTTAATAACAGCACTAAATAATTAAGAACTTATACTGATCATAAATTGAGTGATAATTTACACAGTTAATAAAATTGGATTGTCTGTAAGTAATGTCGAAAAAAAATTTTGCGAACACGATTTATTTAAGACTAGCTGTTGCCTGCGTCGTCCACGCAATATTAAGCTAAAAAAGTAGCCTATAATATGCCCGTCTATGTCAGCTACTCTTCAGTGAAAGTCCGGTTGAAATCGGTCAAGCCGTTTCGGAGATTACCCGGAACTAACGCGGCTTGCGGACAGACAGACAGACAAAAAAAATTAAATTCGATTTTCGTTATCAGCAACGCAAATACATCATCTTCTCGAAATCTGGAATTTTTCTTTTGATATTACAAACAGAGACTCCAATTTTATTATATGTATAGATGCTGATAGCGCAAAATAGATTAGACGAATTAGAAGCCTAGTTTGTTCTGGGTAATCACCAAAACAGCTGGATCGATTGACCGGACTTCGACGTGAAGGTAGCTGATGCATGCGGGAATATAAGACCTATTTGTTTAATTTCTTATTGTACTTTTTTATGTAAAAGATAAATAAAATGTTTTGTCAAGAGCCTACTAAAGTAATTTCAGTAGAAGGCATATAAAAATAAAAATATTTTGCCAACTTATGGGCCAAAGTTACAAAGCTTTGTGCCGGCAACTTTTCTATGCGAGCTGATTCAATTTCCATGTTAATCCCTAACACGGCACAAAGTCCGCGTTCTTTTGTACAGAACAAGTTGCCAACGCTTTAAATAATATTTTTTTCCTTTCTCTGTATGTTAGAATCCAAAAGCGTATTAAACAAAAATCGGTCTCTATAAAAAAAAATCTAATTTCTATTGATCCTCTCATCCCCATAATCATCATCATCACCAGTCTACTATACGTCCCCACTGAGGGGCTCGGAGCCTACCCTAAAGATGACAAGGCTGTAGTCAATCACATTGGCCCCTTGCGTGTCGGTGACTTCACACATACCTTTAAATTTCTTCGCCGATATGTGCAGGTTGCGTCACGATGTTTGCCTTCACCTTAAGTACATCCGGTATTACATGTGAAATTCGAAAATCAAAATCGTTGGTACATGGCGAGATTCGAACCCAGGACCAGTAGATTATAAGTCAAGTGCTTAAACTCCAGAGCTACTGACGCTTATTATTATTGGAAAATATAACCAACATTGCCTCACACAACACATATCTATACTCTATACTATTATAATAAAGCGTAAACACACACTTCTTTGTTGCCTAAGATGTCAGCAATTACAGCATATTTCTGAATATTTTTTTTTAATAAAAAGCCCTACACTTACGTCATGCTTTAGGCTATATATTTTCACGCCATTAAACTTAGGGAGTAAATATGTTGGATAAAAACCCTAATGTGGGAAAGAGACCATAAGATGCTGCCAACATCAAGAAAGAAAGATTGCTAGGGTTTGTCATGTCGTGTCATGTCATTTTGATATTTGCTATTGATAATTTGACAAATGTAAACAATAAAATAAAGTTTTTATAATTTCACGCAGATGAATCCGCACGCGAACAGCTAGTAAGGCATAATACAAAAAAAATATTTAAAAACTAAACAGTAACACATCGTGCACAATTTTAATATGTAGATAGCAATTACAGTGATATATAAAAAATGTAATAACGTCCCTTACCTCTGAGACTAGGGATCAGCGTTTCATCAGAAGTTATTAGACCCATCGCTACTCCGAGATTATTACTCGACAGAGTAATAATGTTACATTATTCTTTTGTATTATTTAATAATGACATCGCTGTATAGTATAAAACAAGTCACTTCTAGCTGTCTGTCCCTATGTATGCTTTGATAAGGCTACGCAACTGATTTTGATGCAGATTTTTTAATACATAGACAGGTTCAAGAGAATGGTTATATGTAGTTGTAATGTTATAGCATTGAAACCGTGTGAAGCCTGGGCGAGACGCTAGTAATGACTAAATAGAATTTGGATAAGGATAACGGAATTATTACGAAAGATTGAGATATTTGAGGAAGCTCAATACGTCCTTGAACTTTGAATCTCACTAATATTATAAATGCGAAGGTTACGATGGATGGATGGATGTTTGTTAGAGTTTGTAGCTATATGGGTGAGCGGATTTCGATGAAATTTGGCCTAGACGTAGAGGATAGTCCGGAAGAACACATAGGATACTCAGTTTAGTTATTTTTTAATTCTACGCGGACGGAGTCGCGGGCAAAAGCTAGTATTTTATAAATCCTTTACGATCAGGCACAACAAAGAATAAATTGTCACAACACAATGACTTTGGAATATAAAATGGCAGCCATAACGCAAAGAATCTCGTATATTCCCGCATCATTTTATCTCAATGCATTTCACCCCATTGTGCTCAATATACGAAGGTTCCTGCTTCTATTATTCTCTTTGTTAATGAAATCACCTACTAATCCTGTGTTTTATACGGAACGCTTGCAAAAATATTATTGTTGCTTTTTAATAAGGGAAATGAATAATTTGCATCTCACGGTTCAGTTTTAATAAAATGCTAGACGAATTTGTTTTTCTAATTAGGTTATGTTAGGGAAGAATATTGTTTGTTGTTGAAATATTAGCAGATTTTTTATTTAAGACTTTTTTATAAAGGCTATCGTAGGGACCCTATATCGACTCGACGCCCATAGACTTTCGTAATACCAGAGGAACCGCAAATGAGTTGTCTTTTAGAAAGAGATTCGCTCGCAAATACACAATGTTTGTGAACTCAAAGGTGAATTTTATGTGTTACTAGCTGTTGCCCGCGACTTCGTCCGCGTGGTAATAGAAAACATACTAACTATAAATAACAAAAAGCTACGTATCCCTCGGGAACTGGACATTTCTCGGGGATGAACCTTATCCCATGTATACTCCAGAATTTGTTTTATATCTGTGCCAAATTTCAATAAGATATGTTGAACCGTTGCAGATTGATCTAGTAAACATTAAAAAAAACAAATTTATGAATCCCACGGGAACCGTAACTATTCCCGGGATAAAAAGTAGCCTATGTGTTCTTCCAGACTATACCTTTGCCAAATTTCATAGAGCTCCGTTCAGCCGTTTAGGCTACAAACGCTAACAAACATCCATCCATCCATCGTAGCTTTCGCATTTGTAATATTAATATGATAGACTTTTAATATTTACACGACTAAACACAAGAACACTATCGTCTCTATAATTTTCTGTCGCACGACTGTTTGTTATGATCGTTTCATTTCAAAAGTTTTTTTCACATGTTACAGCAATTGAAAGTTACTACTAAATATATCGTTTGATAAGTTTCTAACAATTCATTAAATAGATTGCAGTGTCATATATCCTTTTACTATCTCGGAAACTCTTGTTATTCTTTTAAACATGCACGAGTATTGTTTTCCTTACCCTACGTTCTAACATGTTTCTTGCTAGGTAAACATCTTCATTCTTTAATATACATTTCCCAGCGGATACGAGAGCTGGTAAATTTGTATAGCTCTTGAGTCAGTGCAGCGATTGTGCGAAACAAAGAAGAGGTCTTAGTTAAGCACTTCTATAAAATTAACAGTTTGTCTATACAAATTTATTAACAGCGCTGTTTGTATTAATTGCCACTGTAGACACTTGTTTTTCATTAAGTTAGGTAGAGTAGATCGTAATGCAGGTTTTAATTTATTTACATTGAAGTTTCTGTTTATTATTCTATGGTATTTATAGAGAAGACATAAACAAAAATCAAGCATCAGTGGTAGACGCCAACATCTGATGGCGTTTACCATTGTAAAAAAATCCGTGTTTCGTCTAATGAACGTGCTTGTCGGAGGCCTTATTTTAATACTCTTTACTTTCTCATCCTTATCTTATAAGGAAATAATGAAAAAGGGAAGTAAATAGGAGGAGTAGAAGTAAGGGCACACGAGAAAGGGAAAAATCCCTTTTCTATTAAAAGTGCAACACGTCTATAATTGAGATTTTTTATGGGCATTCACTTCGGGATTTCGCCGAATTCAGGTGGCCATTTTATATTCTTTCGTTTATAGTTTTGTCATCGGACGACACGACAGACCGCCAGGTACCATCCGCACAGCCGCGTTGTGGAACGGTCTGTCCTCGGCGGTATTTCCAAACCAATACGACTTAGGGCCCTTCAAGAAGCGAGCCTACAATTGCCGCAAAGGCCGGCAACGCATCTGTAGTTCCTCTGCTGTTGCGGATGTCCATGGGCGTCGTTGACCACCTCGGTGTTCGCGCCGCCCCGTTTGCCCCCTTCTCTTATAAAAAAAAAACTCTAAAAAAGTTAAGGCATTACACGAACTGTTATGTTAAATTGTTATATTAAGTCTGAAGTAACTTGCATGTTCTTACGGGATTCGTCAAGAAAATTTAAGTACATGGGAATGACAGGACAGGCGGCAGATGACACAAAAAACATGATAATATGTACAAATCTAGTTACAAAGCCTCGTTCTGCTGGAGTTTCTCGTACGAGCTTATTTGATTTTCATGTAAATCCTTTACGCGACGGGAAATTTCATATATGAAATGTTGGATTTACGTTATAATACAAATTATGAACGCAACTTTTCCCATTTTGAATGAGAATGGTTTTTTTGTGTTGTGTAATAAAGTTAAATTGAATACTATATGAATAAATTTAGCGGTCTTAACTTTTTATTACGTTTTTTGAGGCGTCGATTTAGAAAATATAAAAACAGTTGCTTGGCTTCTGCCTGTGTGCCTTAATCTATAATTTGTCATCACAATAATTACTAATTTCTGACTTTCAACATTGATTTAAGTACATAATGAAATCAATATCCTACAATCAGATTACACGTCAGCGAGGAACTCGAGCTGAGATGCAATATCGTATAATATTCGAGCGTGAATCGTATCAGAAACTTAATAAACGGTACGCCTGATCGAATCTCACAAGAAGTCGTGATTTCTATACGATATTACGGTCTCTAATGTGCAACCAGTCTGTCTTAATCATCTTTTATATCCCTTTGGATATGTAGTATTGTGATTCTGGTAAAGTAATGATTAAAATTTAAATTAACTTTGGAAGAATCAAACATTTAGAAGAATAAGAGTTCTTCTAAACCATTTTGTTAAAGATGGGAAGAGGAAGTAGGTTCAGTGAGAGATGGGACGTAAAGTAAAGATTTATCTTTTTTCTGTATACCTAGCCTAATTTTAGTCCCTTTTCCTTTCCACCCTTTTCTTAAGTGAAAAGGATGGGAAGGAAAAATGGATTTGATGGCGGAAGAGACACATAGGAAGGGGAAATATCCTGTTTATGCGCGTGTCCTCTTCCGTCGATTAAGGGTAGGCAACGCATCTGCAATTGCGGATGTCTGGGCAGCGGTAGCTTCTCCATTTTGGCAGATTCAGGTGGCCGCTTGCTCGTTTTCTACGTTATAATATAAAAAATGTCCTCTTCTCTG
This sequence comes from Papilio protenor, assembly GCA_029286645.1. Taxonomy (NCBI): domain Eukaryota; kingdom Metazoa; phylum Arthropoda; class Insecta; order Lepidoptera; family Papilionidae; genus Papilio; species Papilio protenor. The sequence continues at coordinate 5,423,012 of JAGSMZ010000043.1, forward strand.
TCTTCTTCCCACCTCTTGACCATTTATCCATTTAAAAATGGCTTATTTTTACTCTTCTATACTCGCATACTTCAACTTTAAGTTTATAGTATCAAAATAATAAAGTGCTTATGAAAATTACATAATTTTACTACTTTAACGTACAATTCCTTTGTACGTATCGTGATGGATATAAAATTTACTCCATTATAAATATTACTCGTTCGGATATAAAAACACTTTAGGGCAAAATGAACGCCAGAAAAATATTCCGTTGTACCAAATCAGTAAAGCAATAAAAACAACGCAATACTTTGTAAATTACATTTTTTTATTATTCTTTTATCTACAAAGGCAGTAAACTTTGAAATACAAATGCTTTTAAATCTTTCAACATCATAAAATACCTTTTTAATAATCGGAAAATAATCATTGTTAGAGTTATTGTAAGAAATGCACTTTTTATTGTTCAAGGATTTTCTTATAGTAGTTGTTATTGCATCTTGGGATCGGAATAAGAAAATGCCAGCGTCCACTATATAAACGCGACTGGCGAAAACAAAAGAACATTCACATTACTAGCTTTCGGCCGCGACTTCAACCGCGTGGAATTAAATGATACAAAAAAAGTTGCCAAATCTCATCGAGATCCGTTCAGCAGTTTAGGCTACAAACACTAACAAACATCCGTCCATCCACTTTCGCATTTATAATATTAGTAAGATTTCTGTCTTACAAAACAGTTAGCAGTTTTAATTTTTCATAGTCTCAGTTGAGCTACCAAATTAGTTTTTTTTTTTTTTTTATAACATAAGGTGGCAAACGAGCAACCGGCCACCTGAATCCGCCAAAATGGCGAAGCGACCGTTGCCCATAGACATCCGCAATTGCAGATGCGTTGCCTACCCTTATCCAACAGAGGAGGAGACACACATAAAGAGGATATTTCCCCTTTCTATGCATCTCCTCTACCGTCAAATCCACTTCCCCTTCCCATCCTCTCCTTATAAGAAAAGGGTGGTAAGAGAAAGGGACTTAAATTAGGCCTCCGGCACCACACTCATCAGACGAAACACGGAATTGCTTCCATTTCACGCCTGTCTTCTGTGTGGTCGTGGTATTACACTGGGCGTGCCGGCCCATTCGTGCCAAGATGTTAAAGCGGGCACTACCACTGTTACTGTTACCAAATATGTCGTTTCTACAGAACTATATCTGAATGCAAATGAACAAAATAGTGCCAAATGCCACAGATCAATCAAGCAAAATGAAAGACTGAAAATTAAAAAAAATATATTGCACAGGCTTTTCATTTCTTAAATTATTTTAACATTTGATAATCTTAATATTATTGCTGGTTAATATTTATTTTAATCCTTGCTTTGCTCATAACTTGCAAAGCTAATTGCGAGTCGCATTCAAATGAAATTCTTCGCCTTGAAACTCTGCTATCGCTGTCTCAAAGGACATAAAAATAAAGTTCATGTTAAATAGCTTTACATTTAAATGCTTATCTTTACTTTAAAACGAAATTAATTGTTTGATCAACCTAGATGTTCTTAAAAAATGTGGAATTTCTGTGTGCTTGTGTGTTGACAAATTAGTATTGTTACTTATCATACATTCAAAGCAGCTTAATAAGTGTCTCTAAGATTAGATTTCGTATAAAATTTATACTACGTACACTAAACCTCTGTTTGAATTACCATTTAAAAAAAGAGCGTTTTTTAGTTAAAGTGTCGATTTACACTCGATAAAATTAGAAATATTTCATCGCGAAATATAAACAAAACACTATCATCTCCGCATAAAAATAAAACACTATCATGTTACACAAAAAACAAAACACTGACATCTTTGAAAACGAAACAAAACACTGTCCTAACCGACAAAGAAACAAAACACTATCTTGTCCATCTGCACTCAATAAAAGAAATTGACTTCAAATTTGACTGTAACCTTCTCGGCGACACAAAGCAATTTGTAGTTTGAATCGAACATTGGAACGTATTTACGGAGTTTCGGTCTCTCGAGAACGGTTTCCAAAGCTGGCGCCTTCTGTTATTTCTCACGAGTAGATCTATTGTGCAGCGAGGACATCAGGTGCTTGCTATATTGGTCTATTTTTAGATATATCTATTATATATAGTACTTAGCGAGTTTGAGGTAACTTAGTTTTATTATGTAATCTTAATGACAATTTTATGACTGTAACACACACCAAGAAAAGGGAATCGTCTATAGTACAAAGTACAAGAGAACGAAGCGAGAAAGGAAATTTAAGTTCGTTTTCCTTCTACTGAACTTAAACATTACAAATATACTAAATCAATGTTTGTTTTTAATAAAATAAATTAATCAATGTACTAAATATTTTTTGATTTTTAACAAATTTCGGTTCGTTTTTCCGAATATGTGTTACATGCATAACAAGCATGTTTTATAGTGAAAATTCGTAATATTCAATGTTATAAATACCTAAAGTTTTCCAATAGTTATTATTCAGCGTATCGAATTAAATGAAATTTCAGTTTTTAATTGGCTTTTCCATTGAAATAAATTCGGGAATTGAACATTTTACAATAGAGAACAAAAATTCTGTCGAATTTTTTAAATTCGGATTTTCGACAATTTGATACACCTGGCCCTATCCAAACATAATACAATTCCACTTGTGAAGGTATTTCGACTTCATAGCTCAGATTTTATAAACGAACAACACTATTTTTGTGTATCTAAATAATTTAGCATTAATTCCCTAAAATTACTAAAAATAAAATATTTCTCATTCAATACCAATTTATTTTAAACTTGTCATAGAACTAGCTGTCACCTGAACTCAACTAGCATCCGGGCGGGAAAAAAATGTAATTAGTAGCCCATGTGTTATTTGAGACTATATTTTACATCTAGGACAAATTTCAGGGAGATCCGTTAACGTTTGAAGATACGTTGTAACAAACATCCATCTAAACTTTCGCATTTATAATATTAGTAAGAAATTAAGATGACCTAAAATTAATATGTTTTATAAGTAATATTTATATGACATTGTGTTTAGAAAATTACATGAAACCTTTTAATATAGTATATGACATTGTGTTTAGAAAATTACATGAAACCTTTTAATATAGTATATAGTTATAAACGTATTAAACACGCTTACAAATAAAACCGCTTTAAACACAACCATTAAAGTTCTGCGGCTTTCGCACGTTATTTGTGGTATTTGTACAAGCCGTAACTGGACGTAATGTATAAATTTAATGACAAAATATAAATTATAGTAATCCTTTTAATATAATGAACAACACTCACGACCTTGGTTATTAATAAAGCTAGTTTTTTTACAATATTTGGAACATAACCTCATCCTATTTTTGCAGAAACCGTAGTGAAGGCAATCGTACTCATTATAATTTCTTTTGTTTTGTTTTTCTTCAGATCACAAATCACAAACAGATCATCATATTGGATACCAGCTATATAACAATAAGATAGACTAAACAAGGATAGATAGGAAATTAGATTAGGTTAGCGCGATATGGAAATATGCGGTGAGATAATGAGGACATAAACATGAAAGTACATATTAAGGTTGTAGTAGGTACAAAGGTAGAGGAAGTCCGAAGAAAGTATGGATGGATTGTGTGAAAGAGGAAATGCTTAAGAAGGGAGTGAATTCAGATATGATGGCTGATGGAGATGTATTGAAGAGTAGCATATAAGTGTCGACCTTCCGTAGGGATAAGGGCAAGCTGATGAGATAAGAAATTAGATAAGGATACAAATGTTACTAAGTAACACATCAGAATATATTAGTATTCCGTCTTAGTTCTACTAAAATAGAGAAACGCCAAGTAGAAGATGTAACTCTAAGTTAACAAAAGGTGCAAGGTGACTTAACGATTGCAATCCAGTACACGTAAAACTTGCAAACCTTTTGCATTCGAACGTGACGCGATTCGGACATGTCTTTGTGCCGAACAAGATCGCAGTCACGTTTTTTGCTTTGCTCCAATTCACTTTTTTAACTTTTAACTCGAATAACAAATGTTTCTAGCATTAATCGCTTTTTGTAACGTGCTACAATTTTTATGTAAGCAATTATAATATCATTGACAGCTTATACTTTATCAGTCGTTGTGTTTGGATTGACTTCTTTCTTGGGCGTTACTTTATCTTTCATGATGATTGTATGCAGTAATTGGTCGTGATAATGTTTAAACTGTTTTATAAAATTTACATTGTATACGTTATAGATATTACTTTAGAAATTGCTCTTACATTATGTAACAATTGCTTATCCAAATATTTTGTTAAACTAGGTTAGTTTGTAGAAACAATTTGTCATCCTGCGGAGTTGACAGAAGTCTCAGACAACAGTTCACTTGGGATTCTAGTGATTGCATTTCAATATTCAAATCAACGAATTGTTTCTATTATAAGATCCACTAAAACTAAAAAACCACTCAGCACATGTGCTGGTATTCCGTGGTAATTGAAAATAGATGACACTACCTAATATTTATACAAAGAAATCATACTAATATTATAAATGCGAAAGCTTAAATAGATGGATGTTTGTTAGAGTTTGTAGCCTTAACGGCTGTACGGATTTCGATGAAATTTCGTACAGATGTAGAGGATAGTCTGGAAGAACACATGGGCCACTCACTTTTGTGTTTTTTAATTCGACGTGGATGGAGTCCCGAGCGAAAGCTAGTATACTTATACATAACATTTTAATAAATATCTTGGAAGCAACATTGGAAAGTAAAAACATGCATTAAAAAAATAACAGTAGTTATCACTTCAAATTATACATGCATTTATCTCACACCGCATTTAATAACTGAAGAATCAGTTGCAATTCAACAAAATGAATTACCATACTTTTTTCAAAATGATCATTTGATGCCTTTGTGTCGAAAATAATGGTCTTTTTGTCTCCACTGTGCAAAAGATCATTAACCTGAATTTTATTTTCGAAATGAATGGTATTTAAAAAGAACAGCGCTCTAAAAAGCATACGCTCGTGACTTGATTCACATATGAAAAGGAGCCATTCATGTGGAGATTGTGCGGAAACGATTAGCACAATTTGAGGTTGGCTTATAAATTGCGATAAAAAAATCGCTTCAAATCACACCGGCTCGAGAAATCCTTATTGGAATTCACTCAGGCATATTTCATATCTTATTCTATAGAGTGATTTTGTGTGCGATTTATGTAGGTACCAATAATTATACGAATAATGCATTTGAGAGTTTTTTGACACTGTTATCTTACTAATATCATAAATGCGAAAGTTCGTATGTTTGGATGTTTGTTAGAAGGTATCTCCTACCCTAAGTTAAGGGTGACTAAAGTATCTGGACTTCACACATCTTTGAATTTCTTCGCAGATATGTACAGGTTGAGATTTGAGGTTAGTTTTATATTTATTTATTGATTTCCATAATAAAATGATTTTATTTATTGTCAATAATTTAATGTTCACACGCATTAAAAATAATTTCACACCTCAATAGTTTGCTATACTTCATTATATTGTAAACGACATATTTCTGCGGATTCATATACTGATCAAAATATTTATTTGTTCTTTTTCCTGAAGCCGATGGATATTGAAAAGTATTTAATTGTACATTTTGATAGAGTTGATTAATGTTTGAGAACAAAGCATACGGATACTATATGCAGGAGTGGTCGGCTGACCTACTTCAATAAATCACTTCTCGATTCGATATTAACAATATTATTCAATAAAAAAATATTTAAGCCAACATAAAAATACTAAAGATAATTTATATTTGTCTTCTACGGGTTATCAATCGTCTATAGCAAAGGTTCTTTTTATCAACATCTACAGTCTCTTGGTCCGTACTCTTTTTTGCACATTTTACATCTTTTTTCTCTTTTCTTTTTTTTGGTTGCGTAATCCTTATTACATTAATGAGTTCTTTTTTTGTATTTGTAATCTTACTAATATTATAAATGCCAAAGTTTGGATGGATGGATGTTAAAGTTTGTAGCCTAAACGGCTGAACGGATCTGGATGAAATTTGGCATAGATGTATGATGGATAGTCTGGGCATAAACAAATAGCGCCTAACTTTATTTTTGTTTATTCATACTACGTGGACGGAATCGCGAGCGGAAGCTAGTATATAATAAATAGCAAAGGTTTATAAACCACTACTTTTCGCCCGCGACTCCGTCCTCGTGGAATTAAAAAAAATCATGTGGTTTCATATATATGCACTTCTAAGAACTTTTTGATTAACCCTGGTATCTACGAACAACGCGTCAACAATCTGCCGTTTTTGGCTATATGTAAATATCGATATAATTCGCATATATTTTCGAATAAAATAAACAATCGTATCTAATTGAGTTCTTTATTGCGCAGACAATTCTAAACGAACCTTTACGGATACGAGCCGAAAAGATTTAATCTTAACGATTTAAGCACTACGCGATGGTAATTTAAAAGTTAATGAGGCAATTTGTTTCTTTTAACGATTCTATACTAATGCAGATATCATTCGTAAAGCGATTTTATATATGGAATTAGAATTTATTTTACTTAATTCATGTACTGTCTTACAGATACTTAAATTCCTTATTTTTAAAGTCCTTTGAATTAATTTTTAATTGTAATAAATGGACTATTTTTTAAATAAAATTAAAAAGTAGTGTATTTGAACTCACAGGGTGTTTTTTCTCATCCATCCATACAATCAATTGAACCAATGGGAAAAGAATTTTGAGCAGAATCTTCGGTCTATTGGCCCAACGGGAAACACTTCTTGTCTAAATTGTTATCTTTTACAGAAGATAAACTTAAAAACTACATGTGGGATTTGTGACTCCAAAAATTGAAAAAAAAAATTGGAATTCACTTGAAAACAATGTTTTTGGAATAAAAAAAATAAGCAAAGTCGGTCCACCACGACCGGAGATAAGCTATAAAATACACAAAAATACGACTAATTGATTACTTCCTTCTTTTGCGAAGGCGGTTAAAGATAGCAGAAGTTTAGTACCCATATTCCATATTCCAATTATTGACATTTCTAAATCTGAAATATTGTCTCCAAAGTAAAGATAAGTATTGCACTTAAGAACAGTTTTATTGCCAGGGTCTAAGTTAAATAACACACTTAGTATAGCACTCAAGGGGTCGCTAAGTTACAACAAAAATTGTGAACTCGTTCACAAGAACGACAAATGTAAAATGATACATAAATCTTATCTAAAACCAGTACCCTTGTCTCTATTCTTGGCAAAGATAATTCACGAAAAGAACAAGCCTTTTGGCAGTTGTTCAATTTATGTATGTTCTCGACCTGTGGTTTATTTTTAAAATATTTTAATCCTACATAACATGTACGATCATGTCGCTGAGATTAAAAAATCGGGGCCACGAGCTCGAAGTCGATTCTGCAATTTGTATTTCCGAGACGCGGCCCTTTATATTCAGATTTGTTATCCGATTTTGATTTGAGATTTACACAAATGTCAATATTAAGTTGAAAAGATATTGATCAAAGAAAGCTTAAAGATTACATTTGGAATTACTTATGCTGGGTTGCTGAAGTTTCTGCTTATTTGTCATTACCTAGCGATACATTATTGTTAGATTGACGTAAGTTTCAACGGAGGAAACTCAAGTTACGTTCGAGAACGCATTTCATGAACTTATCGAACCAAAAACACTAGTGAATGGTTAAACGTAGCTGGGAAACCGTCCATTAACCTGTTTATTGAATGCATATTAAAGAAGTGATAGAAAAAGAATAATTATAATTAATTCTCAATTAGATCAAAAATAAGTGTATTTTACCCTATAATTTATACTATTGACATAATTTCTAGAAATTAACAAAGGAAGAGGAAGACCGAAGAAAGTATGGAGGGATCGTGTGGAAAAGTATATACTTAAGAAAGGAGATGATTCAGATATGACGGCTGATAGAAATGTATGGAAGAGCATCACATACTGTGCCGACCCACAATAAGTGATAAGATAATCGGCACTTATTGAGCTAGAGCGCTCTATCCTTCGGCCGCGTCTTCACCTAGCTTAGGTGGAGTCGTGGTCAAGAGCTGGTTTATTTATGTTTAAAAAAAAAATAAGGGCAACTTGATGATGATAACATAATTTCTAGAAACTCCATATATTTCTATGTTAATTTGTAAATATATCAATCCTGTTGTGAAACCTTATTAACCCATTTTAAAGAACCCTTACAAGGAAAAGTTAAAATTTGAACGAAAAATAACAATGTTTATTCAATTACAAGTTAAGACCACTTTACTGCGAAAACTTTTAACGAGCCAAATGCTAAGCAGAAAACTAATATTGAGTGAAAATCACAACAAACTACTTGAATGTTTTAATCCTTATAAAATTGTATTTAATTTGTACTAAAAGAGCAAAATAAGAGCGTCCGCACATCTTTGACTAAACAATCACACAAATGTTTAGTCTCGTTTTGATTCCTATGAGCTTATATGGAGGTGCGCACACTACTCGACTTTTAGTTATGCAACTAAACAGTTGAAATGGCTGCGAAACAATCGACAATCGCACAACAGTTGTGCTATAGTTTAGTCAAAGGTGGGGCCAGCACCTAAACAAAACACTATCGCACGTAATGGCTTACATAACCACGTTAACGTCTATAAAATCAAGCAGCGGCGGTTAACGTGTTAAAAAAATTCTGTAACTAAACAGTGTCTAAATTTGTTAATGAATGTTATATCGTAGCACGTATATAAGAACATTGTTTTCTCTATATTTTTCAAAGATACGAAGGACGGCAATATTAATCAAGAAAGAATAAAAAAACATTTTTACAATATTAATATTAAAAACGATGGTCGAAATGAATATTTTAATATCATTCCTTTTGAGAGCTGTTAGCGGATTGTTTTGTTTATTTCAAAGAAAGATAAACTTTAACTCCAACTACTTGTAATGTAGCAAGAATTGCCAAGTATTTTAAGTTTGTTAAACATTAGCCTTTATAAGTTTAGGACGTTTGGTATAACGGTCAAATCTAATAATCGATTTTTGATCGAAAATGAAATTAAAACCAAGATGATTCGATGATGAACCAAGATGATGATATGATTCGTCTTTAAACAACATTTAATTTCTTTCAAATTATCATTGCAATCTTTAGATTTGTTGAATTTGAAGCTTTGTTAAAAAAAGGAAGAAAACCATAGATAAAATAATTATTTAAGACTAGCTTTCGCCCGCGACTCCGTCCGCGTGGATTAAAAAAAAACAAAAGCGAATAGCCTATGTGTTCTTCCAGATTATCCTCTACATCTATGTGAAATTTCATCAAGATCCGTTCAGCCGTTTAGGCTACAAACTCTAACAAACATCCATCCATCCATTTAAACTTTCGCATTTATAATATTAGTATGATTGATAATTAGGATAAGATTGGTAGTTAGTAACAAGGTTTATATATTTATTAGATACTTGATTCATTTAAATTCTAATGCTAAACGTGTCTTCTCTTATAGACATCAAGTCCATTTGTACTTGATTTATGACCATTAGTGTTGGCATTCACATAAATATGCATGAACTGACCGTTCCTTGTTAAACTGCTATTTGAGGGCTAATTAAATTACTATGCATAATTGGCTGGAGATGAGTTGTCAAGAATAAAAAAAAAACAGACGAATTGAGTACCTCCTTCTTTGGGAAGTCGGTCAAAAACAAATGACGATCATAAACAAAGTCTTCAAAATCCCAACATAGACCTATTTCTTTCTCACTCTAGCACGTACAACGCTTGTATAGCTATCGTCTAGGGCTTTTCCATTTGGCCAGATGTTATGTAGTATAATTAAATTCAATAAATCTGTAGTTAAATCTTACTATTATAAATGCGAAAGTTTAGATGGATGGATGTTTGTTAGAGTTTGAAGTATAAACGGCTGAACGGATCTCGATTGAATTTGGCGATGTAGAGGATAGTTTGGAAGAACATAGGCTACTTATTTTTTGAATTCCCCGCGGACGAAAGCTAGTAATCTTATATGAAAAAGAAAACTAATATAAGAGACCTATCCATTTACAAACAAAGAGTTACAAAACGAATTAAAAAACAATGAAAAAGTTTAATTGAAAATAAAAAATTCCAGTCTTTTTGTCTGAATCAACGATACATTAGATAGAAGTGACGTCATTTTTCTCTCGGTAAAACCAGATACGCCGTACTCCGGTTTGAAGATTTTTTCCAAATCAATGAATAGGTTTATAACGCGAGAATATTTGTGTTCCATTTTACACCAAAATCCGCTCGAAAACGAGGACGATGTTCACGTTGAATTCGAATAACATTTTATATTCTATTATATTAATTGTTACTTAATACACATTAAGATGTACAAATGGTTGATATTAAGAGACTAGATTACGCCCGCGACTGCATTTGTGTGGAATTAATAAACAAAAGTAAGTAGCTTATGTGTTCTTCCAGACTATGCTCTACATCTATACCATTTCATCGAAATCCGTTCAGTCGTTTAGATTACAAAGTCTAACATATATCCATCCATCCAAACTTTCACATCATACTTCATACTATCATACTTCATACTTCATATACTAATATTATAAATGCGAAAGTTTAGATGGATGGATGGATGGATGGATGTTTGTTAGAGTTTGTAGCCTAAACGGCTGAACGGATTTCTATGAAATTTGGTATAGATGTAGAGGAGAGTCTGGAAGAACACATAGGCTACTCACTTTTGTTTTTTTTAATCCACGCGGACGGAGTCGCGGGCAAAAGCCAGTATATAATATTAATAATATTATCGACGAATATTTTTATATATGACGGATTTTAAGTACAAATCAAACAAAGTTAAGAACATACTTATTTCGATGTAAATACACAGTTCTAAGAATTATTTTTGATGTAAGATTTCTTTACAAGAATTTACATTCGTTCTGAACACGTTGCTCTTTGTATCTTACTTGAATAACTGAGATAATTATAGGTTGAATTTCACCAAAAGAAACGACTGTTTAGTCTCGTTTTGATTCCTATGAGCTTATATGGAGGTTCGCACACTACTCGAGACGAGTACACAGGGCGAGTACTGATGTGTGATGTGTGATGTGTGATGTGTCATGTGTGATGTGTGATGTGTGATGTGTGATGTGTGAATGTGTGATGTTGATGTGTGACGTGTGATTTGTGATGTGTGATGTGTGATGTGTGATGTGTGATGTGTGACGTGTGATGTGTGATGGGTGACGTTTGACGTTTGATGTGTGATGTATCATGTGTCATGTATCATGTGTCATGTGTCATGTGTGACGTGTGATGTGTGATGGGTGACGTTTGACGTTTGATGTGTGATGTATCATGTGTCATGTATCATGTGTCATGTGTCATGTGTCATTTGTGACGTGTGATGTGTCATGTGTCATGTGTGATGTGTGATGTGTGATGTGTGATGTTGATTGTGTGATTGGTGATGTGTGATTTGTGATGTTGATGTGTGATTTGTGATGTGTATGTGTGGATGTGTGAGGTGTGATGTGTGATGTGTGATTTGTGATGTGTGTGTGATGTGTGATGTTTGCTGTGTGATGTGTGAATGTGTGATGTGTGTGATGTGTGACGTGTGAGTGTGATGTGTGACGTTTGACGTTGACGTTTGACGTTTGAACGTTTGACGTTTGACGTTTGACGTGTGATGTGTCAATGTGTGATGTGTGTGTGTGATGTGTGTGATGTGTGATGTGTGATGTGTGTGTGTGATGTGTGATGTGTGATTGTGTGATGTGTGACGTTTGACGTGTGACGTGTGACGTGTGACGTTTGACGTTTGACGTTTGACGTTTGACGTTTGACGTTGACGTTTGACGTTGATGTGTCATGTGTGATGTGGTGATGTGTGATGGTGATGTGTGATGTGTTATGTGTGATGTGTGACGTGTGATGTGTGATGTTTGATGGTGTGATGTGTGCATGTGTGATGTGTGTGACGTGGGACGTGTGACGTGTACGTGTGACGTGTGACGTGTGATGTGTGACGTGTGATGTGTGTGTGATGTTGTGATGTGTGATGTGTGATGTGTTATGTGTGATGTGTGATGTGTGATTTGTGATGTGTGAATGTGTGATGTGTGATTTGTGATGTGTGATTTGTGATGTGTGATGTATCATGTGTCATGTGTGACGTTTGACGTTTGATGTGTGATGTATCATGTATCATGTGTCATGTGTGACGTTTGACGTTTGACGTTTGACGTTGACGTTTGATGTGTGATGTATCATGTATCATGTGTCATGTGTGACGTTTGACGTATGACGTTTGACGTTGACGTTTGACGTTTGATGTGTGATGTGTGATTGGTGATGTGTGCTGTGTGATGTGTGACGTGTGATTGTGATGTGTGAATGTGTGATGTGTGACGTTTGACGTTTGACGTATGACGTTTGACGTTTGACGTTGACGTTTGACGTATGACGTTTGACGTTTGACGTTTGACGTATGACGTTTGACGTTTA